>CM062809.1:1305170989-1305770989 GCA_031772625.1 Pinus tabuliformis | reverse complement strand
TATTTTTATATGAATTAAGTGTACTCATTTTAATTCTATTGAAGAGATGAACAAAATGGTGATTCATTCCTTACTTGAAGAATTAGTATAACTTCAATGTTGAAAACCATACGTTCCAAAATTTTATTTGTGATTATCTTTCAAAAAAGGCATTTTTTCAAACCAAAATTCCATTTATAACACCACAGGAACATCTAACTAACCAAAAATATAAACCATCTAAATTTCTCAAACCAAAATTCCACTATTAACACCATAAAGACATCTAACTATAAACCATCTATCTCTTTTCACCAAAAAAAAATTGAAAACCTCATTTTAAAGTGTTAACAAGTAATGTTCTTGAGTTTAGTCAAATGATATTTTCTTTTTTCTTTACAACCTCCCCATATAAAAAATTTCATCAATTTGTTTAGCATAGAAATGATGCTTGTGGGGACATAAAAAAGATGGGCCCAATAAACTGTCATCTGAGCCAGAACAGACTATGCCAGTACCGCTCTGCCTGCCATAGAGAGACGCTTGTACTCCCAACCTACTATTCTTCTAAAGAAGCGATCAATGATCCACATCCAATCAACTTTTGTGAGAACACACTAAAAAGTTGGATGCAACAATCCTCCAATTAGATCTAAAGAAAGCCTATGATAGCCTTGATTGGGGATTTCTTAGATGTATTTTATGCAAAATAGGACTAAACAATGTTTGCATAAATTGGATTATGGCATGTGTAGAAAATGTCAAATTTGCCGTCCTTATCAATGGTTTACTATCAAACTTTTTCTTGGAAGCCAGAGGACTCAAACAAGGATGCTCTCTATCCCCTCTTCTGTTCCTTTTTTCTATGGACTCAGTGAGTTTACACATTAAAAGAGTTGTAATGGAAAAACAATGCAGACCCATGATGATCTGTTGGGGGAAATCACATATCCCACAGTCTATTCGTGGATGATATCATGATTTTTGGAATGCTCTGCCGGGTTACATGGAAATGTATACATGATATACTAAAAAAATTTCAAAGAGCCTTTGGAATTCTAATAAACGAAGGAAAATCCTTTTTCTATTTTGGTGAAGGAGATATGGATTCTATGGAATGTATGAGAGAATTGTTCAGTATAGAAGTAAAACCCATAAAGGAAGGAATGAAATATCTGGGTTTTCATCTTAAACCAGCGGGCTACACAAAAGCTGATTAGATGTGGATCAGTAATCGCTTCTTTAGAATAATAGTAGGGTGGGAGTACAAGTGTCTCTCTATGGCAGGTAGAGCGGTACTGACATAGTCTGTTTTGGCTCAGACGACAGTTTATGTTAGATCAGGTGCACAGAAAAATTAATTAAACACACAGCAGAAATAAACAAGCACATAAGAGACAGTATTTAACGTGGTTCACCCAACCAATCCGGGCTACGTCCACCAAACATAGGCATCAGGAGTTTATTAATAAAATCAGGAGATTACATCAAGAAATCCTCATACTCTCTTGCAAACATCCGGATGGTTGCCTGTTATATAGCCTAGAGAATCTAACAGCCTCATTAATTCCCTCACATCAAATATAGGAGGCATTAACTCCCTCCCAACAACCTGGAGCTAATCTAGGAACTGAATTCCTATTGTTGTCACCTACAGAGATTTCTGCCTATTTCACTTCAAACAGAAAATCTCAACAATCTCCACCTTGACAACAATTCGCCTGATTCCCTGTTATTATTATTTTATCTTTTCTGCAAGCCAAGAGAAGCCAAACACCAGCGTAGCTTCTCCAACAAAACTAGTTTCGTGAACATGTCTGCACAGTTCTCCTTTGTATGCACCTTTTCAAGAGAAACCCCCCTTTCAGTGATAACCTGTCTTACAAAATGATATTTGATTGGAATATGCTTTGACTTACTATGATAGGCCGGATTCTTAGCCAAATGTATTGCACTTTGACTGTCACAAAGTAACCTGATGTTGTCCTGTAACCTACCAAACTCACCAAGCAAACCTTTCAACCAAACCGCCTCTTTGCAAGCATGAGAAGCAGCAATGTATTCTGCTTCAGTAGTGGATAAAGCAACAATATTCTGTAGCTTTGACATCCAGCTTATAGCTCCACCTGCAAGAGTAAAAACGTACCCTGAAGTTGATCTTCTCTTATCCAAATCACCTGCAAAATCGGAATCAACATATCTGCAAAAAAATTCACTACTCTTATTGTAAGAAATACAATAACTACTTGTGCCTCTCAAGTACCGAAGCACCCATTTCACTGCTGACCAGTGCTCTTTACCCGGATTTGCCATGTACCTGCTGACAACCCCAACTGCATGAGAAATATCTGGTCGCGTACACACCATCGCATACATCAAACATCCTACTACATTGGCATAAGGAATTCGAGACATATAATCCTTTTCTTCATCTGTATTAGGACATAAACTCGAAGAAAGATTAAAATGGGAAGCTAAAGGGACTGACACAGGTGTAGGAATTTACAGGGTAAGTTCCTCAGAAAGAATACCAAAAGGACACCGCTCACAACCAGATCTCAAATCAATACACCAGTATTTTTGACGTGGTTAAAACCCTCAAAGTGCAAGGAGGGAAACAGTCCACGGCCTGTCCCAACGTGGGTACTACAGGCAATTTATTAATCAAAGAATGAAAATTTACATAAGCTTCTCTCATGCACGGATTACCCGAACAATGACCCTCCATGCGCTTTAAATAGAACTCATGGACCAATCGGGTGTCAAGCCACGGATCAAGTGTCGGTAATACCGAGGTGAGAGTTAACCGTCGGATCACTACATATCGTGACCGTCGGATTGTAAGTTACAAAATGTACAACGGTAAAGAAACACACTTTACCTAACTCTAACCTAACTCTATACTAGACCAAGTTGAACTTAACTATATCCTATGTGTCGGAATATCCTAACATCCCCCCTTAAGAACAACTTGGGATAGGATTGAAGGATTTACAAATATGACACAATAGGAGAAGGAAGGAGGCACTAAAGCCTATCCCCCCTTAGTGACAACTTCCTGAACTCCAAGCATATATCGAAGTTTAGTGAACTTCGCCTCTGTGAGAGCCTTTGTGAAGATGTCTGCAACCTGATCATCTGTTGGACAATATTGCACTTCAAGAACACGGTCATGAATGAGCTTTCTGATGAAGTGCATGTGTAGTTCAATATGTTTGCTGCGCTGATGCTGGACTGGATCTTTGCATAGCTGAATGGCACTTTGATTATCACACCAAAGTGTGGTTGGATGCTGCTGCTCAAAGCCAAACTCGGATAGGATCTGACGAAGCCACAAGGCTTCCTTACTAGCTTCCACGGCACCACGATACTCTGCTTCTGCTGACGAAAGAGAAATGGCGGCCTGTTTCTTACAAGGCCATGTAATAGGTCCTGAACCAAGAGTGAAGACATAACCGGCAGTAGACTTCCGATCATCAGGGTCACCAGCCCAATCAGAATCAGTGAAACCAACTAATAGAGGAGCTGCTTTGGCACTGTAATGAATCCCAAACTATACTGTACCTCGAACATAACGAAGTATTCTTTTAGCTGCTTTCCAATGACTTTCACGGGGGTTTTGCATAAAACGAGCAACAAGGCCAACAACAAAGGAAAGATCATGACGAGTATGGGTTAAATACAAGAGTTTTCCGACAAGTTGACGGTATAAGGTAGCATCAACTTCAGGAGAAGTACAAGAGACTGAAAGTTTGACTCCAGACTGAAAGGGAGAAGGGGCTGGCTTACAGTCTTCCATGTGAAAATGACGAAGAATATCACAAGCATACTTGGACTGGGAAAGGAAAATACCCTCTTGGAATTGCAAGACTTGAAGACCAAGAAAATAATGTAAATGTCCTAAGTCTGTCATTTCAAATTTCTTTTTAAGGCTGGACTTCACATGGTTTATAAGGTTGGGATCACTACCAGTAAGAATAAGATCATCAACATAAAGAACAAGGATGATAAGAGAGTTGCCCACTTTCTTGGTGTAGACAGTATTGTCAGAATGACACCTAGAAAAGCCAGATTCTAAAAGAAAGTTATCCATTTTGGCATACCAAGCCCGAGGAGCTTGCTTGAGGCCATAAAGGGATTTCTTAAGTCGACAAACAAGGCTGGAGTCTGTTTGTATGAAGCAATGGGTTGTTCCATATAGATTTCTTCCTGCAAGTCCCCATGCAAGAAGGCAGATTTAACATCCATCTGATGGACTTCCCATTTTAAAGAGGCAGCAAGGGAAAGAACAAGGCGGATAGAGTTCATTTTGGCAACAGGGGAGAGGGTTTCAGTGTAGTCATTGCCTTCAACCTGTGAAAAGCCCTTAGCAACGAGACGAGCTTTATGTTTATCAACTTTCCCATCTGGTCCATACTTGGTTCTGTAAACCCATTTACTTCTAACAAGTTTGCATCCCTTTGGTAGAGGAACAAGATCCCATGTATCATTTGTCATTAATGAATGATATTCTTCATTCATAGCTGCTTCCCAATGTGGATGGCCTGAAGCTTCTGCAAAAGTGTCAGGATCATGATTTACTGGAGCTTGAGCCAGTAAAGAAGAGGCTCTTTCAAACTGAGAACGTGTACGTCGCTAATCTGTAGGATCACCGGCAAGATCACCTGCTGCATCCCGAGTAGCACGGACCCATCTTGGAAGTTGAGGATCCTGAGAAGGTGGGGGAGGATTATCATCCTCACTTTCATCATCTGAAGAAGAAATGTTTTCAAAAGTAGAAGAGATAGGAAGAGGTGGCACATCCGCCAGACTAGGCTCGCAGGCCGATTTATTTTCATCAAACTTTACATCTCTTCTAATGATAACATTTTTGGACTTAAATGGAATAAGTATATAACCTTTTACATCTTCAGAATATCCAACAAAAGTACATTTCTCACTCTTAGGTTCTAAAGCTTTATGCTTTTCATCTGGAATATGGGCCCATGCTTCACTTCCAAACACACGAAAGTGACTTACATCTGGTTTAATGGAACTCCAAGCTTCTTCTGGAGTGATATTCTCTAGAACCTTAGTAGGAGTGCGATTGATTACATAATTTGCACAATTAATTGCTTCGGCCCAAAAACTAAGACTGAGTCCTTTAGATTGCAGCATACAATTAGCCATTTCCTTTAAGGTGCGATTTTTCCTTTCAGCTACACCATTTTGTTGTGGAGTGTATGGAACAGTATGTTGCATTTGAATTCCATTTTCGGTGCAAAAGTTGATGAATGTGTTTTTAACAGATTCTCCACCATTATCAGTTCTTAGCTTAAGAATTTGATGTCCAGATTGTTTTTCAACAAAGGCTTTGAAGGCCAAAAAAGTGTTAAATACTTCACTCTTGAGTTTTAAGAAGTATACCCAAGTGCGTCTAGAGAAATCATCAATGAAAGTTAAGAAGTACTTGCAGCCAGAGAATGAAGCAACATGAAGAGGACCACATAAATCACTGTGCACAAGCTGTAAAGGGGCTGAGGCGTGCCAAGAGGCACGTTTGTCAAAACTGTCCCGATGATGTTTTCCGAGTACACATCCGGAACAAACACCATCTCTGCAAGATACCATAGGAAGACCTGTCACCATATTTTCTTTACATAGATGCTGAAGGGAGCGATAGTTTAAGTGACCAAATCGCTCATGCCAAAGTTTGCTCACTTCATCGTTATGAGCAACAAATACTGAGGGAAGATTTGATGACCCAAAGTTGTGAAACTTATACAACCTTTTGGAATCATCAGCAAGACCAGTAGCTAGAATCTGTTTAGGATCTTTTAGATCCTTGATTACAACATCATGAGGTGAAAATTCAACAATTTTACCTTCACTTGAATGAGTTATCTGATAGACAGATAGAAGGTTGCAGGATAAGGTTGGAACACATAATACATCATTAAACTGACCATTGTCTAGATGAACAGTTCTAGTCCCTACAACATTAAGAGATCTATCATCACCAATATATATATTTTTGGTGTTACAATCATTTAAAGAAGAAAACATGGCTTGGTTTTTGGCCATGTGACAAGAGGCTCTAGAATCAATGAGCCACTCATGAGAATGAGAAGAAGAAGAAGATACATTTAATGCATAACCAGACTGAGATGATTGATAATGAAATGCAGAAAGTGCCATTCCGGAAGTTGAAGTTGAAGTAGGCTCCACATGGATGTTATGTTTCTTCATTGCGGCTTCCAAGGCTTCCATCTTCTTAAAGCATTTAGATTCTAAGTGGCCATCTCGATTACAAAAGTTACAATGTCTATCAGTCTTCTTCCATTTGTTTTTATTGGTCTTATCATTTTGCTGAAATGATCTTTCATTTTGAGGCTGAGATGGTTTAGGACCATTCTTTTGAGGATATGACTTCTTAGGATTCTTTGAATTTGGTTGCTGCTGGGCGGCTAACGCTTTCGTGGAAGAGTTTCCAAGATTAAGAAGACCAAGGTGTAAGAGTTTTTCTTGTTCTCTTATTAAGGAATCACAAAAGGAGTCAAAGGAAGGGGCTTGTAGTCTTGTCCTTGACAAATGAAAGCTTCTCTTGTAGAATGGAAAGTGGAAACAAATACAGAGTAGGTTGGTCCCAACTTAGTAAGGATGGAATAAATAAGGTTACCATCTTCTTTCTTAACTTTAACAGCTTCTAGGAGATATCTAAGGTTCTTGAATTTGGACAAGAAATCTTCAATGCAAGAAAAATTATTAGGATCCAAAGTAAGCAGCTCATTTTCAAGTTGATGGGCTCTAATTTCATTTTTAATCCCAAAAACTTTAGCAAGTTTTTCTAATGCTTCATGAGGAGTCTCAAGTTCTGCAATGTGGAATCTAAGATCAGGAGAAATAGACATCCCTATCAAACCACGTGCTTGATCTTGTCTATTTTCCCATTTTGTCGCCTTGTCTTCATCTTTTGGTTTCTTCTCTTGGTCTGTGGCTATTCTGAAGAGACCTTTACTTCTAAGTAAATCTTCGATGTAGGCTACCCATTGGAAGTAGTTAGTGCTGTCAAGAATAACTTGGCATGGGCTTTCCATTTAAAAAAACAACTGAAGCTGAAGATGCTGAAATTAAGTGTTCCAATGGATAGATCTCAAAAAAATAGGCGGTTTAAAAAAAAACGGCTCTGAAAAAGGCTTCCAGATGAAGAAGTTATGGCTTTTTGAAAAATAATTGTTGAAGTTGCCGGCAAAGTGCGCGAATGTGCGGGAATGAAAAAAATCCGCCCCCACAAAATGGAGACTTGAAACCAAGACCTCTACTCTCTTAAAATAGCTTTGAACCAATTGATCTATACAAAAAATTTGAGAGAGAGAGAGAGAGAGAGAGAGAGAGGGGGGGGGGGCTTGGTTTGCGTGCTTGCCTTGAGAAACCTCTTTTTACACAAAACCCAACACGAATATGCAAAGAAAAAAGAACCTTGCGACTCGAAGTTAGCTTTAGCCAAAAAACTAGAAATTTTATAAAAAAAATCTCAAAGTTAGCTTTAGCCGAAAAACTAAATATTTTTCTCAATGTTTCTGATTTTCCGAGATCACACTAAGGTGCAGGGAAAAGAGCATACGCATGAGAAAAATCTTTCCTTTGTGTTTCTGATTTGCCCAGATCGCACAGAGTCGCAGGTCAAAGAGCATACGCAGAAACGAAAGGTATAGATCCGGTTAAAAAAAAAGGCTAAATAAACCGAAACCGAAATAAGCAGAGAGAAAATAACAGTAAACTGCAAAAAAAACACTGTATACCTCCCGATCTGAAAAATGACGCAGCTAGGGCTACCAGAAACCTTTTCGCGTGAAACGAAAGGGGTTCCTCACTGGAACAGATGCTCCGAACGCAATAGAGCAGTCCTCTCGGCCCGAAAGCAGTCAAAAATAGCAGATCTAGGAAACGACAGCCGCATGCAGTTCTACCGGCTGAAGATTTGGATCACCAACGGATGCGGCCCTCAAATAGCTCTGATACCATGTAGGAATTTACAGGGTAAGTTCCTCAGAAAGAATACCAAAAGGACACCGCTCACAACCAGATCTCAAATCAATACACCAGTATTTTTGACTTGGTTAAAACCCTCAAAGTGCAAGGAGGGAAACAGTCCACGGCCTGTCCCAACGTGGGTACTACAGGCAATTTATTAATCAAAGAATGAAAATTTACATAATATTCTCTCATGCATGGATTACCCGAACAATGACCCTCCATGCGCTTTAAATAGAACTCATGGACCAATCGGGTGTCAAGCCACGGATCAAGTGTCGGTAATACCGAGGTGAGAGTGAACCGTCGGATCACTCCATATCGTGACCGTCGGATTGTAAGTTACAAAATGTACAACGGTAAAGAAACACACTTTACCTAACTCTAACCTAACTCTATACTAGACCAAGTTGAACTTAACTATATCCTATGTGTCGGAATATCCTAACAACAGGCTTCACATTATTCATACCAAACCTCAAAAGTATTTTCTCAACATACTTTTGTTGTGATAGCCACAGCTTACCATTGCTCCTGTCTCTGAAAATCTCCATGCCCAAAATCTGTCTTGCGGCTCCTAGATCTTTCATATCAAACGTCCTTGCCATCTGAGTCTTCAACCTGTTGATTTCTTCAATGCTTTTGCTTGCTAAAAGCATATCATCAACATATAACACTAAGATAATGAACATGCCATTATTTAACTGCTTAAAATAAACACAATGATCATATTCACTTCTTACATATTTCTGACTCAACATGAAAAAATCAAACTTCTTATACCACTGCCGAGGCGACTGCTTCAGGCCATATAATGACTTCTTGAGCCTGCAGACAAATTTCGCATTGCGATGCTGAACAAACCCTTCTGGTTGTTCCATTTATATTTCCTCATCTAAATCACCATGTAGAAATGCAGTCTTAACATCTAACTGCTGCAACTCCAAATCAAACAAAGCCACTAATGCTAACACAATTCTAATTGAAACAATTTTAACCACTAGTGAAAATATCTCATGAAAGTCTATGCCAGCTTTCTGAGAAAACCCTTTTGCAACCAGTCTCGCTTTGTACCTGTCTTCCGTATCATTCACACCCTGTTTCAGCTTGAACACCCACTTTCATCCCACAGTTTTCCTGCCTTTGGGAAGTTCAACCAGATCCCACGTGCCATTCTTACCTAAGGCCATCATTTCTTCCTTCATGGCTGCTTTCCATTTGTCACTATTTGAACCTTCTACAGCTTCCTAATAACACAAAGGTTCATCATCATTAGCGATCAAAGCAACTGAAGTAACATGATCATCATACCTTCTCGGATGACGTTTGATCCTTGTAGATCTCCTTAAGAATGTTTCTGGTGCTTCCACAACTGGCTGTCTATCAACTGTAGGAATTTCTTCATGATCGCCATCTGAGACCTGTTCATGTCCTCCATCTGAACCCTGTTCATAATCTGATTCTGAAACCTGTTCATGACTAGAATCTGAACTATGGTCGTTATGACTATCATTTGAAATGTTGTCAAAATGAATATGCTGGAAATCAGATACATCATCCTGTTTCAATCTTCTATCTACATCTAATTGTACAAGAAAGGATTCATTAAACTTTACATCTCTGTTGATGATGATTTTGCGGGTAGTAGGATCCCACAATCTAAATCCCTTTGTTCCATCACCATACCCAACAAAGATATACTTTTTAGACTTTGGATCTAATTTAGTTCGTTGATGTTTAGGCACTAGAGCATATGCATCACAACCAAACACTCTGAGTTTAGAATAGTCACAAGGGTGTCCTGTCCATAACTCTTGCGGAACCTTGCAGTCTATTGTCGTTGATGGAGATCGGTTTATCACATAACAAGCAGTTGCCACTGCTTCTGTCCACAACTCCTTCGGCAACCCGGCGTTACTCAGCATACACCTTGCTCTCTCTAGAAGAGTCCTCTTCATGCGTTCAGCAACTCCATTCTGCTGAGGAGTATAAACCGTGGTCTTATGTCTCTCGATCCCTGCATCCTTTCAATAGCTGTCAAACTCCTTGGAGGAAAACTCATCACCATTGTCAGTTCTTAAACATTTTATAGTTCTACCAGTGTTGTTTTCTACCAATGCTCTAAACTGCTTGAAAACTGTAAAAACATCAGACTTCTTTTTCAACATGAAGACCCAAACTTTCCGAGAAAAGTCATCAATGAATGATACAAAATAAGACGAACCACCATATGACGCTGTAGGAGCTGGACCCCAAACATCTGAATGGATATAATCAAGTATACCTTTACTAGTATGTTTGCCTGTTTTAAACTTTTGTTTACTTTGTTTACCAAACAGACAATGTTTACAGAAATCCAATTTTCCAGATCTTAGATTAGGAAGTAACTTTCGGTCAGCCAAAATTTTCAATCCTCTTTCACTCATATGCCCCAATCTTTGATGCCATAAGTGAATGGAACTACTGTCATGTTCGAACACAGACACATGATCTGACCCAGTTCTACCTTCTAACTGAAATAGATTTCCTACTTTCTTAGCCTTCATTCCTAGTAAAATACCTTTATAGATTTTCATAACTCCACCTTGAATTACAGTTTTATATCCATTTGAATCAAGTGCTCCTAATGAAATCAAATTTTTCCTTAAATCTGGTACATGCCTCACATCAGTTAATATTTTGGTTGTGCCATCAAACATTTGTAGTTGTATGCTTCCAATCCCAACAATATTACAGGTTACATCATTACCCATGTACACAACACCATCATCAACTGATCTATATGTTTTAAACCAATCTCTATGTATACACATGTGGTTAGATGCCCCGGAATCTAACAACCAATGTTGATCATGTTTTGAAACATTAACTGATAATACCTCATCACTCACACCTGAACCTGATAATGAACCTGTATCCGTGGTGTTGGCTTCCTTCTTCTCTGTCGAAGAGCCTTCTTTAGCAGCCTGCTTTCGCTTCCAACAATCCTTTTTCAGATGTCCAGCCTTGCCACAATGCCAGCACTTCACCTTTGGCTTCTTTCCTTTGGACTTTGAACGAGAGTCCCTATGCTTTCCCCCGGAGTGTCTCTCTCGTGAGCGACCTCTGGCCATCATTACCTCTGATGTAGAGGTATCTGCATTCGACCTCTTCCTCGTCTCCTCAGCCAACAAGGCTCCAACAACATCGTCAAACTCAAGGATATCTGATGTACTAAAGCTTATGGAAGTAACAAAGTGATCCCAGGATTCGGGCAATGAACATAATAAAGTTATCGCCTTATCCTCTGAATCAAATTTCACATCTAGACTGTCTAATTGCACCAACAAGGTATTAAAAACATTCAGGTGATCAGCAATTGAGGTACCTTCTTTCATCCGCAAACCATAAAGCTGCCGCTTTAGGAGAATCCGATTTGTCAAAGATTTTGTCATATAGAGCTTCTCAAGCTTCGACCACAAGCCTGCAGCGGTTTTCTCTAACACAATGTTGAACAGAACATTGTCAGCCAGACACAACGAAATTGCGCTCAGAGCTCTATCGTCCATCTCATCCCAGTCATCCTCCGTCATGGAAGGAGGTCTTTTGTTTTTCCCCAACAGTGCTTTTGCCACACCTTGTTGAACCAGCAGATCATGCATCTTCACCTTGCAGATCTCAAAATTATTCTTGCCATTAAATTTCTCAATTTCAAAACGGGCTCTTTGTGTTTTGGCCATCTTGTATCAGCAAAAAAAACACAATAATCTCCAATATCCAACCAGCAATTTAAAAAAAAAATTGCCTATGCCTTTGTTTTTACATAACAAAAAAAACTGCCTATGCTTCTGTACTTTTGCCTTAAAAAAAAAACTGCCCTTTTGCACTTCACACAAAAAAAAAATTCTTGTGCAATCCACGCACCTACAGCCTTTGCAATGATTCCAACCAACTTACCATGTTTAATCGCTTTAATCAAAATCACCTTTGGTAAGCTATGGAATATTTATGTTTTAAGGGACGTAAATTGAAGGATCTATTGGCAGATCAAAAAATAATGCTGCGACTCTTCCACTAATCGCAGATCAAAAAACACCCATTGAAGTTCATTCAATAAAGTCATGCTAGAGGTGAACGGCACCGGTCAAAAGTTACTCAAAAAATTCAACAAGTTTCATTGTTGCCCGCGCAGAGGCAATTACAAAACGCGCAGGGGCTATGTCATATGAATGACATTCGGTCATTTAAAAAACAAAAAAACGCACCAGCAATGTAATAAAGAACCCAATGTGCAGCAAATTTCAAATTCAGCAGCCATTTGCATAACAGCAAATCCAGCAGCTCTTTCAAAAAACCGGATTTCGTGTATTATCTCAATTAAATTACTATTTGCTGAACTATATCCACGCTTTAGTTTCAATGTAATTCCATTTGCTACGCACTTTATAAATATATTTCAACGTTGTTTACCTCCATCTGCACGCAGGTGTCACCGCACGCAGCAATATACCAGATCCAGGCCGGTTCAGTCAAACGCACCAACAACACGCTGGTTGGGTGCCACACCTTCACTACGCCGATCAACCGAGGCTTGAACCTCTGCTCCAGTCTCACGACAGCCACTCCAGTCTTTACACAACGCAATGTGGCAGGTTCGCTTCAGCAATATACAACGTCACACAAAAGAACAGCAACCCACATCCCTCAGCGCTCCAGCACAACCAGCGCTCCACCTTGAGCTCTGATACCACTTGTTGGATCAGGTGCACAGCAAAATTAATTAAACACACAGCAGAAATAAACAAGCACATAAGAGACAATATTTAACGTGGTTCACCCAACCAATCTGGGCTACGTCCACCAAACATAGGCATCAGGAGTTTATTAATAAAATCAGGAGATTACATCAAGAAATCCTCACACTCTCTTGCAAACATCCGGATGGTTGCCTGTTATATAGCCTAGAGAATCTAACAGCCTCATTAATTCCCTCACATCAAATATAGGAGGCATTAACTCCGTCCCAACAACCTGGAGCTAATCTAGGAACTGAATTCCTATTGTTGTCACCTACAGAGATTTCTGCCTATTTCACTTCAAACAGAAAATCTCAACAGTTTATTGGACCCATCTTTTTTATGTCCCCATAGGCATCATTTCTATGCTAAACAGATTGATGGAAAATTTTATATGGGGAGGTAGTAAAGAAAAAATAAAATATCATTTGACTAAACTCAGGAACATTACTTTTCCAAAAGAACTGGGAGGTTGGGGAATCATGGACATAAGAAATTTTGGGAAGGCTCTACTATGTAAGTCCCTATGGAGAGGTATAAATGGGGACAGTTTATGGAGCACATCCATAAGGAAGAAGTACATGGGAAACAAAGACTTACTATACTGGCACAGGAAAGGGACTATTGGATCCCCTCAAGGATCTGCTATATGGTTGAGTTTCCAGAAAATTGAGTCTTTCTTCCTGCAAAACCTCTCTTGGAATCTTCAGAATGGCAGGAATGTTTATATCGGGTATGATCATATAATGGGTACTGGGGAGAATTTCATTATACCACCAAACATCATAATGGCTCTTCATCGAAAGGGAATTTTCACATGGAGTCAAATCATAGCAGGGTGGCAGGGAGGCGCTCCTATTTGGAAGGTACCACAGGAGTTGGGTCTAAGAGGAGATTTATCACAACAATGGAACAATATAATGATGACTATGAGAAACTCAGGTATATGCAGAACGGAAGTAAATGATTCCCTTACCTGGAAGGGGAAAAGGGAGAGGGAAGAAGTTCAAGTAAAGGAAATCTACTCAATTTTAGCTAAAGGAAACCCTTCCCCTTTTTTGAATATTTTCCCGATGTCTCTGTGGAAAACTGGGGCTCCCTATAAAATGATTTATTTCTCCTGGCTAGTTTTTCACAATAAAAACCTTACTTGCGAGAATCTTCAAAAAAGAAACTGGACAGGACCTGGTATATGCCTAATGTGCAAAGAGGAGGGAGAAAATAACTGTCACATGTTCCTAAATTGCAGTTTCACTCTTCAGTTATGGAAGGATCTTGCAACCTACTTTGGTTTCAGTTTGGTGATTCACTCATCCATGCAAGATGCACTGGTTTGGTGGAGCACTCAAAAATCTACAATTAGATCCATTCCTCAACTTCTCCTTTGGTCAGTTTGGAAGTGGAGGAATAAGTTATTATTCCAAGATAGGAAGGAAGATAAAAAGACTGTGTTTGAGAAGATAATTTCTCTTCATAACTCTCTTCCAACTAAGATGATTCAACATAAAAACAAGAATTCCAAGGTTCAGAGGAGGGTCCAGATGAGTTTTCTGAGAGCTTTTTTTGATGGGGCAGCACAACATGGTATATGTGCTTGCGGCATTCTCATATCAATGAATGAAGACCAACATTTTTCCATTTATTGGAACAGAGGTAAAGGTACAAACAACAAGGCTGAAGCTATGGCCCTTGCTGGTCTCCTACATTTAAGCACCTTCCTTAATATTCAAAATCTTCAGATCTACGGTGACTCTAAAATCATGATTGAGCATGTCACAGGGAAATTTTCTATAAAGAACTCCATGTTAACAGGGTGGATGAATAGAATAAATGTATTATGGAACAAAAAAAGGATTATTCTATCAACCATGTGGACAGAACCTATAATGCTCTTGATGACCTGTCAAAGAAAGGGCTCTCAATCCAGCTTGGTGTATGGAAAATGGAGATTCAAATGGGAACAAGCACATATCAGATTGAAGATTTTTCCTTGCCAGGTACTTAAACCATTTTGTTTTTTGTCTCCCCCAGATTATATTTCTTTTGCTCATGCCTCTACCTCTTCACAAAAGGTATGTTTGTCTATTACCTTCTTGCATTTCTCAATTTGGTGGGGTTGCTTTATCTATATGGACCTGAAAAGTTATCCTGTGTTTATAAACGGACACTGTTTGTTTTAAAGAATTAAGACTTCTGTGATCCATAACATTGTTTAGATAATCTTCGGCAAAATCACATAACCAATCTTTTGTCGACGCGTTTCGAACCAACCAGTGTGGTTCATCGTCAGGACAAGTTGAAGAACTGATCCGGATTAGCTTGATTAAATAGAGTGTGCAGAGACTCCAACGACTATAATGCCAACGGTTAATTTTGACCAAAGGTCTAAGTCAAACCTCTAATTATTTTATTAATATTCCTAGAAACCGCTAAAACATAAAATCTATTATTATTAGCTTATATACTAAGAGAGTCCCTTTGTTAATTTGAGTATGAATATTATAATATTTATATAATCTATTTTTAATTATAATGGTCATGTATAATCGTTCCTATTTAATTTAATAATCTATATATATTATCATTCCTATGTTATTTTAATAAGTAGAATTCAAATTCTACGAAATTTTGTTACTTTAGGTAAATATAATAATAATAGTCTAAAACTAATGGTCAAAGGTATACATTAATATATTATTTTTATTAATTATTTAACCAGAATGGCCAATTCGAAAATAAAAATAATAATTTATGATAATTTATAATTCCAATATTATTAAAATAAATCAATTTGTTATATATAAAACAATAATTTCTTATTTATTATTAAGCATAAAGGTCATTTTGTAAACTATCTCTTCTTATAATTTATATTTATATTTAATAATCTATATTCATTAGATAAACAAAATTTATTCACTAAAAAGATATTAAGATTAACCATGTCATTAGGTAAATGGATTATTTAAAAAAGGGTTAATGGTCAAATATATAAGAAAATAGTTAAAGGGAAATTAAAAAATGGAGACAAAAACCTAAGGACTTATACCCCTTAGACTCAAAAACGGGATAAGGTTAGTACTTAGCCCGAAATTACTTAGAAACTAAATACTTCATAATAATGAGATTAATCCGCCAAAAACATACCTTAAGGAAGACAGAGACCCTAAGACCTAACAGAAGGGAAATGAGGAGGCTAGGAAGACAAGGCTGGGACCCAGCAACTGCTAATCTTCCAGCCATCATCCCTATTAAGATTTTTCGGCCTTTTTTCAATCTCCAGGGCCTCTCTAAATTTGCGATGGTGAAACTGCACTACTTTAGCAATGACTTGAGCCTCTTCTATACATACATGATGCATAGTCTTCCCTGCATGCTCAGCCAGGGCTGAGGACTTGGTCCTACCATGTCTTAAGTCCGCTGAATGCTCGCTAATCCGCTGATTGATAGAGCGACCAGTCTCACCAATATAAGGAGTCCCACAGGAACAGGGAATGACATAGACACCCTTCATGTCCTTCGGGTCAATAGGGTATTTTACAGACCTGAGGGAGCCACGGATCGTTTTGAGAGGCCTAAAAGTGGCGGGCACATCATATTTTTTTAGAATCCTTGCAATCCTGTCCGTGGTTCCTTGGATGTAAGGAAGGTTCACACCCGAGAAATGGTCTTTAGGAACCCTTCGGGTTGAAGGTTCCTTCCTAGCCCTGAGGAAGGCTTTTCGACCTAGGTGCCTATTGTAACCATTCTTCTCAAAGACATCCAGGAGATGGGCCTTCTCCGCTTCCAGGCTCTCCTCATCCGAAATTCTAACGGCACGGGTGGCAAGCGTGCTAAGAACCCCTAACTTCTGAGCGGGGAAATGATGCGAAGACGCATGCAAGTATTGATCAATATGCGTCTTCTTTCTAAACACCTGATGAGAAAAGGAATCATCTGCCTTCTTAGATACGAGAACATCCAAGAACGGAAGACAACCATTAAATTCTTTTTCCATCGTGAACTTAATGGCGGTGGACTGGTTATTGAGGTGGTTGAAGAAACGATCCAACTCATCAGGACCGTGAGACCAGACAACACCAGTATCATCAATGAATCTTTTCCAAAGCTTCGGTAAGAGACGAGAGGAGGCCAAAGCCTTAGACTCAAACTCCTCCATGAAGAGATTGGCGACGATAGGGGACAGGGGGGAGCCCATGGCAACTCCACAAGTCAGCTCATAGAATTCTCCCTCGAAGCTGAAGAAGGTGGAGGAAAGGCAAAGCTGAACTAACTTAGCCGTATCAGGGTCAATTAGCTTATTAATTACCTTCATGGCCTCATTGATAGGAATGCAGGTATAGAGAGAGACCACGTCGAAACTTACCAGAATGTCCTCGGGCTCAAGATTAATTCTCTTAAGATCCTCAATAAAAGAAGCTGAGTCTTTGACAAAGGACTCAGTCTGCCCAACCAAGGGTCTCAACTTTGCAGCGAGGAACTTGGCCAAGAGGTAAGTCGGACCACCAATGGTATTGACAATGGGTCTCAGGGGGACCCCATCCTTATGGATTTTAGGAAGACCATATATCCTAGGAGTGATGGGGTTTCCCTCAATAAGTTTCTGGGCTAGAGGAATCGTGGAATTGCACGACTTGATCGCACGAGCGACCGCTCTGGAAACCTTTTTTAAATAATCCATTTACCTAATGACATGGTTAATCTTAATATCTTTTTAGTGAATAAATTTTGTTTATCTAATGAATATAGATTATTAAATATAAATATAAATTATAAGAAGAGATAGTTTACAAAATGACCTTTATGCTTAATAATAAATAAGAAATTATTGTTTTATATATAACAAATTGATTTATTTTAATAATATTGGAATTATAAATTATCATAAATTATTATTTTTATTTTCGAATTGGCCATTCTGGTTAAATAATTAATAAAAATAATATATTAATGTATACCTTTGACCATTAGTTTTAGACTATTATTATTATATTTACCTAATGTAACAAAATTTCGTAGAATTTGAATACTATTTATTAAAATAACAGAGGAATGATAATATATATAGATTATTTAATTAAATAGGAACGATTATACATGACCATTATATTTAAAAATAGATTATATAAATATTATAATATTCATACTCAAATTAACAAAGGGACTCTCTTAGTATATAAGCTAATAATAATAGATTTTATGTTTTAGCGGTTTCTAGGAATATTAATAAAATAATTAGAGGTTTGACTTAGACCTTTGGTCAAAATTAACCGTTGGCATTATAGCCGTTGGAGTCTCTGCACACTCTATTTAATCAAGCTAATCCGGATCAGTTCTTCAACTTGTCCTGACGATGAACCACACTGGTTGGTTCGAAACGCGTCGACAAAAGATTGGTCGTCCGACTTACCTCTTGGCCAAGTTCCTCGTTGCAAAGTTGAGACCCTTGGTTGGGCAGACTGAGTCTTTTGTCAAAGACTCAGCTTCTTTTATTGATGATCTTAAGAGAGTTAATCTTGAGCCCGAGGACATTCTGGTAAGTTTCGACGTGGTCTCTCTCTATACCTGCATTCCTATCAATGAGGCCATGAAGGTAATTAATAAGCTAACTGACCCTGATACGGCTAAGTTAGTTGAGCTTTGCCTTACCTCCACCTTCTTCAGCTTCGAGGGAGAATTCTATGAGCAGACTTGTGGAGTGGCCATGGGCTCCCCCCTGTCCCCTGTCGTCGCCAATCTCTTCATGGAGGAGTTTGAGTCTAAGGCTTTGGCCTCCTCTCGTCTCTTACCGAAGCTTTGGAAAAGATTCGTTGATGATACTGGTGTTGTCTGGTCTCACGGTCCTGATGAGTTGGATCGTTTCTTCAATCACCTCAATAACCAGTCCGCCGCCATTAAGTTCACGATGGAAAAAGAAGTTAATGGTTGTCTTCCGTTCTTGGATGTTCTCATATCTAAGAAGGCGGATGGTTCCTTTTCTCATCAGGTGTTTAGAAAGAAGACGCATACTGAGCAATACTTGCATGCGTCTTCGCATCATTTCCCCGCTCAGAAGTTAGGGGTTCTTAGCACGCTTGCCACCCGTGCCGTTAGAATTTCGGATGAGGAGAGCCTGGAAGCGGAGAAGGCCCATCTCCTGGATGTCTTTGAGAAGAATGGTTACAATAGGCACCTAGGTCGAAAAGCCTTCCTCAGGGCTAGGAAGGAACCTTCAACCCGAAGGGTTCCTAAAGACCATTTCTCGGGTGTGAACCTTCCTTACATCCAAGGAACCACGGACAGGATTGCAAGGATTCTGAAAAAATATGATGTGCCTGCCACTTTTAGGCCTCTCAAAACGATCCGTGGCTCCCTCAGGTCTGTAAAAGACCATATTGACCCGAAGGACATGAAGGGTGTCTATGTCATTCCCTGTTCTTGTGGGACTCCTTATATTGGTGAGACTGGTCGCTCTATCAATCAGCGGATTAGCGAGCATTCGACGGACTTAAGACATGGTAGGACCAAGTCCTCAGCCCTGGCTGAGCATGCAGGGAAGACTATGCATCATGTATGTATAGAAGAGGCTCAAGTCATTGCTAAAGTAGCGCAGTTTCACCATCGCAAATTTAGAGAGGCCCTGGAGATTGAGAAAAGGCCGAAAAATCTTAATAGGGATGATGGCTGGAAGATTAGCAGTTGCTGGGTCCCAGCCTTGTCTTCCTAGCCTCCTCATTCCCCTTTTGTTAGGTCTTAGGGTCTCTGTCTTCCTTAAGGTATGTTTTTGGCGGATTAATCTTATTATTATGTAGTATTTAGTTACTAAGTAATTTCGGGCTAAGTATTAACCTTATCCCGTTTTTGATTCTAAGGGGTATAATTCCTTAGGTTTTTGTCTCCTTTTTTTAGGCCTTTATATTTTCCCTTTAACTATTTTCTTATATATCTGACTATTAACCCTTTTTTAAACCTTATTAATAATAATCCATTTACCTAATGACATGGTTAATCTTAATATCTTTTTAGTGAATAAATATTGTTTATCTAATCATTAGATTATTAAATATAAATATAAATTACAAGAAGAGATAGTTTACAAAATGACCTTTATGCTTAATAATAAATAAGAAATTATTGTTTTATATATAACAAATTGATTTATTTTAATAATATTGGAATTATAAATTATCATAAATTATTATTTTTATTTTCGAATTGGCCATTCTGGTTAAATAATTAATAAAAATAATATATTAATGTATACCTTTGACCATTAGTTTTAGACTATTATTATTATATTTACCTAATGTAACAAAATTTCGTAGAATTTGAATTCTATTTATTAAAATAACATAGGAATGATAATATATATAGATTATTAAATTAAATAGGAACGATTATACATGACCATTATAATTAAAAATAGATTATATAAATGTTATAATATTCATACTCAAATTAACAAAGGGACTCTCTTAGTATATAAGCTAATAATAATAGATTTTATGTTTTAGCGGTTTCTAGGAATATTAATAAAATAATTAAAGGTTTGACTTAGACCTTTGGTCAAAATTAACCGTTGGCATTATAGCCGTTGGAGTCTCTGCACCCTCTATTTAATCAAGCTAATCCGGATCAGTTCTTCAACTTGTCCTGACGATGAACCACACTGGTTGGTTCGAAACGCGTCGACAAAAGATTGGTTATGTGATTTTGCTGAAGATTATCTAAACACTGTTTGTTTTGCTACATATTTCTACTTTCATCTCTCCATGTAAGTTTTTTTCAGATTCAGCATAGTCTTTTATCTTTTGGTTTAAGCATATCTTTGATTCTCTATGTAAATATACTTTATATAAATATAAACACTGTTTTTTTCGTACTGGAAAAAATAAAATATGATAAACAACCATAATATAATAGGATAAACAATAGTAACAATAATAACCTATTAAAGTAAAATTAAACATTTTAATAATAGAGGTAAACAATCATTATTATTAACGAAATCTTGTTATTTTACTTACTGTTATTTGAAAATATAAAAAGAGGTGCCACGTAAGTAATTAGGCTCCCAATTCTAGAGAAGCAGTTAAGAAGCCGTTAACAATCATATGCAAAAAATGACAATTTCTTGGCAGGGACTAAGAAAAAACTCCTCCATCAAACATGAGAAATAAATAAAAATGTGAACCATAGGCTGTGGACCCCCTGTGAACTGCAATAAGACCATATTATAATGATATATGAGAAATGGTTTCTTGACCAACGTTTAATAGTAATAAGATTGTCGATGCCGGTGGATGTAATCTAGATTGATTGAGTGAATCACGTTAAATTAATTGTCTCATGATTCTTGTTATATGTAATTTTTTTTTTTTTTGTTTTTGCTGTGGATACTCTTACAGAAATAAAGTGTAACATTTAAGTCTGAGGTTTAGATGATATGAAAATGGAAAAGTTAAAAAACTTTATGTGGGATTAGATGAATGATTTACATGCGAAATGAAATTTTGTTAATTTATATGTGTTTTTATTTATAGCGATGGATAATTTATAATTTATATACGTTTTTTTTGTTTAGCCAATTTTGTGTTTAGAAAACATGTGAAATGAAATTTCGTTAGTTTATATGTGTTTTTATTTATAGTGATGGATAATTTATAATTTATATAAGTTTTTTTGTTTAGCCAATTTTGTGTTTAGAAATTGTTCAAGGCCGTACGCACAAGTGGCTTTGCAATTCTCTTTCGTTTTCGTCATTGTACTAAGATGCCCTCTACTTCCCACTCAGTTTAAGAAGGAGGTTGTAGCAGTGTTTTAATTAAATATGGAATAAAAAATAATACTTATAAAAATATAGTACATTGTATTAAATAAATAAATCTTAATTTATTATATATAATTTTTATTATATTTAAATTATAATATGAAAATCACATTTAAATAATAATAATTATATTTTAAATAATAAATTTATATAATAATAATAATTTTACTTTAAAATATATAATTAATAGACATTTAAAAATTTATTAAATTTAATTAAAATAATGATGATGATGATGATGGTTAACGTCCGCTGAGACCAAATAATGATCTATCGGACCTAAAAAGACAAATTATTTATTTTGATTTAAGATTTTATTCCTATGCTCAAAAAGCTTGGAGAGAAGCCTCCCGAGTTCACTATAATTTTGGCATTGTAAAAGGCTAGGAAGGTCAGTATTGTAACAAAGGTTGTGAAATTGAGATCTAATATGGTTGTATGCCGGGCACTCTAAGAGGAAGTGGTTTTCATCCTCGATGCTCCTATTCTCACAAATATGGTAGATCCTTTCCATCCATGGCGTTTTAGGGACTACCCAGCGGCCAGTTTCACTATGGAGCTCATGGGAATTCGTTCTAATCTTTGCTATATTAATTTTCTTTTTTGAGCTAGTTAGAATAGAGAGATACTTTTGATCTTCAAGGGTGGGGTTGATGACCTTCTTATAATAACTTAATTTTCTTTTAGACGCTAAATCTTTCTCACACCACAATTTTTCTTTGAACTTAGAAGTAACAATATCTTTAATGTTATTTATGTTTTGCAAAGCATCATTCTCATTGATCTCCCAATAGTTTAACCAGGCCCTTGTGTCCTTATGCCATCCTCGGTTAAGCCTTAGGTGATTTTGGCTGGAATTTAAAGCTAGCTTAGGAAGTCTATGATTGTCTATGTTATTGATCTTGTGCTTGTACATCAGAAACCTGAGCATAGCTAGGCTCTCAATAGAAGAAAGACCTGCTTCTATAAGGAGAATAGGATAGGGTGTATTAATTTTATTTTTCAGGTTATAAGTTATAAAACGCTTTTGGATTTGCTCAATCTTCCTCCATGATTCTCTGGAGATGCTGCAGCCCCAAATTTCACAGCCATATAAGATAACCGGAGTGACTAAAGTTTCAAAGAGGAACTTCTTTTTATCCCACATTACGAGGTTTGTTGTTTTACAATTATTTTCAAGACCAAAATAAGCTTTCCATCCCCCATTGATTCTTTTCTCAATGCTATGGTTCCAATTGATCTTGTGATGGATATCAACTCTTAGGTACTTGTAAGAATACACTTCCTCCAAGTTATTATTGTCATACGTAAAATTAGCACAAGTGTCCTTCTTAGATTTGATAATCATAACTTTTGTTTTGTCTGTGTTAATAGTCATACCCATGGTAGAGCAGAAATCCTTAAGAAGCTTGAGTTGCTTATCAAGATCAGAAGGGCACCTTGCCAGAAGAATAATATCGTCAGCATAGAGAAGAAGGATAATGACTATCCCAGCTAAGATTGTGCCACCACATCCTGCTTCTTCTAAATAACCTTCGAGCTTATCGATGTAAATGCCAAATAGAGTAGGGGAGAGGGGGCAACCTTGTTTAACTCTGATGTTACACTTAATATCTTTTGACCACCCCTCATTGTTCTTTAGCTTGGCAATTACATTCTCGTATAGCCTTATAGCAGCAGCTCTTAACTCAAGAGGAACCTTTAGCTCTTCTAACCTATTCCAAAGGTTGTATCTAGGAACCGTATCGAAAGCCTTTCTAAAGTCTACAAAGCAGCAGAATAAATTGGATTTATCATTACGACATTCCTCCGCAATGATCCTTAGCGTAACAAGGTGGTCTGTTGTTGAGTGATGCCTTCTGAAACCTGCTTGGCCTTTAGCCCGCTTACCTTCACTTTCAAGCCATATGCTTAACTTTTTTTCCAGAATACTACCATATAATTTGGCTAAGAGAGGGCTGATCATAATTGTTCGATAATTAGAGGGGTTATTTGTATCTCCACTTTTAAAAATAGGGATAATGAGGCTCTCAGTCCAAGGTTTAGGGAACCCTTGCTTAACAGCTTGATTGAAAAGCTTGTGGATGTGGGGGATGAGGACAGGGCCTCCAATTTTTAAGATTTCTGCCTGGTAACCTTCAATGTCCTTAGCTTTCCCATTCGCGAGGCGATTAACCCCAAACTTAATGTCTTCTAAAGAGAAGACTTCTTTCGTTGTGAGCAGGGTTTCCAAATTATCCGTGACATTAGGAGATTCATAAAGCTTTTTAAGATAAGAATTCCAATCGTGAAGAGCAATTTTATTATTATCCTTAGTCTTCCTAGTCAAAATCTGCCTCCAAAATTTCTTAGGAGCTACCTTAGAGAGGTGTAAGAGATTCTCCTGTCTTTGACGAATGTACTGCCTCTTTTTCCTTTTAATAAGGGCTTTGTATATTCTTATCTTGTCCATTTTAAGAGAATCATCAACAGCTTCCTTAATTGCTCTCCTCGCATGCTTGCAATCTTTGTCATACCAAGGATTGGTTTTGCTTTTTCTTTTATTATTTGAGACTTCAATTGAGAACTTTTTAATAGAATATGAGAGGGTTGTAGTAAAATTATGATATAGGTCTTCTATGTTATCTATACTAGATAGAGGAGGCAAATTAGTTTTTAATTCATTTAGAAAGAGGTCCTTTTTATTTTTATCAAATATTAAGTTCTTTTGGTTGTTAGTATTATTTTCTATGGGAACTCTATGCATGACAAAATTGAGGGTTATAAGTAAAGGCCTATGATCGGAGTCAGGCTCGTGGTCGTTTAAGATGTCAAAGTTTATCATTTCGTTGTATAATGGAAGATCGACAATAACGTAGTCTACCACGCTGCTACCAAGTCCATGGATGCAGGTCATCTTGCTGGAGTTGGGCCACTTTTTTAGACCGTTGCAAATTATGAGATCCTGAGCACTACAGAGCTTGACAAGCTCTGACCCAAACAAATTTTCCCGGAGGTCTTCAGAGCTCCTTTTGTACCTACTAGCTAGGGTAGGGTCTTCGTCTAACCAAAGAGGATTAGGGTTGGAGTGATTGCTTAAAATAATAGCTTGGTTGCTTGAAGTTCGGGCATTGAAGTCACCTATTAAAAGGATATTACCATCATTCCTTAGGCTAGAAATATCGTTCTATAAACTATTGTAAGGGTTAGTTTTATCTAGATTCTTCTTCTTATAGAAGTTAGAATTAATGGGGGGGAAATAACATATTGCTATGTAGGACTTTTTATTATTAATGTCTTTGATCTCTAGCCAACTAAATTGGTTGTAAGGGTCGTTTTTATAAAGCCTAACATAGGGGGAGATGTTCTTCTTAATGTAACAAGCTATTCCCCCAATGCCTCTACGGGAGGATCGTTTGTTCCATGTAGACCATAGCGTAAAGCCATCTATGTTAGGGACCTTAGATTCTTCGTGCTCCCAAGTTTCAACAAGTAAAATAATATCAACATCATTTGAAATCCAACTTAGCTTGGGGCCTTTGTTCCATGGGAAGCCCCGACAGTTCCAAGAAAGGATCGGGAGCATGTTTAATTGCTATTGATTACTATCTTTTTGGTTTTTGTCCCGAATAAAGGCTTTTCTATTTCTGATTATTGCCCATTTTCCTTCCTTTCTAGCTTCTTTTACCTTTTGAACCTCCTTTCTTAATTCTGCTTGATCTTCTGGAATGAGATCTTCATTTATGAATATTCCTCTTCCTTTTAGACTTGAGGTTTTACTAAGTATGTTGTGCTTATGATCAGTAGAGCTCACCTTTATGCGGATTAATCTTCCTTTATTCTCGGTTAATTTCCCCAACCTTGTTGCTTCTGTGAGACACACTGTTTCAATTTGTAATCTATTATGTAATTCTGTCTGGACTAAGGCTAAAGTATCCTCATCTTCTTCCTCTTTTAAACCGAAGATTATAAGGTTTAAGGTCCTTTTGTTACGTTCGTGGTCTAATTCTATTAATTTTTTCATTTCGTCTTTAATTGGTTTAATATCTAACTTATCTACCACACTATTTAGGGTGAGGCGGCTATTAACTTTTTCTTCTAATTCTTTAATCATGTCTTTCATTTTAAGACCCTCTAAGGTATCAGCGTCTCCTTGCTGGGATGGTTGGTTAGTATCTTGGTTTTGTTTTTCTATAACATGCAATCTAGTCTCCATTTCCTCCATTTTATTCTCTAGTAGTTCTATTTTATTTTCTATTTGTTTCTGAATAGTGTTTTCAAGAGATGCAAATTTGTTTTCCAGCACGGCTTCTAACTCTTTTTGTAACTTGGCTTCTCTTTCTTCTCTGCGTTTCTCTAAAGACTCTATATACTCATAGAGGCCTTGTAGAGTAACTGTGCTAGGTCTGCCCTTGGTATTCTTTGGTAACTGTGGTGAAGTATTCATACTTGAAATTATATGAGCAAATATGTATTAAAAAAGAAAAGGATAAGGAATGTGTGCACCTGATATCCGAACCTGATGTGTGAGCCAAGATCTCCAAGCTTTGGATTGCGAGCTTTGAAACCAAGAGACTGTTTATATATCGCCGAGACGAGACTGTTTATATATCTTCCAAGACTGCTTATATATCACCAAGACTGTTCATATATCACCAAAACTGAGACTGTTTATATATGTCACCGAGACTATATGCGAGAGTATATTATCACCGGAAACAGCGAGATCTGTTTATATGCGAGAAACAGTTTATATATCACCGGAGCCGGGACAAGAACACTGAGATCTGCGACTGTTTATATATGTCACCGAGACTATATACAATGCACTGTTCCGCTTGACTAGCTTTTATATACAATGCACCGAGTATATCATCACCGGAAACAGCGAGATCTATTTAAATGCGAGAATTATAGACTTTATATGTCACCGAGACTTATATACAATGCACTGTTCCGCTTGACTAGCTCTGACTTTATATAAATGCGAGACTTTATATACAATGCACCGAGTATATCATCACCGGAAACAGTGAGATCTGTTTAAATGCGAGACTTATAAACTTTATATAACTGCGAGACTTATATACAATGCACTGTTCCGCTTGACTAGCCCTGTATTTATATAAATGCGAGACTTTATATACAATGCTCTGAGTATATCATCACCGGAAACAACGAGATCTGTTTAAATGCGAGACTTTATATACATCGCCGAGTATATAAATGCGAGACTTTATATGTCACCGAGTATATCATCACCGGAAACACCAAGATCTGCGACTGTTCAAATGCGAGACTTTATATACATCACCGAGTGTTTAAATGCGAGACTTTATATCACCAAGACAGTGTTCCGCTTGACTAGCTCTGACATGCGAGACTTTATATCAGCGAGATCTGTGACTGTTCAAATGCAATGCGAGACTTTATTTGTCACCGAGATCTGCGACTGTTCAAATGCAATGCGAGACTTTATATGTCACCGAGATCTGCGACTGTTCAAATGCGAGACTTTATATACAAGACCGGGTGTTTAAATGCGAGACTTTATATACATCGCCGAGTATATAAATGCGAGACTTTATATGTCACCGAGTATATCATCACCGGAAACACCGAGATCTGCGACTGTTCAAATGCGAGACTTTATATACATCACCGAGTGTTTAAATGCGAGACTTTATATCACCAAGACTGAAATAAAATATATCTATAATTTAAATTATAATGATTCAAATTAGTAATCATTATATTTTAATGATTTATATTTAAATTTAATTAATAAGCATATAAATTTTTTTATTTTATTTCATAAGTACAATGTTGTATATATTGTGAATACTTTCAATCTATGTCATGTTACCTACAAGAATTGAATTTTTTTGGAGGATTCAATTGCTAATATTTCCATATATGTGTGAAATTAATATAATAATAATATTATTAAGAATTAGTTTGATTCATCTTAATTCAAATGAACCAAATTTTTGGAAATGCAAAATTTTCCCAAGTATTATACTAAAAAAAGGTTGCATCTTGAAAAAATGGATTACATTTACACTTAGACAGAGTTAAGATAAATCTATATTTCTTTATGCAATGTATATGATGATGATGGTTAATGTCCACTGAGACCAAACTTTGGTCTATCAGACCTAAAGAAACGAATTATTTAGTTCGATTTAAAATTTTATTCCTATGCTCAAAAAGCTTGGAGAGAAGCCTCTCGAGCTCACTGTAATTTTGACAATGTAAAAGGCTAGGAAGGTCAGTATTGCAACAAAGATTTTGAAACTGAGATCTAATGTGGTTGTACGCGGGGCACTCTAAGAGGAAGTGATTTTCATCCTCGATGTTCGTATTCTCATAGAGATGGCATAACCTTTCCATCCATGGTGTTGTAGGAACTGCCCAACGACCTGTTTCACTATGGAGCTCATTAGAGTTCGTTCTAATCTTGGCTATATTAATTTTCTTCTTTGAGCTAGTTAAAATAGAGAGATACTTTTGATCTTCTAGTGTGGGGTTGATGACCTCCTTATAATATCTTAATTTTCTTTTAGCTGCTAAATCTTTCTCACACCACATTTTTTCTTTGAACTTAGAAGTACCAATATTTTTAATGTTATTAATGTTTTGCAATGCAACATTCTCGTCGATCTCCCAATGGTTTAACCAGGCCTTGGTGTCTTTATAGCAACCTTGTTTGAGTCTTAGGTGCTTTTGGCTAGAATTTAAAGCTAGCTTAGGAAGTCTATGGTCTCCTATGTTATTGAGTTTGTGCTTATACAACAGAAGCCTAGTCATAGCTAGGCTCTCGATAGGTGAAAGACCCACTTCTATGACGAGAATAGGATAGGGTGTGATGCTTTTAATTTTGAGGTTATACGTTATAAAATGCTTCTGGATTTGTTCAATATTTCTCTAGGATTCTCTAGAGATGCTACAACCCCAAACCTCACATCCATATAAGATAACCGGAGTGACTAAAGTTTCAAAGAGGAACTTCTTTCTATCCCACATTATGAGGTTTGCTATTTTACAATTATTTTCATCACCAAAATAAGCTTTCCATCCCCCATTAATCCTTTTCTCAATGCTATAGTTCCAGTTGAGCTTGTGATGAATATCAATTCCTAGGTACTTGTAGGAAGGAACTTCCTCCAAGTTACTATTGTCATACATAAAATTAGCGCAAGTGTCCTTCTTAGATTTGATAATCATAACTTTTTTTTGTTAGTGTTAACAATCATGCCCATGGTAGAGCAGAAATCCTTAAGAAGTATAAGTTGCTTATCAAGATCAGATGGGCACCTTGCGAGAAGAACGATATCATTAGCATAGAGAAGAAGGATGATGACTATCCTAGCTAAGATCATGCCAACACATCCTGCTTCCTCTAAACAA
This sequence comes from Pinus tabuliformis, assembly GCA_031772625.1. Classification (NCBI taxonomy): domain Eukaryota; kingdom Viridiplantae; phylum Streptophyta; class Pinopsida; order Pinales; family Pinaceae; genus Pinus; species Pinus tabuliformis. Next base: position 1,305,742,024 of record CM062809.1, on the reverse strand, counting down.
CCTTCTAGCTTGTCGATGTGAATGCCAAATAGGGTAGGGGAGAGGGGGCAACCTTGTTTAACTCTAATATTACACTTAATATCTTTTGACCACCCCTCATTGCTCTTTAACTTGGCAATTACATTCTCGTATAATCTTATAGTGGTAGCTCTCAACTCAAAAGGATCTTTTAGCTCTTCTAATATGTTCCAAAGGTTGTTTCTAGGAACCGTATCAAAATCCTTTCTAAAGTCCACAAAGCAACAAAAGGGATTGGAATTATCATTGTGGCATTCCTCCACAATGATCCTAAGCGTAACAAGGTGGTCTGTTGTTGAGTGCTACTTTCTAAAACCTGCTTGGCCTTTAGCCCGCTTACCTTCACTTTCAAGCCATATACTCAACTTCCTTTCCAAAGTAATACCATATAACTTGGCTAGAAGAGGGCTGATCATAATTGTCCAATAATTAGAGGGGTTATTTGTATCCCCACTTTTAAAAATAGGGATAATGAGGCTTTGAGTCCATGGTTTAGGGAACCCTTGCTTAACCGCTTGATTGAAAAACTTGTGAATGTGGGGGATGAGGAAAAGACCTCCAATTTTTAAGATTTCCTTCTGGTAACCTTCAATGTCCTTAGCTTTCCCATTAGCTAAGCGATTAACCCCAAAATCAATGTATTCTAATGAGAAAACTTATTTCGTTGTGAGAAGGGTTTCAAAGTTATACATGGAATTTGGAGATTCATAAAGCTTTTTAAGATAGGAATTCCAGTCGTGTAAAGCAATTTTATTATTATCTTTAGTTTTCCTAGTTAGAATCTGCCTCCAGAATTTCTTAGGAGCTACCTTAGAGAGGTGTAAGAGATTCTCTTGTCTTTTACGAATATACTGCCTTTTTTCCTTTTAGTTAGGGCTTTGTATATTTTTATCTTGCTAATTTTAAGAGATTCATCAACAACTTCCTTAATTGTTGTCCTCACACTTTTACAATCTTTGTCATACCATGGGTTGGTTTTGCTATTTCTTTTATTAATTGAAACTTCAATTGATAACTTGTTAATAAAATATGAGAGGGTTGTAGTAAAATTATGATAGAGATGTTCTATGTTGTCTATACTAGATAAAGGAAGCAAATTAGTTTTTAATTCATTTAGAAAGAGATCTTTTTTATTTCTATCAAAGATTAACTTCTTTTGGCTATAAGGATTATCTTCTATGGGATCTCTATGCATGACAAAATTGAGAGTTATAAGTAAAGGCCTATGATTAGAGTCAGGCTCGTGGTCGTTTAAGATGTCAAAATTTGTTATTTCGTTGTATAGAGGGATATCAAAGATAACATAGTCTACCATGCTGCTACCAAGCCCATGGATGCAGGTCATCTGGCTAGAATTGGGCCACTTCTTTAGACCGTTGCAAATTATGAGATCCTAAGCACTACAGAGCTTGACTAGCTTCGACCCAAACAAATTCTCCCCGAGGTCTTCAGAGCTCCTTTTGTACTGGCTAGCCAAAGGAAGGTCTTCGTCTGACCAAAGAGGATTAGGGTTGGAATGATTTCTTAGAAGAATAGCTTGGTTGCTTGAAGTTTGAGCATTAAAGTCACCCATTAAAAGGATATTGCCTTCATTCCTTAGGTTAGAAATATCATTCCCTAAACCATTGTAAGGACTATTTTTTCTAGATTATTTTTCTTAGAGAAGCTAGAATTGATGGGGGGGGGGAATAACAGATTTCCTAGTAGGTCTTTTTATCATAAATGTCAGTAATTTCTATCCAACTATATTGGTTGTAAGGGTCGTTTTTATAAATCCTAGCATGGGGAGAGATGTTCTTCTTAATTTAACAAGCTATACCCCCAATGCCTCTACGGGAGGATCTCTTATTCCAAGTAGACCATAATGTAAAGCCATCTATGTTAGAGACCTTAGATTCTTCGTGCTCCCAAGTTTCAACAAGCAAAATAATATCAATATCATTAGAGATCCAACTTAGCTTGGGGCCTTTGTTCCATGGAAAGCCTCGATAGTTCTAAGAAAGAATCTGGAGCATGTTGAATTGCTATTTATTATTATCTTTTTGGTTTCTATCTCGAATAATGACTTTTCTATTTCTGATTATTGCCCATTTCCCTTACTTCCTAGCTTCCTTTACCTTTGGAACCTCCTTCCTCAATTCTGCTTTATCTTCTGGAATGAGATCTTCATTTATAAATATTCTCGTTCCTTTTAGACTTGAGGTTTTACTAAGTATGTCATACTTGTGGTCAGTAGAGCTCACCTTTATTCGGATCAACCTTCCTTTATTCTTAGTTAGTTTCCCCAAACTTGTTGCTTATGTGAGACATGTTGTTTCAATTTGTAATCTTTTATGTAATTCTGTCTGGGCTATGGCTAAAGTATACTTGTCTACCCCCTCTTTCAAACTGAATATTATAAGGTTCAAGGCCCTTTTGTTACGCTCATGGTCTAATTCTATTAATTTTTTTATTTCATCTTTAATTGGTTTGATATCTAATTTACTTGCCACACTATTTAGGGTGAGGCGGCTATTAACTTTTTCTTCTAGTTCTTTAATCATGTCCTTCATTTTAAGACTCTCTAAAGTATCAACATCTACTTGCTGGGATGTTTGGTTCATATCTTGGTTTTGTTTTTCTATAACTTGCAACCTAGTCTCCATTGCCTCCATCTTATTCTCCAATAGTTCTATTTTATTTTCTATTTGTATTTGGATCTTGTCTTCAAGAGATGTGAATCTATTTTCCAGCATGGCTGCTAACTCTGTTTGTAGCTTAGCTTCTCTCTCTTCTCTACGTTTCTCTAAAGACTCTATATACTCATAGAGGCTTTGTAGAGTAACTGTGCTAGGTCTACCTTTGGTAATCTTTGGTAATTGTGGTGAATTATTCATACGTGAAAATATTTGAGAAGATATGTATTAGAAAAATATAAGGAATGTGTGTACCTGATATCAGCAAGCCGGACCATAGACACACGTGCCCCAGATTGTTTTTCTATTACCGCAGAGAGATTGTAAATTGTGACTGCAGAGATCGTAAATTATTACCGTAGAGAGATCGTAAATACATCACCCTAAATTATTACCGCAAAGAGATCGTAAATACATCACCCTAAATTATTACCACGGAGAGATGGTAAATACATCACCCTAAATTATTACCGCAGAGAGATCGTAAATACATCAACCTAAATTATTACCGTAGAGATTGTAAATACATCACCCTAAATTATTACCGCATACAGATTTTAAATACATCACCCTAAATTATTACCGCAGAGAGATTGTAAACACGTCACCCTAAATTATTACCGTAGAGAGATTGTAAATACATCACCGTAAATTATTACCGCAGAGAGATCGTAGATTACCTTTAATCCTTTTTGTAAACCCTTTAAATTTAGTTGTCACATATTTTATTTTTCTATTCTAACCATGCTCATAACTCTCATGCTTAGTATACCCTAATAACACCATATCACACTCAAACACCTTCCATATAAATCCTATGTGTTAATTCAAAGCTAGTTCATTAAGACTTAATGTCCTAGAATCTTCATTTAAGAGTTAAAATCCATATTTTATTCCCCTAATCAAACCACCATTTCTAGTGTACAAAACTCATAATAATGTCCATATCAAATTCAAAAGGGAAAAATATATTATAAGAGACATGTGTAAGGATAATCGACATACTTAATTACAATTTTATTAAAATTTAGATTCAAAACATATTATTATTTGTCATCACTAAAATTACTTTGGTTTGATTGGTTACAAAATTAATTGTAAAAACATTTTTGAAATTTCAGTGAGTGTGTTAATTGCTTAAAATGGTAATATGATAAGAGGACAATATAGGGGGGAGAATTTTTATCCAAATGCTTCCAAGATGCTAAAGGATACACTTGGGAGGTAATATATGCGGTTTCAACATGTATTTTGTGATTCAATATTTCATGTGGGTTGAAGGTGTAATTCATGCTCCTTGATGTATGATTTCAATGTCTTATTTATAGAACCAACCATTGGTTGGGGATGTTACTGGTTATCTGCTATATTCTTTACAAGATTATCTTCACATGTTATTCATATGCATTGGGGTGGGAACATGGTGGGAGTCCAAAAAGGGGGTCAGCGAGTGTCCTTTTATATGGGGTTCTGACTCGTAATAAAACACCTTGGGATATTCCTTCAAAGACTTAAAACGTATTATGAAAAAATGCATGTTCCTGATAACATGTGCATTTTTAGAATACATGGACACATTTTCTTTTGGGTGGGAGTGAAAACTCTAACATATATCTTTAGTGATTATATTACCTTTCGTTTAGGTTTGGACTGATAAACCTCATGAGTTGGGTTGAAAATATATTAAAGCCTCCATAAATATATATATATATATATATATATATATATATATATATATATATATATATATATATATAACTATTTGAATGTATTTTTATTGTGATATATATCAAAATTCTAAAATGAATCAATATTTTTTTAATAATTTTTAAAATAAGTTATGTCGTACTAAAAACGTTTAAGCATCTCAACGATATATATATATATATATATATATATATATATATATATATATATATATATATATATATATATATATATATATATATATATATATATATATATTTCTTAAAGTAAATTTTATGATTAAAATACTAAATGCACTTGCACTAATAAAAATATAGGAATTATATTTTGTAAGAAAAATAATATAGCTTATACTTTTAAATAAGAAAAGGTACCTAACACTATAATTAATATTGTTATTATAACTCATAAAATGGAAGAAAGAATTGAATATGGGTTTCATCTCTCTTATGAGACAATTTTCACTCATGATATTGCACCAGAACGCTCACTTCCATTCACCAAGTCAGCAAACTCTTGCATATATACGATTACATTATCTAGGAGATTGCACCACAAAACTCATTTCCATTCACCAAGCACACAAACTCTTACATATATATAATTAAATTATCTAGAATATATGAACTAACAACCAATAAAGGCTAATTAAGGAAAATAGTTTAAACGACATAAACTCTCTATATTTAGGAGAATTTGTAGGTTTTCCCATTATTATTCTAAGACGCCCGCTTAATAGAGAAATTTGTTTTCTACCATACCCAACAGATTCCTACATACTTCAAATTTTATCTTTCCAAGAGGCTTTGTAAAGATGTTAGCCACATTTTCATTTTTATTATAATAAACTAAATCAATTTCCTTGCACTACATTTTTTTCCCTAACAAAATGACAATTTGTCTCAATATGTTTTGATCTTGAGTGGTACACACGATTGTTGGCTAGCTTGATGGTGCTTTGATTATCACACTTGATAATGGTTAGTGTTTTCTATAATTCTCCTACATCTTCAATAACTCACCTCAACCAAAGTACTTCACACATAGCACTACACAAACTTTTGTATTTAACTTCAGTAGATGACGAAGAAACAATTGGTTGTTTCTTACTATTCCATGCCAAACTCCCAATTCCAAGGCTAAATGCTTATCCTGAAGTTGATTTTATATCATTAGGATTTCCAACCCAATCTAAATTAGAATAGCTTTCCATATCAACATTAAAATCATCAGTATATTTAATACCAAAGTTAACAATTCCTTCTAAATATTGAAGAAGTCACTTTACTTCTTTCCAATGTCTTTTAAAAGGTTTGGCCATGAACTCACTTAGGATGTTAACTTAATATGCTATATCTTGCTTGGTTTTAGTGAGATAGTTTATAGTTCATAGCAACTAATGATACAGTGTATCATCTACCTCTCTTGTCCCATCGTTGCTCTAGAGTTTGTCATTTTTTCTAATGGTATTGATATTCCCATACATTGGTCCATATTGAATCTTTTGTGTAACTCCCTGGTGTACTTACTTTGTGTAACCAATATTTGTCCACCTTATATCCATATCTTAAGACCTAAAAAATAAGTATTTCACCAAGGTATTTCATTTCAAACTATAGTGAAAATTGTCATTTCACTTAATCAATTAATTTAGTAGTATTTCCTATTATAATAAGATCATCAACATACAAGGAATCATAATAATACGACCTTTTGTAATCTCACTTGATATGCATATTAGGGCCACATTTTCTTTTCATAAAAACTTTCTAAATAAATAAAGAATCAATCTCTTTGGTGAGACAAGCTCTCACTAAGGAGATTGCACCACAACACTCACTTATGTTCATGAAGCCAACAAACTCTTACATATATACGATTACATTATTTAGGATATATGAACTGACAACCAACAAAGACTAATTAAGGAAAATAGTTTAAACAACATAAAATATCTATATTTAGGAGAATCTTCAGGTTTCTCCATTATTATTCTAACAATCACCCTTAATGGAGAAATGGGTTTTATACCATACCCAATTGATTCCTACTTACTTCAAATTTGATCTTTCCAAGAGTCTTTGTGAAGATGTTAGCCACATTTTCATTAGTATTATAATAAAGTAAATCAATTTCCTTGGACTACATTGTTTCACTGACAAAATGAGAATCTGTCTCAATATATTTTGAGCTTGAGTGGTACAAAAGATTGTTGGCTAGATTGATGGTGCGTTGATTATCACACTTGATAATAATTAGTGTTTTATGTATTTCACCTACATCTTCGAAATCTCACCTCAACTAAACTAATTTACACATAGCACTACACAAATTTTTGTATTCGACTTCAGTAGATGGAAAAGAAACAATTGGTTCTTTCGCACCATTCTATGCCACAATCCCAAATCCAAGGCTAAATGCATACCCTGAAGTTGATTTTCTGTCATTAGGATTTCCATCCCAATCTAAATTAGAATATCTTTCCTACTCAACATTAAAATCATCATATATTTAATACCAAAGTTAAAATTTCCTTCCAAATACTGAAGACCTCACTATACTTCTTTCCAATGGTTTTTAAGAGGTTTGGCCATGAATTGGCTTAGGATGCAAACTGAATATGATATATCTTTCCTGACTATATTGATATAGTTTATACTTCCCAACAACTGATGATATAGTGTATCATCTACCTCTCTTATCCCATCATTACTGTAGAGGTTGTCATTTTGTTCTAATGGTATTGATATTTCCATACATTGGTCCATTTTGAATATTTTGTGTATCTCCATGGTTATACTTGCTATGTGTAACCAATGTTTGTCCACCTTCTCTCCATATCTGAAGACCTAAGCAATAAGTAATTCACCAAGGTATTTATTTTCAAACTATTATGAAAATTGTCATTTCACTTCATCAATTAACTTAGTAGTATTTCCTATTATAATAAGATCATCAACATACAAGGAAATCATACTAATATGCCCTTTTGATATGAATTAATATACATATTAAGGACGCCTTTTCTTTTCATAAAACCCTTTAAATCAATAAAGAATCAAAATTCACATATCGTGATCTTGATACTTGTTTAATCCATATAATTCTTCTTTAACTTGCACAAAAGGTTCTCTTGACCCTTTTTAAAAAACCATTAGGGTTGAACATGATATACTTCTTTTAGTTCCCCTTTCAAGAAAGAAAACTTAACATCTAACTGATGCACTTTCCATTTATGTTTTGTAGCTAAGGAAATCATAAATTTAATTTTAACTTAGCTACACATTGAAAAATTTCTTCATAATCAATTCCCTCTTTTCGTGAGTAACCTTTTGTAGCCACCCCAACCCTATATTTATTTATACTTCTATCTTCCTTAAATCTATGTTTGAACAACCATTTGGATCCTATGGGTAGCATATTTTCAAGCAATTTTGTTAATTCCTGAGTAATATTCTTCACTAGAGACCTATATTCTTCCTTAATTGCATCTGCCCATTCTTTATGTTCATTAGCTTCTTTGAAATTCAAAGGTCCTATGCCATTATAATAACTTGTCATTAAGGCATAATCTCTATATCTTAGTAGTGGTTGATTTTGACGAGTTTATCTTCTTGGTACTTTGTTTCTTTCATCTCTTCTCTTGGTTCATGATGAATAATTTCTTCCTTTTGGTGTGTTTTGGAAACTAGAGGTGTCCATGTTGTTGGATTCTTCCTCCTCTTTCCATTCATGCTTATCATATGCTTCACTTTGAAATCGTCATACTAATATAGAATATGCCATGCATCATACATGTCATCCTTATGTCCTTCATCTGCAAGCTCATGAAATAATACATCTTTTCTTGCAAATATTTTATGTGTGGAAAGATCAAACAACTTATAAGATTTTTTATCAGAACAATAACCTATGAAAATACACTTGATAGATTTTGCATCAAGTTTCCTTCTATATTCTTTCGAAACATGAGAGAATACTTTTCTACTGAATATTTTTAGATGGATTATTGTTGGTTTAACCATAAAGTGCTCAAAATGAGTCTTATGATCTAAACTTGTAGTTGGACTTCTATTTTTGAGTAAACATTAGTATTAACAACTTTGACCCAAAGAGAATTAGTAATATTGTTACCTTTTAACATGCTCCATGCACATTCTACCAAGGTTTTGCTCTTTATTTCAAGTACTCCATTATGCTGTGGAGTATATGATAGTATGTATTGTTGTACAACTACATGGGATCTGCAATACTTGATGAATTCATTTGAAATATATTCTCCCCTTTGATCTGATTGGAGGATCTTGATGTATATTCTTGTTTATTTTTCAACCAATTTTTTTGAACTCTTTTAAAATATTCAAATACATCACTATTTTGTCTCATGAAGTATACCCATGTATATTTTATACAATCATCAATAGAGATCAAGAAGTAATATACTCCACCTAATCATCTAATCTACATAGGAGTGCATACATTTGTGTGCACAAGTTCTAAAACATCTATTTTCCTTTTATCTATATGAGTAGGGGAATATTCCTTATGCATCTTCCCCAATGTACACCTTTCACATGTAGAATATCCATTCTTGAGTATTGGAATCCCTCCTACCATTACTCGTTTTTTAAGCAGTAATAGATCATGATAATTAATGTGGCCATACCTTTGATGCCAAATATCTTATGTTCTCATGGTCATGGATGCCAATTCTTGATGGCTTTTGGTTGCCACATTGAGCTTATACAAACCTCCAATTATAAATCTTGTTGTAATGACCTTGAAATGATACTACATAATGTGAATTTACAAAATCAACCTTCAATCCCTAATATGTTATAGCACAAATTGAGATTAGAGTCTTCTTAATACTAGGAACATACATCACATTGTGGATTAGTTTAACATGACCATTAATTAATGTCATTGATAGTGTGTGTGATCATCTCCAAGATATATAGATGTACCATTGTTAGTTTCATGAATGTTCTCCAACTAGTTCCTATGATAGGACCTTCTAGAATAAACAAACCAAGTATTTGGATCATCTATTTTAGTAGATAGTGCAACATCTATAACAAATAGTCTAAATTTTTTGATGCCATCATTCATTGTTTCTCCTCTATCAACAAAATTACTAGTGTGCCTCTTATTTGTATGTTTAGACTCATGGTATTTCCTTTTCATATAACCTTTGGAGTAGTGTCCAAAATTGCCACAATAATGACATTTAATATCGAACTTTGAAAATATCATCTCTGGTTGTGGTTTTGTAAATGGTGGATTACCAAATGATGGCTTTCTATGTGATGGCTTTCCTCCTTTATTACCATCCCATGACTTCCTTTTGAAAGATGTTTTCCTTTTTCCAACAACGCCAAATTAGAACTTTGAGGTCTATAATTCCTTCACCTTTTTTCCTCTGCATAAGTATACCCGTAAACTTATCAAGAACTTGGTTTTTTTTTCACTTTAAATCTTAGTGGTGTTGGAAAGATATGAAAATGGAAAATTTAAAAAACTTTAAATTGGATCTATTTTCATCTATTTATGATGAATGATTTACATGTGAAATGAAATTTCGTTAATTTATATATGTTTTTATTTATAGTGATGGATAATTTATAATTTATATACTTTTTTGTTTTTTTTTTTTTTTTTTTGCCAATTTTCCCTTTAGAAAATTTTCAAGGCCACAAGCACAAGTGACTTTTCAATTATCTCTTTTGTTTTCATCATTCTACTAAGATGCACTCTACTTCCCACTCAGTATAAGAATGAGGTTGTAGTAGTGTTTTGATTAAATATTAAATAAAATATAATAATTATAAAAATATAATAAATTGTATTACACAAATAAAAATTAATAAATTTAGAGTATTCAATTTATTATATATAATTTTTATTATTTTTAAACCATAATATGAAAATCACATTCAAATAAATTTAAATAATAATAATTATATTTTAAAATAATAAATTTAAATAATAATAATAATGATATTTTAAAATATATAATTAATAGACATTTAAAAATTTATCAAATTTAATTAAAACAATATAATTGAAATAAAATATATTTATAATTTAAATTATAATGATTCAAATTAGTAATTATTATATTTTAACAATTTATATTTAAATTTAATTAATAAACATATAAAAAAATTATTTTATTTTCTAAGTACAATGTTGTATATATTGTGAATACTTTCAATCTATGTCATGTCACCTACAAGAATTGAATGTCTGTGGGAGGATTCAATTGCTAATATTTCCATATATAGATATGTGAAATTAATATAAATATTAATAATATTATTAAGAATTAGTTCAATTCATTTTAATTTAGAGGAATCAAATCTTTCCAAACGCAAACTTTTCCCAAGTATTGTACTAAAAAAAGGTTACACCTTGAAAATTTTGATTACATTTTACAGTTAATAGATACATAGCTAAGATAGATCTATATTTATTTATGCAATATATAGTACATTACCTTTAATCCTTTTTTAAACCCTTAAATTTAGTTTGTGGCATCAATGTTTGCAACTAAATGACTTAAAGCTCTCATTTTCCTATTCTAGCCATGCTAGTAACTCTCATACTTAGTATACCCTAATACCACGACATCACACTCAAACACCTTCCATATAAATGCTATGTGTTAATTCAAAGTTAGTTCATTGAGACTTATGTCCTAGAATTTTCATTTAAAAGTTAAAATTCATACTTTCTTCCCTTAATCAAGCCACTCTAGTGTACAAAACTCATAATAATGTCCATCTCAAATTCAAAAGGCAAAAATATATTATAAGAGACATGTGTAAGGGTAATCAATTTTCACAATTTAAGTGGGAACATACTTAATTACAATTTTATTAAAATTTTGATTCAAAACATATTATTATTTTCCATCATTAAAATTACTTTGGTCTGATTGATTATAAACTTAATAGTAAAAGTATTTTTGAAATTTTATTATGTGCGTGTTTTAATGGTTTAAAATGGTAATATGATAAGAGGTCAATATAGGGGGAGAATGTTTATCCAAATGCTTCCAATATGCTAAAGGATACACTTGGGAGGTCATATATGTGGGTTCAACATGTATTTTGTGATTCAATATTTCATGTGGGTTGAAGGTGTAATTCATTCCCCTTATACATGAGTTCAATGTCTTAGTTATTGATCCAATCAATGGTTGGCAATGTTACTGGTTATCTGCTATATTCTTTGCAAGATTATCCTCGCATGTTATTCATATGCATTAGGTTGGGAGAATGGTGGGAGTCCAAAAAGGGAGTCAGCAAGTGTCCCTTTATATGGGGTTCCGACTCCTAATAAAAAACATTGGGATATTCCTTCAAAGACTTAAAACTTATTATGAAGCGTTGCATGTTCCTAATAACATGTGCATTTGCAAAATACATGGACACATTTTCTTTTGGGTGGGAGCGATAACTTTAAAATACATCTTTAGTAATTATATTTCCTTTTGTTTAGGGATATATTGATAAACCTCATGAATTGGGTTGCAAATATATTAAAGCCTCCACACACACACAACTATTTGAATGTATTTATATTGTCATATATATCAAAATTCCTAAAATAAATCAATATTTTCTTATTAACTTTTAAAATAAGTTATTTCACACTAAAAAAGTTTGAGAATCTCAAGGATATATATATATATATATATATATATATATATATATATATATATATATATATATATATATATATATATATATAATATTTTATGATTAAAATTCTAGATGCACTTTCACTAATAAAATTATATATATATATATATATATAATATTTTATGATTAAAATTCTAGATGCACTTTCACTAATAAAAATATATGAATTATATTTTGTAAGAAAAATATTATAGCTTATACTTTTGAATAAGAAAAAATACCTAATACTGTAATTAATATTGTTATTATAATTTATAAAATGGAAGACAAAATTGGATATGGGTTGCATCTCTCTCGTGAGACAATTTCTCCCTGAGGATATTGCACCACAACACTCACTTCCATTCGCTAAGTCAACAAACTCTTACATTATCTAGGAGATTGCACCACAAATATCACTTCCATTCACCAAGCTCACAAACTCTTACATATATATGATTACATTATATAGAATATATGAACTAACAACCAACAAAGACTAATTAAGGAAAATAGTTTAAACAACATAACAATCTCTATGTTTAGGAGAATTTTTAGGTTTTTCCATTATTATTCTAAGACTACCCCTTAATGGAGAAATGTGTTTTCTACCACACCCAACTAATTCTTACATACTTCAAATTTTGTCTTTCCAAGAGGCTTTTTAAAGATGTTAGCCACATTTTCATTCGTATTATAATAAACTAAATCAATTTCCTTGGACTACATTTTTTCCCTGACAAAATGACAATCTGCCTCAATATGTTTTGATATTGAGTGTTACACACAATTGTTGGCTAGCTTGATGGTGCTTTGATTATCACACTTCATAATAGTTAGTGTTTTCTATAATTCTCCTACATCTTCAAAAACTCACCTCAACCAAAGTACTTCACACATAGCACTACACACACTATTGTACTCAACTTCAGTAGATGACAAAGAAACAATTGGTTGTTTCTTACTATTCCATGCCACAATCCCAAATCCAAGGCTAAATTCATATCCTGAAGTTGATTTTCTATCATTAGGATTTTTGACCCAATCTAAATCAGAATAACTTTCCATCTCAACATTAAAATCATTAGTATATTTAATACCAAAGTTAACAGTTCCTTCCAAATACTAAAGAACTCACTTTACTCCTTCCCAATGCCTTTTAAGAGGTTTGGACATGAACTAACTTAGGATGCTATATCTTGCATGGTTGTAGTGATATAGTTTATACTTCTCACCAACCGATGATACAATGTATCGTCTACCTCTCTTGTCCCATCATTACTGTAGAGTTCGTCGTTTTGCTCTAATGGTATTGATATTTCCATACATTGGTCCATTTTGAATATTTTGTGTAGCTCCATAGATATACTTACTCTGTGTAACCAATGTTTGTCCACCTTCTATCAATATCTTAAGACCTAAGAAATAAGTAATTCACCACGATATTTCTTTTCAAACTATTGTGAAAATTGTCATTTGACTTCATCAATTAACTTAGTAGTATTTCCTATTATAACACGATCATCATCATACAAGGAATCATAATAATATGCCCCTTTTGATCTGACTTGATATACATATTAGGGACACCTTTTCTTTTCATAAAACCTTTCTAAATAAATAAAGAATCAATCTCTTTGGTGAGACAATCTCTTACTAAGGAGATTGCACCACAATACTCACTTCCATTCACCAAGCCAATGAACTCTTACATATATACGATTACATTATTTAGAATATATGAACTGACAACCAACAAAGGCTAATTAAGGAAAATTGTTTAAACAACATAAAATCTCTATATTTAAGAGAATCTTCAGGTTTATCCATTATTATTCTAACACCCCTTAATGAGAATTGTGTTTTCTACCATACCCAACTGATTCCTACATACTTGAAAATTTGTCTTTCCAAGAGTCTTTGTAAAGATGTTAGCCACATTTTCATTAGTATTATAATAAACTAAATCAATTTCCTTGGACTACTTTTTTTCCGTGAAAAAATGACAATCTGTCTCAGTATGTTTTGATCTTGAGTGGTACACAATATTGTTGGCTAAGTTGATGGTGCTTTGATTACCACACTTGATAATAGTTAGTGTTTATATATTTCTCCTACATCTTCAAAAAATCACGTCAACTAAACTACTTCACACATAGCACTACACAAAGTTTTTATATTTGGCTTCAGTAGATGGCAAAGGAACAATTGGTTGTTTCTTACTATTCTATGCCACAATCCCAAATCCAAGGTGCATATCCTGAAGTTGATTTTCTGTCATTAGGATTTTTGTCCCAATCTAAATCAGAATAGATTTCTAGCTCAAAATTAAAATCATCAGTATATTTAATACCAAAGTTAAAATTTCTGTCCAAATAATGAAGAAATCACTTTATTGCTTTCCAATGGTTTTTAAGAGGTTTGTCCATGAATTGGCTTAGGATGCTAACTGAATATCCTATATCTTTCCTAGTTATAGTGATATAGCTTATACTTCCCAACAACTAATGAAACAATGTATCGTCTACCTCTCTTGTCCCATCATTACTGTAGAGTTTGTCATTTTCTTCTAATGGTATTTATATTGCCATACATTGGTCTATTTTTGAATCTTTTGTGTAGCTCCCTCGATATACTTACTCTGTGTAACTAATGTTTGTCCACCTTTTCTCCATATCTTAAGACCTAAGCAATACGTAATTCACCAAGGTATATTTTCAAACTATTATGAAAATTGTCATTTGAATTTATCAATTAACTTAGTAGTATTTCCTATTATAATAAGATCATCAACATACAAGGAAATCATAATAATATGCCCCTTTTGATCTGACTTGATATACATATTAAGGACACTTTTTCTTTTCATAAAACCTTTTTGAATAAATAAAGAATCAATCTTCACATACCATGATCTTGATACTTGTTTCAATCCATATAATTATTCTTTAACTTGCACAAAAGGTTCTCTTAACCCTTTTTAAAAAACCATTATGGTTGACATTATATACTTCTTTTAGTTCCCCTTTCAAGACAAAAAACTTAACATCCAACTCATGTACTTTCCATTTATGTTTTGTAGCTAAGGAAACCATCAATTTAATTATATTTAACTTAGCTACACGTGCAAAAGTTTCTTCATAATCAATTCCCTCTTTTTGTGAGTAACCTTTTGTAGCCACCCCGACCCTGTATTTATTTATACTTCTATCAACTTTAAATCTATGTTTGAACAA
The DNA here is from genome assembly GCA_031772625.1 of Pinus tabuliformis. Taxonomy (NCBI): domain Eukaryota; kingdom Viridiplantae; phylum Streptophyta; class Pinopsida; order Pinales; family Pinaceae; genus Pinus; species Pinus tabuliformis. The sequence continues at coordinate 1,305,726,700 of CM062809.1, read as the reverse complement.
CCATTTGGATCCTACGGGTACCTTATTTTCAAGCAATTTTTTTTAATTCATGAGTATCATTCTTCACTATAGAATCATATTCTTCCTTCATTGCATCTCTCCATTCTTTATGATCATTAGCTTCTTCTAAATTCAAAGGTCCTATGACATTATAATAACTTTTCATTAAGGCATAATATTTATATCTTACTAGTGTTTGATTTTGACGAGATTACCTTCTTGGTACTACGTTGCTTTCATCTCTTCTCCTGGTTCATGATGAATAATCTCTTCCTTTTGGTGTGTTCTAGCAACTAGAGGTGTCCATGTTGTTGGATTCTTCCTCCTCTCTTTGTTCATGCTTATCAACTGCCTCCTCTTTGACATCATCATACTGATAAGGAATATGCCATGCATCATACCTATCATCCTTATGGCCTTCATCTACAAGCTCATGAAATAATACATCTTTGCTTGCAAATATTTTATGTGTGCAAGGATCAAACAACTTATAAGCTTTATGATTAGAACAATAACCTATGAAAAAACACTTGATAGATTTTGCATCAAGTTTCCTCCTATCTTCTTTCAAAACATGACAAAATTCATTTCTACTGAAGATTCTTAGATGGATTACTGTTGGTTTATAACCATAAAGTGCTTCAAAAGGAGTCTTATGATCTAAACTTGTAGTTGGACTTTAATTTTTCAGGTAAAAATCAGTCTTAACATTAGTATTAACAACTTTGACCCAAAAAGAATTAGCTATTTTTAGATTTTAACATGCTCCATGCACATTCTACCAAGGTTTTATTATTTCTTTCAAGTACTCCATTCTGTTGTGGAGTATATGGTACTATGTATTGTTGTACAATTCCATGGGATTTGTAATACTTGATGAATTCATTTGAAATATATTCTCCCCTTTGATCTGATTGGAGGATCTTGATGTATTTTCCTGTGTGCTTTTCAACCAGATTTTTGAACTCTTTTAAAATATTCAAATAAACCACTCTTATGTCTCATGAAGTATACCCATGTATATTTTATACAAACATCAATAGAGATCAAGAAGTAATATACTCCACCTAATAATCTAGTCTACATATGATTGCACACATCTGTGTGCACAAGTTCTAGAACGTATCCTTTCCTTTTATCTATATGAGTAGGGGACTCTTCCTTATGAATATTCCATAATGCACACATTTCACATGCAAAAATATTCATTCTTGAGTTTTGGAATCCCTCGTATCATTACTCGTTTTTTAAGTAGTAATAGATCATGATAATCAATGTGGCCATGCCTTTGATGCCAAAGATCTTATGTTTTCATCGTCATGGATGCCAATGGTTGATGGCTTTTGGTTGCCACATCAAGCTTATACAAACCTCCAATTCTAACTCTTGTTGTAATGACCTTGAAATGATACTGCATTTCTTTTACTACACTGTGAATTTACAAATTCAACCTTCAATCCCTAATATGTTATAGCACAAATTGAGATTAGATTCTTCTTAATACCACAAACATACATCACATTGTGGATTAGTTTAACACGACCATTAAGTAATGTCATTGATAGTGTGGATGATCATCTCTAAGATATATAGTCGTACCATTGTTAGTTTCATGAATGTTCTCAAACCAGTTCCTATGATAGGACATATGGATGGAGCTTCTAGAATCAACAAACCAAGTATTTGGATCATCTATTTTAGTAGATGATGCAACATATATAACAAATAGTCTAAATTTTTTATGCCATCATTTGTTATTTCTCCTCTATCAACAAAATTACCAGTGTGCCTCTTATTTCTATGTTTGGAATCATAGTATTTCCTTTTCATGCAACCTCTCGAGTAGTGCCCAAAATTTCCACAATAATGAAATTTAATATCGACCTTTGGAAACATCATGTATGGTTCTGGTTTTGCAAATGGTGGATTACCAAATGATGGCTTTCTATGTGATGGATTTCCACCTTTATTACCATCCCATGAATTCCTTTTGAAAGTTGTTTTCCATTTTGCCAACAACGCCAAATTAGAACTTTGAGATTTATATTCCTTCACCTTTTTCCCCCCTGCATAAATATACATGTCAACTTATCAAAAGTGGGATCCTTCTCCCTAGGCTCCCTTGTTGCAACACATGCAATGAACATATGATATTCATCCAGCATTCCATTTAAGGTTCTAGTGACTAGGTCATTGCTAAACATTGCCTCACCTATATCTCCAAATTTATCACTAAAGTCCTTAATTCTTGAAATAAAATTACTGATGCTTTCATTTTATTCCCTTTTAATTGAAAGAGGCTTACTCTTTAGGGACAGTAGTCGATTTGTATTTTTTAATTCGTACAAATCCTTAAGTGTTTTCTAGTTCTCGTTTGTGTAGTCTATAATATGCAATATTTTGTTGTCTTTTACAAACATTCTCCATAACACTTTCACCTTAGTCCCTCACTTCTCCCAATCTTGAATTGATGAAGTTGTAGCTATGGCTTCACTTGATCACCACTTGTTATCAACCAAACATTGTATCACTCCATTTATGGTCGCATTTTAAAATTCCAATTCATGTAATTGGCGCCATCCAACTTGATTTCTTTGTTTAGGTATGATTCTGCTAGAGGATTAGCCATCTTGAAACAAAAATTTCTCCAAATTTATAATCAATCAATAATTTTTAAGCACACACAAGGATTGACTATTTAAAAGGATGCATATACAATTCAAGAAAAGTCAAACCACATTTATGTAGTTTCATAGCAACTCATTTCATAGTTATTCCAATACTTTCCTCGATTTGTTCATCATGGTCACTTTTCAATATGTGTACTCCATAATTTGCATGTCACACACCAAATTCTGCTAAACATTTTTTTTTATATTATGCTAAATATATTGGCTCTTTGCATAGTTATTTGTGTCATTCATGGTTATTATTTGAACTTGAGTCTCTTGATGAAGCTAGTCTGAAGGTTGTACATCTTGAAAGTAGGGGAAAAGCATGGACAAGACGACCGCCCAAAGAGGGAAACAACAACTAAAAGAACAGGAGCAGAGCTCTCTTGTACTCACTATGAGAAAGAAGGGCGCGATGAGGATAATTGCTTGAAATTGCATCTAGAACTGAGACTTAAGAGGAATGACAGAAAAGAGAAGCAGAAGGTAGTTGCAACTGTGCAAGAATCTGAATTAAAGGATTATGAGAAGATCATAGCTGCGGGATTTGCAGGTGGTCGAATAATTGAGTTGGGATTAGATTCAGGGGAACAAATGAAGATTGCAGCTCTTGGGATTGCAAAAGATGGACTCATCGACTTGGGTTTTGATTCAGGCGATGAGACAAATATTTCAGCAGATGTTGTAGCAAAGATGAAAAGGGCACCAAATGTGGCATGACTCCAAGAACTTAAAGAAATCAACCAACTTTTGTTTGGAAATTGTCAATGACAGAAGTTGTGATTAACGCGGAGCATTGAAAAATTAATCACGATCACCGCGTTAAATAAACTGAGTGCATCCATACTTATGGTACACGCATAAATCAAGCAAGTAGATTTTATTTACAGGTTGCAAATTTTTGTTTACAAGGACATAGATCAAATGAAGTTCTAAGTAGGAGTACAAATTCTCCATTCTGCAACACACATCAAGTAACAAGAAAAAATGGGCATTTAATGTAGGGTTGGTAAATAAATATGGTCAAACATTTATTCGGCAACTGTGACTTACACTTCGCAATAGTTCCAAGTTCATAAAATCATGTTTTAGTACAAATGCCCATCCTAGGTTTTAAATATTTTGTCTTGTCATGTATTAAAATATTAAAATTATATCTTTTGATGTAACATGAGTGTTGTATATGTCTTTAGTTTTACTAGAGGGTGTAAGTCTCAAAGAAAAAGAGGAGAAAAATGTGGAGCAATTTGTGGTGGGCACATTTGCATTTTAGAGAGTTACTCACCAACTCTTGGTGAAGTGTAAATCAAAGTAAGAATTTTTGTTTTACTTGATGATTTTACAGAGTTACTCAAAAACTAGTGGTGAAGTGTAAATCATAGTAAATTTTTTTGTTTTACTTGGTAATTTTATTTGTGCAATAAATTTGCTTAAGTTATTAAGCTTGTTTTATTGTTTTGTTGCGTGGTGAAGTGTAAATCATAGTAAAAACTTTTGTTTTACTTGGTAATTTTAAATCACACATTTGACTTCAACAACAAAACAATAAAACAAAGCTAATGACTTAAGAAAATTTATCGCAAAAATGGTAATGTTTGTATTAATAAAATAAAACCCATTGGTCAGCTCTACTAAAGAGAGTTTGAACCAAGAGAGTCACTCGAGAACACTCTACATTGTTCATCCACATTACACATTAAATAGAAAACACGGTTTTAGGGAAGTTAGAACAACATTCTAAGAAATAGAAACTAATTCCTATCCCGAGGTTACGTGAACCAACTCTACCTATTCTAGGATATTCTTCATTATCTTCAACACTCCCCCTTAATGGAGAATGGGTTCACATATATGCCTAAAATCTCCCTAAACATTTGAAACTTAACTTTTCCAAGAGGCTTAGTGAAAATGTCTGCATTATTATCACATGTATTACAATATTCCAGATGAATTTCTTTGGATTGCACTTTCTCCATGACAAAGTGGAATTGAGTATCAATATGTTTAGTGTTTTTGTGAAACACCGGATTATTCGCCAGCTTGATTGAACTCTGAGTGTCACATCTGATTATTGTTGCGACTGTCTGTTCTTCCCCAACATCTTGGAGAAGTGTCTGCAACCAAACTGCCTCACACGTTGTTGCACACATTGCTTGATACTCTGCTTCTACTGAGGACATGGAGACTGTGTTCTACTTCTTGCTGCTCCATGTGATCACCCCGGATCCAAGACTGAATGCATAACCTGTTATAAATCTACGATCATCTACATTTCCTACCCGATCTGAATATGCAAATCCTGCCAATCTAACATCAGAAGAGTCTGTGTAAATAATTCCATAATCTACAGTACCTTGTAGATACCTCAAAACATTCTTCGCTGCATTCCAATGGCTTTCGAGTGGTTTAGACATAAATTGGCTTAACACATTGACTGCATAAGCCGAATCAGGTCTAGTGGTGGTTAGGTAGATCAAAATCCCAACCAACTGTCTGAAAAGTGTTGCATCCGCCGCTTTTGAGCCATCCTCACACTGCAATTTGATGTTCTGCTGCATTGGTACTGGTGCCGGCTTACACTGATCCATTCTAAACTTTTCTAACAGGCCTTTGACATACTTTGCTTGAGACAGAAATGTTTGACCTGAATCTCTCCAGATCTCGAGACCTAAACAGTATTTGAGTTCACTGAGATGCTTCATCTCAAACATCTGTGACATATGTTGCTTGATTTCATCAATTAGATATGTAGCATCACCTGTGATTATCAAATCATCTACATATAATGAAATCAACACTACACACCCTCATTCGTCTTTCATGGTGTAAAGATTAGAGTCATTCTTACTTTTATTGTAGCCAGCTTGTAAAAAAATGAATCAATTTTCTCATACCATGACCTGGGAGCTTGTTTTAGTCCATAAAGTGCTTTGTTCAATCTACAGACTAAATATTCTTTTCCTTTCTGGACAAACCCTTCCGGTTTCTTTAGATGAACCTCTTCTTTTAGTTCTCCATTTAAGAATGCAGACTTTACATCTAATTGATGCATCATCCAATGTTTCTTAGTAGCTAAAGTGATTAACATTCTGATAGTGTTCAATTTAGCTATAGGGGTGAAGGTTTCTTCATAGTCTATCCATTCTTTTTGTAAGTACCCCTTTGCTACCAACCTAGCTTTTAGTTTTTCTATGGTTCCATCTGCATTAATCTTCAGTTTATATAACCGTTTACAACCTATGGTCTGTTTTCCTCTAGGAAGTTCAACCAATTCCCAAGTGTTATTTCTGATTATTGAATCATATTCCTGTTCCATGGTTGTTTTCCATTCACTACATTCATTTGCTTCTTTATAACTAGACGGTTCAACCACATTCATCATAGTAGTTATAAAAGCATTTTCCCTATATCTTGTAGGCATTTGAGCTTCCCTACTTGATCTCCTGAGTGGTGGGGTGGTGGTTTCAAGCCTTATTTGATCTTCTTCCTGTTGTTGTTGCTGTTGCTGTTCATCCTCTGCCTTTGTTTGCTACTGATCCTGATTGTCATTTGCTTCTTCTTCATCCAAAAAGTACGGAATGTCCCATTCCTCATAGTTCTTATCAAGTTCTTCATGATCTTGCTCATGGAATTTAACATCTCTACTGACAAAAATTTTGTGAGTAGAGGGATTAAATAATTTGTATGCTTTATATGACGAACACTACCCTATAAAAGTACATCTGGTGGCTTTAGAATCTAATTTTTTTCTATCTTAATGTGGGCAAATGCTTTTGATCCAAATATCCTTAAGTGTTTTACTGCACGTTTATATCAATATAATGCTTCATAAGGAGTTTTAGACTCAAGACTTCTTGTAGGACTCATATTTTTCAAATAAACTACAGTATTTACTGCTTCAGCCCAAAAACCATTTGAAATCTATTCTTAACTTTCAACATACTTCTAGCACATTCCACCAGTGTTCTGTTCTTTCTTTCTATTACTCCATTTTGCTGTGGAGTATGGGGTACTGTGAACTGTTGCAAAATTCCATGATATTTACAATATCTGATAAGCTCATATTTCCTGTATTCTCCCCCTTAATCAAAACGAATATTTTTTATCTGTTTTCTTGTTTGTCTTTCAATCATATTTTTAAACTACTTAAAGTATTTGAATGTATGACTCTTGTTACTTAAGAAATACACCCAAGAAAACTTCGTACAATCATCAATAAACAGTAGGAAATACAGTGCACCTCTTAATGATTTTGTCTACATGGGTCCATAAAGGTCTGTGTGCACTAACTCCAGTATATCCCTCAATTTAGTTTCTACTCTAACAAGGAATTCTTCTTTATGCATTTTTCCTAAAGTATAGGAATCACAATCATTATGTACTTGCTTTAGCATAGGAAGATCTCTTACCATTTCCTTCTTTTGTAGTAACAACAAATCATTGTAATTGATGTGGCCGAATCTTTGGTGCCAAAGCTCTTCTGTAGTTAGGCTCGCTACTGTCAATGCTCGAACTCATGTAGGCCTCACATCCAACTTGTACAGTCCTCCTGTTCAGATTCCTGTAGAAATTGTCTTCATACCATCTAGTAGATCTTTAATGTAACAATTAGATTTTAAAAATTCAATTTTCAAATCTTGATCTGTAATCATGGATACAGAAATCAAGTTCTTTGTTATGCCAGGCACATACATCACATTATAAATTTGTTTGATATTACCATTAGGTAGGATGACAGAAACTTTCCCACACCCTTTGATTTGATGACTTCTGTCATCACCTAGGTAAATCTGTGCGCCTTCATTGATTTCTTTAAAATCTTCTAGCCAATGCTTATTCCCTGTCATGTGTGTTGATGCTTCCGAATCTACATACCAGATGTTTGCATCAACATTTTCATCACGATCTGCCATGAACAATCTTAAATTCTGCACCTGATCACCATTCGCGAGATGACCTGCATGTCTTTTCGACTTCTGCTGTTCTTCATGATATTTCTTTTTCCTACATTCCCTGGCAATATGACCCAATTTTCCACAGTAAAAACATTTAGTTTCAAAGTAGTTTTTATTTGGATGCATACCTTGGGTCTGATTTGGCCGTTTATGTGAACTTGTTTCGTTTTGCTGTTGTGGACTTCCTTTCCCTTTCTAGAAGTTCTTCTTCGCCATCAATGCAAGATCGACACTTTGGGGCTTCAGAGTCGATCTCTTCTCTTCTTCCTGCATCAGTATACCTGTCAGCTCTTCAAAATGCGGGATCTTCTCTCTAGCATTTATCCCAGTGATGAACATTTGATCATCATTAGTGACACCATTCATTATAATGGTTACAAGATCTGTATCGTCAACTATATCACCAATGTCTGATAATTTGGTTTTGAGATCCTTGATCCTTGCTACGAATGAAGCAATTGTTTCATTCTCCTCCATCTTCATGGATAGGATCTTACTTTTGAGGAACAGAAGATGATTTGAATTCCTGATCTCGTACAATTCCTTCATAATTCCCCAAATCTCGTTAGCGGACTTACCTTCTCTGATGTGCAGTATAAAGCAGTCTTTCACTGACATCTTTAACATTTTCCTTGCTTTGCTTTGTTGTTTCTCCCAATCTGGGACTGTTGCTGATCCAGTTGTGGGCTTCCGCTCATCCCATTCACAATCATGAAAGCACTCTCTGCTTCTAGTAGAGTCTGCATCTTGAATTTCCAATTTGCATAATTGGAACCATCGAGCTTGTTATGCTTGTTCATGCATGCTTCAAAAATATTGTTATTCATCTTGGAGATTTAGAGAAAAAAAAATCTGATAGGTAAAAGATGTTAAATTTACCCGAAATTTGTGACAGAGACAGATCATTGTTCTTCAATGTTGTTTGATCTTGCAGCACATGCGCAGATCACCATGGCTTCCTTCTCATCCTCCAGACAACCTCTTGTTGTTGGCTATAGCCTTGTTATTGGCTTCTCCACGCAGCTTCTCTCACAGTGACAACATTGTTTTGGCTTCTCCTCGCAGCTACAGCCTTGTTCTTGGCTTACATGATCGTCGTAGAAGTGCCTGTCGTTTCTGCGACGTCGTCGCAACTGTACATGTCTTTCCTGCGACGAAAAAGTTAGAAAATAAGCTTGAGGGAGTTACAGTGCCCGCAGAGGTACACTCAGAACCAACGACAATCTCCGAATCATCGTAGTTATCCTCCTCACAAGTGCGATGATCTCCGTTCAAAGAACCACCCACCAGCCAGCGTACAGGTTCCTCAGCCCTCACGCTCTGATACCATGATAAAAATGGCAATGTTTGTATTAATAAAATAAAACCCACTAATCAACTCTACGAAAGAGAGTCTGAACCAGGAGACTCTGCCTCTCACTCTGCAGAATGCTCTACATTGTTCATCCACATTACACATTAAATAGAAAACATGGTTTTAGGGAAGTTAAGAACAACATCCTAAGAAATAGAAACTAATTCCTATCTTGAAGTTACATGAACCAACTCTACCTATTCTAGGATATTCTCCGTTATCTTCAACAAATGCCCATCATAAGTTTTAAATATTTTGTCTTGTCATGTATTAAAATATTAAAATTATATGTTTTAATCAAACATGCATGTTGTAGATGTCTTTAATTTTACTATAGGGTGTAAGTCTCAAAGAAAAAGAGGAGAAAAACTTGGAGCAATTTGTGGTGGGCGTATTCCCATTTGGTTACTCACCAACTCTTTGGTGAAGTGTAAATCAAAGTACGAATTTTTGCTTTACGATGATTTTATTGAGTTACTCACCAACTTATGGTGAAGTGTAAATCACAGTAAAAACTTTTGTTTTACTTGGTAATTTTATTTGTGCAATAGATTTGCTGAAGTTATTAGCCTTGTTTTATTGTTTTGTTGGGTGGTGAATTGTAAATCATAGTAAAAGCTTTTGTTTTACTTGGTAATTTTATTTGTGCGATAAATTTGCTTAAGTTATTAGCTTTGTTTTATTGTGGTTGTTGCTGAAGTCAAATGTGTGATTTAATCTCCCCAACTGACATTTTTAGGAAAACTCCTCTACCTAATCTTTCACATATTAACCTATAATAGCCAAAATGACACAATTACTACACAATTATAGTGTTTATTACCTATAATAAAAATGTTTAAAACAGTTTGTGATACCTCCATTTTACATCTAAACTAAAAAAACGCATTCTATCGAAACCATAATTGAGAATTTTGGAATAAACGACTGTGTACAATAGGTGTTCGTGGCATTTTGCACACCTTATTACAATCAAATTTGCTAAATTGCAATTTGCATTATAAAATTCGCCAAAGTGGCTTTACATTTTCAGTAACTACTCATTTTTCATTCAAACCAGTTAGTCTGTGAAACTCCTTCCTGCTTCAGCTTTTGGCATCGTCAGCGCTATTGATCTTTCAGATCACTGTTTGAGTGTTCCTGCAGTCTACATCTCTGTTGATAGTCACATAATTTTCCCTTGGATTTTGAGAGGCTTTTGGCTCTAGTGGATGCTGCAAAACAGACGCATGGAATCGCATTATTGTGCAAAGCCATGTTGCAATTGATGGCCTCGAGAGTAATCAACATTCCAGACTGGCTTTCTTGGAGTTCTTTGGTTCCAGTTGGCTCCCACCCGTATGTGAATGCCATCCAAATTCCAATGCAACAGCGTTCCTCACAAACTTCTGTGACATTCTATGATATAGTCATAGAGATTTACCTGTCACTCTTATATTCAATTCCCACCATAACAATGCATCCCCAATCATTAAGAAGCCGAAACTATGGCTGTAAATGAAGTAGATATGTAAAGCAGACCATTGTTCTTTTCTTGATTTTTGAATGTTAGTCACAGGAAAACCACAATTACCATCGATCACGAAGTCTCAGCGATAGTCTCCAACTTGGCCCGGTATTGGGTTAGCCGTCTAATTCTTGGATTTGAGGTTGGAATATTCCCGCCCCTGTACATACAACAAATGGAGGAATAGTGGTATTCCTTTCCAAATTCATCATGTTGAATATGAATATCGAACAAGGGCTGCCCTTCCGCTTTAGCTTTACCAAACCCACATGATAATTTTGATTTCTTGTTAGCCTTCTTCTTGTCTTTTGATAGCGCAGCACTAATCTTGAAAAGAAGAGAAGCCATGTCTGAATTTGTCAACAAAAATTGTAACTTCCGCTGAGGAAGAAGAAAGTAAAGCTGCCCAATCTCCAATCGATCATCATCGCCCAGAACCTGGGAGATGTTTTGACCAACGTAAAGGCCATCTGAGTTACAGATGACGTGGCCCTCATATTCTCGCAGAATTTCTTGGCATCTCACCTCTTCAGAGAACTCCTGGATGTTCCCATCAATCAATATGAGTTTTGCAGTAGATGCCACGGAAGAAGTGGCATTTGAAGAAACGCAACTCCCCATGTCTCGAATTCAGACAAATTTATAAAAAATTCTATGCAACAGAATACTGGAAACTTGGAAAATATTAATGTCTATATATAGGGGAGGGTATCCACCGAACTCAGAGAAACCACGAGCTGGTTTCTAGGGCTGATCGGCAAACCAGAGTGGCTTTAAGAGGTTTAACCAAAATCTATGGAATTGCGGATAATTCATGGACCACGGCGTGTCGACTATTTTGCGTGATTCACACAACTGGCTGCGGTTTTGTTTCCTCTGATGTTCTGTTGCCCACTTTGAATGATTCTCATTGTGGAAGTTATGACGTCTCTTCTAAGGTGACCTTACATTTTCCTTTTTGCCGTTATTGAGTGAGCAAATTGGACATTTGAGTGGAATCCAACTTAGTTGACATTAATGATGATATGGGATTCAATGAATCGAGAAAAGGATGGAAGATGACAATAATTTGTTTTCAGATATTCCACACGTTGAATGTGACGTCATGGTCCACAAATAATCATCGATATCCAGAAGTGATGATTACTTTACAACACACCTTTATGGCCTGCTTGTTAAAAATGAAAAAACAAACTTTCCTTTATATCACCTTAAAAATAAACACTTTATATAAGATTTTGTTCGTTGAAATAAAGATTACACTTTATTTTGAAAATACACTTTCATTTATTTAATATGAAGTTGTTTATAACGCGATTTTTTGAAAGTTTTTCTGGCGGGTTTTCTCGGTGAAAATCCGGCAGCAATTTATTGGAATCGCAAGTTTGATAGCTAGTTTTTGCACAATCAAAGCGTCCCAGGGGTTTTTCAGGGTGCTGAATCCAAATATGCAGCTAAAAAACTATTTTAACTACAACAAATCATGATTTAATCTCAATTTCTTCCGGCAGATTCCGTCACCGAAATTTCCAAAAAGTCGCATTATAAACAACTCCATTTAATATTAAAAGAAAAACACTTTATATAAAATTTTGTTTGTTAAAATGAAATTACGCTTGATATAATTTGATGCATCAGAAAAACCATCCATATGACAATGATTTACATAACAATGACAAGAATTCAATGGTAAAATTTCATAAACCATCACATAATTTTAATATGAATAAAAGTGTAAAATGAAAGTGGTTGAAAGTGAAAAGGTGAAATTTTCTATGTTTAAATTTTATTGGGGATGGGAGTGGTATGAAAATGTGAAATTTATTTGCTAATCCATTTAAATATTATTTTTTTATAGTTTTTTTGGGTTATAAAAGAGGCTTGGGTATCAAAATTTTTAATTTTATTTGTAAGGTTATGTTGTGATATGCAACAGCCCCTATTTTTATTATATAATAAAAATAGAGACCTTTTTAAATTGAATTTTTCTTCCTTTTGTGAATAAAATGCTAATTCTTAGAAAATTGTTACTTTTCAAAAATCTATTTTTGACCTAAAAACATATTAAAATCCTCATCGCAAATCGCATGATTTTTTAGTACCAAATTTAAGCACATACAAAAAATACCGATATGTGACTTGCGATTGAACTTTGTATGCGACATCCCGATCACATATCGCACATCGGAGGATATGATGGAAAGTGCTTAATTGTTATCTATCAAAACCCCGATGTTGCGATCTTGCGATTTTGCGATATCGAATATTGCAGATTGCAAGATCCATCAATAAAGTTTCATTCACGCTATAGCTTAAATATCTGATGCGATGGATTTGACAGATGTTTGATGTGTTTTTGAGTTGGGCATGAGTTAGGTGAGAATGAGTTAATACAGTTATCATCCCTATGCATGTAATCATGGTGTTTGTTATGGTTTATTAATGCTGAAATCGCTCTCGGATATTTTCTTTCAAAGTGCAGTCATTTCATCAAATCTTTTATTTTACACAACAATTAATCGCTGTTGGTTTTAATAGGAACTCCGCTTAAGCGATGTCCATTCGAAAGGTGATGTAGAAGCATACCAAGTAGTCTATCCCAGAAATTGAAAAAACAGAGATGCCGTCCATCTTTACAGATACATTATGCGCTGTAGATGGAGGTGCCACTACATGGCGGACTATCTATACTACGCTCGAGAATGAAAACCCTGAAGTAACATATGTTCGATCAACAACTCACAGCACAGAACCGTCAAGAGTGTAGTTCAAAGATACTACGTGCTCTTTCCATCATCAAATAGCAGCAAGGGCTAGGCTCTTTCCATACACAAATATGATAATATGGGTAGTAGAGAATACAGAAGTCGAAGACAGACTTATCAAGACAGCTAAAAATACAATCTTGGGTTCTTTCAGAGCCGAATATTTACAACAAATGTATAAGCTACCCGATGCCTAGGACATCTACGACAAACAATTTGCTGCAAAGTTTGTAAAGGAAAAAGAAGACCTATTTCAAATGAAACAGGAATGGAGGAGAAGAGACAATAAATTCAAACAAGATAAAGCAGGCATGTACCCCATTGCTTCTTTGGCCAATCCCTATAATTTTTCAGCCTCTATGATATGTAGATTGTATGGTCTCCCTGATAATTCTAAATTCTCGATCCTTTAATTGAGGCTTGTGTTAATTCTCACACAAGAATTGGGCAACCATTATGTCTAAGAATTTGGCCAAAGAGATCACTGAATATCGCCAAACTAGGTCTGCCTCCTCTAGAGAAGTTCCCCAATTCTTTATGTATGCATATGTCTTCGATGCCATTTGTTTTTGCACTCATTTTCCAACCATGGGTTGGAAATGGACTACCAATGATCCTACTCCTATCTTCCTAATTTATAAGCAAATGTGAGAACAACATTATATTCAACATTTTCACCAATTATGCGAGGGAGTTGTTCTTCCCTTACATCAGTTAGTTTTCAACAGAAGATGTCCAAGATTCACAAAAGAAGCTATCACAGACCTCGACGCAATCAGAAGGTATTTTCTTGAAGAGTCCTTCTCTTATATCAGGATATTTGGTAGCTAATCTTTCCCACATGTCCTCCCAATGTATGTATCATATAAACTATTGGCAAGAGAAGTAGCATACCAAACAGTAGGAAATGGCCTCACAAAAACATTGAAGGAAATGAAGAAATCCTTATAGCCAAATTTTCCCCTTCAGTGTGGGTCATTTACCCTTCTTAACTATGGTCATGCATATAAAGAGTATCATAATATGCAGTTATTAAAGCTCCTCATTCTACCGGAAAGGCCTTTTGATCCATAGCAGATAGCAAACAAATTCACCCTTTCAGTTAAGATTAGACCGATAACTCATACATTTGATGATTTTGAAGATTTACTGGAATTTGTTGAGGATTTTGAGCAGATTCTAAATGCAGCCAAGACAAAGTTTGACCCAGAGAAATTCAGAAGATTCCATGAGTTTAGAGGACAGAGTTTAGAATACCTCCCATAATAACTTTGGATTACTGATCATATAATTGAAACCAAGTCTCAGAAGCAGAATAAGCCAAACATGTCACGAGAGCAGGAAGCAGAAACAGATGAATTAAAAAAGTTGTGGGATGCATTCAATGACAAACTACATGATACACCTAAGGCATCATCAACACAAGAAACCATAGGCTTTAAAACCTCGCCCGCGCAAATAGTAGTAGTGACCACTAAAGGTCCAAAAATTGAGTTTCCAAGATACAGAGGTAATCCTTGTAGATCCAACTATTGAAATTGTCTTGGATGTAACAGATATCCCTCCTCTAGACATCTTTTACAACCCTCTTCATAAAGTTGTTGTAAAAATATAGAGAAAGAGGAGGAGAATCGAAGCTCCTTCAAAACATGAATTTATGGATGTCCTATGGAAGGACACACAAATAAATCTCACTGAGAATTTGACTTGTCTATCTCAATTTGCCGGAGCCTATGCTACATCAACAATCGATAAAGCAAACAAAGTCTCGGTTTTGATTAAAGAAAAGGATGACCAGATCACATTATTACTGCAACAGTTAGATGAAGAAAGAGCCAGCGTGAACCGTCAAGCAGAGGAGTAGCTGCATAAGCTACAATAGGATATGGAAGTACTAAAAATAAGTCATGAAAATGACTTATCTGCTAAAAACAAACAAATCTAGGAGCTAAACAATGACCTAGCAAAGTATAAGGATATTCCTACTGCAGAGGAATTCATTAATGAGGCTTTGACACTGAATACTTTACTGACAAAGCAAAAGAAGCTCTTCCTCCAACATATATCAAATATCATTCCACCTCTGAATACTAGTGAACAATTAACAAACATCATTATTGATCAAAGAATTGAGTTCAATGAACTCAATTCTAAGATCTTTGATTATATTGAATGGCAGGATTCAGATGAAGGGAAAAGGTCAAGTCTCCCGAAGATCAATGAAAGACATAAGGATATTCTATTCATTGATTGGGACTCACAAGTGAAATAGGCCGAACTAGCAATAGCCAGAGCATCAGGTATTTCAAGAAGCATTGTCAAAACAATAAATCACATGTTGCACACATCCAACCTCATAAAGGAGAGTGACCCAAAAACACTTCCTATTCTTAAAGCATTAGACGAGAATTGGAGGAATAAGAGTAAGCTACAGAAGGAAACAATTGAGGGGCTATCAAAAATCAACTGGGAGGCAGTATGACAACTTCTGGTCAAACCACACAATCAGATCATGACCTTGAATTGCTCCTTGGATTCAGTACAAAGAATGTTGCCACCTTTACATGATGCTATATTTTTAGGGAAATTGAGAACACAATTCAGGATGCCACCACAAGTTAGGCCAATGTCTGACATTTGTGAGCTGAGAGGCAAATTTGGCAGCGGTGATTAATCAATGAGGACCTGAGTCATTTTTGAGCAGTTTTATTTTTGGAAAGTTGGATACTAGGAATGAGGAATGTTGTTTGAAACCTCCTCATAGATATTTTTTATAAGTTATTTTTAGTTAATTAAGAGTATTATTTAAACCCTTTTCATGCATTTAGAGAAGGGTCCAGAATTTTATTAAGAACATTTACAAAGAATGCGCTATCGTAAGTTTGTAAATGCCTTGATGGAATCATGGAACATGGTATTTTCAATTAAATATCTTTTTGTTGATCATTGTTGATGCAATATTGTATTCTTTGGGATACTGATTGGTAGAAGATTGATTATGGCCTATTTTCACTAGTCAAATGAGTAGAACGGTACACATCTGGTACTATTATCATGTTTGCTACATCTTTGTTCTAGTACTAGTGATAAGTTTATCTTTCATGAATTATGTATGAAATCAGTTGCACTATTGTACGGTATCAGAATAGAGAATGTTATGTTTCATATGTGATCATTAGAATATGCGATATTTTTTTCACAATTCTTTTGATTAACTATTTTCTCAAAGGAATCATCTTACAATATATTAACTCTATATAGTCTGTGATTGATCTATATCATCATAGATTACATAGATATCTTTTTATATCGCATAAAACCAGCAATACCTCGGGTTAGATTAAAATAAATTTAATTCAAAGTTTTGCATTTTAGAATAAAGTTGTGTTAACTTCTAGTTATTCTTTTGCGAATCATCATAAAAATCCCACAAATCATATAAACCCAAAACACTGGGAAACTGGTCCCATCACATCCAGTCGGAGCCACTATCCCAAACCGAAAAGGAGCTGCTTTAAGGTCCGGACTGTGTTGGGTCCCTATAATACTAGTGATTACCCCATTACTATTGTAGTTATACCCCTTATTAATATTGTTGTGCCCCTATTGCCCCCATATTGTTATTACTGTGCCCCATAGAATCCCTCTATTGTTATTTTTGTGGCTTTATATTATTATTGTTAGGTCGGCTGGATTATATTGTGACTCCTTAGACTCCTATATATAGAAAGGAGGTTTTGTCATTTGTATCATCCAAGAATTGTCCATTTATGTAATGTAAAGGAGTTTGCTCCCTCGAAGAGGCTGAATTCTAAGGCATTGATCTATCTTTTCTATCTTTTCTTGAGCTGGTTTCATAACAATTGGTATCAGAGCTTTGGATTCTAGGGTTTCGTTGCTCCAAACAGGTCATCGTGGAATTTTCGCTATAACTTTTTTCTGTGACGTTTCAGAAGTCGCAAAAAAAACCCATTTGAGAAGAAATTGCGCTGAACCGTGGGTCCGAATTTCAGAGCTTTTCGCGCGATATCTGCGGAGATATGATCTGAGGAAGTTGGTCTTTTTGCATACTCCTGAATTACATTCAAAACAGGTGACCTTGGGAAAATTGTCATAACATTCTCTCTGGGGATCGGATTGAAGTTTCGTAAGAAGGTACAGAAAGAGGACAGACTGCAGTTTCTTGTGGCTGTTTTTCAGATCCAGACGTCGAAACAATGACTCGTGGCACGTCGTACAAGTTCGCTCTACTGAACTAGTCTATAATCAAGTCACTGTGGGAGATTTCACATAACTCTTCCTTGGAGAATCCAATTTGGGTCAGACTTGTGGCATTGGAAAGAGGACACAGAGGGCTACTACAGGTCACAAATTCAGAACTAGATAATCTGAAAGTATAGAGGTACATCAGAGGCAATATCGAGCTCCTACAAAGTGAAAAAAGGTGTGTAGATTTTCTTTAATTTTTGCTTAAGCTTGGTTTGAAAATTTATTTTGAAGGAATTCAAAGGGAATATTAGAGAATTATTATCGGCAACTGATGCCGAGAGGAAAGAAAATGCAAACACCTAGTAAGGAACCTGAAAGCTCTAGCATGACTCATGAAGCAGAAGAAGAAATGCTATATGATATATCAAAATTACAAGAACAAGTGCAACAAGTGTCACTTGCACAAAAAGCAACAGAATCTAAGATGGATGGTTTAAGAAAAGATGTAGAAGCTAAGATGGATGGTTTAAAGAAGGGTGTAGAAGCTAAGATGGATTGTTTAAAGAAAGGTGTAGAAGCTAAGATGGATGGCATGGAAGCTAAGGTGAACGGCATGGACGCTAAAATTGATGGCATGGATGATAAGATAGAAGAATTGAAGATAAATATGAATAAGTTGCTACAAGAAATGGTCACTAAGGGTGAAAGGGTACTAAAGGAAACTCATGATGAGAACAAAAGAAATGTTAATCATGATTCCATAGACTCTAATGTTGGATCGAAGAATCACCATATTCCAAAAATCGATATGAGGAAGTTTGATGGCAGGGATCCCGCCACATGGATATTACAGATGGAGCAATTCTTCAATCTCAATAATGTGCAAAACACACAAAAGGTACGTATGGAAACTTTATATTTGGAACCAAATCAGTTTGTATGGTATCAATGGCTTTGCTCTCGTAAATAATTTATCACTTGGGCAATTTTTACGGAAGAATTGATAGCACATTATGAGGATACAAAAAGCAACACTTTTTTTAGCCAATTTATAAGTCTCAAACAAAAGGGTTCAATAATGGAGCACATTGAGGAGTTCCAAAAATTGAACATAAGGGTAAAAGATATTCCAGAGGAGCATAGGATTGATGTGTTCATAGGGTCTTTAAAGGATAATATCCAACATGATGTTCGCCTTTGGGAACCTGATTCATTAGAGAAGGCATTCAGGTTAGCAAGAAAAATGGAATGCAAAATTATGGCAACCAGGAAGCATACTACTCACAACTATAAAGACGGAAGTGTTTTTGCCGCTAGTCTTCCACAACCTATAAGGTTGACACCACAACAATTGGAAGAAAAAAGAGAAAAAGGGCTTTGTTACAGTTGTGATAGCAAATACACTAAAGTGTTGGCATTATGGCTAAAGTGTTGTCCTTGATGGCAACCCATTTAGGTGATAGATCGCAGTACTTCAAGTCAGCAGCAGAGATTGATGATCAGCTATCAAATATTGAAGAAAATAAGGGGTACGCAGGTACACCTTACATAAGGTGCGTACACGCAGGTCAGTGTTACATAAAGTGCGTACATACCTGCAACTATCCCGTTCAGGAGGTGCGTACCCCCAATGCACACATTTCAAGGCAAAGAAATTCACATGTGGGGTTTTCTTATATTTTACTCTTGGTATTTAGCCGACGGTATTGGGTTATTATGGTGTCGGCTCGTGGTATTGATCCATGTTTTAAGGAAGAGCTTTCCTATATAAAGCAAAGGAGATCATTTGGCTTGAGCATGTTTTTGGGTTGAATATCTTATGAGGGCTAGATCTGGTCTAGATCTAAATAAGGCGAATCTATTGATGGACTGAGATCTCTTCGGTGCATGTTCAGATATATAGATCTGACTGTATGGGTTATTTCTGAAGTCTTGAAATCATCTATGCTCGAAGGTACGCAGGTAAAGTGAAAGAAAAGTGCGTGCATACGCAGGAACGAAGCGTTTCAGGTGCGCCGGTACGCAGGCACAAAAGGGTTGCAGGTGCGGAGGTCTGCAGGCACAGAAGGGTTTCAAGTGCACCGGTCCGCAGGCACAGAAGGGTTTCAGGTGCACTGGTACGCAGGCACAGAAGGGTTGCAGGTGCGGAGGTCCGCAGGCAGTTCAATGGACTCAGAGCGAGGTACGCAGGCGAACAGTTGAGCAGGGTGCGTACTGTAAGCAGGCAAACAGTGGAGCAGGGTGCGTACTGTAAGCAGGCAAGCAGTTGAGCAGGGTGAGTACTGTAAGCAGGCAAGCAGTTGAGCAGGGTGCTTACGTAAGCAGGCGAGCAGTTGAACAGGGTGCTTACTTCTCTTAAAATCTTTGTTTATCATTGTTGTGTTCTGGATTTGGTCCTATTATTGTTGATCTGGTTACTACAGTTGATTGGGTGATTCTCTTATACTTGATGATCATTTGATGCTTATGGATCCAGTTTGAAAATTTATGAAAAGTGGTCCTTGTAAGAAAAGAAGTAGGCGGTTGTAGCTCCCTTCCAGGAGAGACTGGAAAACGAGAGAGAGTTGTAGCTCTCTGCAGGTTGCAGCCTGCGTACTGGTAAAGGACTGCACCAGTACAAAACCATTGTAAAAGGAGTTTCTAATTTGAAAGAAGATAGAGACATATTGCAGCAGGTGGTTTTCACCCACATTGGGTTTCCACCTTACATCTTGTGTTCTTTGGTGTGACTATCTGTTTTCTTTGTTCATGCTCATTATTTTATGGTACTGACATGCAAAACTAATTCAAAGAACAAATAAGGAAGATTTATTAAAAGAATTAGATAATACTGATTCACCCCCCCTCTCAGTATTATTTCCAACAATTGGTATCAGAGCAGGTCCTTCAGAGAAGCTTGATCGCTTGAAGGTAGATCGTTCATCATGAGCAACTACGAGAGAGAAGCATCAATCAGGCCACTAGTTTTTGATGGGACAAACTTCAATTATTGGAAGGTAAGAGTTACTGCCTATCTTCAATCTCTTGGTACAGAAGTTTGGGACATCGTAGAGACAGGCTACGCTTTTCCTTCAGCTACCCTAAAGATGCAGCCGAGAAAAAGAAGTATGAAACAAATGCGAAAGCAGTCAGTACTCTATTAGGATGTATATCTCAATCAGAATTCATGAAGGTAATGCACTATAAATCCGCAAAAGAGATATGGGACAAAATTGTCACGAGCTATGAAGGAGATGAACAGGTAAAGCGTGCTAAACTTCAAACTCTCAGAATTCAATATGAGACTCTCAAAATGTATAATGATGAAAGTGTGGCTAACTATTTTCTTCGGGTAGATGAGGTTGTTAATTGTATGAAAAATTTGGGTGAAGAAATAAAAGAGGCTATTGTGGTTGAAAAGGTTCTAAGATCATTGTCCCCCAAGTTTGAATCTAAAGTATCTGCAATAGAAGAAAAGGAAAATCTACGAATTCTTACTATGTCTCAGCTACATGGAATTCTAACTGCTTATGAAATGAGAAAGGGAGGTCCATCAGACAGAAGAGAAGCTACTTTCAAGGCATCAGGCAAAGGAGATTATTATGAAGCAAGCCACGTTCTAGAAGAAGAGGAAGAAGAATCAAAGGGGTTCTGGAAGGTTCAGAGGTAAGTTACCTTTTAAATGATTTGCTTATGGAAGAGTAGGTCATTATGCTGCAAAATGTCCTTATAAGGATAAAGGAAAGGAACCTGCTAGATGGAACAAGAAACAGAACGCAAATAAGAAAAGCTACTACACTCATGAAGATAGTGATGGTCTATCAAACAGTGATGAAGATGAACAAGGTAATGAATATAAGTTGTTAATGGCATTTGAAGATGATGATTATATGGATGCTATAGATGTGGATAACCTTTATGATGAAATTACTAGACTCAAGAGATGTATAGAAGAAAAGAACATGATCATTGATACTCTACAATTTCAAATTGATGAAAAGGAAAAACATCTTGAAAAATTAGAAGGTGAAATTGTTGGTCTTAGAAAAGAGATTGAGAAAACAAAAGATATTAATCTCAAGTTTGTCAAAGGATCTGAAACTTTGGATGAGATTATCAATGTGCAGCGGTCTCCACTAAACAAGACAGGTCTGGGCTATAATGGAGAAACTTCTCAAGCATCCACCTCAAAAAGTTATCTTGATGCAGCAAGAAGAAATGAGCAAAATCACAATGAAGATCATCAGGTAAAGCAGGGACGAATTACAAACATAAACTATCAGGGGCAATCCATCTTAAGGGTGAACAAAAGCTACAACCAGCCACAGGTAAAATCTTCTCAATTTGGTTCAAGAATAGATGACAATAGAAATTACAATCAATTGGTTGGTAGATTCGATAACCGCAGAAGTTTCTTCAATGGACAATGCTTTTCTTGCCATAACTTTGGTCACAAAGAAGCTCAATGTGTTGCATATAAAACAATCATGACTAGGGAAGCTCAAAAACAAAGAAGTATGACCGGGATAACAAAAAGGACCTATAACAACTTTTCGGTTCTTGAAAATGAAGTTGAATGTTCTATTTGCAATAACTTTGGTCATGAAGACTCTGAATGCAAGAGCAGGTTTCAGCAGAAAAAGGAACAAGCCTCAAGCAGCAAAACATGGAGAATAAAGGAACCACAAACAGAAAGATGTGGGATAGCATTTTATGCAGAGGGACAGGAAAATCTATGGTACATTTACAGTGGATGTTCGAAGCATATGACAGGTGATAAAGAAAAACTTGAGTCATACTCTGCTCTAGAAAAAGGAAAGAAAGTCTCTTTTGGAAATGATACTCCTGCAACTATAAAAGGAAAAGGCATTGCTCAATTAAAAGAAAAGGTCAAGGCTGGAAATGTTTTGTATGTTGATGGATTGAAGCATAATCTTCTAAGTGTCAGCCAGATGTGTGATCAAAGAAACGAGGTTATATTCAGATCAAATGGATGTCTTGTTCGTGATCTTGATACAGGTAAAACAGTGATCAAAGGCAAAAGAACTCCAAATAATCTGTACATATTTGAAGAAGGAAAACAACAATGCTATCTGAGCAAGGATGATGAGCACTGGTTATGGCATCGGAGGTTGGGACATCTAACCTTTTCACAAATAAGGAAAGCATGCAAATATCAGGAAGTTCGCGATCTTCCAGATATCAAAATTCCTGACAACACCATATGCAAATCATGTCAGTTTGGAAAACAAACCAGAACTAACTTTCTAGAGAAAGAAGGTTCAGCTAGCATGCCTCTTGAGCTAGTACATACAGATACATGTGGTCCTTTCAGGAAAAGAACACCTCGAGGAGAAGAATACTTGATATTATTCATTGACGATTTCTCCAGGTTTGTCTGGTTAGGACTTATGAAGCACAAAGATGAAGCATTCGAAAAATTCAAATCTTTCAAAGCCTTGGTTGAAAATGAATCAGGTCACAAAATTAAGTGCCTCAGATCCGACAGAGGTGGGGAATTTACTTCAAATGAATTTTTCGATTTCTGTGAAGAACATGGGATAAGAAGAGAATTCTCTATAGTAAGAACTCCTCAGCAAAATGGAGTTGTGGAAAGAATGAACAGAACAGTCCAACAAATGGCTCGTGCTATGCTTGATGAGTCAGGAACTCCCGCAACTTTCTTGGGTGAAGCTGCACATGCTGCGGTTGTTATTCTCAACAAAACAAATGTCCGGGTGAACAACACTCAAACTCCTCATGAGCTCTGGAGTGGTAGGACTCCTTCGGTAAAGCACTTCAAAATCTTTGGGAGCAAATGCTATATCAAGAATACTGATGAGCAACTTGGAAAACTTGAACCTAGAGCAGATGAAGGCATTCTTCTTGGTTACTCTCCACATAGCAAAGCATACAAATGCTACAATAAAAGACTTGGCAGAATTGTTGACAGCATTGATGTAGTGGTTGATGAGAAGGGATACATTCCTAGGCAAGTACATCATGAAGACATCGAAGAAGATGAAGGCTACCCCCAACGACAGAATGATGAAGAAGAAGAACCTCAAGAAGAACCTCACGAAGAACCAGAGGAGCAAACAAGGATAGAAGAAAAGACTCCATCAGATATGTTCAGAAGAATCATCCAGAATCTCAGATTATGGGGCAGAAAGAAGCAGGTGTACAAACAAGAAGAACAGTTGCAGAAGCTTCAAGCTATTTGGCATTACTCTCCTCTACTGAACCACAAAATGTGAAAGAGGCATGCAAAGATGAATGTTGGGTGAAAGCAATGGATGAAGAACTTGAGCAGATCGAAAAGAACAACACTTGGGAGCTGGTTCCTAGACCAAAGGATAAGAATGTTATCGGAACAAAATGGGTCTTCAAAAATAAATTGAATGAAAATGGAGAAGTAATTAGAAACAAAGCCAGACTTGTTTGTAAAGGGTATGCGCAGCAAGAAGGAATAGACTTTGAAGAAACCTTTGCTCCTGTTGCAAGACTTGAGGCCATCCGAATGTTCCTTGCTCTCTCAAGTTTTCAAAACTTCAAAGTATTTCAAATGGACGTGAAATCAACCTTTCTGAATGGAGACTTGGAAGAAGAAGTATACATTGAACAACCAGATGGGTTCATTCTTGGGAATGATCCAAATCTTGTATGCAGATTGAAAAAGGCTCTCTATGGTCTCAAACAAGCTCCAAGGGCTTGGTACTACCGTTTGGACAAATATCTTCATCAACAAGGTTTTTCAAAAGGATCAGCAGATAGCAATCTTTATATAAAAGTTGAAAATGACAAATTGCTAATACTTGTTGTGTATGTAGATGACATTATTTTTGGGAGCAATGAAGAAGCTATGAGTCAAAGTTTTGCCTTGGTCATGCAGAAAGAATTTGAAATGTCCTTGCTAGGAGAACTGACATATTTCCTTGGTTTGCAAATCCAACAAAAAGAAGGAGGAATCTTTTTATCTCAAACCAAGTATCTCAAACAGATTTTGAAGAAATATGGTATGGAAGATGCAAAACCAGTATGTACACCCATGGTCACAGGATGTAGCCTCAGTGCAAATGATGAATCTGCAGCAGTACATCAACCAACCTACAGATCTATGATTGGAAGTTTACTTTATTTGACAGGTACCCGACTGGACATCATGCATGCAGTTGGAATAGTTGGAAGATTTCAGGCAAATCCGAAGGAGACTCATCTTCAGGCAGTGAAGAGAATTTTCAAATATCTTCAAGGGACTCAAAATTATGGCTTATGGTATCCTAGAGATACAGATCTTACACTTCATGCTTATACAGATGCAGATTGGGCCGGAAGCGTGGATGACAGGAAAAGCACAAGTGGTGGTGCGTTCTTTATGGGTTCCAGACTGGTATCTTGGTTCAGCAAGAAACAGAGTTCAATTGCCTTGTCTACAGCTGAAGCGGAATATGTTGCTGCTGCATCTTGTTGCACCCAACTCCTTTGGATGATGCAGACTTTGCAGGATTTTCAAATCACTTGTACACCACCAATCCCCATCTTATGTGATAACACAAGTGCAATCAGCATCTCAAAGAATCATGTTATGCATTCAAAAACCAAGCACATACCAATCAAGTACCATTTTCTCTGGGAACAAGTGCTTGAACAGAAGGTCAAGTTGGAGTATGTTCCTTCTAAGGAACAAGTTGCTGATATTCTCACCAAACCATTGCCTAGGGACACTTTTGAATACCTCAGGCAAAAGCTGGGGGTTGTTGATGCATCATCTTATTGCTGAACCTCTTCTGATTGATGGTACAGGTTCAGGGGGAGCATATAATGCATTGTTGGCATTATGGAGGATGTGCAAAAGGAGATCTTGGAAGTAGCTGCAATATGTCTCTATCTCTTTCATGGTGGATTATGGTTCTTCGTTGCAGATCTGGTTCATATTCAGGGGGAGCATGTTCTTAGGGGGAGCATAACCCTTTGCCCTTGATGTCAAAGGGGGAGAATGAAGCTGAAGTTTTGAGGTTGCCATCAAGTCCAAAGGGGGAGATTGTTGGCATTATGGCTAAAGTGTTGTCCTTGATGGCAACCCATTCAGGTGATAGATCATAGTACTTCAAGTCAGCAGTAGAGATTGATGATCAGCTATCAAATATTGAAGAAAATAAGGGGTACGCAGGTACACCTTACATAAGGTGCGTACACGCAGGTCAGTGTTACATAAAGTGCATACATACCCGTAGCTATCCCGTTCAGGAGGTGCATACCCCCAGGGCACACATTTCAAGGCAAAGAAATTCACATGTGGGGTTTTCTTATATTTTACTCTTGGTATTTAGCCGACGGTATTGGGTTATTATGGTGTCGGCTCGTGGTATAAATAGATGTTTTAAGGAAGAGCTTTCCTATATAAAGCAAAGGAGATCATTTGGCTTGAGCATGTTTTTGGGTTGAATATCTTATGAGGGCTAGATCTGGTCTAGATCTAAATAAGGCGAATCTATTGATGGACTGAGATCTCTTCGGCGCATGTTCAGATATATAGATCTGACTGTATGGGTTATTTCTGAAGTCTTGAAATCATCTATGCCCGAAGGTACGCAGGTACAGTGAAAGAAAAGTGCGTGCATACGCAGGAACGAAGCGTTTCAGGTGCGTCGGTACGCAGGCACAGAAGGGTTTCAGGTGCGCCGGTACGCAGGCACAGAAGGGTTGCAGGTGCGGAGGTCCGCAGGCATAGAAGGGTTTCAGGTGCGCCGGTACGCAGGCACAGAAGGGTTTCAGGTGCGCCGGTACGCAGGCACAGAAGGGTTGCAGGTGCGGAGGTCCGCAGGCAGTTCAATGGACTCAGAGCGAGGTACGCAGGTAAACAGTTGAGCAGGGTGCGTACTGTAAGCAGGCAAACAATTGAGCAGGGTGCGTACTATAAGCAGGCAAGCAGTTGAGCAGGGTGAGTACTGTAAGCAGGCAAGCAGTTGAGCAGGGTGCTTACGTAAGCAGGCGAGCAGTTGAACAGGGTGCTTACTTCTCTTAAAATCTTTGTTTATCATTGCTGTGTTCTGGATTTGGTCCTATTATTGTTGATCTGGTTACTACAGTTGATTGGGTGATTCTCTTATACTTGATGATCATTTGATGCTTATGGATCCAGTTTGAAAATTTATGAAAAGTGGTCCTTGTAAGAAAAGAAGTAGGGGGTTGTAGCTCCCTTCCAGGAGAGACTGGTGTAGGTTTTAACCCTGTACAGAAATTACCTGCATACGAATTCTTAAACAAAGAAAATAAACAATGCGAGAGCATAACCCATAAAACACATATGCACAGAGATTTTTCCATGGATCCCAAAACCGGGACTACCAGCTTGATTTTTCATTGTTCCTTTCAATGTTACAATACATTTTTATACATGTCGAAGCATCCAATACCATGGACTGAAAAACCATCGCGTCCAATACCATGTGCAAAAATCATGCACAAAACCATAGGTAGGTTCGCCCAACCTAATATAGGGTCCAAATTTTTTTTCCCGGGGTGCTGCCCCGGACCCCGTAGAGGGGGGCTACCTGCCCCCCTCAAACCCCCCGCTGCGCAATCAACGCAACGAAGGGGGGCTCCCGCCCCCTCTAACCCCACGTAGGTTAGTCGTGGAAAGAATATAACACAACCCAACAACTGGAAAACGAGAGAGTTGTAGCTCTCTGCAGGTTGCAGCCTACGTACTGATAAAGGACTGCACCAGTACAAAACCATTGTAAAAGGATTTTCTAATTTGAAAGAAGATAGAGACATATTGCAGCAGGTGGTTTTCACCCACATTGGGTTTCCACCTTACATCTTGTGTTCTTTGGTGTGACTATCTGTTTTCTTTGTTCATGCTCATTATTTTATGGTACTGACATGCAAAACTAATTCAAAGAACAAATAAGGAAGATTTATTAAAAGAATTAGATAATACTAATTCACCCCCCCTCTCAGTATTATTTCCAACATAAAGGTCATAAGTGTGTTGAGAAGAAATTATTCTACATAGATTGTGAAGAGGAAGAAGAAAAGGAGCAAGAAAGGTTAAAAGAAGAGGATATACTCCAGGAACAAAGCCTAGATAAAGAAGAAATTAATCCGACCATATCTTGTAATGCATTGGAGGGAATTACCACTCCTCAAACCATCAAGATAGAAGGACAAATCAAGAAGAAAAAGGCAATAGTGTTGATTGATTCAGGAAGTACCCACAATTTTATTCATTGTAAGGTAGCAAGAGAATTGAATTGCTTCTTATATCCAGCACCAGAGTGTCAAGTGATGGTTGCAAATGGAGGAACAATAAATTGCTCGGGAAAGTGCCATAATATCAAGCTATCCATGGGAGAATATGTATTGACTAGCCCAATGCTTTCCATTCCAATGGGAGGTGCTGATGTTGTACTAGGAGTCCAATGGCTACAATCCTTAGGTACAATAGCTTTTAATTTTCAAGAAATTTTCATGAAATTTTCTGTGGAAGGAAAGGAAGTTGAATTAAGGGGTATTGCAGGGAAACCAGGAAAGATAATCAGCTCTAATGGTATGACAAAGCTTCTAAAAAAGGAACAAAGAGGTGTAATTGCACAATTATGTTCGCTAGATGTTTCCACATTGGAATCATCTATTTCTCCAGATCTCCAAAAAGTCTTGGACAATCATTCCAAGGTATTTGAGACTCCCAAAGGTCTCCCACCTATTCGTGATCATGATCATGCTATTCATCTGATTCCAGGAAGTGTTCCTCCAAACATCAGGCCGTACAGATATCCCTATGCCCAAAAGAGTGAAATTGAACGTATGGTTGCAGAAATGCTAGAGGCTGGTATAATTCAACCAAGTCAAAGTTCTTTCTTTGCTCCAGTAGTATTGGTGCACAAGAAGGATGGATCATGGCGCATGTGTCCGGATTATAGGGAGCTCAACAAGCTCACTATTAAAGATAAGTTTCCCATTCCTGTCATTGA
The DNA here is from genome assembly GCA_031772625.1 of Pinus tabuliformis. NCBI lineage: Eukaryota > Viridiplantae > Streptophyta > Pinopsida > Pinales > Pinaceae > Pinus > Pinus tabuliformis. The sequence goes on along the minus strand of CM062809.1, from coordinate 1,305,698,280 downwards.
TGAATTACTGGATGAATTGCATGGATCAATTTACTTCACCAAGTTGGATCTTCGTTCGGGATATCATCAAATCAGAATGAAGATTGAAGACATTCCGAAAACAACATTTAGAACTCATGAGGGTCATTATGAATTTTTGGTCATGCCTTTTGGCCTTACCAATGCACCTTCAACATTTCAAGGTTTGATGAATTCAATTTTCAAACCATTCCTTAGAAAATTTGTGTTAGTATTTTTTGATGATATACTAATCTACAGCAAGTCTTGGAAGGATCATGTTGAACATGTTGACAGGGTGCTACAACTATTGGAGGAGAAACAATTATATGCAAAAAGATCCAAATGTTTCTTTGGAGTACAAGAGGTGGAATATTTGGGTCATATTGTATCTCATGAAGGAGTTAAGGTAGACCCTAGCAAAATTAAAGCCATTAAGGAATGGAAAATCCCCACATCCATAAAGCATCTGCGAGGATTTCTCGGGTTGACAGGGTATTATCGCAAGTTTGTTAAGAATTATGGGAGAATAGCAGCACCTCTAACAACATTATTGAAGAAAGATGCATTTTCATGGACTCCAGAAGCAACAAAGGCCTTCGAACATCTTAAAGAGGCAATGTGCCAAGCACCGGTCTTAGCTACACCGGACTTCACAAAAACCTTTATTGTGGAATGTGATGCTTCAGGAAATGGAATTGGTGCTGTTTTAATGCAAGATGAAAGACCCATTGCTTTTGAAAGTCGTCCAATCAAGGGAAAGTTTTTACACAAAGCTATTTATGAGAAGGAAATGTTGGCAATACTCCATGCACTTAAGAAATGGCGACCCTACCTAATGGGAAGACACTTCAAGGTAAAAACGGATCATGATAGCCTTAAATACTTTTTAGAACAAAGATTATCCTCTGAAGAGCAACAAAAGTGGGTCACAAAGATGTTGGGTTATGACTTTGAAATCATCTACAAAAAAGGGAAGCAAAATGTGGTGGCAGATGCACTCTCAAGAAAGGATGAGGATGTGGAAGCATTGTTGTGCGCCATTTCTATTATCCAACCAGATTGGATAAACGAAGCAAGGGAGGAATGGAAGAATGACGAAGAAGTGTGGGCACTTATTCGAAAGTTACAACAAGATTCCAGTATGTCTGATACATTTAGCTGGCAAAATGATTCGTTATGGTACAAAGATCGCTTATACCTCTGTAAGAATTCCCAGCTAAAACAAAAGATTCTTATGGAATTGCACACTTCTCCCTTAGGAGGGCACTCAGGATTTTTAAAAACTTACCACAGGGTTAAGAAGGAATTTTTTTGGGATGGCCTTAAATCAGATATTCAAAAGTTTGTGGCGGAATGTTTGGTTTGCCAACAAAATAAAGTTGAAACAATTAAGACACCAGGTCTATTACAACCTTTATCCATTCCAAGCCAACGTTGGGAGGAGGTTTCAATGGATTTTATCACAGGTTTACCCAAGTCTGAGGGAAAGAGTGTCATCATGGTGGTAGTTGACAGACTTACCAAGTATGCACACTTTTGTGCATTATCACATCCATTTAAAGCCAGTACAGTTTCTACTGCATTTATGGAAACAATTCAAAAGCTACATGGAAACCCAAAGATTATTGTAAGTGACAGAGATCCCATTTTCACTGGAAATTTTTGGACAAAATTATTTTCTTGTCTTGGTACTCAGTTAGCTCATAGCTCATCTTATCATCCTCAATCTGATGGGCAAACTGAGATAGTAAACAAATGTTTGGAAGGATATCTTCGTTGCTTTGTATCTGATAAACAGACACAATGGGTCAAATGGTTGCCTCTGGCTGAATGGTGGTATAACACTTCCTTCCATACAGCAACAAAAATGACCCCATTTATGGCACTTTATGGGTATCAACCACCATCCATCACATCATATTTAAGAGAAAATTCTAAGGTTCAGGCAGTGGAACATCACATCGAACATCAACAACAAGTCCTCCAACTCTTAAAGGATAACCTCGTGTTGGCACAGAATAGAATGAAACAACAGGCAGATCAACATCGCAGTGAAAGAAGTTTTGATGTAGGTGATTGGGTATTCCTACGGCTACAACCATATAAGCAAATGTCCCTCAAGCAAGCTAAGAAGGATAATAAATTATCACCAAAGTATTATGGTCCGTACAAGGTGTTGCAAAAGATTGGTACTATGGCATACAAATTGGAGCTTCCTGCAGCTTCTCGATTGCACCCAGTTTTCCATGTTTCATGTTTAAAGAAGGTTATAGGCGACAAGCTCCCAGTTCAAACAATATTGCCAGAACTTGACGAGGAAGGAAAAATTATATTGGAACCGGAAGCAGTCACAAAAACAAGAAATCGACAGCTACGAAATCGATCAATTTCAGAGTATCTTATCAAGTGGAAGAACTTATCCGCTGAAGATTCCACATGGGAGGATGAGAATTTTATGCAGAAGTATCCAGAACTACTCAAGCGTTGAGGACAACACTTTTTTGAAGGAGAGGGGCATGTTGGGTCCCTATAATACTAGTGATTACCACATTACTATTGTAGTTATACTCCTTATTAATATTGTTGTGCCCCTATTGCCCCCATATTGTTATTACTGTGCCCCATAGAATCCCTATATTGTTATTTTTGTGGCTTTATATTATTATTGTTAGGTCGGCTGGATTATATTGTGACTCCTTAGACTCCTATATATAGAAAGGAGGTTTTGTCATTTGTATCATCCAAGAATTGTTCATTTATGTAATGTAAAGGAGGTTGCCCCCTCGAAGAGGCTGAATTCTAAGGCGTTGATCTATCTTTTCTTGAGCTGGTTACATAACAGATTGGGTGGTTATCCCCCTTGTTGTTGCCACAGATTTCTGAGGCCTCAACATTTTTGGTGCTAGAAGGACGGCCCCGGCTATGAATGGCATATAAATCTAAATCTCAAACTCGAAGCCTTCATAAGAGTCAATCCCCGTCAAAAAATTCTACAGCTTCTCAATCACGTTCTAAGTCACCCACTCAAAAGTCAGAAGTTGTAGAAACTTCCCCCTCATATTTTGAAGTATCTCAACACTTACCTTCTTTAGAATATATTCCAGAATCTCCTGAAGTTTAGTCCTTAGTTCATAAACTAGAACGAATATATATTTCTGCTGAGAAGCCTGATAAACCCGAAGCTTATGAAGAAATTATTACTTCTCTATTCAAAGAAACTGGTATCCTAACGTGATAAAAAAGTGATAAACTCGGAATACCTCCCTTTGAGTTTCCAATACATTCACAGCATAAGAAAGTTCCTATGTCTAGATCTAAGTCAGATACAAGCGAGGTCACATCAAATTCCCCTCCATTTATTCCCTCATTCACTGCACCTCCACTCACATCCTCTCATCTTTCCATTTCTTCTACTCAAACAATTAGTGCTACCACAAGTAGTACTAGTCCAATTGTAAGTTCTACATCCATACCCACTACTTCTGGATTTGCTTCTATATCTTTTCAAATCCTAACTCAAGTTATGGCTAATCAACCTTGGACTAATCCTGGTGCTATGTTGTTTGCAAACCCACATCCGCTTCCAGATCATCCAGAGAAATGGTTATCCAAATACAATCCAGATGATGGTCTTCTTGCTGAAGAACACATCAACAATTTTATGTTGGCCATGAATTTGAATGGGGTTGCGCATGAAGATATTGTAGTAAGATTGTTTCCCTATACTCTTAAAGGATCTGTAGGATCCTGGTACTTTTCTCTTCCAGCAGGAACTATAACAGACTGGGTAACTTTTGAACAACTGTTTCTTGCAAAATTTGGAGATGATAGAACTGTGGCATCTTTAATCAATGCTCTCTCTAACCTAAAAACAAATTCAGGTGAAAGGATCAAAGATTTCAACTCCATATTTAACAAGTTATTAAACAAAATCCTAGCTACTTCTAAACCTGTTGTTGATGTACAAATAGAGTGGTACATTTCTGCTTTACCTTATAATATAGCCATTTTTGTAGATAGAGCCGATAAGGCTACTCTCTCAGAAAACATGAAAGAAGCCCTGTTTGTAGAAAAGAGAATTTTAGCCTTAGAAAAACGATCTGAGATGGAAGATAAGAAATCTAAAAAGGTGACTTTTAGCCAAGAATCAAAGAAGAAAACCCCAAGGATCGATTCGATCTCGAAGGACTTCAAAAAGTATTGAAAACTATGTCAAATGATATGATTGAAATAAATAAACAGGTACCTGAATCTTCAATTCCCATGACACCATGTCGCCCATACAATAGAAGTCTTGCTTCACCATCTCGGCCTACGAATGTGATTTCAAGTGCTGAATCAGATCAAGATGTTGAAGACACCTCCGCAACTGAAGAAGAAACAGAGCCTGAAGAAGAATTCGAATTGAATGAGTTATGGGACTTTATTCTTCCCATCGAAGAAGAAAGAGGGGCTATGCCCACATCTACAAGGAGAAAAACATCTGCTAACTCAACTGTACTAGTTCAGAAACAGAAATCTCCTCCCACAAAGGAGAAAACAGTGAATAAAAAATATAAAAATGTACAAACTAATCTTATTCCCCTAGATACTTCTAAAACTTTGACAGTTTCAGATATAATGGAATACAATATAGTTGAAGACATGAAAAAGACTAAAGAAAACATTTCATTATATGAAATGACCAAATTGAAACAACACCAGAAAATCTTACTAAGAGAACTCAAGGCAGTTTCTGTAGATCCCATACCACCACCGGTTATAGCCCAAGCTGACAAAGATATGGGAAAACGTCCATTGCCTTCAAACAAGGTAAGTCCAAATGATCTTGTGTTGATTGGTGATAGATATAAGTCTCACACTCCTCCTTTCCTTTTGACTTATGAAATTTCTAACAAAAATGTTCATAATTGTCTCATCGATTCACGAGCTTCTTCGAATATCATGCCAAGATTTGTGTGCATGAAACTTAACGTTACCCCTCAAAAGACTGATGTGCATATAGTCCAACTGGACAGAACAAAAGTCAAGGTTGTTGGAGAAATGTTATCAGTATCAATTAGATTATCATCCAACCCAAAGGTACTGCAAGTGATTGATGTCTTAGTGGCATACATCCCTGAATTTTATGGTCTAATTCTAAGCAGGGATTGGTCTGAGAAACTACATGGATATTTCACAACCGATTGGTCACACATGTGGTTACCATACAATGGTAAACCAAATCAAATTAGAGTTGATTGTGAAAAATTCATGAAACATACAGTCACTGAATTAGAAGGAACAAATGAGCCTGCAATTTTTACTAATAATATTATTGGAAATTATTCCGCTGAATCATTCCTTGGCTCATTCAATGCCCAAATCTCACCTTTCCCAGAAAATAATGTTACTTCTCAGGTTGAATTTTTTTCTTAATCAGACACTTCTAAATGTATTAATTTTAGTAATAAAAATTTAGACCATTCTTTATTCTGGACTCTATACTTTGACGGTTAAAAATCAGACGATGGTACAGGAGCAGGCTGCATTTCAATCAATCTGCAAGGAGAGAAAACAATGCTAGCTTGCAGACTCGAATTTCAATGCATGAATAATATTGTCGAATATGAAGCATTAATTCAAGGCCTATACAAAGCCATTGGATTAAACATTAAATATTTGTAGGTATATGGGCACTCTGAAATAACTATCAAGCAAGTTAGGAACACAATTGGTTGTATTTGTGGACACCTGAAACATTATCAAGCATTAGCACAAAACCTCACTTCTCATTTCACTGCATTTAATATTTCAACAATCCCTAGGTTACAAAACGCAAGTTCTGATTTACTTGCTAATGTAGCATCTAAATTGATACTGTCAGAAGAATTTAGTCCAGATAGATATTCGATTGAGTTGATTTTTAGGCCTTCCATTCTAGATAACATAACAAATTGGAGAGTGCTTAATGATGATACATATATAATTGACTTTCTTTCATCAAATGGATCTTATGAAGGTCAAATCATAGACGAACATGTACACCACCTACAGATTGAAAATAAATAGGATGCAAATCTAATTCCAAAATCTGTAGTTAAGATGGAAGATCTCTATGATTTAAAAGATAGGTTTAAAAGGACTACCAATTCAAAAACACATAGTTCTACTCTAATATTTGAGTTGATTAATCTTGGTACACCTAATAAACCTCAAAACATAAACCTAGGTTTGGGCTTAACACCCGATGAAAGGATGTCATTCATTAAATTGCTAAGAAAATATAAAAGTGTCTTTGCTTGGGATTATTCATATCTCAAAACATATGATACTTCTATAATGCAACATACTATACCCATGATTTCAAATGACAAGCCTGTCCAATAGAAGCTTAGGAAGTTCTAACCAAACTTAGAAAGTCAAATTAAGTCAGAACTCAATAAAATGCTTAAAGCCAAAATCATTTTCCCTGTTAGACATTCAAAATGGGTGTCAAACATGGTTCCTGTGAGGAAAAATAATGGAGAGATTAGGATTTGCATAGATTTTAGAAATTTGAATAAATCCTACCAAAAAGATAATTTTCCTTTGCCTACCATGGAACACATTTTGCAGTCAGTTGCAGGTTTTGAATTGATGTCTTTTATTGAGGGATCTTCAGGGTACAATCAGATTATGGTTCATCCAGATTAATGTTGGCACTACATTTCAACGTGCTATGGACATAGCTTTTAGAGGACTAATAAACAATTCAGTTGTAATATATTTAGATGACATCACTGTCTATTCTAAAAATAGAAACAACCATATCAGTCACCTAAAACAAATCTTTGAGAGATGTGAGAAATTCGACATTTCTTTGAATCCTAAAAAATCTTATTTCGCCTTGGCAGAAGGTAAATTATTAGGATTCATGGTATCTAAGAAAGGAATCTATATCGATCTCGATAGAATTCAAGAAATTGAAAACATTCCCCTCCCACATAACAAAAAAAGATGCAATCATTTTTAGGGAAAATCAATTTTGTAAAGAGATTTATTCCTGATTTTTCTCAAATCGTCTTACCCCTACAGTCAATGATCCGAAAAAATTCAACATTTAAATGGGGAAAAGATGAGAAAGATTCTTTTGAGTTGATAAAGAAATCCATCATTGAGGCTCCTTCCTTAACAACTCCCAATTTCTTGAAACCATTTGTATTATACACATTCTCTTCTGATACCTCTTACGTGGCAGTTTTGACACAACTAAATGATCATAACGTTGAAGCACCTATTTCATTCTTTAGTTCTAACTTACAAGGTGCTGAGCTCAATTATTCAGCTGTGGAGAAACAAGCCTTTGCTGTATTTAAAACTTTAAAACATTTCAAACCTTTCCTCCTAAAAACACACACTAAGATAATAGTCCCTTACCCCGCTGTAAGGCAACTGTTAATCCAATGAGAAGTAGGAGAGAAGAGAGAAAATTGGGTTACTACACTTCAGGAATATGATGTAGAAATACATCCTGCTAAAATTATTAGAGGTCAAGGTTTTTGCAGAATGCTAACTGGAGCCTCTCATTTACCAACAGAGGACGATCAATCTACTGAAGTGCAATTATCTGAGGTAAGCCTCAACGATTCTGAATCGCAATATGCTGATCTGAGTGTTTTCTTGAAAAATGGACATACTCCATTATACCTCAATTATACAGCTAAACTTGCTCTAAGGCTTAAAGCAAATCATTATCATTTAATTGATAATGTGTTATTTAGAAGAAACTATGATGTTGTATTATTAAGATGTTTAGAGAAAACTAAAGTTGAAAAGGTAATGCAGGGCTTACATGATGGGCCAACTGGAGGTCATTTCGGAGGAAATACCATAGCACATAAAATTTTGCATGCCAGATACTATTGGCCAACCCTTTTCAAAGATGCACATGAATATGCGAGGAAACGCAAAGTATTTCAAACTGCAACAGGAAGAGAAAGGAAAGTAGCACTCTCGTTGAAGCCAGTAAATATACAACAACCATTTGAACAATGGGGGTTAGATATTATTGGTGAAATAACTCCAACCTCATCCAAACAGCAGAAGTATATTCTAACAGCAACTAATTATTTTACAAAATGGGTAGAAGCTATTCCATTAAATGTAGTTAACAACCAAAACATTACAAATTTCATTGATTAGTTTATAATTACTAGGTTTGGTCTCCCATCAACTTTAATGTTTGATAATGCATATTACTTTTCCAGAAATGCTATGGTTGAGTTTGCTTTTAAAAGAGGTTTTAAACTTAAATACTCAGCTAACTATTATTCGCAAGGTAACGGATTAGCTGCATCTACAAACAAGAACTTGATTAGAATTATCAAACATACCGTAGAGAAAAATCATAAGAACTGGCATAAAGCACTAATATTTTCTCTCTGGGCAGATAGAATCACTCAAAAGACCTCAATAGGTACTTCTCCATTTGTATTGGTTTATGGGAAAGAAGCAATTTTACCCACAAACATAACAATACCATCTCTTGCTTTAGTTCAATTTATTGATGAAAACCCTTCTTCTTCTCTTTAACTTAGACATGGTTAAATCCTTAAATTAGAAGAACAAAGGGAGAAATCTAAAGCAATACATGCTCTTCATCAACAGAGAGTTAAAGCTTCATTTGATACAACATCCACCAGCCCAAGAACTTTTGAAATTGGGGACCTTTTTTGAAATGGGATAAGGCACATGAGGAAAAAGGTAAACATACCAAATTCCAAAGACTATGGCTTGGTCCATTTCAAATCATAGAGAAAGTAGGCCCATCCACCTTTTTGTTACAAGATTTATCAGGTAAAAAAGAATCTTTACTTGTAAATGGGCAAATTCTTAAAAAATATTTTTCTTAGAAGTTAAACGTTATTTTTAAAATTTTAAGTTTTAAGAAAATAAAGATTGAATAGTATCTCTTTTGGTTGTTCAAAATTTTAAATTTTTGATAATTTACTCGATTTTTCTCGCTTCTATAAATAAGAAGAGTAAAAGGATAATTATAAATATGAGATTTCAATAAACCTTATTTCTTTAGGAAAATTTGAATTTACTAAAGGCATTTAGTTTCTAAAAAGACTCTTGATTTTATAAAGTATAAATGTGTTGTACCAGTCAAGAAAAGAATCAGTAACTTAACAAGGGTTCTTTGCTAAAAGGTATTTACCAACTCTATAATTATCACCCATAACTCTTAAATGAGCCAATGATTCACCCCATATGATAAAATTTTCTTTTTTTCACGATGTAATTAAAAATATTCAAGACTTAAAAGATAATGAGTCTCATCGCAAGCTTGTTTATTAGGATCACAGGAAAATAATTCAGACTGATATTACCAATACTGCATATCATAACATGGTAATAGGTATTGATTGAAACAATCAAAATACAAGGAGTCTCATCACGAGCCAACTTGTTCAGTTTAAATTACAACCAGTGAATGACATTGCTACCATTAGGTCCCCAAGCCTGGACAATGGCTTTTAAGAATATTTAAAGTAAAAAAGTACCATAAAAAAGAGACGAGTTCCAAGTGAAAGGAAGTTGAATAAAATTTTGATTAAATTTTGAAATTAGGAATCAATTTCAGATGGGACTATGTGTTAGGATATTCCGACACATAGGATATAGTTAAGATCAACTTGGTCTAGTTTAGAGTTAGGTATAGAGTTAGGTAAAGTGTCTTTCTTTACCGTTGTACATATTGTAACTTACAATCCGACGGTCACGATATGTAGTGATCCGACGGTTCACTCTCACCTCGGTATTATCGACACTTGATCCGTGGCTTGACACCCGATTGGTCCATGAGTTCTATTTAAAGCGCATGGAGGGTCATTGTTCGGGTAATCCATGCATGAGAGAAGCTTATGTAAATTTTCATTCTTTGATTAATAAATTGTCTGTACCCACGTTGGGACAGGCCGTGGACTGTTTCCCTCCTTGCACTCTGAGGGTTTTAACCACGTCAAAAATACTGGTGTATTGATTTGAGATCTAGTTGTGAGCGGTGTCCTTTTGGTATTCTTTCTGAGGAACTTACCCTGTAAATTCCTACCTGGTATCAGAGCTATTTGAGGGCCGCGTCCGTTGGTGATCCAAATCTGAAGCCGGTAGAACTGCATGCGGCTGTCGTTTCCTAGATCTGCTGTTTCTGACTGCTTTCGGGCCGAGAGGACTGCTCTGTTGCGTTCGGAGCATCTGTTTCAGTGAGGAACCCCTTTCGTTTCACGCGAAAAGGTTTCCGGTAGCCCTAGCTGCGTCATTTTTCAGATCGGGAGGTATACAGTGTTTTTTTGCAGTTTACTGTCATTTTCTCTCTGCTTATTTCGGTTTCGGTTTATTTAGCCTTTTTTTTCCCGGATCTATACCTTTCATTTCTGCGTATGCTCTTTGCCCTGTGACTCTGTGCGATCTGGGCAAATCAGAAACAGAAAGAAAGGATTTTTCTCATGCGTATGCTCTTTTCCCTGCACCTTAGTGTGATCTTGGAAAATCAGAAACATTGAGAAAAATATTTAGTTTTTCGGTTAAAAGCTAACTTTGAGATTTTTTTTTAAATTCTAGTTTTTTGGCTAAAGCTAACTTTGAGCCGTAAGGTTCGTTTTTCTTTGCATATTCGTGTTGGGTTTTGTGTTTTGTGTTTTGTAGGGGAAAAGAGCCTTCCCAAGGCAAGCACGCAAATCGAGGCCCCCCACCCCCCCCCCCCCCCCCTCTCTCTCTCTCTCTCTCTCTCAAATATTTTGTATAGATCAATTGGTTCAAAGACTTTTTAAGAGAGTAGAGGTCTTGGGTTCAAGTCTCCATTTTGTGGGGGCGGATTTTTTCATTCCCGCACATTCGCGCACTTTGCCGGCAACGTCAACAATTTTTTTTCAAAAAGCCATAACTTCTTCATCCGGAAGCCTGTTCCCCCCTCCCTTTGACTCCTTTTGTGATTCCTTAATAAGAGAACAAGAAAAACTCTTACACCTTGGTCTTCTTAATCTTGGAAACTCTTCCTCGAAAGCGTTAGCCGCCCAGCAGCAACCAAATTCAAAGAATCCTAAGAAGTCTTATCCTCAAAGGAATGGTCCTAAACCAACTCAGCCTCAAGATGAAAGATCATTTCAGCAAAATGACAAGACCAATAAAAACAAATGGAAGAGGACTGACAGACATTGTAACTTTTGTAATCGAGATGGCCACTTAGAATCTAAATGCTTTAAGAAGATGGAAGCCTTGGAAGCCGCAATGAAGAAACATAACATCCATGTGGAGCCTACTTCAACTTCAACTTCCGGAATGGCACTTTCTGCATGTCGTTGTCAATCATCTCAGTCTGGTTATGCTTTAAATGTATCTTCTTCTTCTTCTCATTCTCATGAGTGGCTCATTGATTCTGGAGCCTCTTATCACATGGCCAAAAACCAAGCCATGTTTTCTTCTTTAAAAGATTGTAACACCAAAAATATATATGTTGGTGATGATAGATCTCTTAGTGTTGTAGGGACTGGAACTGTTCATCTAGACAATGGTCAGTTTAATGATGTATTATGTGTTCCAACCTTATCCTCCAACCTTCTATCTGTCTATCAGATAACTCATTCAGGTGAAGGCAAAATTGTTGAATTTTCACCTCATGATGTTGTAATCAAGGATCTAAAAGATCCTAAACAGATTCTAGCTACTGGTCTTGCTGATGATTCCACAAGGTTGTATAAGTTTCACAACTTTGGGTCATCAAATCTTCCCTCAGCATTTGTTGCTCATAATGATGAAGTGAGCAAACTTTGGCATGAGCGATTTGGTCACTTAAACTATCGCTCCCTTCAGCATCTATGTAAAGAAAATATGGTGACAGGTCTTCCTATGATATCTTGCAGAGATGGTGTTTGTTCCGGATGTGTACTCGGAAAACATGATCGGGACAGTTTTGACAAACGTGCCTCTTGGCACGCCTCAGCCCCTTTACAGCTTGTGCACAGTGATTTATGTGGTCCTCTTCCTGTTGCTTCATTCTCTGGTTGCAAGTACTTCTTAACCTTCATTGATGATTTCTCCAGACGCACTTGGGTATACTTCTTAAAACTCAAGAGCGAAGTATTTAACACTTTTTTGGCCTTCAAAGCCTTTGTTGAAAAACAATCTGGACATCAAATTCTTAAGCTACGAACTGATAATGGTGGAGAATATGTTAAAAACACATTCATCAACTTTTGCACTGAAAATGGAATTCAAATGCAACATACTGTTCCATACACTCCACAACAAAATGGTGTAGCTGAAAGGAAAAATCGCACCTTAAAGGAAATGGCTAATTGTATGCTACAATCTAAAGGACTCAGTCTTAGTTTTTGGGCCGAAGCAATTAATTGTGCAAATTATATAATCAATCGCACTCCTACTAAGGTTCTAGAGAATATCACTCCAGAAGAAGCTTGGAGTTCCATTAAACCAGATGTAAGTCACTTTCGTGTGTTTGGAAGTGAAGCATGGGCCCATATTCCAGATGAAAAGCATAAAGCTTTAGAACCTAAGAGTGAGAAATGCACTTTTGTTGGATATTCTGAAGATGTAAAAGGTTACAGACTTATTCCATTTAAGTCCAAAAATGTTATCATTAGAAGAGATGTAAAATTTGATGAAAATAAATCGGCCTGCGAGCCTAGTCCGGCGGATGTGCCACCTCTTCCTATCTCTTCTACTTTTGAAAACATTTCTTCTTCAGATGATGAAAGTGAGGATGACAATCCTCCCCCACCTTCTCAGGATCCTCAACTTCCAAGATGGGTCCGTGCTACTCGAGATGCAGCAGGTGATCTTGCCGGTGATCCTACAGATCAGCGACGTACACGTTCTCAGTTTGAAAGAGCCTCTTCTTTACTGGCTCAAGCTCCAGTAAATCATGATCCTGACACTTTTGCAGAAGCTTCAGGCCATCCACATTGGGAAGCAGCTATGAATGAAGAATATCAGTCATTAATGACAAATGATACATGGGATCTTGTTCCTCTACCAACGGGACGAAAACTTGTAAGATGTAAATGGGTTTACAGAACCAAGTATGGACCAGATGGCAAAATTGATAAACATAAAGCTCGTCTTGTTGCTAAGGGCTTTTCACAGGTTGAAGGAATTGACTACACTGAAACCTTCGCCCCTGTTGCCAAAATGAACTCTATCCGCCTTGTTCTTTCCCTTGCTGCCTCTTTAAAATGGGAAGTCCATCAAATGGATGTTAAATCTGCCTTCTTGCATGGGGACTTGCAAGAAGAAATCTATATGGAACAACCCATTGGCTTCATACAAACAGACTCAAGCCTTGTGTGTCGACTTAAGAAATCCCTTTATGGTCTCAAGCAGGCTCCTCGGGATTGGTATGCCAAAATGGATAGCTTTCTTTTAGAATCTGGCTTTTCTAGGTGTCATTCTGACAATACTGTCTACACCAAGAAAGTGGGTGACTCTCTTATCATCCTTGTTCTTTATGTTGATGATCTTATCCTTACTGGTAGTGATCCCAACCTTATAAACCATGTGAAGTCTATCCTTAAAAATAAATTTGAAATGACAGACTTAGGACACTTACACTATTTTCTCGGTCTTCAAGTCTTGCAATCCAAGGAGGGTATTTCCCTTTCCCAGTCCAAGTATGCTTGTGATATTCTTCGTCATTTTCACATGGAAGACTGTAAGCCAGCCCCTTCTCCCTTTCAGTCTGGAGTCAAACTTTCAGTCTCTTGTTCTTCTCCTGAAGTTGATGCTACCTTATACCGTCAACTTGTAGGAAAACTCTTGTACTTAACCCATACTCGTCCTGATCTTTCCTTTGCTGTTGGCCTTGTTGCTCGTTTTATGCAAAACCCCCGTGAAAGTCACTGGAAAGCAGCCAAAAGAATACTTCGTTATGTTCGAGGTACAGTACAGTTTGGGATTCATTACAGTGCCAAAGCAGCTCCTCTGTTAGTTGGTTTCACTGATTCTGATTGGGCTGGTGACCCTGATGATCGGAAGTCTACTGCCGGTTATGTCTTCACTCTTGGTTCAGGACCTATTACATGGGCTTGTAAGAAACAGGCTGCCATTTCTCTTTCGTCAGCAGAAGCAGAGTATCGTGGTGTCGTGGAAGCTAGTAAGGAAGCCTTGTGGCTTCGTCAGATCCTATCAGAGTTTGGCTTTGAGCAGCAGCATCCAACCTCCCTTTGGTGTGATAATCAAAGTGCCATTCAGCTATGCAAAGATCCAGTCCAGCATCAGCGCAGTAAACACATCGAACTACACATGCACTTCATCAGAAAACTCATTCATGACCATGCTCTTGAAGTACAATATTGTCCAACAGATGATCAGATTGCAGACATCTTCACAAAGGCTCTCACAGAGGCGAAGTTCACTAAACTTCGATATATGCTTAGAGTTCAGGAAGTTGTCACTAAGGGGGGATAGGCTCTAGTGCCTCCTTCCTTCTCCTATTGTGTCATATTTGTAAATCCTTCAATCCTATCCCAAGTTGTTCTTAAGGGGGGATGTTAGGATATTCCGACACATAGGATATAGTTAAGATCAACTTGGTCTAGTTTAGAGTTAGGTATAGAGTTAGGTAAAGTGTCTTTCTTTACCGTTGTACATATTGTAACTTACAATCCGACGGTCACGATATGTAGTGATCCGACGGTTCACTCTCACCTCGGTATTATCGACACTTGATCCGTGGCTTGACACCCGATTGGTCCATGAGTTCTATTTAAAGCGCATGGAGGGTCATTGTTCGGGTAATCCGTGCATGAGAGAAGCTTATGTAAATTTTCATTCTTTGATTAATAAATTGTCTGTACCCACGTTGGGACAGGCCGTGGACTGTTTCCCTCCTTGCACTCTGAGGGTTTTAACCACGTCAAAAATACTGGTGTATTGATTTGAGATCTGGTTGTGAGCGGTGTCCTTTTGGTATTCTTTCTGAGGAACTTACCCTGTAAATTCCTACACTATGAATCGTTATTGGTTAAAAGATAACCTTGTCGAGGCTATGAATGCCTGTTGGCAACAGATCGGGCTCTATCTATGATAAATGAGTAAAAATATATAAAGCCAATTTTAAGAGAATACGTACTTTATCTTTATAAATCTAAGTGTTGACTGATACAGACATTTATGTTTTCTCACCTAAAGAGTCGAGTAAGAAAAGAAGTGAGATAGGTGAACAATTTATATTCCATAGAAACACTGTTTAATTTATGAATCATGCAATTCTTATTTTTTCACAACTTTTCTTATTTTGAATGTTTGAGAAATGTCGAAGAAACTAATCAGAGATAGTTGGTCCTCCCAAGTGAATTGCCAATTCTTGTGCTATGCAACAACCCCCCCATTTTTATTATATATAATAAAAATAGAGACCCTTTTAAATTGAATTCCCCCCCTTTGTGAATAAAATGCCAACTCTTAGAAAATTGTCACTTTTCAAAAAGCCCTTTTTAACCTAAAAACATATTAAACTCCTCATCGCAAATCGCATGATTCTTTAGTATCAAAGTTAAGCACATAGAAAAAAATACCAATATGCGACTTGTCATTGAGCTTTGTATGCGACATCCCGATCGCATATTGCACATCGGAGGATATGATGGAAAATGCTTAATTGTTACCTATCAAAACCCTGATATTGCGATCTTGCGATTTTTTGATATCACATATCGCAGATAGCAAGATCCATCAATAAAGTTTCATTCATGCTATAGCTTAAATATCCAATGCGACAGATCTGAGAGATGTTTAATAAGTGTTTTTGAGTTGGGCAATAGTTAGGTCAGAATGAGTTAATACGGTTATCATCCCTATGCATGTAATCATGGTGTTCGTTATGGTTTATTAATGTTGAAATCGATCCCGAATCTTTTCTTTCAAAATGTAGTCATTTCATCAAATATTTTATTTTACGCAACAATTAATTGCTATTGGTTTTAATACGAACTCCGCTTAATCAATGTCCATTCGAAAGGTGATGCAGAAGCATACCAAGCAGTCTATCACAGAAACTGAAAACATAGAGATGTCGTCCATATTTACACATACAGTATGCACTGCAGATGGAGGTGCCACTACATGGAAGACTATCTATACTACGCTCGAGAATGAAAACCCTGAAGTAACAGATGTTCGACCAACAACTGACAGCATAGAACCGTCAGGAGTCTAGTTTAGAGATGTTGCATGCTCTTTCCTTCACTGAATAGTAGCAAGGGCTAGGCTCTTGCCATACAAAAATATGATAAGATGGGTAGTAGAGAATATAGAATTCAAAGACAGACTTATCAAGACAGCTAAAAATACAATCTTGGGTTCTTTCAAAGCTAGAGATTTACAACAAATGTACAAGCTACCCAATGCCCAGGAAATCTAAAAAATTTGTTGCAAAGTTTGTAAAGGAAAACGAAGACCCGTTTCAAATGATACAGGAATGGAGGAGAAGAGACAATATATTCAAACAAGATAAAGTGGGTATGTACCCCATTTCTTCTTTGGCCAATCCTTATAATTTTGCAGCATCTATGCTATGTAGATTGTATGGTCTCCCTGATAATTCTAAGTTCTTTATCAATTGGGTTGCTTTAAATAAGGCTTGTGTTAATTCTCACATTATGAATTGGGAAACCATTCTGTCTGATAATTTGGCCAAAGTGATTACTGAATATCGCAAAACCAAGCTGCCTCCTCTAGAGCAGTGTTAGAAAATTATATATTACGGAGCAATGGAACACATAAAATATTGCAGAAATATAAACACAAAAAATGCAGAAAACAAGAGAGACACAGATATACGTGGTTCACCCAGTTTGGGCTACGTCCACCCAGAACAGCCAGTCCTTCCTTTCTATTATTCAGCAAAATGAAGAGATACAACCTACAACAAAACCGCTGTAATATCCTCTGTTTTCTCTCACAGTCTCACCTCTATGTTTCTCGCTCACCGAATAAACATCTATATCATAGCCTCAAATACAATGCCCTCATATAAAAAGAGGGGTTGCCTTCTAGGGCAAAAAACCCTAAATTAAACATAAATTCTACCGTCAGATCATCCGCCTAATGAACGACCCAGATTGACTAGAAATTACTATATTTTTACAAGGCAATTTTAGAGCTGTTTTTAGCTTCGGGGGCGCTGCCCCCGAAACCCCCCGCCAGGGGGGGGCTCCTAAAAGTCGCTGCCGCTCCCCCTGGACCCCCCACGACAGCGATCATTTTACGGGCGGCGTTGCCGCCCCATTTTGAACAGGGGTCCAATATGCCAGTACTATAGAAGATAATCAGGCTCCACACCCAACAAGCAGTTCCCCAATTCTTCATGTCTGCATATGTCTTCAATGCCATTTGTTTCTGCACTCATTTTCCAACCATGGGTTGGAAATGGACTACCAATGATCCTACTCCTATCTTCCTAAGTTATAAGAAAATGTGGGAACAAGATTATATTCCACATTTTCACCAATTATGTCAGGGAGTTGTTCTTCCCTTACATCAATTAGTTTTCAACAGAAGATGTCCAAGATTCACAAAAGAAGCTATCACAGACCTCCAAGCAATTGGAAGGTATTTTCTTGAAGAGTCCTTCTCTTATATCAGGATATTTGGTAGCCAAGCTTTCCCACATGTCCTCCCAATGTATGTATCAGATAAACTATTGGAAAGAGAAGTAGCATACCAAACAATAGGAAATGGCCTCACAAAAACATTGAAGGAAATTAAGAAATCCTTATGGCCAAATTTTCCCCTTTCAGTGTGGGTCATTTACCCTTTTTAACTATGGTCATGCATATAAAGAGTATCAGAATATGCAGTTATTAAAGCTCCCCATTCTACCGGCAAGGCATTTTGATCCACAATAGATAGCAAACAAATTCACCCTTTCAGTTAAGATCAGACCTGTAACTCATACAGTTGATGAGTTTGAAGATTTACTGGAATCTGCCGAGGATTTTGAGTAGATTTTGAGTGTAGCCAAGACAAAGTTCGACCCAGAGAAATTCAGAAGGTTCCATGAGTTTAGAGGACAGAGGTTAGAATACCTCCCACAAGAATTTTGGATTACTGATCATATAATTGAAACCAAGTCTCAGAAGCAAAATAAGCTAGGCACGTCACGAGAGCAGGAAGCAGAAATAGATGAATTAGAAAAGTTGTGGGATGCATTCAATGAAAAACTATAGGATACCCCTGAGGCGTCATCAACACAAGAAACCACAGGCTTTCAGACCTCGCCAGGGCAAATAGCAGTAGTGACCACTGAAGGTCCAAAAACGAGTTTCCAAGATACAGAGGTAATCCCTACAGATCGAACTACTGAAATTGTCTTGAATGTAACATATATCCCTCCTTTGGATGTATTTTACAACCCTTTTCATAAAGTTGTTCTAAAAAGATAGATAAAGAGGAGGAGAGTCGAAATTCCTCTAGAACATGAATTTATGGATGTCCTATGGAAGGACACACAGATAAATCTGACTGAGCATTTCACTCAGCTATCTCAATATGCCGGAGCCTATGCTACAACAACAATCGACAAAGCAACTGAAGTCTTGGTTTTGATTAAAGAAAAGGATGACCAGATCACACTATTATTGTGACAGTTAGATGAAGAAAGAGCTAGCGTGAACCGTCAAGCAAAGGAGAAGCTGCATAAGCTACAACAGGATATGGAAGTACTAAAAATAAGTCATGAAAATGACTTATCTGCTAAAAACAAACAAATCGAGGAGCTAAACAGTGACCTAGAAAAGTATAAGGATATTCCTATTGTAGAGGAATTCATTAATGAGGCTTTGACACTGAATACTTTACTGACAAAGAAAAAGTATCTCTTCCTCCAACATATATGAATTATCATTCCACCTCTGAATACTAGTGAACAATTAACAAACGTCATTATTGATCAAAGAATTGAGTTCAATGAACTCAATTCTAAGATCTCTGATTACATTGAAAGGCAGGATTCAGATGAAGGGAAAAGGCCAAGTCTCCCGAAGATCAATGGAAGACATAAGGATATTCTATTCACTGATTGAGACTCACAGGTGAAACAGGCCAAACTAGCAATAGCCAGAGCATCGGGTATTTCAAGAAGCAATGTCAAAATAGTAAATCACATGTTTCACACATCCAACCTCATAAAGGAGAGTGACCCAAAAACACTTCCCGATCTTAAAGCATTAGACAAGAATTGGAAGAATAAGAGTCAGCTACAGAAGGAAACAATTGAAGGGCTGTCAAAAGTCGACTGGGAGGTAGTATGACAACTTTTGGTCAAACCACACAGTCAGATCATGACCTTGAATTGCTCCTTGGATTCATTACAGAGAATGTTGCCACCTTTACATGATGCTATATTTGCAGGGTAGTTGAGAACACAATTTGGGATGCCACCACAAGTCAGGCCAATGTCCGACATTTGTGAGCTGAGAGGCAAAGCTAGTAGCGGTGATTAATCAATGAAGACTTGAGTCATTTTTGAGCAGTTTTATTTTTGGAAAGTTGGATACTAGGAACGAGGAAGGTTGTTTGAAACCTCCTCATAGATATTTTGTATAAGTTATTTTTAGTTAATTAAGAATAGTATTTAAACCCTTCTCATGCATTTAGAGAAGGGTCCAGAATTTTATTAAGAACATTTACAAAGAATGTGCTATCATAAGTTTGTAAATGCCTTGATGGAATCAGGGAACATGGTCTTTTCAATTAAATATATATATTTTTTATCACTCTTGATTCACTATTGTATTCTTTGGGATACTGATTGGTAGAAGATTGATTATGGCCTATTGTCACTAGTCAAATGAGTAGAACGGTACACATCTGGTACTATTATCATGTTTGCTAAATCTTTGTTCTAGTATTAGTGATAAGTTTATCTTTCATGAATTATGTATGAAATCTGTCATCTCTGTTTGAAGTATCAGTTGCACTATTATTTGATATTAGAATAGAGAATGTTTTGTTTTATATGTGATCATTAGAATATGCGATATGTTTTTCACAATTCTTTTGATTAACTATTTTCTAAAAGGAATCATCTTACAATATATTAACTCTATATAGTCTGCGATTGATCTATATCATCATACATTACATAGATATATTTTTATATCGCATAAAACCAGCAATACCCCGAGTTAGATTAAAATAGATTTAATTCAAAGTTTTTCATTTTAGAATAAAGTTGTGTTAATTTCTAGTTATTCTTTTGTGAATCATCAGAAAAAACCCACAAATCATATAAACCCAAATCATTGGGAAACTTTTCCCATCATATCCAGTCGGAGCCACTATCCAAAATGGAAAAGGAGCTACTCTAAGGTCCAGACTGGGTGGTTATCCCCCTTGTTGTTGCCACAAATTTCTGAGGCCTCAACAGGTTATATTTAGATGGATTTTTCTATAATCCTTTTATGTTTTATCTCTTGGAACACAAGGTTGAGGGCTTATAGGGTTGTTCTATTATACACTTTTTGGGGTATCTGGTGAAGTCAAAATGCATGCATTTTTTAGAGTAAACCCCCAGATGTGTTGATCTCTAGTCTTAACATAGTTGCATATTTCCAAGAGATTGACACTTGGTATCCTTCGACTTGCCATTGATCTATTTCCTTTGTTGATTTGGGTGGTTCATTTCCTACTGGATTATTTGAAAAGGCTTCATCTACTAGGCAATGTGGTTGCGATGTTCTTATTAAGCTAAACCTTACCCAAACCTTTCGGTTCTTTTGGTATGGGGTTCTGGTACCAATTGTAGGGTTGAATTGGTAGCCCTTTGGGCAGTGATCCAATGTGCTATTTGGTTAGCTATTGACAAGATCTTGGTTGTAGGTGATTCTAAATCTATCATCCATTGGGTACAGGGGCGAAATGCTCTGAAATTTCTTTCATTATTCAACTGGATGGAGAATATTATGTCCTTGCTTCCATAATTCTTTGAAATATCCTTCCAACATGTTTTTTGAGAGCAAAACATTGAGGCATATGCCCTTTCCAAGTGTGGAGTCTCCCTCTTCCCGGGACTGATCCATTTTTAATTTTTGGTTCATGGATTTGTGGGTAGGGTAGGTACTTTTGAGTTTTGACGTATGCTTTTTTACTCTATGTTTTTCCTTTGTTTGGCGTTGTGCAAGATATTTTTTCCAGTAGGTTCATACTTTTTGGTATCCTTTTGTGGCTGTTTTTTGTTTTTTATGATTGACTCTCTAGGAAATTTTCCGTCGCACTGGACTGACGCTTATGATGTATTTCCTCTATAGAATTTACTCTTTATTTTTTGGATAATGGGTGTCTCTGTGCCTTCCTTGTCAGTGGAATATCTATGATTCAGAAGTGAATGGTATTGGGTTCAAAGCCTATTGAAACAAGAATATGTAAATATCCTCTGTTTAATTAAGGAATTTCATTTTTTTTTTGAAAAAGAAGCATCTTTAGCTTTATGTGCACTAGAGTGTGAATCAATGTGAGTATGAGTCACTAGAAGATATTAGTGTATGCAATTTTGATTTTATATATTTAATACACCATGTAGATATGCTCCACTTATAAACATGTGGTATTTTTTCGTGTGTTATTTTGTCAACATACACACATACTTATGAGTTTTTATGTGTTTACATGTTTGATTAACTAAAACATGAATAATATACATTGTGTCTTGGATTGGTGAGATCAAACAACTTGATGATTGATTATTTACAAAAATTTTGGTCACTTAATTTTCATAATAATTGGAGTTACAAAATTAAGTAAAAATAAAAGTATTTATGGGAACAAAAATTGGTTTTAAAGATTTTAAAGTAAATAAAATCAATATAAGAGTCTAGGAAAGACAATCCATGTAGATGAAAAAGGGGAGGGTTATTGTCCTTGAATACCAAATAGGTGATCTAGTTGCATTCTTTTAATTATATTATGTTGGGTTGTGTTATATTCTTTCCACGAGTAGCCCACGTAGTTAACCGGGGGGTTAGAAGGGGGGCGGATCCCCCCCTTCGTTGTGTCGATTGCGTAGCGAGGAGAGTCACAAGGGGTTTGAGGGGCACAGGTAACCCCACTCTATGGGGTCCGAAGCAGCGCCCTGGAAAAGTTTGGTTTTGGAACCTATGTTAGGTTGGGCAGACCCACCTATGGTTGTGTGCATGATTTTTGCACATGTTTTTGGACGCGATGGTTTTCGGTCCATGGTATTGGATGCTTCAACATGTATAAATATGTATTGTAACATTGAAAGGAACATAATGAAAAATCAAGCTGGTAGTCCCGGTTTTGGGATCCAGGGGAAAATCTCTGTGTATATGTGTTGTATGTGTTATGCTCTCGCATTGTTTATTTTATGTGTTTTAGAATTCGTAAGCAGGTAATTTCTATACGGGGTTAAAAAATACATATTTGAGGAGATGGATGTCAATAGGATACCTTCCTTAAGGAAAATCCATTCCAATTGTACTCATTTTAATTCGATTTGAGGAGGTAGATGAGGTTGGGATGCTTTTGTTAAAGGAAACCCATGCAAATGAACACAATAAGGCCGTTGTGCTTGAATGGTAGGTTTTAACCCCATACATAAGTTACCTGCATACGAATTCAATAAACATAAAATAAACAATGGCGAGAGCATAAAACATAAAATATATATACATAGAGATTTTCCCTTGGATCCCAAAATTGGGACTACCAGATTGATTTTTCATTATTATTCCTTTCAATGTTACAATACATATATATACATGTTGAAGCATCCATAAACCCCAATCCATTAGCCATAGATTATAACATAATCATATCTCCCTTGACCGGATCTACAAAATACCATGGGCAGAAAACCATCATGCCCAAAGCCATACACAAAACGATAGGTAGGTCCGCCCACCTAATATAGGGTCCAAAAAAAATTCTCGAGGCACTGCCCCGGACCCCATATAGAGGGGTTCCCGCCCCCTCGTTGTGCCCGACGCAACGTATAGGGGGTACTAACGCCTCCCCTACGTGTGCGGCTATTCGTGGAAAGAATATAACACACACTCAACATTCTCCCACTTGTTTTATTTCCACAGGAGGCCACAGGAGAGCTTAGTAATTGGTCCAGCCCTGCAATGCCCATTGTTTCTCTACACCAAAAGAACTTCTCAGTGCTCACAAACTTTTTCAATACATTTGCAATATTCTTTAAAGTGTCCACCTTTACCAGCAAGACATTTTTGTCCTCAACCATATCTCTCACAAAGTGATACCAAACATCAACGTTCTTTGTCTTTGAATTATAAGCAGGGTTCTTTGCCAAGGAAATTGTACTTTGGTTGTCACAGTCTATCCTTATAGCTCACTGTACCAACCCCATAGTGGAACACAATCTCTGCAATCAAACTGCTTCCTTGCTTGCATGAGTGGCTGCCATGTATTCTGCCTCTGTAGTTGAAAGTGCCATTACAGATTGTCTCTTGCTCATCCAATTGACTGCAGGTCCAAACAAGTTAACTACATACCCACTTGTAGATATTCTCTGATCCAGATCTCTAGCCCAGTTTGCATAAACAAATCCACGGATGTCCAAAACTCTATCCAGTCCTAGTCTTCCTTAGTAGCACAAACCATAATCACTAGTGCCACACAAATACCTGAAAACTTGCTTCATTGTTGTCCAATGCTCCTTCCCGGGTTTTGACATAAACTTGTTCAATACTATTACTACATGTACAATGCCTGGTCTAGTACAGACCATTGCATAAATCAGGCTACTGATTGCACTTGCATATGGAACACGGGACATTTCCTCTTCCTCGTTTTGTGTCTTGGGACACTGTTCAACAGATAAGTTTACACTGATAGGAATACGAACTTTCACAAGTTTACAATCTTGCATATTAAACTTCTGCAATATTGTCTCGACATACTTCCTCTAGTTTAACCAGAGCTTCCTTTTTGCCCGATCTTGTTTAATTTCCATGCCCAAAATATAGTTTGCAGCACGAAGATCTTTTATGTCAAATTTGGAGGACAATTGGGTCTTCTTTTTTTGCTAAAGCAAGAAACGAACCTTCTATTCATTTGAAGCTAAAAATAGGTTACATAAATTACAACAACCCCGAGGAGAAGTATGCCAAAGAGTTAATTGGTGCCCTGTGCTTCGGGACCTGAGCCAACTACTCGAGTTCCTGTATAAGGGCCCACAAAACAGAACAACCACCTAAGGGCACACAAAACAGAACTCAAGAAGTATTTAAGCGGACCCGATGAGGAAGTAGAGACCACGGAGAAAATATTTTGGGTCCGCTAGGTGGATAACCATCGATTAGTTGTTCCACTCGAAATTCCCCGATCTCGCTCCTGGGCAGAAACTTGCAAGGAAGATATCCCGGTCCTGCCAACATGCACAACAAACTTTAGTCATAGATTTGCTACCACTAGATCCTAAGGCTGTAAAGGATATTGGGCTGGAAAGAAGAGTGAGGAATACCCGTCCGATGAAGGCGGTATTCTCTCTCCTCCTTAAGCCACGTGTTGAATGGTTAGTGGCATCGAAAGCATTTCTGTTAAACCACTTAGGGTAATGCGGACACTCGAAAACCGCTGCAACTGTAGAAAAACCACCTTGTACTGTAGCAAAGCTCTTTCTCCTCTTCCTTCCATCCAAATGAGAGATCCTAATATGCAAATGCTCGGGTTGTTTGTTTGTCAAACCCTTAACATCTATCTGCTTAATTTTCAACTGGTTGATTCCCCTTCATGTACTGATAATGCTCCCTGTCTGCGCGAGCCAAAGTGTAGCAGTCCTCACGCAGTTGTCCTGTGGGTACCGACTCCCACGAGCAGCACTTGTTGTCTCTTGTACATCGCTCCCCTTCATTAGCTAGTCGGTCTACCACTCTGTTGGCATTTCTGCGCACATGAAGAAATCTAAGAGTTCTTAGTGTTCTTAGGTGAGATTAAATTCGGTGATAAACCTGCAAAAGTCTCCAGTGTTTCGAAACTTTGTCTGGTGCAGTGCCAGTGCCTATCCTTTTGACCGAATTAATTGTTAATTCCGAGTCTACCTCTATGATTGTATTGTGCAAATTTTACTCAATCAAAATTTCTAAGCATTGCTCAATGGCCATGAGTTCCACCATATTGTTAGTGGCCCTCCCTAGATGACTGTGAACGATGAATTTTATATTTCCCTCTTCATCTCTTATGACTCCTCCGTAACTAGAATCCCCAAGGTTTCCTTTTGAGGCTTCCATCTATATTGAATTTTAGAAAGCCATGGGGAGGGGGTTGCCAGAAAGCCTTTCCTTCTGATACGTGCCTTGCTATCTTATTTATGCCTTGAGGGACATGTGACTGGAGCCCAAACCGTTCGAGAATGTGAGCATCCTGTTGACCAGGGGGTTTCTCAGGTGGTTGTTTTAGAAGGCCATTAACAGTTTCTGTGAGCTGTTTCAGGATCTGAGCCATGATGCTTTGTGTTGAGCCAGATTTATGTTTCAAGATCCTGTTGTTGCGTTCTTTCCAAACATCCCAGATCAAAAATCCTAGAATCAGAGTCCAGGCTATATTGGCTGTCTCATTATTCGAGAAGTCTTTCCTCCAATTCTTTAAAGTTTCAGTGATGTCATTTTTGTTCTTGTCTGTTTGATTGAAGATAGAGGCCACCTAATTCCATAAGGTTGAAGTGAAAGAGTATAGGTTGAGAAGGTGATCCATAGTTTCTTCCTGTAGACCACATAACTGGCATCTTGATGGACCCGCAAAACCTCTCTTTCTAAGATTTTCCCAAGTTAGAATCTTTTGTGCTGTACCATCCACATGAACAATTTGATCTTCATCTAGTGTGGGTTGTTCCAAAGGTCTTTCCATGTCCTGTCAGGGTTTGGATAGTTAAGTCCAGTGGCAATTCTTTTGGCTTCTTTGAGGTTGAAGATGCCCTCATTGTTTCTCCCCCATCTGAGAAGATCATTTGAGGTTAAAGTTAAAATTTGCCTCTTTTCCAAAATCGCTTCAAGAACTTTAGCTTGGACCTTCAAAGGGATCTCTTCACTATAATTTGGTACCTTCCAAATTCTCCATTTACCCGTGTCCCTTGACTAATCTCGAAAGTCACTTACCCTTTTCAGTCCTTTATTAATGGTATCATTTTTGATGATGTCCAGTCCTTCTCTACATAGGTTGTGCTCTTGCTGCCAGTTGTCCTCCCAGAACCAGGCTAGATTCCCATTTCTGATTTCCCAGAAACTATGTTTTTGAACTAAGGCTCTATTCTCCCAAGAATTGTTCCAAATATGGGAACCCCTGATGTGTCTTGTCATTCAAATGTGGTCGCTTTCCTACTAGTCCATTGCCTATTTCTGTTTCCAAAGCTTAGCCCAGGGGTTTCTCATTTCCTTTAGCCATCTCCACCAAATTTTTGGCCCCAAAACTTTGCTTAGAGTATCCAGGTCATAGAGAACCAAACCACCATGGGTTTTGGGTTTACAGAGATTGTCCCAAGCTACCAGAGCCCATTTCTTTTTCTCTTCCCCTTTACCCCAAAGAAAATCTCTTTGGATATTCCTGATTTGCTGTAAAACTCCTATTGGGATAGGAAGGGCTGAAAACATGAAAATTGGAATTGTTTGTAGTACAACCTTTGTGAGAACTAACCTTCCTACTAAATTCAAAGATATCCTTGTCCACTTGTTGACTTTGTCCTTCAGTTTGTTTGTTACTGACTCCCAGACTTCCTTACTCAGAGGTTTATCAGTGAGAGGCATTCCCAGATATTTGGAGGGAAGATGATCTCTTTGAAAGCCTAGAATTCTGGAGAGATTTCTTTGGATAGAAATATCAGTATTGAAAAAGAAAACTCTTGACTTTGTGAGGCTTACCTCTGTACCAGTAGCCATTGCAAAATCATGAAGGATTTGTTTAAACGATTTGGCTTCCTTGACCATGGGTGTGCCCTGCAGCATAGAGTCGTCCATAAATTGCTGATGAGTCAATGAGTCCCCATTTTGAGTAAGTTTGAGAACCTGGATTCTTCCTTCCTCCTTGGCTGAATTGATCGCTTTGCCCAATCTTTCCATCATGAGAATGAAGAGAAAGGGGGAGAGAGGATCTCCTTGCCTGAGGCCTCTCGATGGCCTAAAGGTGCTGGATGGAGAGCCATTAAGAAGGATTGAACAACTGGCAGTGGTAACTAGAGCCATGACTCATTTTATCCAATTACGGTCAAAGCCATATGCTTTAAGAACTTCCTTGATGTAAGACCAGCTTAGCTTATCATAAACTTTCGCTATGTACAACTGTATTATCTTACCTGCTTGTTTCTTGGTCTTGGAGGAATGAACCGCTTCGTGAGCTTGGATGATATTATTGAGAATTTGTCTACCTTCCACATATCCAGTCTGCTCCTTTGACATGAGCGTTGGAAGAAGGGGTTTGAGTCTGTTGGCAATAACTTTGGAAATGATTTTGTACACCACATTGCATAAAGCTATGGGTCTGAATCTATCTGGTGTCATGGCTTTTTCCTCTTTAGGGATTAAGGCTATGAAGGATTCATTAAGCGCTCTTAGAACTATTCTTGATTTTCTCGAGTCCTCCACCACATCAAGAATGTCATGTTTGACTGTTTCCCAGCATGTTTTAAAGAAGTCTACATTGAAACCATCTGGACCTAGAGCTTTCCCATTTTGCATCTCTTTGATTACTTCATTGACCTCTTCTTCCGACACTGGCCTGTTGAGATTGTAATTATCTTCCCTAGTTACCAGTTTTGGAATATGCTGAGTGAAGCTTTTAGTAAATTGAGATCTATCTACCATGGTCTCCTCTACTATGCTTTGAAAATGTTTTACCAGAACAGATTCCATTTCTTTGTGTGTATTTAGCTCTTTCCCTTGAGGATCTATGATTTTTGTGATCCGATTATGTGCCCTGTGTTCCATGGTATACTTGTGAAAGAAACTAGTATTTCTCTCCCCTTCTTTAATCCAATGCACTCTTGATTTCTGTCTCCAGAAGATTTCCTCCTGCTAGCATATTTTGTCCCATTCTCGTTGAAGGGAGTCTGCTTGCATCTTCCTTTCCTTTGTGAAGCCTTCTGTGATGAAAATTTGATTAGTTTCTTGTAATTTTTTTCCACTTCTCTTTTGGATTTAAAAATATTGCCAAACTCATTTTTGTTCCAATATTTGAGCCTTAGCTTGATGTGTTTGAGTCTCTGTTGCAAGAGGAACATTTTTGTGCCTTGGGTGGGCATGTCTTCCTCCCACCATTTTCCAATATTAGTGATGAACTCAGGGTGAGTGAGCCAGACATTTTCAAACCTGAAAGGTCTGTTCCTCGGGGTACCAATAAACGAAGCTTCTAGCTGGATGGGCCAATGCTCCAAGCCTTCGAAAGGGAGGATAAAAGTTGTCATAATTCGACCGGCGGGCAAGAGATCCTCCGAGATTATGAATCTATCTAGTTTCGAGGCAACTTGGGAAGTCTTATTTTGTTTAGGAAGTTCTGGAAGGCAATTGAGCCTCTTCCAAGTGCTCTGGTCCCTCCATTTTTCTCTGTGAGAGATCTGATCATGTTAAATTCCCTCCCAGAATCCAAGGCATTACTAGGTTTCTCTCTCTTAGCTCCTCCAGAGATGTGAGGAGCCTGAGTTTGTCTTCAAGAAGTGGAGGACCATAGACATTTGTGATCATGTAACATTCCTTGTCCCCCAAACGTTGGATAACCATTGTAAGCTGGTTTCTAGATGCCTCAGCATCCAAGATTCCAAATTTCTGAGGATTCCATAGAGTGGGAATTCCCCCTGCTGTATTATTTTCTTTGGCTTTTAAGTACTCATATTTAATAAGCCATTTTCTATGCATTTCTCTTATTTTGTCTACTGAGCATTTTGTTTCGTATATAAACACCATGTTTGGTTTTTCCTCTTTTATTTTGTTACTGAGATTTCTTTGTTTTCTTTTACTTCCTAGTCATCTAATGTTCCAGGTTGTAAGCTTCATAATGATGGGTATGTAAAAGAGTAACTGGTGAACTTGAATTAATCATGAGTTTCCCACACTCTGTCAGCAGTTCATTCTGTCTCTTTCTTCCTCTTTTTTTGCCTTGGTTCTTGGTGGAGTGTCCTGATGCTATCTCCATTGATTTAATTCCTCTGTTCTCCTAGCTGTCATGGTTCCTTTTGACTCCTACGGCCTTTGTTTGAGACATTCGGAGGAATAGTTGTTGTACTCTGTCAAACTCCTCTTGTGGTAGAGAGTTAATCCGTTTGTTGGTTCCCTGCTCTAGAAACTTTTCTAGTTCAAGGTTTTCCCTCTCAAGAATCTCTTGTAGGTCTTAGTTCTCCGTACCTCCTTCACTCGGGGTCATCTCATGGTCCCTGCCAAGTTCCATAGTGCTTGGTAGGTCCTCCTTTTGTTCATTGTATTCCTGTATGATTTCCACGCCATCCTCTTTTTCCTTCTCTATATGATTGTCCTCCGGTTCCTTGTTATTTCCATCTTTTCCCCCCTCTTCTTCTAAAATCTCGAAACTGTTATGACTTGGTAGCTTGTTCTTGCTAGGTTTCTTTTGGTACCTTTTCCCCCCTATATTACTGGGAACTCTAGTGTCTATTCAGAGCTGCTAGTCCCACTAAGACGGGTAGCTATCTTAGAAACAAACATATTAAAGTCACTTGTTTTTCCTTTACGAGAGAGAGATGAGAAAGAAGCAGAGAGTACCAACCTCAGTCTTTTGCTTGGCTCCTTGCTTGTTTCCTTTACCCTTTGATAGAATCTCGCCACTGCTTCCTTACTTGTCCAGCTTCAAAGAGAACCTGTAGATTCACAGCAACATAATACCATCAAAGCATAGAGATCTTTCACTGTAAACAATATAGGATCAGATATATATTGACCATACAAATGCATATAACAAACACAATATTCAGAGATACACAAGAATATGGAGGAAAACTCAAATAGCTTTATTAGTAAAAGTCATAGAAGAGAGGATTACAACCACTTGGTTTGACCCAGTGCCATCCTCCTAGCTTGAAAGCCCTCTTCACCTCACACAAAGCAAGATCACCCAACAATGTCTTCAAAGAGAAACTAGCAGCACCGCTTTGCAAATTACCAAATTCCAACCTCTGGATCTCTTGGATGAGGGATCCATTTATAGATATTTGCAGGGGGGTGAGTCAGCTCCTGGGATTTTGATTAGTGTCATCTCTCTGATAGTCCTTAGTTCCACATGGAGATTTTAGATCTCTTACTCATCCCTGGGTGAACTCAGAGAGGCAAGTTTCAAATGAATAGTTTCTAGAAGATTCTCTGGGTTTCCACCTAGCAAACTGCTTGTGCCATTTGTTTGCTCTCACTCATCGCACGCTATAGAAGGGCTTTCTAGTATGCATCGCACTTTTTGCATGTGGTAGGTGAGATGCATCGCACCTTTAGCACTGGGCAGTCTGTATGGTCCTGCTTTGACCAGTTATGAGTAGCTTTTCATGGAGAACTTCTGGGAGATGATGTAATCAGCTGACCTTGCTCCTTTAGGGTATGAAACAACACTTTTAGGGACTTAGAAGCCCTTGGTTTATGGACATATATGATTGGGGTTGCAATGCCCAAATATTTCTATAACAATTTCCCCCTAAAGCATGAGGTCGTAAATCTTTTGATGTCGGGTGAAATGCTTTATAATGAGGATCCGAGGTTTTTTGTACTGGAAGGTGACCTATAATAAGATACAATACAATACATTATCTTCATAATATTTTCATGATCTAGTTGAGGCGGGCATTCCCATGCTCAGCTTGATAAATTCATTTTCATGTACATAGGATAGACAACTGTCTGTGTGCAGACTGATGATTCTGGTAGAGCCATCATCCCTTAGTTTGGATGATTATCTGTGCAGCAATGATGTACATTTGATGTTTTTATTTTCCTGATTATATCCTAGCTCGGATGGATGAAACTAGATCCAGGGTCTTCAAAACGCGTTCAATATTTGCCCAAAAGTACAAGTCGATCCATGTGAAAAGATGTTCTGATGTCGAACATGGAAAGACATCGCCTGATTACCAGTCAATGATGTAAACTGTTAACAGGTGCGAGAGGAATCACGGATGATGATGATGACCCTTAAGGTACTACAGTACAATTCACATGGTGTGAATACATGAGTTGATGTCGAACACCACGCAAAGTCTTTCGGTCGAACGCCATTACTGTAAACCTATTGCCGGAAGTGAGAAACTTGTCATTGAGGCATGCAAGATTCAAAGTACTGGAAGGGTTGTCCCTAGGTTGGCTTCTTGGATAATGAGCTGATGTCGACAAGAAGTGACCCATCATAGGAAGGCATTAATGGATCCCACATCTATGACACGGAACGGAGCAAATGATTTTGTAGAGGTGAAAACAATCTGATGATACAAGGTTCAGGGTGGCAGTCATGAAAGAATGAAGTGTGAAGGGATTATAGTGGATGATACACAAGCTGGGTAGGTGAATTCTCTGAGCGACTTCTCTTGAACATATCGGCGACACTGAAATGGATGGTAGTGTTAACTCCAAAAGTGGATGGTGTGGTGGACCAATGGTGGTATGACCAGTGAACGGAATAACCCAACCCGTCTCAATCATGGTGATGGATTGAAAGTGTCATGTTCAAGAGCGACCTACTACCAATAAAGTTTCTTCAAGTTTTCTTCCCACTTTTCCCCAGTCATTTCTGACCAGTACCTCTTTATTTTTGTCAAGCTTGAGGAGGATAACATATGCTTGTTCTATAATTTGCCCTTCGGGCAAACCCGTCGCTATGTTTTAACGAGCCTAGCGACAGTGAAACTCGCTCTTCTCTGAATGGACAAGTTTGTCGCTATTGTTTTAAGGAGTTTAACGACAAGGATAACTTGGTCCTTTTCAATTTTAGAGAGTCTGAAAAGAGACGGAAAGAAGACTACAATATTCATTTTTCGTAATATAATCCCTTAAGTCCGAAAAAGTATAAAAAAATGCAAAAGGGATGACTTTTCAATAGTTTTAACGAGCTGAACAAGACAAACGCTCGATCTTTTTGTGTAATAATCCCTCAGGTCCAAAAAGATTAAAATCTAGAGGAGGGATAGCACTTCCAATCACTTTAATGAGCTGGAGAGGCCAATCGCTCAGCAATATTTTCATATTTTACGAGTCAGATGAAAAGAGCTTAAAGGAGACTCGTTTTTTGAGGAACGAGTGATGTTTTTAGATAGCAGTCGGTTCTAGGTAAGGTTTGGAACTTTCGAATCACGACAGTGTAAAAAGGTGGCTAATAGGATCACTCGTCCCAGTTGTTCCTCAAAAAGGGGTAAACAATCAAATGGAGGTGAATGATCGGCAACAACAGAGTGGAGGTGATGGTAAGAACACGATTAAGGCTCAAAAGATGATGAAAATACATTCACAATGGTTATTTACCAGAGGTGGGTTCATTTTTTAATGAGCTTAAACTCTGGTGGAACATATGCTCATTGCTAGGTTTAATTTTTAACGAACTTGAACTTCGCGTAAAACTGCTCGTGCCAGTCGTATAATAAGGATGTCTCATCGATAGGTTCATTTTTTAGGGAGCTTGCACCATTCGAAGTTATGCTTCGACTCCTTTTATTATGTAATCTAGGAACAACCAATCCTACGAGTTTAAACGGTTAAGAACCTACAAACTAAGAAAATAAATGGTCGCTTTTCACTTTCACGCAAAAAGTTTGCATGCCCCTAGGTATAGTGAAGTAGAATTTCCAAGGTTACCCCTCAATTTGCAGACAAAACACTTGTTCTATCGGGAAAGGCCTACCTTTCCAGGTTACCCTTCAATTTGCAGACAAAACATTTGTTCTATCAGGAAAGGCCTACCTTCTAACAGAGGTATCTTATTCCAGTCTAATCCCATTTTCCTAAATGGACGGGTGTGTCAGACCAGTCATATATCCTCTGTGGAAACCTACCCTATACCTGAAGTTTTCTTGCCGAAGCAGGCTAGGGTGCATGCCCCCTGGGTTTCAGTCTTGACCACCAAATCACTCGCGCTCATCAGGTGGACGGACTGGAGATTGATGAGACATTCCTTGTGCAAAAAGACCTGTTAGGGATGGCATTTGACTATTAGCTATGTGTGAACCGGGGAATGAAAGCTGGTCTACGAGTTGGACCACTTTGCCTTCATGGGAAAAACACATTACTCGAAAGAGTGAGGAGACGATGGCTCCCATACTATAAATGTAGTCGCGCCTAAGGAGTAGATTGTAATCTAAAGGTCCTTGGACTGCCATCACGTTCAGATAAACAGTTTTCCTTCTCAAAGTTATAGGCAAACTTGGAAGGATCCCTAACGGCCGACTGGTTCCTTTATCGAAGCCTCTTAGATTTCGCATCTCAGGCAAAAGCAATGGCGAACCAAGCGCTTTCCAAGCAGTTGAGGAAAGAATACTCATAGAAGCCCCTTCATCTATGATGGTACCAACCATGACCATTTTGTAAGTTTGCACTATGATTCGAAATGGTACATTAGATGGTAGACGGGGTCTGCCTAGTAGATTCCAATCGAAGGAAACGACTAGGTTGCTTGGAGGTGGGACCGAATAAACGGTCGGATACAACTCCGACGAATTTCCTTCCTGCGGTAAAGGAATGGGCAGATTGCCCCCATGTTCATCGGAGTCTGTGTTTACGAAAAGAATTTGAACGGTGTCGTTCTCATTCTCTTCAGTGACTGTATCATCTGAAGGTAAATCTTCTGAAGTCAAGATGGGGTCAACTGTCGTCTCGACCTGTTGACTTTGGTCCGATGTGGACTCAGAGGGTCTATCTTCAATGATAGGTGCTTCGACCGACTCCGAAGGTGGGTCAGTCGGGTTTTCAACTAGCAACAGATTCGGCAAGAGTTTCTTATACCCATGAGGGAGTCGCTGCGGTGATACAGGATGATTATCCAAGAATCTTTTAGCTTCGTCCAGGAAGGGAAAACGGTGGAGGGTATGATCGCCTTCACACAGTCTGTAGAGAAATTTAGATTTTCCTTTTTTTCCGGTGACTTCGCTTTCACTAGTTGATGGTATGCTTTCAACATGAACATTAGAGGTTGACGACACCAGATTGTGAAAGTGGGGAGACCAGTCCCTTAGGATCCGTGGGATGCAAGGATAATCTCCGTGATCATGGTCTCCTTTGCAGATGACACATGGAGATTTGGGTTTGGACGGTGCAGTGTGTAGATTTTCACTAGACGATGTACGGTTGCCCCTTTTTGCCATTGGCTCCTTCCTCTTCTTCTCCTTCCAATTCTTCTTCTTCTCAGTTACTTGGTTTTTAGTTTTACTATCTTTACCAAGAAAAGAGGAAGAAGGAGAGGGAGAGATAAACCACGTAGAAGGTTGGGGGGAAACTCTGGTATCATCTAGTTGCTGATTCGATTGTTCAGGAATTACAGTGCTTTGAACGACAGAGGTCGAGAAAAGCCATATTGGTAGGCTAATTGTCAGTCTTGGAAGGGACAATATGGCCATATGAGGTGCACCAACATCTCCCCAAGAGAAGAAAGTACTAGGAGTTCCCCCAAGGGGAAATCCTTGGTTGGTGGACTCCATTTTCTCAACCTAAGACCAACGAGGGAATAGTGACTTTATTCCGATTAAAATAAATTTTAGACGCTTTGACACAACTTGTTTTTTCAATTTTTAAGAGTCGAGAAAAAGCTAAAGATGACTCTAGTCGCCTTTGATTTTTAATGAGCCTGAAGTGACAAGTGCTCAGATGGAACTTTTCCTTTACGGAGTCTGAAAAGGAACAAAAGAGACTACTCTGGAAATCTAGACAGAGGGATTACCAAACCAATCGCAAAACTGCAGAATACTTTTTACGATACGGCAGTCAATCTTCCCGAATGATGTGTTCAGTGCATTGTGATCGATAGGGCAGCAGACATGGCTTCCTAAGGATAAAGGATATAGCCTATTGTGGTCTCCCAATATATACTCGACGGTACGTGGGAGCACAAGTCTGTACTGTCACTTATCGTCTCAAAGAGGAGGAATCACCCAACCTACGATGAAAGAAACAGTTACCAGGCTTTATGACGCTGGAATACATCTCTAGCCTAGACTTCTAGATGTTGTGTGTTAGGTTCCAAAGCATTTTTATGTTCATTGAATTTATTTTATAGTTGATCTTTCTTAAGAAGTTTGCCTTTAAGGTTCACCGCATGATGTAGATATACAATTCCTAAAATGCAATCTAAGATGATAAATAGTCGTTTAATCTTCTTTTTGCAATGAAAATCCTAGCTACTAAGGAAAGAGAAATGAAATTCTTTCAACATAGAGCAGAGAGCACACACTAGATGCACTGTCCTAAATCAAAATCAACAAGCAGTCTAAATGCAAATGCACGTGCATGTATTTGTTTTCCGCTTTCTTAATGTGTGAATGACAAAAAGAATGCTAAATACAAATCTGAATTATTTCTTCTTTCAAAGCGACAGTACTAACGATTTTCTTTTCAAAAAATGACAGGAAGGCAAGACGACACTTTGCGATTTTGAATTGAAAACTGCTTTCAACACTTGAAATACTTATAAATTCAGATCAAATACAAGATTAACAGTGTAATCGACTATCAAAAAGAGAAGTATTCTTTTCTTTGACTAAAAACAACACTTGCGACACTTCCAAATCAAAAGACGACAGTTCGATTAAGCTACTTCTTTGTAAAAGAGAACTGTAAATGGCGCACAATACATAAAAAAATTCACAATTCTTTGTACAATAAAGGTTGAATGATGCAAAGAAGGGGGTTTCAACAGTGGTCTACTGATCGCAGACAACAAAACTCCTGAATAAAATTGAAGAGAGTGAAGAAAAAACCAAAATCTGGAGGCAGATCTAGTCTTGTCTGATCATCACACCTGTAACACAGGGAAACATGGATGCATCCCACCTATTGCACACGGGAGGTGTGATGCATCCAGATTTCCTAAAGGAGAGGGTGCGATGGTCAAGGAACGAGACTTTAACTTGGTTTTTGGTCATAGTTTGCAGTTTAGTCCAGGGATTTAGGCCAAGCAAATGATAGTTAGTAACTACAAAGCATAGGGCTGACCTAATGACATTACTCAAGGTACCTCTAGAGCACTTAGGATGTTTGCAAGTCAATTGTTCAGTTCATAAACAAACCCAGAGATTGACTGAAGCAGCGTTGATCTACTTTGCACTTGCATAGCAAATGCAGTTCGAAGGCTAGATGGCTTGACTTAGGGCTCCGTTTGTGGTTCATGAATCAAACAAATAGAGACAAGCAATCAAACTAATCGCTCCCCAGCAAAGTCGCCATTTTGTTACTGGGAAATCTAGTGTCTATTCAGAGCTGCTAGTCCCACTAAGACAAGTAGCTATCTTAGAAACAAACAGATTAAAGTCACTTGTTTTTCCTTTACGAGAGAGAGATGAGAAAGAAGCAGAGAGTACCAACCTCAGTCTTCTGCTTGGCTCCTTGCTTGTTTCCTTTCCCCTTTGATAGAATCTCGCCACTGCTTCCTTACTTGTCCAGCTTCAAAGAGCACCTGTAGATTCACAGCAGCATAATACCATCAAAGCATAGAGATCTTTCACTGTAAACAATATAGGATCAGATATATATTGACCATACAAATGCATATAACAAACACAATATTCAGAGATACACAAGAATATGGAGGAAAACTCAAATAGCTTTATTAGTAAAAGTCATAGAAGAGAGGATTACAACCACTTGGTCTGACCCAACGCCATCCTCCCAGCTTGAAAGCCCTCTTCACCTCACACAAAGCAAGATCACCCAAAAATGTCTTCAAAGAGAAACCAACAACACCTCTTTGCAAATTACCAAATTCCAACCTCTGGATCTCTTGGATGAGGGATCCATTTATAGATATTTGCAGGGGGTGAGTCAGCTCCTGGGATTTTGATTAGTGTCATCTCTCTGATAGTCCTTAGTTCCACATGGAGATTTTAGATCTCTTACTCATCCCTGGGCGAACTCAAAGAGGCAAGTGTCAAATGAGCAGTTTCTAGAAGATTCTCTGGGTTTCCACCTAGCAAACTGCTTGTGCCATTTGTCTGCTCTCGCTCATTGCACCCTATAGAATGGATTTCCAGTATGCATCACACTTTTTGCATGTGGCAAGTGAGATGCATCGCACCTTTAGCACTGGGCAGTCTGTATGGTCCTGCTTTTACCAGTTCTAAGTAGCTTTTCATGGAGAAATTCTGGGAGATTATGTAATCAACTGACCTTGCTCCTTTAGGGTATGAAACAACAATTTTAGGGACTTAGAAGCCCTTGGTTTATGGACATATATGATTGGGGTTGTAGTGCCCAAATATTTCTATAACACCCTCCTTTCCGTTTTCCTCCCACTTTGGTAAAACCTTCAAGGTCTTTTCCTGTGATGGCTTTCAGGTTGTCCTCCCTTTTGTTGAGTGGGCAGTCTCTGAAGAGGTGCCCATGTTCATGACATTTACGACATCTGAATAGGATGTGTTCATTGTTGACCTCCTATATCTGTTCCTCATCATAAACTTCTAGGATGACTTCATCCAGGAGTGCTCCCGATAAGGCCATTTCTACACATATGCGGGCGAAGGAGGTATATTTACCTCGCAGAGTTTCCTTTGATATCTTTATAAAATGCCCTAATTTATTACCTATAGCTTTTAAGGATTCTGACGGCCAACAATCTAAGGGTAAGGAGTATAATATAATCCATACCGGGACTGATGTGAACGTTTCTCGCTTCGGAATAAAGTTCATCACCCAAGGTCGCATGTAAAGGCCTGCTGCAGCATAGAAGTAGGGTCCTCCTTCAAAAACTCTGTCTCTGTCCTGTAGGTTAGTGAAAACCACTGTGAAGAAACCCTTAGACCCAAGATGTAGATTTATTTCTCCCTTCGGTTTCCAGCTGATTCTTATCCATGTATACAAAACTTTCTCTGTGGACCATATACCCATAAACTTACATATGACCGCATAAGTCACCATGTGATCTTTGTGCACCTATAGTGCAAGATAATTTAATACCACTTGGGGTTTAATATTAGACTTGGGTTTGTAGGGTCCCATTGTAGATATGTTCTCAGTTCTCTGATTGCTTTCTCCAGATTTCGTTCCCCTCCTAGCTTCCTTGTGGGTCCCTTCCTTTTCAAGGGATTTACTGCTTTCCGGTTTTTGAGTACCGGTTGTCTTGGTCTCTGCCTCTGTTGGTTTCCAGAACTTGTTCAGACTCGCCTCTTTACTTCTGTTAGAAACCATGTTACTGTAGGAGGGAGTGGAGCTCCCTCCTCCATGCCTCTCCATAGTTACCAGCTCGCTCATGTTTGCCCCTTGTTCAAAATCCTAGTTCAGCTCCTCGAACTTCTCTCGATCTAGGACCTCTCTTATTACCACAATTAGGTCTTCAATTCTTGGATAGTTTCTTTTTTATTTCCAGTTAACAACATATCATCCACATACAAGACCAAATAAATAACATGGTCACCAATTAATTTAAAATACACATAGTGATCTGCTTTGCTTCTGGTCAAGCCAAGTCCTCGTATATATGTATCAAATTTCTGATACCACATCCATTTTTAACCTACATACTAGTTCTTTCTTACCCTTCACCACAAAGCCTTCAGGTTTCTTCATGTAGATCTCTTCTTCCAGATCCCTGTGAAGAGATGTTGTCTTCACGTCCATTTGTTCTACCTCAAAATCAAAAGCAAAAACAACAGATAAAAGTAATATAATAGAAGTTACCTTGGCAAAACGAGAAAAAATATCACCAAAATCAATTCCCGACACCTGGGAATAACCTTTTGCTACCAACCGAGCTTTATATTTCTCGACCTTGCCTTCTTCATACATCTTCTTCTTAAACACCCATTTTCTTCCAATGGGTTTCCTTCCAGCTGACAACTCCACCTGATCCCAAGCCTCATTTTTGTGCAAATATGTCATTTTATCAACCATGGTCTCTTTCTAGAGTTTTCCATCCTCTGAATCTACTGCTTCCCTGAAAGATCTGGGATCATCGTCAGTAATAGATAAATAAAACTTTGAACAAAAAACATTTGGACTATACCTTTCTGGCTGCTTTCTTTCTCGAACTGATCTTCTCACAATTGGAGTTTGTGGTTCTTCATCTTCTATTTCATCTTCTGTTGTAGAGTCTAATTCCTCCTCCTTTAGCTCAAACTCTATCTTCTCAGGTTCCTTTGGTAGGACTTCATGTTTAATAACATGTTTCACCTCTCTAAACAACACATTGTGGTTGTACACAACCTTCCTTGTTTCTGGGTTCCGAAGCTTATAACCTTTTAAACTGTCCTTATACCCAATAAATATGCACCTTTTAGATTTACTACCCAACATGGTTCTTTTCTCCTTTGGAACATGTACATATGCATCACATCCAAATACCCTCAGATGTGAAAGAGAGGGTTTCTTACCAGTCCATACCTCTTGTGGAGTCTTATCCTCCAACGTTGATGAAGGTGATCTGCTAACCAGGTAACATGCAGCCTCCACTACCTCTGCCCACAATTCCTATCCTAACCCGACACCACTAAGAATGCTTCTTGCCTTTTCCGTCAACGTCCTATTCATTCTTTCTACAACTCCATTTATCTAAGGTGTGTATGGAGTAGTCTTTTGTCGTGTTATACCACACTTCTTACTCAACAATTAAAATTCCTTCTTGCAAAACTCTCCACCATTATCTGTCCTCGGGAACTTTATATTCTTCTCTGTCTAGTTTTCCACTAGAGCCTTAAATTCTTTAAACATGTCAAGGACTTCAGATTTCTTCCTAATGAAATATATCCATGTATTCCTTTAGAAGTCATCTATAAATGATACATAGTACACAGACTTACCTAGTGATGGAATCAACACAGGTCTAAACACATCGTTTTGCCCAAGCCCTAATATCTGTTTCGCCCTCTTAGCACTAGAGGGGAAACTCATTCGATTCTGCTTCCCATATACACAATTTTCATAACAATCAAAAGCTAGAGAGTAATTATACATACTTTCTACCATACCATTACCATGAATTATTCGAAGGTCCTTCTGTCCAATATGTCCAAGACTTTGATTCCATAGCACGGTCGTTTGTCTATAGACCACTATATTTTCTGCTCCACTTTCAGGAATCACATAACTGTTGCACCCATCAATAACAATGCTACCCTGAATCTTGTACAAATTTCATATCCAAACTCCCTGCATCAATACGAGTGCTCTTCGAACCATCCTGCAAGTATCTTTCTCGAACACTATTTTTACACCTACATCATCCAACTTGCTTATAGAAATCAAATTTCTAACCAATGTAGGAATATGCAGAACACCCGGAAGTGTTCTAATCCTTCCACCTTGCAACTTCAACTTGAATTTTCCATTCTAGCCTTCTTGTGGTCCCCTAAGAGGACAACACCACCTTCATATTTATCATACTCACAGAACCATTCCCTGTGGGGAGTGAAGTGAAAGGATGTACCTAAGTCAATCAACCATGCCTCCTGATCTACATGTGTACTTGAAGAAGAAGCCAAGTACATGTCCCCACCTTCATATGAGGTGGTGTTTTCCTCTGCAGAAGGAGCATCATCAGATCCCTTTCCTTTCTCAGGAGCTTTAGATCTACAATCCTTTTTGAAGTTCCCTTCCTTTCCGCATTTCCAGCACACCTTTACAGGTTTTCCTAGAGATTTAGATCTCCCACTTGGGGATTTATTTTTGTTTATGTTCTAGGACTGTCCTCGCACAGACAAGACATCACCATTCTGTCCCTCCATATTTTTCCATCTCATCTGCTCCGACAAAAAGGATGAGACTATTTCATCAAACTACAAGGATGTCACATTGCTACCTATTGCAACAAATAGACTATCCCACGAATCTAGTAGAGAACACAACAAACTGATGCACTTATCTTCATTTGAAATTTTTATATCAACAGATAATAACTCGCTTACCACAGTATTAAAGGTGTTTGCATGCTCTATCATCGAGTCTCCATCCTTCATCCTTAGGTTATACAACTTTTTCCGTAGGAACAATTTATTCACCAGAGACTTATATTGGTACAAAGTCCCTAACTTTTCCCACAAAGCCTTCGTCGAAGCTACCCCTGATAAATTAAAAAAATACTGAATTTGAGATACACAACCGTATTGTTCTCTTTCCCTTCTAATCCAACTTCGTCAAGTCTTCGCTGACATTGTTGTTGGTTTAGTACCCATCTCTACCGCGATCCACTGATCTTTATCCACTAGCATATCATCCATATTGAGTTTCCATAACTCAAAACTCTCACCATTAAATTTCTCGATCTCTATCTTTCCATTGCTTGCTATCTTCTTTCAACACAAGAATCGATCCCATAGCTCTCCCACTGAATAGGGTCTACCACAGGGTCGGGAAAAACCCCTTAGCAACAAAGGTGTCCCCTTGAAGCCAAAACAACTTCGATACCAAATCTAGGTTTTAACCCCGTACAGAAATTACCTGCATACGAATTCTAAAAATAGGAAATAAACAATGGAAAGAGCATAAAACATAAAACATATATACACAGAGATTTCCCCTGGATCCCAAAATCGGGACTACCAGATTTATTTTTCATTATTATTCCTTTCAATGTTACAATACATATATATACATGTCGAAGCACCCATAAACCCCAGCCCATTATCCCTGGATTAGAACATAATCGTAGTTCCCTTGACCGAATCTACAAAATACCATGGGTAGAAAACCATCATGTCCAAAACCATTTGCGAAAACATTGCACACAAAACCATAGGTAGGTATGCCGACATAATATAGGGTCCAAAAAAAATTCCCGGCCCACCCACTATGCTCGGTGCAACATACAAGGGAGGCTAACGCGCCCCCCCCCGCATGGGGCTAGTCGTGGAAAGAATATAACACCACCCAACGCGAATATTTGTAGATGAACTACCTATACTCATTGTAATTCCATTGAGGATATTGACAAAATGGTGATTCATACCTTACTTGATGAAGCTAGAGCAATTTCAATGTTAAAGACCAGATATCCCAAAATGATATCTCTTGTTTTCTTTCTAGAAGGATATCTTCTCAAACAAAAATTTCACTAATAGCACCTTAGGGAAATCTAAAAAACCAAAAATATAAATCATCGAGGTCTATTTTCAAAAGGAATTATAGACCTAATTTTAAAATGTTACCAATAATATGATATACAACAATAATAAAAATAACATAGGAATTTTATTTTCAATGAAGAGTCCAATGCATGCTCAATAATTTCTTGCTTGTTATATATAGCAATTTGCATGAATGAAGTGTTCCTACCTCTACTTTTATTTCATGAAGCTTAATAGCTTGTTATTCCTAAACTAACCATGAAATAGAGGTAAAAAAAGGGAGAGGATAAGGTCCCTCATTATAATCAACAGTGACCAAAAAGGGACTCATGCACTATGGGGTGATGTCCATTGGACAAGGGTGGGTGAATCTTAGAATCATGCTATGCTTAAATCACCATTAAATAAAGCTTCAAGCTTCAATCTATGCTTGTACATTTATGTCTTTTAATATGTTAAGAGTGACCCATTTTATATCGATGTCCCTTTGCACCTTCAATGGATGTAGAAGCAAGGCAATGCCAATGAAAATGGAAAAAGTATATAAAGGCATAATGAAACTAGAAGAATAAGTTAAGGATGAAAAATGATCTCTCAACAAAGTCAGAAATCATTGCAAAGGGACCTATGCATTGTTACATAATGTCCTTTAAAGAGTGCTTAGGGACAATAGATCATAGTTGTACAACCATGGGATGAATTCTAGAGGGAGCTAACAAGCTAGCCAATTATCCTAGAATTGTTTGTGATACAATCAAAGGGTTTTTAATTTAATTGTCAATACAAAATTCATATAGAACTTATGAAATATCATGCACCATATATGCTTAGTATAATTATATTTGTGTGAATGTAGTTGTAGTAATTTATATGCTTGTCACAATTCAAGATTTGTAATGCATCATCAAGTCACTAGACTAATTCCACACCAAGATCTCAATACAAACAACACTTTTCATAAATGTAAATGCTAATATAAGTTGTAGAAAATTAAATTCACACTTGCAGGAAAGAAATCACACATAAACTGTAGGTTTTAACCCTATACATAAATTACCTGCATACGAATTCTAAGAACACAGAAAAATAAACAATGCGATAGCATAACACATAAAACACATATACACAGAGATTTTCCCCTGGATCCCAAAACCGGGACTACCAGCTTGATTTTTCATTATTGTTCCTTTTAATGTTATAATACATATTTATGCATGCCCAAGCATCCAATACCATGGACCAAAAACCATCGCGTCCAAAAACATGTGCGAAAATCATGCACAAAACCATAGGTGGGTCCGCCCAACCTAACATAGGTTCCAAAACCAAAATTTTCCAGGGTGCTGCCCCGGACCCCATAGAATGGGGTTACCTGCACCCCTCAAACCCCCTGTGACTCCCCTCACTACGCAATTGGTGCAACGAAGGGGGGATCCGCCCCCTTCTAACTCTCCGGTTAACTACTTGGGCTAGTCGTGGAAAGAATATAACACAACCCAAAATTCTCCCACTTGTTGTTTTCTTTCCACAGGGGGACACAAGAGAGCTTAGTCATTTATCTAGTGTTGCAATGCCCATTGTTTCTCTACACCAAGAGAACTTCTCAGAGCTCACAGATTTTGTCAATGCATCTGCAGTATTCTTCAAAGTGTCCACCTTTACCAGTAACACCTTTTTGTCCTATATCATATCCCTCACAAAGTGATACTGAACATCAATGTGCTTTGTCTTTGAATGATATGCAGGGTTCTTTGCCAAGAAAATTTCAATTTGGCTGTCATAGTCTATCCTTATAGCACCCTATACTAACCCCATATTTGAACACAATCTCTGCAACCAAACTGCTTCCTTGCTTGCATGAGTGGCTGCCATGTATTCTGCCTCTGTAGTTGATAGTGCCACTATAGATTGTTTCTTACTCATCCAACTGACTGCACCTCTAAATAGGTTAAACAAATACCCACTTGTAGATCTTCTCTAATATAGATCTCCAACCCAGTCTGTATCAAAAAAGCCACAAATATCCAACACTCTATCCAATCCTGGTCTTCCTTGGTAGCACAAAACGCAATCACTGGTGCCACGCAAATATCTGAAAAACCCGCTTCAGTGTTGTCCAATGCTCCTTCCCTGGTTTTGACATAAACCTGCTCAATACTCCCACTTCATGTGCAATGTCTGGTCTAGTACAGACCATTTCATACATCAGGCTACCGACTGCACTTGCATATGGAACACAGGACATGTCCTCTTCCTCTTCTTGTGTCTTGCGACATTGTTCAGCAGATAACTTTACACCTATAGGAATAGGAACCTTCACCAGTTTACTATCATGCATATTAAACCTCTACAATATTG
Organism: Pinus tabuliformis; assembly: GCA_031772625.1. Taxonomy (NCBI): domain Eukaryota; kingdom Viridiplantae; phylum Streptophyta; class Pinopsida; order Pinales; family Pinaceae; genus Pinus; species Pinus tabuliformis. The sequence goes on along the minus strand of CM062809.1, from coordinate 1,305,653,744 downwards.
TCTCGACATACATCCTCTGGTTTAACCAGAGCTTCCTCTTTGCATGATCTCTTTTAATTTCCGTGCCCAAAATATAGTTTGCAGCACCAAGATATTTCATGTCGAATTTGGAGGAAAATTGGGTCTTCAAATCCTAGATAATTTCTTTGTCATTTCCAAACAGCAACATATGTTGTTATTCTGATACAGGTGTTGTCCTTGATGGCAACTCACTCAGATGACAGATCATAGTGCAGCGGATCAAGAGCAAAGAACTAATGATCAGAGAGAGGTATATGAAGGTTCCCCTTGACAAAGCAGCGTATACACGCGGGTTAGCAGACCAAAAGGAGCGTATAACTTACACACGCACTTTCACAGAAGGAAAGGTGCGTACATGTTGGAAAACTAAGTTTTGTTCCATGGTATTTGGTTCGAGGTATTGACCCCAGGTATTGGGTCCAAGGTATTGGTCCTACGTGGTTTTGGACCACGGTATTGAGAGAGGGCTAAACCTATATAAGGAGAAGAAGATCATTAGGCCAAAGTGCAAGATGTGCAAGGATTGAATATCTGATGAAGTGTGAGATCCAATATGCTACTAATGGGTTTGTGATGCATTGCTTGATCTGAACTAAGGATGCACCCATGTGGATGATGATGAACGATGGATCAGGATCTTAAGGCTTGGAATGTTATATCATTATGTGGTTTGATCATGGATAGACTAGATCTGAATTATTGACGCATGTTGACTTTGTAAATGTTATGATCTGGGTATGATTGATTTCTGGAATAGCTGCAAAGTTATAAGTTAGTATTTGCAGATCTGTACGCGGGTTCGCTTTGGTAAAAGCGCGTATACACACTAGTTAAGTTCATCAGAGTAGCGTATACATAATGAAATATGATATCTGAATTTGCAGATGGTTCTGATGGTCGTTGCAGAGTTTTAGGTTTTTCTCTATGTTCTGGTGACTGTGTTTGATGACAAGGTTTCAGTGATTCAGTTGTTGGGTGATTCAGAGATTGATGATGTAGATGTAGTTGATGGTTGTATTGTAGTGGTGATTGATTTTGTGCCTTGATGTTATTTATGTATCCAGTATGAAAATTTATGAAACGTGGTCCTTGGAGGAAGAGAGAAGGTCGTAACCTTCTGTAGGTCGGTGCCTACGTATTGGTAAACATATCAGCCAGTACAAGAGCTAGGGGGTTGGAGCTCCCTTCCAGTAGCAGTTGGAAAACGAGTGAGCATTCATTAGGCCAGCGCCTATGTACTAGTAAACATATCAGCTAGTACAAGAACTAGGGGGCTGTAGCTCCCTTCCAGTAGTGGCTGGAGAATGAGAGAAGGCTGTAGCCTTCTACAGGTGGGTGCTTCTGTACTGGTATGAGTCTGCACCATTACAATATTGTAAATAGGTTTTTCATATTTTAAAGGAAGACGACAACAAGTGGTTTTTGTCCTGCATTGGGTTTCCACCTTATATCATGGTGTTCATATGTGTTTCTTATGTGTGATGATCTATTTTGTTTTTACTACACCTGATTACTATTTATATGGTTAATGAAGTTCTAATGCACTGATTAAATATCAACATATAATGGATTAACTAAATCATAAGTTTACTGGATATATATGCTATTTGTATTAAACACAGTTGCGTGTACACGCGAGTTCTCTTAACTGAAGTAGCGTATATGAATCTGAGTATGGAGATGAAAAATTTATTGATTTTCTAATACTGGTTCACCCCCCCCCCCCTCTCAGTGTTATTTCCAGCAACATATCATCCACATACAAGAACAGATAAATAACACGGTCACTAATTAATTTAAAATACACACAGTGATCTACTTTGCTTCTGGTGAAGCCAAATCCCCGTACAAATGTATCAAATTTTTGATACCATATCCTTGGTGACTGTTTTAACCCATACAAAGACTTCTTTAACTTGCATACCAGTTCTTTCTTACCCTTCACCACAAAGCCTTCAGGTTGCTTCATGTAGATCTCCTCTTCCAGATCCCCATGAAGAAATGTTGTCTTCACATCCATCTATTCTACCTCAAAATAAAAAGCAACAAAAACAAATAAAAGTAATCTAATAGAAGCTACCTTGGCAACAAGAGAATGAATATCACAAAAATCAATTCCCGGCACCTGGGAATAACCTTTTGCTACCAACCGAGCTTTTTATTTCTCCACCTTTCCTTCTACATTTGTCTTCTTCTTGAACACCCATTTGCTGCCAATGGGTTTCCTTCCAACCAGCAACTCCACTAGATCCCAAGCCTCATTTTTGTGCAAAGATGCCATTTCATCAACCATGGCCTCTTTCCAGAGTTTTCCATCCTCTGAATCTACTGCTTCCTTCACAGTTCTGGGATCATCATTAGTAATAGATAAAGAAAAATTTGAATAGAAAGCAGATGGACTATACCTTTCTGGCTGCCTTCTTTCTCGAATTGATCTTCTCACACCCGAAATTTGTGGCTCTTCATCTTTTGATTCGTCCTCTGCTGTAGAGTCTCATCCTTCCTCCTTTAGCTCAAACTCTATCTTCTTAGGTTCCTTTGGTTGGATTTCATGTTTAATAACATCTTTCACCTCTCTGAACACCACATCTCCGCTGTACACAACCTTCCTTGTTACTGGGTTCCAAAGCATATAACCCTTTAAACCATCCTTATACCTAATAAAGATGCACTTTTCAGAGTTGCTATCCAACTTGGTTCTTTCTCCATTGGAACATGTACATATGCATCACATCTAAATACCCTTACCAGTCCATACCTCTTGTGTATTTTTATCCTCCAACGTTGATGAAGGTGATCTGTTGACCAGGTAACATTCTGTCTCCACCGCCTCTGCCCAAAATTCCTGTCCTAACCTGACACCACTGAGCATGCTTCTTTCCCTTTCCATCAACATCTTGTTCATTCTTTCTGCAACTCCATTTTTCTGAGGTGTATATGTAGTAGTCTTTTGTCGTGCTATACCACACTTCTTACAGAATTCTTCAAATTCCTTACTGCAAAACTCTCCACCATTATCTGTCCTCAACACCTTTATCTTCTTCTCTATCTGGTTTTCTACCAGGGCCTTGAATTCTTCAAACCTTTCAAAGACTTCAGATTTCTTCTTAAGGAAATATATCCATGTATTCCTTGAGAAGTCATCTATAAATGATACATAGTACACAGACTTACCCAGTGATGGAACCTTCACAGGTCCAAACACATCACTATGCATAAGCTCTGATATATGTTTTGCCCTCTTACCACCAGAGGGGAAACTCGCCCGATTCTGGTTCCCATATACACAATTTTCACAGAAATCAAAATCCAAAGAGCTATTACTCATACCTTCTACCATACCTTTACCATGAAGTATTCGAAGGCCCTTCTCTCCAATATGTCCAAGCATTTGATGCCACAACATGGTCTTCTCTCTAGAGACCACTAGATTTTTTGCTCCACTTTTAGGAACCACAGAACTGTTACACCCATCAACAACCGTGCTACCTTGTAGCTTGTACAGAGTTCCAATCCGAACTCCTCGCATCAATACCAGTGCTCGAACCATCTTACAGGTATCCTTCTCGAACACTATTTTTACACCTGCATCATCCAACTTTCTTACAGAAATCAAATTTCTAGCTAATGCAGGAATATGTAGAACACCCGGAAGTGTTCTAACTCTTCCACCTTGCAACTTCAACTTTACTTTTCTGCGACCAACGATTCTAGCTTTCCTATCATCCCCTAAGAAGACATCACCACCATCGTATTTCTCATACTCGCAGAACCACTCTCTATGGGGAGTGAAGTGAAATGATGCACCTGAGTCAATCAACCATGCCTCATGATCTACATGTGTACTTGAAGAAGCCAAGTACACATCCCCACCTTCATCTGAGGTGGTTTTCGCCTTTGCAGAAGGAGAATCATCAGATCCCTTTCCTTTATCAGGAGCTTTAGATTTACAGTGCCTTTTGTAGTGCCCTTCCTTTCCGCATTTCCAGCACAACACCTTAACAAGTTTTCCTGGAGATTTAGATCTCCCTCTATATTTAGATCTCACACTCGATGACTTATTTTTGTTTCTGTTCTGGGACCGTCCTCATATAGACAAGGCATCACCATTCTGGCTCTCCATATTTTTCTGTCTGATCTCCTCCGTCAGCAAGGATGAGACTATTTCATCAAACTGCAAGGCAGTTGCATTTCTACCTATTGCAATAACCAGACTATACCACGAATCTGGTAGAGAACAAAACAAACTAATGCACTTATCTCAATTTGAAATTTGATATCAACAGACAATAACTAACTTACCACAGTATTAAATGCATTCATATGCTCTGTCGTCGAGTCTCCATCTTTCATCCTCATGTTATACAAATTTTTTTGCAGGAACAATTTATTCACTAGAGACTTATATTGGTACAAAGTCCCTAACTTGTCCCACAAACCCTTCGTTGTAGCTTCCCCTGATACATTCAGCAATATTGAATCTGAGACACACAATCGTATTGTGCTCTTTTCCTTTCGATCCAACTTCTTCCATTCTTCATCGCTCACTCCCGTTGGTTTAGTACCCAAATCTATCACGATCCACTGATCTTTATCCACCAACAGATCCTCCATCTTGATTTTCCACAACTCAAAACTCTGACCATTAAATTTCTCAATCTCTATCTTTCCACTGTTCACCATATTCTTTTACCACTAGAATCGATCTCGCAGATCTCCCACTGAACAGGGTCTACCACAAGCCCAAGTGAAACCCCTCAGCAACAAAGGCGTCCCCTTGAAGCCAAAACAGCTCTGACACCAAATGTAGGTTTTAACTCCATACAGAAATTACCTGCATATGAATTCTAAGAACACAGAAAAATAAACAATGTGAGAGCATAACACATAAAACATATATACACAGAGATTTTCCCCTGGATCCGAAAACTAGGACTACCAGCTTGATTTTTCATTATTGTTCCTTTCAATATTATAATACATATTTATACATGCGGAAGCATCCAATACCATGGACCAAAAACCATCGTGTCCAAAAACATGTGTGAAAATCATGCACAAAACCATAGGTGGGTCCGCCCAACCTAACATAGGTTCCAAAACCAAAATTTTCCGAGGCGCTGCCCCAGACCCCATAGAGTGGGGTTACTTGTACCCCTCAAACTCCCTGTGACTCCCCTCGCTACACAATCGGTGCAACAAAGGGGTAGGGCTCCACCCCCCTTCTAACCCCTTGGTTAACTACGTGGGCTAGTCGTGGAAAGAATATAACACAACCCAACATAAACTAGAAGGTGACTTGCTGAAATAATAAAGTGATCCTATAAGTTGTAACAGAGTTGAAAATGCTAATATAATGAGATGAAATAAGATCTAAACTTATCAAATTATTCCTTGCTTGTGAAAGAAACCAAATATAACTCAAATATTGAAAATATAAAATAATCTGATCAAACTTTGGAAACAGAGTTAGTACCAAATTGTAGCAATACAAATCCATGATTTAAATCAGAGTAAAAATAATAGAACCACAAAATGTTATTGCAACATACAAATAATATAATCTATGAGAATTGCAACAACACAAAAAAATTGAATTACAACAATGTGAATTATTCGAACTACCATTGCGTCAATTAATTGAGTTGCATCAACATAAGTTGAATCGCAACAACACAAATTAATTGAATAACAACAATTTAAAAATAGAGTGAAAGAACTAATGTAAATAATAACTATCTACTAATATCAATAGTAGCTTACAGAGGGGCCCTACCTCCTTCGACTTGCACTAGGTTAAGAAGGAAGGTAGATTCCAATGCTCAGCAAACCATTTAAGAAGATAAATAAAATTCAAAGTATAATATAAATAGAGTTACAACAATTTGTATTAACAATTCAATACAATCTCTCTACTCTTTATCTGATTCTCTTTATCTGATTCCCTTGCCTATCTTTCTATGTTTCCTTTTATATGGAGCATAATCTACCTAAATGGAGTAATTGAGAAGGATGAACAACATGAGAATGTTATGAAACCAGCTCACAAAAATATAGAAAAGAAAGATCAATGCCTTAGAATTCAACCTCTTTGAGGGGGCAACCTCCTTTACATTACACAAATGAAAAATTCTTTGATGATACAAATGAAAAAACCTCCTTTCTATATATAGGAGTCTAAGGGGTCGCAATATAATCAAAGCCAACATAGCAATAATAATATAAGAGCACAACAATAACAATAGTGGGCTTCTATGGGGAACAATAATAACAATATAGGGACAATAGGGGCACAACAATAACAATAAGGGCTACAATGACAATAGTAATGGGGGTATCACTATTATTATAGGGACTTGACATGCCCCTCTCCTTCAAAAAAGTGTTGTCCTCAACGCTTGAGTAGTTCTGGATGCTTCTGTATAAAATTCTCATCCTCCCATGTCAAATCTTTAGCACGTAAGTTCTTCCACTTAACAACATACTCTGAAATTGATCGATTTCATAGCTGTCAAGTTCTTGTTTCTATGACTGCTTCAGGTTCCCATATGATTTTTCCTTCCTCGTCAAGTTCTAGCAATATTGTTTGAACTGGGAGCTTGTCACCAATAACCTTCTTTAAGCATGAAACATGGAAAATTGAGTGCACTCGGGAAGCTGCAGGAAGCTCCAATTTGTATGACATAGTACCAATCTTTTGCAACACCTTGTACGAACGATAATACTTTGGTGATAATTTATTATCCTTCGTAGCTTTCTTGAGGGACATTTGTTTATATGGTTGTAGCCGTAGAAATACTCAGTCACCTATATCAAAACTTATTTCACTGTGATGTTAATCTGCATGTTGTTTCATCCTATTTTGTGTCAAAGTCAGGTTATCCTTTAAGAGTTGGAGAACTTGTTGTTGATGCTCGATGTGATCTTCCACTGCTTGAACCTTAGAATTTTCTTTTAAATTTGATGTGATGGATGGTGGGTGATATCCATAAAGTGCCATAAATGGGGTCATTTTTGCTGCAGTATGGAAGGGAATGTTATACCACCATTCAGCCAAAGGCAACCATTTGACCCATTGTGTATGTTTATCAGCTAAAAAGCAACAAAGATATCCTTCCAAACATTTCTTTACTATCTCAATTTTCCCATCAGATTGAGGATGATAAGATGAGCTATGAGCTAACTGATTACCAAGACAAGAAAATAATTTCCCCCAAAAATTTCCAGTGAAAATGGGATCTTTGTCACTTACAATAATCTTTGGGTTTCCATGTAGCTTTTGAATTGTTTCCATAAAAGCAGTAGAAATTGTATTGGCTTTAAATGGATGAGATAATGCACAAAAGTGTGCATACTTGGTAAGTCTGTCAACAACTACCATGATGACACTCTTTCCTTTGGACTTGGGTAAACCTGTGATGAAATCCATTGAAACCTCCTCCCAACGTTGACTTGGAATGGATAAAGTTTGTAATAGATACGAGGTCTTAATTTTTTCAACTTTGTTTGTTGGCAAACCAAACATTTCGCCACAAACTTTTGATTATCAGATTTAAGTAAATCCCAAAAATCTCCTTCTTAACCCTGTGGTAAATTTTTAAAAATAGGCATGCAATTCCATAAGAATCTTTTGTTTGAGTTGGGAATTCTGACATAGGTATAAGTGATCTTTGTACCATAACAAATCATTTTTCTAGCTAAATGTATCAGATGTACAGTGATCCTATTGCAACTTTTGAATGAGTGCCCATACTTCTTCGTCATTCTTCCATTCATCCCTTGCTTTGTTTATCCAATTTGGTCAGATAGTAGAAATGGCACAAAGCAATGCTTCCACATCCTCATCCTTTCTTGACAGTGCATATGACACAACGGTTTGCTTCCATTTTTTGTATATGATTTCAAAGTCATAACCCAACATCTTTGTGACCCATTTTTGCTGCTCTTCTAAAGATAATCTTTGTTCTAAAAAGTATTTAATACTACCATGATCTGTTTTTACCTTGAAGTGTCTTCCCATTAGGTAGGGTCGCCAATTCTTAAGTGCATGTAGTATTGCCAACATTTCCTTCTCATAAGTAGCTTTGTGTAAATACTTTCCTTTGATTGGACGACTTTCGAAAGAAATGGGTCTTTCTTCTTGCATTAAAACAAAACCAATTCCATTTCCTAGGGCATCACATTCCACAATAAAGGTTTTTGTGAAGTCCAATGTAGCTAAGATCGGTGCTTAGCACATTGCCTCTTTAAGATGTTCAAAGGCCTTCGTTTCTTCTGGATTCCATAAAAATGCATCTTTCTTCAATAATGTTGTTAGAGGTGCTACTATTCTCGCATAATTCTTAACAAACTTGCTAGAATACCCCATCAACCTGAGAAATCCTCGCAGATGCTTTATGGATGTGGGGATTTTCCATTCCTTAATGGCTTTAATTTTTCTAGGGTCTACCTTAACACCTTCATGAGATACAATATGATTCAGATATTCCACCACTTCTAGTCCAAAGAAACATTTGGAGCTTTTTGCATATAATTGTTTCTCTTCCAATAGTTTGAGCACCCTGTCAACATGTTGAACATGATCATTCCAAGACTTTTTATAGATTAGTATATCATCAAAAAATACTAACACAAATTTTCTAAGGAAGGGTTTGAAAATGGAATTCATCAAACCTTGAAATGTAGAAGGTGCATTGTAAGGCTAAAAGGCATGACCAAAAATTCATAATGACCCTCATGAGTTCTAAATGTTGTTTTCGGAATGTCTTCAGTGTTCATTCTGATTTGATGATATCCTGAACGAAGATCCAACTTGGTGAAGTAAATTGATCCATGCAATTCATCCAATAGTTCATCAATGACATGAATGGGAAATTCATCTTTAATAGTGAGCTTGTTGAGCTCCCTATAATCTGGACACATGCACCATGATCCATCCTTCTTATGCACCAATACTACTGGAGAAGAGAAAGAACTTTGACTAGGTTGAATTATACCAACCTCTAGCATTTTTTCAACCATACGTTTAATTTCACTCTTTTGGGCATAGGGATATCTGTAAAGCTTGATGTTTGGAGGAACACTTCCTGGAATCAAATGAATAACATGATCATGACCACGAATAGGTGGGAGACCTTTGGGAGTCTCAAATACCTTGGAATGATTCTCCAAGACTTTTTGGGGATCTGGAGAAATAGATGATTTTTATGGGGGAACCTCTAGCAAACATAATTATGCAATTATACCTCATTATTCTTTCTTTAGAAGCTTTTTCATTCCATTAGAGTTGATTATCTTTCTTGGTTTCCCTGCGATACCTCTTAATTCAACTTCTTTTCCTTCCAAAGAAAATTTCATGAAAATTTCTTGAAAATTAAAAGCTATTGTACCCAAGGATTTTAGCCATTGGACTCCTAGTACAACATCATCACCACCCATTGGAATGGAAAGCATTGGGCTATTCAATACATATTCTCCCATGGATAGCTTGATATTATGGCACTTTCTAGAGAAATTTATGGTTACTCCACTTGCAACCATCACTTGACACTCTGGTGCTGGATGTAGGAAAGAAATTCAATTCCTTGGCTACCTTACAATGAATAAAATTATGGGTATTGCGAAACAATCAACACTATTACCTTTTTCGTCTTGCTATGTACTTCTATATAGATAGTTTGAGGAGTGGTAATTCCAGCCAATGCATTACAAGATATGGTTGGATTCATTTCTTCTTTGTATAGGGTTTGTTCCTGGCATATATCCTCTTCTTTTGATGTTCCTTGTTCATTTTCTTCCTCCTCTTCATAATCTATGTAAAATAATTTCTTCTCAGCACAATTATGACCTTTAGTGTATTTGCTATCACAACTGTAACAAAGCCCTTTTTCTCTTTTTTCTTCCAATTGTTGGGGTGTCAACCTTGTAGGTTGTGGAAGGCTAAGGGAAACAACACTTCCATCCTTATAGTTGTGAGTGGTAGGCTTCCTTGTTGCCATAATTTTGCTTTCCATTTTTCTTGCCAACCTGAATGCCTTCTCCAATGAGTCAGGTTCCCAAAGTCGAACCTCATGTTGGATGTTATCCTTTAAAGTCCCTATGAACACATCAATCCTATGCTCCTCTGGAATATCTTTTACCCTTATATTCAATTTTTGGAAGTCCTCAATGTGCTCCATCATTGAACCCTTTTGTTTGAGGTTTATCAATTGGCTAAAATAAGTGTTGGTTTTTGTATCCTCATAATGTGCTATTATTTCTTCTGTAAAAATTGCCCAAGTGACAATTTGTTTATGAGAGAAAAGCCATCGATACCATACAAACTGATTTGGTTCCAAATATAAAGTTGCAATGTGTACCTTTTGTGTGTTTTGCACATTATGGAGATCGAAATATTGCTCCATCTATAGTATCCATGTTACGAGATCCTTGCCATAAAATTTCCTCATATCGATATTTGGAACATGGTGGGTCTTCAATCCAACATTAGAGTCTATGAAATCATGATTAACATTTCTTTTGTTCTCATCATGAGTTTCCTTTACTACTCTTTCACCATTAGTAAGCATTTCTTGTAGCAACTTATTCAAATCTATCTTCAAGTCTTCCATCTTACATCCATGCCATTCATCTTAGCTTCCATGCCATCCATTTTAGCTTGAATGCCATTCATATTAGCTTCCATACCATTCATCTTAGGTTCAATTACCTTTTGTGAGAGTGAAATTTGTTGCACTTGGTCTCATAATTTTGATATATCATGTTGCATTTCTTCCTCTTCTTCATGAGTCATGCTAGAGCTTTTAGGTTGCTTACTAGGTGTTTCCATTTTATTTCTTTGGGGCATCAATTAATTATAATTATGCTTCACTATGCCCTTTGAACTTCAACCTAATTTTTCAACCCAAACTTATACAAAATTTTAAAAAGAATACGCACCTTTTTTCATTTTGTAGAAGCTCGATATGAATTTGTTATATCTTTGTAATTGCAGATCTCCAAGGTTTGAAATTTATTTTTGCGGTAACCCTCTGAGTCCTCTTTCCAATTCCACCAGTTTGATCAAAATTCAATTCTTCAAGAAAGCATTATGCTTAATCTCCCAATATAACCTGATTATATAATTTTTTGGTAGAGTGAACTTGTACGATGTGCCACGTGTTACTGTTTCGACTTTCGGATCTGAAAATGATACACAAAAAACTAAAGTTCGTCCTCTTGCTGTAACTTCCTATGAAATTTCAATCTGATGCTCAAAGAGAAAGTTATGACAATTTTTCCAATGTCACATATTTGGAATGTAATTCGGTAGTCTGCAAAAAACCTAACTGCCTCAGATCATATCTCTGAAAAATATAGCGAGACAAGATCTGGAATTTGGACCCGAGGTTCAAAACAATTTCGGCTCAAATGGGTTTGGTTTTTAGCTTTTGAAACATCACAGAAACAAATTTATACTGAAACTTCCATGATGACCTATTTGGAGCAGTGAAACCCTAGAATCCAAAGCTCTGATACCAAATGTTATGAAACGAGCTCACAAAAAGATAGAAAAGAAAGATCAATGCCTTAAAATTTAGCCTCTTCGAGGGGGCAACCTCCTTTACATTACACAAATGAACAATTCTTGGATGATACAAATGACAAAACCTCCTTTCTATATATATGAGTCTAAGGGGTCACAATATAATCAAAGCCAACACAACAATTATAATGTAACGGCACAACAGTAACAATAGTGAGCTTCTATGGGGAACAATAATAACAATATTGGGATTATAGGGGAACAACAATAACAATAAGGTCTACAATGAAAATATTAATGGGGGAATCACTAGTATTATAGGGACCTAATAGAGAATCAAAATATTCCATCTTGATACACTTTTCCCAAGTATAAAAATAATTTGAGTACATGTTGACTCAAACAATTGTACGACATGTGGCAAGTGATTCATAATGCCTACTTTCTCCTTCTCGATTTCCATCATGAGAAGATCAATTGTTATGTATCTAACCATTCCAACAGTTACAACTATTTATTTGACAATCGAGATGGCATAGATGTAGTGGAATTGCATCATCGCCAGTCTAGAGTTGTAGTTGTAAACACAATTCGGAGTTGCAACATGTGTTAGGAAAAATATAGAGAGGGTGGGGGGGGGGGATTTGAATCAATATTTTATTTCACTTTAACTTTTCATTTCATATTTAGAATTTTGTACACTATTGTTCTTAATGCAACCCACGTGTGTATCATACTTTAGTGAAGTAAAACAATGTGTATCCAGTTTACTTAATTTTTTATTAATTCCATTATTGAGTTAACTTAATCATTGCATTATCAATTCATTAATCATCCAGTATGCAGTAAATAATATTTAAATCACAACACATAAGAAACACACATATAACACCAAGATTTTAGGTGGAAACCCAATGTGGGAGAAAACCATTGTTGTCATCATCTCTGCCTTCTTTCTTATTATTCGCAGACTTTTACCATCATGCAGGCACCCACCTGCAAGAGGCTACAAAATCCACTCGCTCTCCAACACCTACTGGAAGGGAGCTCCAACCCCTTGATCTTGTTTACTGACTCGTGTCGGATGGGAGCACCTACTCCCTGAAAACATTTACCAACTACCACTGGAAGGAAGCTTTAACTCCCTCACTGAAGGCTCCAACCCTTAGCACCCTTCATGGACCATGTTTCATAATATTTCAGACTAGATCCAGCTGACTCAAAACATAAAAACTTGCAGGCCACCTTTCATCAAATTTTCAGATTGAACCCACATCAACAATAAGACAAATACCAAGTAACAACTGCGAAACCAAATTTGAATGAAATCATCCCATCGTTGAACAAGCCAAGATACCATACTAAATCATAGAATATTGAATCAATACTGAATCACCATAACATATCATACTAATGCAAAACCACTCATCAATATACCAAGCCATACATTGTTAGTCATCGCATAACCAAAGTGTTGTCACTACAAACCCTCATCAGATTTACTTCAGAATGCATACGCTATTGTCATGAAGAAAACCCATGTATATACACACTTCCTCTATATAATACATGTGTACAGAGCTAAAATCACTGACTACTTAAATATCTATCAAATTGAATCACTCTGTGAGTCATTGACTTACTGAAATAGTGAATCACAATAAACACATAAATATTAACTCATTGAAAACTCAATCATAATGAAACATCATCACTGATCAATATACCAAGCCACAATCTAATCAACATAATCAACAATGTCATGGAAAGATCAACATGATCAAGACATCATTGACAAACAACAACAAACATAACATAACTCATCAAATGTCATCATCAGGTAGCATTGCAAATGCTATTATATATATGCAACTTCCATAAAATAGATCAATGTATGTACACATTTACATGAAAAATACTTATGTATATATTTCAAACACTTGAATAAATTATCATAGAATTTATACGCAATGCTTCTAAACCAGATCTATGTATGTACATGACTACCCAGAAACAAACCTGTGTATAGATGTGAAACCTTTCGCTACTAACACAACTTCACTCTCCACAATGTTTATTGTCACAACTACAAACTTTTGAATAATCCATTTAGATCACAACATTATAGATCTATCATTTTTAGTTACTTAGACATTTGCAATAAGTAAATCAATCAAGCATATATGTCAACATATCCTCATATATTTTAGATATGGGTCTTCTCCTTTCTCCCTAGTGGACACCTATTCTAGATCAAATCATTCAGAAACAATCCATTACTTGCACTCTTAACACCTTGATCTCCTTCTCCTTCTATAGTTTTTTCCTTAGCCAATACCCTAGGTAAATCCTTTGGTAATGTCATTAGTATTTGTTGACGGGATCAAATGAACATTGTCTCTCCAATTAATATGGGCCAATACTATGATAACGACATTTTGTATCCATATTTCCATGGTTCAGACTATGTATGTAACTATTAGTCACAATACTTGCTTAGTGAAATTTGGGTGATTGGACTGGGCCGCTAATGCACGTTCAACTTCACGAGCTACCCAGCAAGCCTTCGACCATGTGGGAGGGTGGTGCAGTCAGACGTGAGCTTGTATGGCCTCTTTAAGACCACTGATAAAACATTCCGCGTAGAACGCATCTTGGAGACCCATAGTGCGAAAAGCTAAGGCTTCACAGGCTGTAATATATTCATCCACTGTGCCAGTCTGTCGAAGCTTAGTGAGACGACCCAAAAAAGCAGAGTGATGATCAAAGCGCTCTATAAGATCTCTTTTGAAGGTGTCCCAAGTCAAGAACCTTCATTGCAACATTGATGCCATTGCCACCATTGCCATCTTTCATTGTCCAAGTACATGCTCCCCACCATAAGCTGAGTCTCATTATTTAAGATGTAATTCAGATTGAAATACTACTCCATGTGTGCGACCCATGCTGTCGGGTGAGAACCATCAAATTTATGCATATCCAACTTGGGTGGTCGCAGGCGGGATTGTTGGTGGGTGCCCTAGAGGTGAAGGGAGTGGCTAGACTCACCCTCACTATGTTCATTTCCAATATATGCCTCCTCGTGGGCTTCCGCCTTGCCCTTTGAGAGTACATTAGTTAGTGTCGTCAGCTGATCTTGGAGTTCTTTCAAGGATTTTTCAAGTTTGTCAATCTTCTCATTGGCCATAGCTTCAGCTCTAGTTTCTACCATGCACCGATCCGATGTACTTGAAATTTGGGATCGCCAAAATTTTGTTTTGCACTAGCAATTGAATGGTACCACCTTGCTCAGCTCGTCGTCCTGATTCTTATGGGCTAGATCACCAATAAGCGCCTCGAGGGGTCTCATACTTTTTTTTTTCTTTTTTCTTTTTTCTCTCTGAAAACTCCTTACGGAGTTTTACTCCTTGCTTAGGAATACTGCAGTAGCCGAATCCCCAAAATGTCAATGCTGCCAAAAGTCCTGCGAAAAACACACCCCAGTATAGGAACCCACACAACTACTCAGATCTAGATGGCGGCTCTGGTGGATCTGAGATATCTGAATAGCTGATCGAATAAATCTAAGTGGCGGAACAGATTTCTGCTACGGACCTGATGGATCTGAGCTGCGGGACTGATTTCTGCTGCTGCTGCCAATCCCACTTGCGAGATTTGATCTAGTAGAGATCATGCATGCTCTAGAGATAGAAAAGGAAACTATGGTCTCGAGGAGTGTCAGGTGCTATAGATTGCAATATACATAAGGGTCTGACAGTAGTACTCGGCCCAATTTTTCAGGGCACTAACCAAGGAGGATCAACTGTACCCTTAGCTGTACAACTTGACTACCTTATCATATGGGTGAGTAATCTCTCTGAGTGTTGTTCTTGGTGTACTGTAGCAGCCAGAAGGCCGACGTTTTATCTATGGCGAGGTTTCAAGGGAGCTAGGGGGCTTCCAATATACCAGAGGGTACTTGGAAGACAGTCCGTGCGCGGTTCTGTCTAATGTGCTACTACTCGAACGGGTACCCACAAGGGTTACAAGGGAGTCCAACAAGCGTGACCACCTCTTGTATTTCCTGCGTGCATGCCTCCCCAAATCCGCAGGTTTATGCGCTCAACGACAAATCCCGTAGTTTGAAGACGCCGAAACACGTCTTTAGCCAAAAAAAAAATTGCTAAAAAATGGAGATCCCACCGGCCCTAGAAAGCGCTCTGATCCCACTTGTTATGCTCTTAACCTCCAAGATGATACAAGAATACCAAATATGCACAGAGATATACCCAGAACATAGAACAGTGAGAAATAACAACAGGTATTTTATTATTCAGTAAGTAATGTTCACTTGCCTCTTCGAGGGGGGCAACCTCCAATAGAGCAGAGCTCGATTACAAAATAAGACATGATTCTCCTCGCAGGGAGTCTCTATCCTTTATATATGACTCATACATGTAATACCATGGAGCAATACCATGGTTCTTATTAATACCATCTATCTAATACCATGGCCCATTTGCAACTAACTGTGGTCTCATCATTAAATGCAGGTTAACCACTTACAATTATTAATATGGGCTTTATTGACTCTTTACTTAACTATGACTCGATCCTATTGCATAAATAAGGGGGTTAGGGTGGGAACCTAACAGATCTCCTTCTCCTTCTATATTTTTTTCCTTAGCCAATACCCTAGGTAAATCCTTTGGTAATGTCAGTAGTATTTGTTGACAGGATCAAATGAACATTGTCTCTCCAATTAATATGGGCCAATACTATGATAATGACATTTTGTATCCATATTTCCATGGTTCAAATTATGTATGTAATTATTAGTCACAATACCTGCTTATGTACACGACCCTTCTTCACAGGAAACATGCATACTTTCTCAAACTTCACTAAATTGTCAGTTCTTTGGTCATATCCTTTGTAGCATATGTACCAATCTGCATGAGTTCCACAATCATCATATTTTCACATTGTTGACATCAAGCACATCTTTATCCAATAGGTTTCCATCAAGGACAACACATTAGCCATAATGCCCACAATCTCCCCCTTTGGACTTGATGGAAACCACATTGGTGTTTAGACACCACCTGCAAACATCTATAATCACACCTACAAATTCCAAGACAACACTCTCTCTAAACACCAAACTTCTCCCTCCCTTTGACATCAAGGACAATGCGCTGAACCAGGAATTCTTGAATGAAGTACATCCCTTCTAGTATTCATTGTTGTGAGATTGATCTGCTAATATGAATTGTGAAGTGTGCATACTAAACATGCTCCCCTTGATCATATGTTGAATCTTCTAAAGATATTCAATAGAGTGCAATAATTTATGACTCAACAAAAAAGGACCTTTCCTATCACCAATGAATCATGATTATTTGAGACACCTAACATATTGGGTTTACATATTGGACCCAAATTTTACACCAATGTCCAAAAATAATTGGATAATATACATAAGATGACCTGACCCCAATAGCTCACACGAGATTTAATTTTACAATGATTTATAACACGGGCCTTTTCCATGACCTTTACATCAAGATAAATATAAGACACTTATAACCAAAATAGGGACCTAAACAACGAGGTAGCAAGAGCATGATAGTCATCAATAACCACCATGCAACATATAGGAATATGCGACACAATAATCTGATAGCAACAACATAGATTTCATAATGACGAAAGCTTGAACATCCTCACCATCAATAAGTAATGTAAGGTAAGGAAATGTAGCATCAATCATCAACATGTGTCCAATTATGTAATGCTTCCAAGCATCGCCAAGCAATTGTAGTAGAAGCATACGATTATGCAATAAAGCTCTGTAAAACTCATCCCCTTAATCTCATATCATCAAGGTCAACATGCTCTCTCCAAATATATAGGAAGAACCGTATGTAGAATATACAACATTATATTATTTCAATGCATCAAAAACATATGTGAAAACCAAGAGTCCCTCTAGCCATCATTAATCAACAACATCATCAACCAACATCTTCAATGAATATAACATATATATCTTTCTTATTAATATTTTTCAACATCTTTTCCAAATGTGGCTTGTTACCCACAATTTGGTGGGCGATATCCCTAGGAGAATTTTTTTCTCCAAGATGGTCCTCAATCGACATCTAACAACCCCTTGTAGCCACCAAATAGATTGATGTGCCACTTCTCCGCCACCTGAGCCAACCATGTGGTCCCTCACCCATCTGTCGTGATGGTATGTTTGAAGGTGGGCCTCCCGAACCAAAAGGTATGCCTTGTCATTTGGTAATTAAGTATTGTAGTTTTCTTATCATGGAGACTTTTGGGCATAGATTAATAGGGGGATTCGGCAAAAAGAATGGGCTAGATCTCTTCTTTTCTCCCCTATACCACTTTTTGGGTATTAACCTTAGATTCTAGTCTGATGGGAACTCTTTTACTGACCATTTGGCTTTAAGGATGGTATTTCACAGGAAACCCTAATTTTGATTGTGTGGTATCACTCCCTCATCTGCATATATTACCCCCTTTCTCACTTATTATTACCCCATTCATCATTTCTCCCACCTAGGTCCACATCCCTCCACTGGGTCTACATAAGGCTATCTCTCTCGTTCCCCTTGCACACACCTTGGGTCAAGCCTAGAATGATGCTCAAGAGGTTGATGTAGCTGAAAAGAAAAGTAATATAATAATTGACCACATTCAATAGGAAAATGTACCAAAAAATGAAAAAGATGGCCGAGACAAACACATTTAGCACATGGGAAAAACCAAATCATGAGCTCTACCCCATCATGATGGCCATCACCCTGGATCCTACAGGTTTTATGAGCCTCTTTCATCATACAGGAACCCATGATTATCCCAACCCCTTGTGGGAAATGAACCGTCCTACCTTAAAAGGGGGTATCCATTGCTATATCTCACACATCATGCTCTTACCTCTTGAGCACTGAGTAGTTAATTGAAGAAAAATCACAAAAAGGAAAAACGCATATAAAGAAGGGTGGAAAAATCAAGGTCGGGGCACCTCATGTACCACGATTTCTCCCTCCTATACATTATATACCCAAGTGTGGGCTTCCCTTCCACTAGCTACCCTTGTACCACAACATGTTCCCCAAGGTTGTCCCTTCTCATTCCCTACCCCATTCACCTCTTTATAATGTGCCACCAACTTTTAAAGGATGTACCTTGGACATATTGTCCCCTTTAAAAGTAGAAACCACCTAATGGGATACTTAGTTAAACCCATTTGGAGTTTGGAGACATTAGCACATGCT
The DNA here is from genome assembly GCA_031772625.1 of Pinus tabuliformis. NCBI lineage: Eukaryota > Viridiplantae > Streptophyta > Pinopsida > Pinales > Pinaceae > Pinus > Pinus tabuliformis. The sequence goes on along the minus strand of CM062809.1, from coordinate 1,305,634,913 downwards.
AAAGCTCATTATGGAAGGGCATTCCATTATGAAGTCCCCATTTGTGGTCCATGCTTTGTAAGTTATTTTACTCGATTTCCTTGATGACTTGTTGTACTAGAAGGCTAGGGGATGCATTGGCTCTTATGCAGGATTGCAGATGGTCTCCATCTTCGGTTTGGTATCCTTATACAAGGTCCTAACCCTCCAGAGGGCTACATTGTCACATGTAGGGTGTTTTTTGAGACCCATGAGCCTCCACAACATTATACAACAATCCATGGATCCCCATAGATGTTCAGAGTCTGCTCGTGATTCACCTAGTGGACGAGGAAGATGCACCTGGTTCATCATTACCCATTCAGTCCCACAGATGTACCATGGACTTGGAAGCTAACCCATGACTTGTAAGATGATGTGGAATCACCTACACCATCATTTGATCCCTTACATATGGTCTACAAGCATCTTCGACTTTCTTGGAGACCCATGAGGTCACTTGTGTACCCTCACAGCCATTGGGAGCACCACAGGTTTATTATGTGGAGAACAAGGGGCCAAACCCTTGTCCATTACTTTCGAAAGTCCAACTCATCCTTTTGGAACTTATGGACTTCATCAAGCCTCTTAGAGAGCCAAATGACATGCCTTATTGATCATTCGACCTCTTGGGAGGCTTATTATTTTATTTGTGAGCTAGTTTGGTGGGCTTCTCGCGAATAGATAGTTATTTGCACATTATTTGGGTTGATGGGATAATGTAGGCTCAAATTAGGTAATTATAACTCCTAATGAGTGTAAAAATAGGAGAGACATGAATTCATTTGTATCATTGCTTGGATTGGATCACTCTTCTCTTTAGAAAATTTCACACTTTTTCTTGGATGAAGAACTCGAGCATGGATGAATTTTGATGTTTGGATTGGAGTATTTTATCTTGGAGCAAATTATTGATGGTTGGATATGCTCTATTACATTTAAGTACACACTTTTAATGCTATTCTTGTTTTACTTTTGTCATATGCATTGAATGTGATTTTTGCTAGAATAGGGCTAATTTCTACATTGCATAATTACAAATTTATGGTTTCTATATAACATCTCTCAATATTCGGGCCAATTAATGTGAATGAAATATCCTAGGGATAATTACACCAATGAATTTATCTTGATAAGCCATCTCTTTTTCTAAGAGAAGTATAAAATCTTTGAGGTCTCTTCTTCTTGCCCTAAAGGCTAAGTGAAGTAGTCCTTAAGGCCTCCTTGACCAAAATACAAGTTCCTTTCTCATTATTCTCATACATTCCATTCTCCCTAAGGGATTAAGGAACTATTCCTCCAATAGGTGACCACTCAAAGAAAAAATTTCACCACCTTTCCCTCTCTCTTCTAGATCTAACCAAGTTGGGTCACCTAGGGCATCACTTTCTAGAAAAAACAACCCAAGAAAAAGTTCGATATCCTAGCCTCTACTGCGTTGGTGTGTCCTCAAGGCCTCCTCCAATTTTGAATCCATCCTGACAGTTGAGTTATGGGATAACCCAAGCCATAGCTCTAAGATAAAAATTTGCCTTGGTATTCCCTAGGCTAGCACCTCATAGGATCAATTTGATACTCTTAATTTGAAATTCTTGCTTTGATCCTTTCCCCTTCCTTCTATGCGTTAAGAACATCATTGGTTGATATATTCTCTCCCCTTAACCTAGCTTGGGTCCACTTGGTCCCGTGTCGTCCCACACATTTGAAAGTCAATTATTCAATAACCATTCAGGAAGTCAAGTTGAATAAGGATTTTAGGATTGGGAAATTACTTTACAAGGCATATTCCTCTAACCTAACCCTCAAATCCTTACCTCCTTATCCTAGAAATCTTTTTGCCTTGCTTAAAAATCAAGCAAGCTCTATTCTTAATACCCCCCCACCTTCTAGGAAAGGATTATTAAGGTCACTTCACATCCATTGGTTATTTTGTCCTTCACAAGTGACTTTCTATATACCGAGTCTCCTCTGATCGGTGAAATTATGTAAAGAGTAGGGAGTCTTAGTTGAGGTGATAGTGGGCTACGATGCCATAGTTTCCATTGATCTAGCAGTTGTCCCTTTAGAAGTCCCTTTTACGCCCCCCTGCTAGTTTGAGTGGAAACATTTTGGCACCGTTTTTGGGGACACAAAACGTTTGTTTTGTACCCCATATGACATATTAACATAACATTATTGGCGACTTGATTGTAGGAACGAATCCCTAGTTCTTCATTGAAATTTAAGGTCGATGCTTGTAGGGTGAGGATGGCATTTTTCTAGGCATCTTTAAATTCACCTTGGGAAATCCTACATATTTTTCTTGTATATCTCAAATAGGTCATCTTTCTTTGATAAATTTCTCACTTTGGACATTGTTATCATCCCTGTTCATCCTAATCATGTCGCAGGGAGAATGGTATGTGGGGTGCCCATATTTGATGGTGATCCACTCTCGACAATTGACCACGTAGAAATATTTAATACACATGCTTCAAGAGAGAATGTTGGGCACCAATATGTCCTTATGTTATTGTTCATGGAATCTCTCGGTGGTCATAACTCATGGCTGCATGATCATGAACCTAGGAGCATCTCATCCATTGAAGAGTTCATTGATGTATTTCTTAGATTTTTTCAAGTATACCCTGGATTAAGCATCCGAGAGGAAGCCTTCATTGAGCATCATCAAGACATTGAGAATCTAAGTAATGAGAAAGGAGATGAGTTCTCCTTGGGTCCACATGATGAAAAGGATGATTTTGAGGACACATGTGTTGGAAATAATGGGTCTATGGGAAGTGACATTGAGACTAACGTTACCATTCTCAAGGATAGTACTCCTGATGATTCTCCTTTTGAGAACCTTGAGGAAGATGATCCTATTAGCCCCTTAGAAGATGAAATTGGAGATTATTTCCATATTGAGAAAGAGAAATAGGAAGCTGTTGGCCCTTAATTTGAATGTTCTCCCATTTATGGCATCCGACAAGGAGGATGAGGTTGAGAGTGGTTCTCCCTTTCTCCCGAGCATTATTTATGACGACATGTCCATCGTTACCGTTGAGAAGGAGAATTATCACTTTCCATTGTATGAAAAGGAGAAATTGGAGATAAATGATTATCGCTTTTAGGAAGACCCTATATTTGATATCAACAATGATTTGATTGATAAGGCCCTTCATCATACCTACTTTCCTTATGATTTCGAGAGAATATTCAAATCACATGATCCTTTAGAATTGGAATTTTAGGAAAAGTGTCCCATTGAGACTTCACCTTCCCCATTTCCATTTTCTACTATTCATCATTTGGAGTCTTCATCAAGTGATTCCCTCACCCCTTGTCATATGATCTCAAGTCACTGTGAGCCCTTTCCACCTTCCGAGTATAGTGTCAAGGAAGAGCCCCTCATTGATTTTACTTTACCTCCTTGGACACACCCTCAGGGTTTTGATATATCCATGTCCTCCCCTCTCCAATGTGACCATCACCTTGGGCAACCTATTTATTTCACCCCTTATTTCCCTCTCCCTTTGTTCCCTTATCATCATGACCTTTTGGAATATACAAAGTATGATATTATAAACAATGATTGTGATAGGGAGTCGTTGAAAGTGATATTACATTCCACCATTGTGTACTGAGAGGGAAAGCCTTGCACTTCTAAATTGGATTACTCTCCTTATCCTAGGGCTTCTTTTTACCTCAAATGGATATCATATTTCCCCACCTCCCACCCACTTCATCCTCCATCCAAATGTATCCGCATTCACTTCGAGATTTTCTACATGAGTAGTCACACATGAATGCATATGTATATTGATATGATGATACGTTAGTTGCATTGGCTTTATGATTACACTTAACATTAGCATTATTACATGCATGTTAGGGTAGGATGGATTGCATGTTGATATTTGCATTATAACTAACATCATCTGATATTTCTCATGGTAGATTAGATGCATTTAAAGTAAAATTTTCATATTTTATTTTTTTGTTGATTTTATGGCTTAACACTAAGTATGGGTGATCATAAGACAACATGAAGAATATGTTTCCCCGTGAGTTCAATTGTTGATATGTGAAGGTAACAGGTCTATGGTAACCAAGATATTGTTGGAGTTCTCATGATTTCCCATTCGGGTAGCTTCGTCCACTTATTTGAGAGATCACGTCCCAGTGGGAACCAGATGTTACCCACCATTTGGTGGGCGATATCCCTATGAGAATGATTTTCTCCAAGATAGTCCTCAGCCAAAAGCCAGCAGACCCTTGCAGCCACCAATTATATCGTTGTGCCACTTCTCCTCCACCTGAGCTAGCCATGTGGTCCCTCACCCTTCTGTCATGATCGTATGTTTGAAGGTGGGCCTCCCGAACATAAAGGTATGCCTTGTCGTTTGCTAATTGATTATTGTAGTTTGCTTATCATGGACACTTTTGGGCATGGATTAATGGGGAGATTCAATGGAAAGAATGGGCTAGGTTTGTGCTCTTGTCCCCTAGACTTGTTTTTGGATATTAACATTGGATTATAGTCCCATGGGATCTCTTTTACTAACCATTTGTATTTAGCGATGGTATTTCATAGGAAACCCTGATTTTGGTCAGCATGGTATTGCTCCCTCATTTGCATATATTACCCCCTTTCCCACTCATTACTACCCCATTTAGCATTTCTACCACCTGGGTCCACATATGACTAGCTCTCCCATTCCCCTTGCCCACACCTTGGGTAGAGCCTAGAAAGATGTCTGGGAGGTTGATGCAGCTGAAAAGAAAAATAAAAGCATAATTGGCCACATTCAATAGGAAAATGTATGACAAAATGAAAAATATGGTTGAGACAAACATCTTTAGCACGTAGGAAGAAGCCAATACATGAGATCTACCCCATCATCATGGTCATGACCCTGGTTCCTACAGGTTCTATGAGCCTCCTTCATCATATAGGAACCCATGATTCTGCCAACCACTAGTGGTAAATGAATTTCCCTACCTTAAAAGGGGGTATCCACTGCTATATCTCACACATCATGCTCTTACCCCTTGAGCACCGAGTAGTTAATTGAAGGAAAATAATAAAAAGGAAAAAGGAATATAAAGAAGGGTGGAAAAATCAAGGTTGGGGCACCTCATGTACCATGATTTCTCCCTCCTATACATTATATACCTAAGTGTGGGCTTCCCTTCTACTAGCTACCATTTTACCCCAGCATGTGGCCCAAGGCTTCCCCTTCTCATTCCCTACCCCATTCACCTCTTTATCATGTGCCACCACCTTTTAAAGGATGTACTTTGGACATAGTGTCCCCTTTAAAAGTAGAAACCACCTAGTGGGATACTTAGTTAAACCCATTTGGAGTTTGGAGACACTAGCACATGCTAAAGCCCATTATGGAAGGGCATTCCATTATGAAGTCCCCATTTGTGGCCCATGGTTTGTAAGTTCTTTTACTCGATTTCCTTGATGACTTGTTGTACTAGAAGGCTAGGGGACGCATTGAATCATATGCAGGATTGTAGATGGTCTCCATCTTGTGTTTGGTCTCCCTATATGGCGTCCTAACCCTCTAGAGGGCTACATTAGCACATGTAGGGTGTCTGTTGAGATCCATGAGCCTCCACAACATTATACAACAATCCACGGATCCCCAGAGATGTTGAGAGACTGCTCAAGATTCACCTAGTGGACGAGGAAGATGCACCTCGTTCACCATTACCCATCCAGTCCCATAGATGTACCATGCACTTGGAAGCTGACACGAGACTTGTAGGATGATGTGGCATCACCTACACCATCATCTGAGCCCTTACAGATGGTCTACAAGCATCTTAGATTTTCTTGGATACCCATGAGGTCACTTGTGTACCCTCATAGCCATTGGGAGCACAATAGGTTTATTATGTGGAGAACAAGGGGCCAACCCCTTGTCCATTACTTTTGTAAGTCCAACTCATTATTTTTTCACTTATGGACTTCATCGGGCCTCTTAGAGAGCCCAACGACATGCATTATTGATCATTCGACCTCTTGGGAGGCTTATTATTTTATTTGTGAACTAGTTTGGTGGGCTTGTCACCAATAGATAGTTATTTGCACATTATTTTAGTTGATAGGATAATGTAGGATCAAATTAGGTAATTCAAACTCCTAATGAGTGTATAAATAGGAGATACATGAATTCATTTGTAACATCACTTGGATTGGATCACTCTTATATCTAGATAATTTCACACTTTTTCTGGGATGAAGAATTGGAGCATGGATGAATTTTGATGTTTGGATTGGAATATTTTATCTTGGAAATTCTTTATTGTCAAATTGTTGATGGTAGGATATGTTCCATTACATGAAATACACATGTTTAATGCTATTCTTGTTTTACTTTTGTCATATGCATTGAATGGGATTTTCGCTATAATAGGGCTAATTGTTGCATTGCATAATTGCAAATTTGTGGAATTATTGTTTCTATATAGCATATCTCAATGTTTTGTCCATGTATGTGAATGAAATCTCCTAGGGATAATTCCACCAGTGAATTTATCTTGATAAGCTATCTCTTTTTCCAAGCAAAGTGTAATAGCCCTGGTTAAAAATCCATGTAAAAAAATAATAATACCACGGTTAAGGGACACTTATTCCAAGCTAAATGTTGGGAAAATATATCCTAGTCAACATCACTAGATGTGTTTATGGCTAAGGGAAATTGGCAAAGGAAATGGATAAGGTATTTAAAAGGGAAAAAAGGTATTTTGGCACATTTATTTATGAAAGTAAAGGAAAATGGGAGGAAAGGAAGGTGAAAGGTCATAGGTTGCATATGAGGAGGAAATTGAAGAAAAATAATGGAAAATTGAAGAAATTAGATGGCTCATTGGTAAAAAGGCTTCTAAGGATCAGTTGGAAACTTTTCCTCAAATTTTTGGCTCAGGCTTGGTCAGTGTAAGCTTTTGGTCAGTTCATTTTTGGAACTCTCTCATTATTCTCTCTCTCTCACACTCTTGGACACTTACAGTTTTCATGGAGCATTCTAGCTTTGGAGCAAGGAAGGGAAAAGGAAAGCAAAGGAAGGAAAAGGAAAAGAAAGAAAAGAAAAGAGAAAGCAAGGAAGAGAAGGATAAAGCAACTTCAGCAGGAATACTTGTAGGTAACATATTGCATGTATGATTTCCAAGCTAGTTTTGACATGCATGGATTTGTATGTTTGTATTTGGTTCTTTGGTTGTCAGTGGCATGGTCTTGCCAAACTATAACAGTTGTTTTCAGCCTTGCATTGACTTTGTATGGATAGCCATGGTGTGATGGGATTGTTTCTTAGTGTTGAGGTTTGGAATTGTCGAATGGTTTCGGAATCTAAGGCAGAGGTGGTCTCAGGAAAATTCCCAAAGGCCTGGGAATCCCTTGACTGATTTTAGCGGGGTACATGGTAAAGCCTGAGGGTGGAATAACGGTTTAGGGCCTAGTGATTCGGTGTGGATTGCAGTAAGGCGTGAGATACAAGGAGACAAAAAATTCCTCAAGCACTGTTTGGTTTAGTGATCTCTGTGATGGTTTTGGTGAGATCATGGTTTGGTGAGGGTGGAGGTGGTTTAACCTCTAGATTCCCTTGGTTGTTTTTGGATTTATTTATCCATGGGATCCCACATTCATGCTTGGAATATGGAACATGGGTGATTGGTTGAAAGAAATATTTTGTTCAGCAATGTCTATGGTCGAGTAGTACATGGAAGTCCCAAACCTCTTTGGCTCTTGCCTATGTTTAATAAAATCTAAGCTCTCTTGCTTTTGAAATTGTTATTATGTGGCCTTAATGGTTGTTATATCATTGTTATTTACATGTTTTAATGCTGGATATAAGCATGGTTATATGACTAGTTATAGTCATGGTTATTTCATGTATTTACATGTAACTGAAAGTATAATTGATGCAAGACCTAATTGGTGTTAAAATAGTGAAGGGAAGAGGGTGGTGACCCTTCTTGTCAAGTCTCATATGAGTTATCATTCATTTATTCTCGGGCTTGTATTCATGTCCTATAGATTGCATTGATGCCAAGTGTTTGACAGAATGTCAGTCCTGGTTGGGGATGGTCAGACCTAGTTGTGGAGCTAGTTTTTGGCTTGAAGGTTTTGTTGTCATGTAGATTATAGATTCTGAAAGCTACATGGGTTTCTAGCCAGTGACCTGGATTATGGGCTTGAAAAGGGGCACAATTACTGGAGTCGTAGGCACATGTTTGAGGAGAAAAGTCCCTAGAACTACCCATTCCTTGTTGTGCAAGTGTCTAGATCCTCCCAAACACACAATTGTGCATATCAAGGGAGAGTCGAGGGGTTTGATGCAATAAAACTCAGTGGGACCTAGGGACTGGTCATGGGGATGAATGGGAAGGCTCCTGGGAGTTCTGTAGTAGGTATAGAAGGTCTGTGTTATGGGTTTCCATCGATTCCACTTCCTTAGGGCCACCTAGGAGGTCGAGTCTTGTCATAGTAGCTCCTCATGTCATGTTTACCCTGGGTAAGCCAATGAAAGTGGGTAGATATGGGGGGTGTCGTTACAGGGTGGTATCAGAGCTAGTTGCGCTCTCTTTGGGTCATCTATGGTACCACAGAGTGGTATTATTATGGTTTGCTCTCTCTTTGGGTCATATATGATACGATAGAGTGGTATCAAAGTGGGTTGCAATCTCTTTGGGTCATATTTGATACCACAGAGTGGTATCAGAGGAGGTTCTGCTTTCTTTGGGGAATGTCTGGTTTCTGTAATCTTTGGTTGAAATTTGATACCACAGAGTGGTATCAGAGCATGGTTCATCCCTCAGACTGGATGGGCGGTGTGTTGGTAAAGCATTCATGTTGGTTTCATATGTGTTCCTTATGTTTGTATTCCATGTACCTATTGCATTTGCATGGTGTTGATCATGGTTGTAGTGATGTCACCATCTATCTTTCCAAGGAGGTCGTGCAACAACACAGGGGGCACTGTTTGATTCTATAATTTCGAAACCATGACTTCTATCAATTTTTCCAATTGAAAAGGATGGGTTTATATCCGAATGATCTTCCATGATCATTTGGCAGCTAGGTGCATTTTTTTTTTTTATATATTATGAACTATATGGACAACTATGTTTTTTATTTGTTAATAATTATGTCTTTTATTGTAAATATTGTAACTATATGAAAACTGATTTGGATAGAATGACTTAGTCCATTACCTGTGATTATGCATACTCATGTGTTGATGATTCAACATGTAATTTTCTTATCTTGTTAATGAAAATTACGATTTTTTTGGGAAAAGAAAACACCATATCACACTCAAACACCTCCTATATAAAGCCTATGTGGTAATTCAAATCCAATTCATTGAGTCCTATATCTAGAATCTTTGTTTAGGAGTTAAAATCCATATTTCTTCCCCTAATCGAGCCACCATCTCTAGTGTACAAAACTCATAACAATGTCAATATCAAATTCAAAAGAAAATAATATATTAAATGAGGCATGTGTATGGATAATCAATTTTGACTATTTAAGTGGTCACATACTTAATTACAATTTTATCAAATTTAGATTCAAATCATATTATTTGCCATCACTAAAATTAATTTGGTTTGAGTGATTGAAAATTTAATTGTAAAAATATTTTTGAACATTTAATATATATTTTTGTTTTAATTGCTTAAAATGGTATTATGATAATAGGTCAATATAGTGGGGAGAATATTTATCCAAATGTTTCCAAGATGCTAATAGATACACTTGAGGGGTTATATATGTGGGTTCAACATGTATTCTGTGATTCAATATTTCATGCGGGTTGAAGGTGTTGTTCATGCCCCTATTGTTGTTGGTCATTCGTTTTTTTGGATAAATTTCGATTAGATTTTGATCAGAAAAGGGTTGCAAGAATGACAAGTTTAAGAGAAAAAATAAATGATCAAACCAGCCAGAAGTTGAGAACAAAAAAAAAGACAATGAAAAGTAAGAGTTGAAATCGGTTATCTCAGAACGTGGAGAATCCGCAAAATACGGTTCTATACACTGGATTTTGAAGGAATCAAGATGATAAGGACCAAAGCATCCAAATTTTGTCAAATTGGACTAGATCAAATGGACGGGATCAAAATGGAAAAAGTGGACTGGATGAAGAGAGCAGGATCAAGGAAGAAAATTTATAAAAGTTCTATGGAGACTGGGTTAGTAGATATTGTTTAAATCTATGCCGAGATGTTGAAGGACCAAAGATCTAACTTCTATGATTTTTCTTAGATTGTGAATTAGCCTTATCGAGCCTCAATCTAATATATTTTCTGAAAGATCTTGTGTGTTGACGCAGATTTGTAATGTAATGGTCGTGTCCTATTAATAAAATGAAGTGTGGTGAGGTAGCTCTGTGTATGAGTGTATGAAATGAATGATTTATTTGTTAAAATCGCGATAATATCGCGATATTATCGTTTTATTGCGATAATTTCCCACCCACTGCCGATATTAGCGCGAGTAATATCTAAAATTATTGCCATTTTTTTATACACGATTTTTTGGAAAAAATCATGATTTTTTCCATTTTTATCGCGGGCAATCGGGGCAGCGAGGTTTTATAAGGGATGCTAAATGTTCGAAATGCAATTTTTTTTGAAAGAAACAAATAATTTTTGAGTGGGGTGGCTTAATGATCAAGTCTAGGCCCTAGTATTGATATGCTATTCATGGTAATGTTAAATTCATCCTTTTACTTAAATTTTTAACATTACCATGAAATGACTCAGGATGTTTGAGAGTGGTTCTGGCCTCATTTGATTTCATATGGAGAAAGTAGAATTTTAGATTTCATTTAAAATCCAGCAGAATTATCACTTTTTCAAGATTTCAGGATTGGGAGATTGTAATGTTTCCAGGTGACACCACCTACCCGGGCTACCCCTGCCACCAGTAGAGGACGTGGTATACCTCCTATAGCTCCTACTTCTAGTTCTTCGGCTTCTAGAGCATAGCAGACTCCACTGCCAACTCCACCAGCGCCAGCATCTACGTCTAGAGGGAAAGGGAAAGTTGTGGCATTTTCTCGCAAGAGGGGCAGAGGAAATCAATAGGATTAGACTTAAGTTATTTTCTTCATTTTATTGTATATGACATTATGACATGATAAGATACATTATTATTATTTTTTTTATATTTTGAGGCTGAGTTGGGACTCAGGAGTCAGGACTTACTATTCAGGACATGATTCAATGTTATGTGTGATTTTAGCACTAGAAATGATATTAAACATCTTATATATTAGTTCTTTTATCATATTTATGTGTCAATGTATTTATTTTATGTTGTAGATGGTTTAGATATTAAAAAAAAGTGAAAAAAATGAATATTTTTGTACCAAAAGATTTTTTCCCGATTATTTCTGATTATTTCCCGATAATTACGATTTTTTCCGATTTTTTCCTCGCGCCGATATTATCCCGATAATGATTAATGCAACATTGATTTAGACATGCCCTTTTAAAATTTTATTTAGTTATGTATTGTTGGCTCTTTTAGTATTCATTTCTGTCAATTTGTCTATTTAAATCATATAATAGTTTCTGAAGAATTCCACCATTGATGTATAAATATTCATGTAATGGATTCTTTATGTTATAATTTTATCCTTGACATTTCCTTCTGATCCCTTCTATATTAAATGTCTCGACATGCCTCGGGCGATACATTTCTCCGTCATGGAGGAATGAAAAGGATGGCATTGCGCTAGACTACAACGAAGCTCTTTGTTGGAAACCATAGGTCGAACCCTGGGTATATTAAGTCTAATTTTGCACCAATAAATGGTTATGTAGCCAGAACTTGTGTATTTTGAGGGGATCTAAATCATAGTATCAAGGATTCTCAAAGGAGATATTCAAGAATGGTGGTATGAGAAGATAGACTCATTTATTTTACAGCAAGCTTAGCTAAGACAAAATAATTTAGAGTGGGTTAAGGAGGAAATTTTAGATGCAAAACATGCATGCGATCAATATGAAATTTTTTGGTGAAGTTTCTTAAAGAACTACACAACTAGTTACATAGATTGCAAATCAAAGCTAGAGTTGGGAACCATCTCAAAATCCGTCGAACCTACACTACCATTGATTTAGCTGAGCTGCATAGGTTAGATACTGAGATAACTAGAGTTGTTGACTTCTGGGTGGAGACAACGATGGAAAGTTATATCATTAAATTTACTGCAAAAGATCACCAATATTTTTCCAAAGCCAAAGAATTATTCAAGTAAAACTTGCGAGGAATACCATTGAAGGAGATCCCCTTGTGGATTAAGGTTTGATGGTAGAGGAAAAAATACTGCCGTTTCAAGGAAATAATATGAAAACTTAAAAAACCTAGGTATTGGGGGCAGGGTTTAGGGGAGAGATGCTACCTAGTTGTGGAAGATGAAAGTTTTTTGTGATGGATGTAGATGAGTCCTAGAGGGATCAATACTTAAGAGAAAATAGCAGGGTGCAAATAATCAAAGAGTGGCAGGAAAAGAAGTTGTGGGAAATTGAAATATGTCAGAGAGAGTTACATCAAATAGGAGAGTTGTTGAGTAGTCCGAAGTTGCAGATAGGAGGACCAGGTAACTCGGAGTTACGAAGTACAAAAGTTGGTAGTGGAGTAAATTCTAGCCAAGCAGGAGGTGTTGGAAGTAGTGTTGTAGTAAGATGGATGGGAGAAATGGAGCCCACCTTAATTTAGATGGAGTTCAGATGCTAGAATTTCCTAGGTAGTCAGATTATCTAATATATCAAAGTACTCCTCCTGATGATGAAATGCATTTTGTGATTCAGACATTGTTTTATGAAGATGATGTATCTCCTGCTAGTAACAACCCACTAAATAGTAACATAGGTAGTTCTCCCCCTTACCTTCCCCTAGTACTTTATCCAAATCCTACTTATTTTATTTCAAATATAGTTAATATTTTAAATTCCAGAATGTCCATAGTCCATATGCAATTAGTACTTTTAGTAGTTTTGGTGGTGGTTTCTAGACAAGTTCCTCAGGATCTTCACAACCTAGTTCGCAAGGATTTATATTGGTTTCACATGGACAGTCTGTAATGGTTGACAATATAGTAGGATCATTCACTCGGTATCCTAAATGTTCAGTCCAAGGGAATGAGGATGTATAACAACATTGGTATCTAAGTGAAGAAAGATGGAGGCATAGATAGATGTTGGACACAACTAAAATCATTTAGCTGCAAACTACTTTGAGAGATAGGGTGCTTAGATGGTTTATCAAATGGTATGCATTGCATCAAAATACTACTCTTGATGAAGTTAAGAAAAATTTTATTTGAGAATTTAAACTTCTCGAGACAAACCAACAAGGGTTATCTGAATTGTGGGATATTAAACAATGTGAAGGAGAACTACATGGGTGTGCATGCATCGATTAAAGGATGTAATTGACAAATTTAGTTATATGATTAATCATAATCATAATCATCAAAGATATTGGTTCATTAAATCCCTATTTCCTTTAACCAGAACTCCCCTCATGCAACAAAATATTGATACGCTACAAGATGCATTTGAGAAATCTATGAAGATTGAGGTGGGATACTCTCATGAGCATGGGGGGGAGAGCGCACTTCCAGTGATCCTACCATTGTTGGGTTACAACATCATATTGTTGATTTGACAAAGAGGTTGAAGGATATGCATGCAACACAACCTATGTGACCTCAGGTTTGGTGTACTAACTGACATGTTGAAGGGAATCATGCCACTGAGTGTCTAGGACCATCCACTATGCCTATGGGACTGACTCCACCACTACCTACTACTGGAGTTGTACAAGTTCCCTCAAATGCTCTATATCAAGGACATACTCAATTTCATGTGTTTCCTAATCAACAAGGTACATCTGCAAATGAATACTATGAGATTTTTCATACTTATGGACATCCACCCCATCTTTGTCCTCTTTTGTAAAAGTACTCAAATATCCCAAAAAACATGTTATGTGAGTTCTGTGGGTTGCCAAATAACCATACGGATTAGTGCAAAGCTTTGGATGCTCTAGCCAATCGCCTTGATTGTACTACATTTAGATTCGATGAAGCTCCTCGAGGGTGAGGACGAGGAAATTCAAGGGGGCGAAGAAGTGGAGGAAGAGTTATGGTTCGCTGCTATACCAATGATGAATAGGGTCACGTCTTTCATGAATTTCCATTACCTAGGACACCTTGGTGCTCCCATTATATAGTAAAAATGCATGCAATTGAATATTTTCCTAAGTTGATTGCTTGTTGGGAAGAGCACAATCAACAAAGAGGATAAAATTTGATCAATGCAGATGCCTTAGCACCTGAGCCAACCCTAACATGTAACATTAATATCATTACTAGAGGAGGAAAAAACATTGGAGCAGATAAGGAAATCTTTGAGAAACTCGCTATAATAAAGCCTACATTACCAAATAAGTTATATGACCCTAACTAGTCGAAAGAATACTATGAGGATGCAACCAAAAAGTTTAAGCAGTTGGTCTCTTCCTATAGTCCTCATATAGAACAACAAAAAAGGATACAAATGAGGAGTCCCATATTTTCTTAAGAGACATACCAACCCATCATGGAGTTGTTTACATTATTTTTTCAAATCAATGATGAAAAATTATCTAGCCACCTACATAAGAAGCTCAAGACAATTGTTTAGGATGAGGAATTCTTAGATACGCCTATTTGTATGAATTTTCTTGAAAAACACTCTAGGTGTGTCCACTAGAATAAGAGGAATGAGAAGAGAATTCCATGTTGATGCCCAAATTTCATTGTTTCAAATTAAATAATCTATGTTGGATTTAGGTTTAGATGCCAATATTCTACCAAGAAAAAGTTGGGAGGTATTGGGAAATCCCATGTTAGTGTTCCCATCGATATAGTTACGTAATTATATTCAGTTACATGTTCTTCCTATCATACGTCTCAAGGATTTCAAAGTTGACATTGTAGGACTAAAAACATACACAAATTTTGAAGTCATAGATATCATGGGCAATAGAGATCTGTATCCATCCTTGTTGGTAATAGACCGAGCATTTGAGAACTGTCTTTTTATTGACCTCTAGTGGCATGTGGAAGTCTAGAGATGGCCTCCTGGATCAGTAGATATAGTTACTGAAATATGGAACCCCCATGAAAGTCAAAAGGGCATAATTAAAGTTGGTTGGCGAGCCATAGGAGAAGTTATATTTGGCAGACTGACAGGTAAAAGGTTCTAGTTGAGAAGTCAGGCAGTCAAGTGCTCATAATCAACAATCACCGACCACATTCTGCACTAACCTTATAGTGATGAGGTCATGACTCCAGGTCACATGGTGAAAGTGATAGCATTTGAGACCTCTGAGCTAGTTGGGCATATGAGAAAGTTAGAGGAAACGTTGGTGCAAAATAGGTGGAGCAGGCCAACCCCTGACCATCCGATGATGGTTATACAATAGTGGCAAGAGAAGAGTTAAAAAGTGGGCATGTATAGCATTAGTTCATGCACCACGCATCCCCCATTGGGGCATCGAAGGAATTGTGTCGAGGTCCATAAGTTGATCTTTAACATGCAAGTGGGGTTGTGCAATGGGTGGTTAACCCCATACCACTGATTGAAGATCAACGATGGAGATGCATTGCACCACCACCCCTTCTAAACCACAACTAACCTAGGGGGGGTCGCGCAAAAACCAAAAGTGGTTTTCAATTGGACTCGGAAACAGAGCCGATGGTGAAAGTTCACACAAAGTTAAAAGGGTCGGGAACCATAATTTTTTTTTATAAAGGAATAATAGTGAAAAGCCAAGGTTTTAGGCACCCTTTCTGTCTCCTCTGGTAGCGTAAAGGTGGCGCAATTTGATTGACTCGAAAGGATGACAAAGGTCCATAGGTGGATGATGATGTGAGAAGTGATATGGCCCAATTAGAGGTGGACACATGGGATGCATATTTTTGGTTTTTAGGTACCCAAGTGGGCCATTTCCGGGTGACACGTGCTACCACTCAAATAATGACACATGTCATATATGACATAAGAATGGCATCATCCCATAGGATAGACCCTGGAAGGTTTAAGTGACGCATGCTATGGAACAACCAGGTTTACGTAGTCATTGTCAAAACCAACTTAACTCGACATAATTGTGATTAGCCCATGGCTATAACAACCAGACCCCATAGGATAGCTAAGCCTACGAACACCAGCCCAAAGGAATTTTAAAGTCATGCAACGAAAGCGCTAGGATACATGCGTCAAACTTATGGTGGCAGACAAGACAAAGGGTCGACCAATGAGAACAAAGGTGGGAGGACCCCATCAGGACAACTCATCCCACTGATAATATCGCAAAGGAATTCAAAAGGCACACAAAGAAATGGAAGAAAACAAAAAACAGTTGGGATTGATAGAAAATAATCAATGACCAATGAGAAGTGGAGTAGGCGAACCCCCTTGATAACTCATGCCACTCAATGGAGCCCAAAAGATTTAAATGGGTGCATAAAAAAAGATCCAGGATAAAGGTGTTGTGAACTAAGCACAACACTTGATACTATGCAACAAAGAGACTAAGGGCAGAAAGGCATTTATAAAGAAAATTAGCACTTGGAAGCTTAAAAGAAGTTAAGCACCTAAAAGATCAAGGTAGAGGTCATGACATGAGGTTTTATGGTAGAAAGGAGACAAGGAGCTAATGCAAAAAGGAGATTAAAAGACATATTGGTGGCATGGATGTGTTTTAGTGGCATAATTGGAAAATAAACCAAATTTAAGAGCCCACTAATTTTAGTAAAGCCCTGCTATACCTTGTAAATTGCCAGAATAAATAAATAAATAAATAAAAAAACTCAGAGTTTGAGATCAGAACAATAGAACAGAGGTTGATAACTTGAATATCATTTCAAATGACTGGAATGAATAGGAGAAAGACAAAAATAAATATTCATGCAAGAATGCAAGAAAAACAAAGAGGCCAAAAATAAAAAAGCAAAATTCTTTATAAGCATAATCAATTTGAGGAATTTTGCAAGTTTTTGTAAGAGTTTGGGTGCAAGACTTGGTGGTTAAGCGAGGTGTTGGTGTGATGGTGTATCTCCCCACTAATCACAAATTGCTGAAGATGGTGTTGGAAAAATTGATTTATTTTGTAAGTAGAGGTGGAATTCATGGTTCTAGTTTGAAAATGTATGAAAGATTAATCATTGATGTCAAGCAAGTTGTAGCTTGCAGATTAGGGGTTGTAAATCCTTCCATTAGGTGTTGGTAAAGATTTGGGGTTATAGATCCTACTGGTATGTGTTGGTAAATATTTGGGGTTGTAGCTCCATTCAGATGTAGTTGATAAAGTAGGGAGTTGTAGTGAGAGAAATTTGTAACAACAAGTTGTAGCTTGCCTTGTGAAGAAATTGAAGAGATGTTTGAAGAATTAGTGTGTTCCTTGTGTTACCGATATTATTTCATGTTATGCTCATGTGAATGAATTATTTAAGGCGTCGTAATATCTTTTCATAAGTGAAATAAAGCTTTTAAATTGTTAAAAACCATACAATACTGATTCACCCCCCTTTTAGTATTGTCCTAGTTTCCAATAGCAAATTTACTTAAATATGAAGAATTGCATTTTTTGTTCCCTTTCGTACTCTACTTGGACATATTGTTTATAAAGATGGAATTTGTGTGGATCCTACTAAAGTTGCGGTGATATTGAATACGTTGTCATCGAACAATGTTAAATAGTTGCGGTCCACTTTGGGACATACACGATATTACCATAGGTTCATCCGAAACTATGTTTTAATCATTGTGTCGTTGGAGAAATTATTGAACAAATCTAAACATTTCATATGGACTGCTGAATGTGATACTGCATTTGACACATTGAAAGAAAAGCTTGTGAGTACTCCAATTTTGGTTTATCAACATTGAAAAAAATCATTTCATGTCCATATAGATGCATCAGGTATCACCTTGGGTGTTATTTTGGCATAGCCAGGAGAAGGTAACATGGATCATCCCATATGTTTTTCAAGAAGTAAATTCGATACTTCCAAAACGAATTACACAACCACTGAACGAGAGGCTCTTGCCATGGTGTACTCACTACATAAATTCAAACATTATCTTCTCGGGGGTCCTTTTAAATTCTTTATTGACCATTTGACTCTAAAGTTTTTAGTTAACAAGCATGTTTTAGAAGGGAGGATTTGAAGATGGCTTTTGGTTTTTCAGGAATTCTCATTTGAAGTTATTATCAAACCAGGCTTCTCTAATGTGGTACCAGATCACCTTTCTCGCTTGGAGTCTAGTGAAGTGAGAGGATCAATTGATGACTAATTGCCTGATGCAGACTTATTTCAGATTGAAGTAGTACCAGACTATTTGGAGGATATTGTGTTATTTCTAGAAATTGGTAAGTTCCCTTATGACTACACAATGACTTAGAAGAGACATATAACAATGTAAACTTTAGATTTTAGACTTCTGTGGGAGTTTTTTGATTCATGATCCGGAGTTTTTTGAAATGGGAACTGATATTGTTACCCGTTTCGTAGAGATAGCAAAAAAGTGATTCGATTTTGAAAAGGGGTGATGCAGAACACACATTCTTTTTAGCATAGTTTTTGGCACTTTAAATTTCTTTTTGTACATTATGTTTTAGAATGTTAGTGATTTGCATGCCGATTTAAAAAAGTGGTGATTCTGCATCAGACCCTTTTTTTAAAAGACATATTTTTTTACTTTAAATTTTCTAATGTATGAAATGTAAATAATTATTTTCTAAATTTAACAAATTTTGACACTTTAAATTTTTTAATGTATTAAATGTGGATATATATATATATATATATATATATATATATAGATGAGACCATAAAAAATGTAAAAAATATTTATCTCGTAAGCCATAAAAATATTTGGAAAAAAAAAAAAAAAAAACAACTAGACTAAAAAATAGGAAATTAAAAAAAAAACCCAAAAAAAATCTAAAAACTTATTAAATCAAGATTAAAAACATAAAAAAAAAACTAAAAAAACCAAAATATAATCAAATTAAAAAAAAAAAAACAAGTAATATATATATATATATATATATATATATATATATATATATATATATATATCTATATATAGATATAGATATAGATATAGATATAGATATAGATATAGATATAAAGATTGAAAAAAAAACATATATAGTTGATTTAAAAAAAAACATTTAAAACTTTAAAAAACATCTATTTACGATTAAAAAAAAATTACAATTTAAAACATACACTTTTAATATATAAAAACATTTAAAAAAAATCATATATTTTTTCATTTAAAAAAAGTAAACATTTAAAATTAAAATAAACAAAATATAATTTTGATTAAAAAAACATTTCAAATATTTTAAATTCTAAAATATTAAAAAAATAATACATTTAAAATTTAAAATATATTATGATTATCAAATCCAAGAAGGACACCTACGATATTTTTATGTATGACAATAATAACTTGGAGGAAGTATATTCTTACAAGTACCTAGGAATTGATATTCATCACAAGCTCAACTGGAACTATAGCATTGAGAAAAGGATTAATGGGGGGTGGAAAGCTTACTTTGGTCTTGAAAATAATTGTAAAACGGCAAACCTCGTAATGTGGGATAAAAAGAAGTTCCTCTTTGAAACTTTAGTCACTCCTGCTATCTTATATGGATGTGAGGTTTAGGGTTGCAACATCTCTAGAGAATCCTAGAGAAAGATTGAGCAAATCTAGAAGCACTTTATAACGTATAACCTGAAAATTAAAAGCAATACACCCTACCCTATTCTCCTTATAGAAGTAGGTCTTTCCCCTATCGAAATCCTAGCTATGGCTAGGCTTCTGTTGTACAAGCACAAGCTCAATAACATAGGAGATCATAGACTTCCCAAGCAAGCTTTAAATTCCAGACAAAACCATCTAAGTCTCAAACGGGGGTGGTATAAAGACACAAGGGCCTGGATAAACCATTGGGAGATCAATGAGAACGATGCACTGCAAAACATTAATAACATTAAAAATATTGTTACTTCTATGTTCAGAAAAAAGTGGTGTGAGAAAGATTTAGCAGCTAAAAGAAAATTGAGTTATTATAAGAAAGTCATCAACCCCACCCTAGAAGATCAAAAGTATCTCTCTGTTTTAGCTAGCTCAACGAAGAAAATTAATTTAGTAAAGTTTAGAACGAACTCTCATGAGCTCCATAGTGAAACAAGTCGTTGGACAGTTTCTAAAACACCATGGATGGAAAGAATCTGCCATCTCTGTGATAATAGGAACATTGAGGATGAAAACCACTTCCTCTTAGAGTGCCCCGCGTACAACCACATTAGATCTTAGTTTCATAATCTTTGTCGCAATTCTGATCTGCCTAGCCTTTTACGATGTCAAAATTATAGTGAGCTTGGGAGGCTTCTCTCCAAGCTTTTTGAGCATAGAAATAAAATCTTAAATCAAACTAAATAATTTGTTTCTTTAGGTCCGATAGACCAAAGTTTGGTCTCAGTGGACATTAACCATCATCATCATCATCATCATCATATATATATATATATGTTACAAATATGTATATAATTAAAAAACAACATTTAACATTTAATTAAAAAAAAAAGTTGTTTTTAAATTTTATATATATTTTAAATGTTATTTAAAAAAAATTCAAAAATATATTTAACTTTTTTAAATTTTAAATGTTTTCTTGATTTTTTTTTTTTTTTTAAACAAAATTTTAAATCAATGTTGAATTCTATCTTAAAAAGCTTTATGAATGTCCAAATGTCATGGATAACTTTGAAACCCTATTCACAACGAAAGAAGTTTTCTCATTAAAAGACCTTGATTTCGGGGTTAATCGCTTGGCTAATGGGAAAGCTAAGGACATTGAAGGTTACCAGGCAGAAATCTTAAAAATTGGAGGTCCTGTCCTCATCCCCCACATTCATAAGCTTTTCAATCAAGCGGTAAAGCAAGGGTTCCCTAATGGACTCAAAGCCTCATTATCCGTTTTTTTAAAAGGGGGGATACAAATAACCCCTCTAATTATCAGACAATTATGATCATCCCTCTCCTAGCCAAGTTATATGCTATTATTTTGGAAAGGAAGTTGAGCATATGGCTTGAAAGTGAAGGTAAGAGGGCTAAAGGCCAAGCAGGTTTTAGAAAGTAGCACCCAACAACAGACCACCTCGTTACACTTAGGATCATTGTGGAGGAATGCCACAATGATAAATCCAATCCCTTTTGTTGCTTTGTGGACTTTAGAAAGGCTTTTGATACAGTTCCTAGAAATAACCTTTAGAACAGATTAGAAGAGCTAAAGGTTCCTTTTGAGTTGAGAGTTGATAAGGTTATACGAGAATGTAACTGCCAAGTTAAAGAGAAACGAGGGGTGGTCGAAAGATATTAAGTGTAAAATCGGAGTTAAACAAGGTTGTCGCCTCTCCCCTACCCCATTTGGCATTTACATCGACAAGCTAGAAGATTGTTTAGAGGAAGTAGGATGTGCTAGCACGATCTTAGCTAGGATAGTCATCATCCTTCTTCTCTATGTTGACGATATTGTTCTTCTTGCAAGGTGCCCATCTAATCTTGATAAGCAACTTATACTTCTTAAGGATTTCTCCTCTACCATGGGTATGATTGTTAACACTGATAAAACAAAAGTTATGATTATCAAATTCAAGAAGGACACTTATGCTAATTTTATGTATGACAATAGTAACTTGGAGGAAGTGTCTTCCTATAAGTACCTTGTAATTGATATTCATCACAAGCTCAACTGGAACTATAGCATTGAGAAAAGGATTAATGGGGGATGGAAAGCTTATTTTGGTCCTAAAAATAATTGTAAAACGGAAAACCTCGTAATGTGGGATAGAAAGAAGTTCCTCTTTGAAACTTTAGTCACTCCGATTATCTTATATGGATGTGAGGTTTGGGGTTGTAGCATCTCTAGAGAATCCTAGAGAAAGAATGAGCAAGTCCAGAAGCATTTTATAACGTATAACCTCAAAATTAAAAGCAACACACTCTATCCTATTCTTCTTATAGAAGTGAATCTTTCCCCTATCGAGAGCCTAGCTATGACTAGGCTTCTGTTGTACAAGCACAAACTCAATAACATAGGATACCATAGACTTCCTAAACTAGCTTTAAATTCCAGCCAAAACCACCTAAGGCTCAAACGAGGTTGGTATAAAGACACCATGGCCCGGTTAAACCATTGGGATATCTACGAGAATGTTGCATTGCAAAACATTAATAACATTAAATATATTGTTACTTCCAAGTTCAAAGAAAAAATGTGGTGTGAGAAAGATTTAGCAGCTAAAAGAAAATTAAGATATTATAAGGAGGTCATCAACCCCACCCTAGAAGATCAAAAGTATCTCTCTGTTTTAACTAGCTCAAAGAATGAAATTAATATAGCCAAGATTAGAACAAATTCTCATGAGCTCCATAGTGAAACGGGTCGTTGGGTAGTTCCTAAAACACCATGGATGGAAAGGTTCTGCCATCTCTGTGAGAATACGAACATCGAGGATGAAAATCACTTCCTCTTAGAGTGCCCAACATACAACAACATTAGATCTCAGTTTCAAAATCTTTGTTGCGATATTGACCTTCCTAGCCTTTTACGATGCCAAAATTACAGTGAGCTCGGGAGGCTTCTCTCCAAGATTTTTGAGCATAGGAATAAAATCTTAAATCAAACTAAATAGTTCGTTTCTTTAGGTCCGATAGAGCAAAGTTTGGTCTCAGTGGATGTTAACCATCATCATCATCATCATCATCAAATTTCAAATTTCAAATTTAAATTTTAAATTTTTTTATATAAAATTTTAATTTTTTTTTATTAATAAAAAAGATATTGATATCAGTCTTTCAGATTAATCACATAGTTAGGATTTGGTCGATGTTTCGAACCAGCTAATGTGGTTCATCCTCAGGACAAGGTGAGAAATCAGTAGATCTGAGGGAATAAATAGTGTTGAGATTGCAATAAGATGATGGAGCTTAGTGAAAAGAGTCGCCTTCACTAAGCGGGCCCGCAGGCTATTTTTGGCGCAAGTCTATTTTTAGACTATGTCTATTCTTAGACATATGGATCATGTCTATGGATTGCAGGTTGCTGTTTATGGATGATTGATCAAGTTGGGAAAAAATAGATGGACTTCTATTTTTGATGAAAGTGTGAGTGATCACAATGTGAGTGATCAAAGTCTATTTTTAGACTGGCTGTCAAAAATAGAAAAGTCAAATATTATTATCTCACAATAATATCTGGACTATAAACTTAATCTTATTCTCTTGGAGCACTTCAGTTTGAGCTACAAAGGTGGCACATGCAGCTGTCAGAAGGAAATACGCTTTTCTTATGAGTCAGTCGAGTTGTTGCATGCATGACTTCAGTTAGAACTCAATCAGTTGAGTTTGGTGGAGTTGATTGTGGAGTTGATGGAGTTGTGTTCAGTTTAGCTTTGTTAAACTGGTTGTATTTAGTCTAATTGGCAAATAGACTAGAGATGAGTTGGGTGAATTAGTTATTAATTAATTCACAAGTTATTAACTCATAATACAACTAATGAATGCATCAGTTAACTCAGTTGCATGTCAGTGCATGTTCAGTTCAACAGGGACAAGTGGTAGAGAATCAGATTGCTATCAGTTGTGACTATAGTTGTGCACCAGATCTTGCACAATCAAGGGATTGAGTATGCCAATGAGTTTGCTCACGTATTTTCCCACATTATAGCTTGTGCTCACGTCCAACAAAGTGTGAGTGACTATTTTGCAGGTGAAAAATGAGTTTGGTGAGCCATTCTCATCAGTTCTTGAGCAGGTATTGAGCAGTGGAGGCAGGCAAGTAGTGGAAGAGATTTGGAGATCAGATCTGAGCTGTATTGTGTGTAACAGAGGTGGAGATACTTGTGAGAAGTATTATGCTGTGTAATGTTACATGACTCAATCATTAATATACAGATAGTGTGGGTTTTTTAGCGAGATGCTTTCCCCGGGATACATACTGTGTTAATGTGTGAATGCTCTTGATGTTTTATTGTTATTGATGCTGCTATATTGATGATCAATGTAGAGGAGCTTATGTATTGTGTATGTATTCCGCAATAGTACATGATCAGGATAATCTCTGTTGAATATGTGTTAAATTATTCAAAATTTCTACATGGTATTAGAGCAGTTGATCATCAGATCTACTATTCAGGAAGTGTTTACATTCTATTTCTCTAGGCAGAGCCTGTAATCGGGCCAGGTAGCCTCTGGATTCATCCTTCCTTTGGAAGGTGAAATATCTGGTAAAAGCCCATACAGTCAATCTCTGTACAAGAAATATTTTGTTCTCACGAATTCTAGATCGGAAGCAGTTGAGTTGGTTGCTGGTGGAATTCGAATTTGCAGCAGTGTTTTCTTGGTGACATTGCAACAATGTCTTTCAACGGATTGCGATTGGAGTATGCTCTTGAGGGCAGCTCAAACTATATTGCATGGAAGGACAGGATGGAGGCAGTATTGGATGATAACGGGCTGAAGGAGTTCATAGATACGGATATCCCAAAGCCTACTGATGTTGCTGAGGCGGAAGTTTGGCAAAAGAAGACCGCAAAATGTCGAAGGATTCAGTTGGAAGGCGTGAAGGATCACATTGTGTCCAGCCTCCATGGAAAGGCTACTCCATATTTGATGTGGAAATCATTAACAGAATTATTCCAAAGCAAGAGTGATTAGAGGAAGCTGGCGCCAGGGAAAATTTTAATTACCCCCCCTAAATTTACAAATATAATAAATGGGCGAATCTCCATGGTATATAGGAAAAATGGAAGGTGATTTTATCAATAATATAATATGTATATATAATTTTTTGGTGAATCTCTCACCAGGCATGGCGAATATTTTACTCAATTATAAAATCTTGTATGATCTTGGCGAGTCTTTCACTAAATAATAAAACTTTGTAAAGTCCTAGTGAATCTTAGCATAGGCTACATGTTGGTTTAATTCCCCCATTTAAATAGGCTACATTCCAGGTGAATACCATGGGTCAATACCATGTGCCATTTTGGTGAATACCATGGGTCAATACCATGTGTCATTTTTATTTTTATTAATTCTAATATTAGGGTTAATAATGGTTTTTTGCATGGTATTAATAAAAATCTAGTCCATGGTATTTGTCCCATAGTATTTTGGCCATAGGTTTCACCTAAATATAACCCATTTTTTGAGTGTTCGTAAATATAAGGTGACTTATGGAGTAAATATAAAAAAATGTTTTATTTGTTTACCATACCTCTCGTTTATTTATATTTTTATTAATTTACCGTACCTCTTTTACAAATATGGTATTTGGCCCATAGGATTCACTTAAATAAAACCTCTTTCTTGAGCCTTCATAAATAGAACGAGGGTTATGGACTAAATATAAAAAGAGGTTTTATTTCTAGTTTATTTATATTTTTATTTATTTATATACCTTTTGAGTAAGTATAAAAAGACGTTTTATTTATTTACCATACCTTCACTTTACTTATATTTTTATTTGTTTACACCCTTACATGTATATAAGGTGACTTATGGAGTAAATATAAAAAATGTTTTATTTATTTACCATACCTCTCATTTATTTATATTTTTATTAATTTACCATACCTCTTTTATAAATATGGTATTTGGCCCATAGGATTCACTTAAATAAAACCTATTCTTGAAAATGGGCGAATGGATTCACTTAAATAAAACCTATTCTTGAAAATGGGCGAATGGAAGTTTGTAAGTCCTAATTTCAAGGGCTAAATTTACCTTTTTTACCCTCTCCCTTAAAATAAGGTGGGCTATTTGAGGTGATTTGTAAAAATGTACTATGATACAAAATATTCACCCACTAAAAATTTAAAACCCCTTAATTTCGCCAAAGGGCGAACATTTGCCCCTAAAATTATCCTTGGCTGGCGCTCAAAGATAAACTCAGAAACATCAAATGCGAGAAGGGTGACAGTATTCCCAAGTATCTCATGAAGTTCACTCAGTGCCGAGATGAGCTGGGAAGTGTGGGGGTTACTGTCGATGATGAGGACTTGGTGAGCTTGGCTCTCCTTGGTCTTCCGAAGAGTTGGCATTCCTATCAGGACTCTGTCAATGGTCGGGAGACGTTGCCAGGATGGGAAAGACTATGGTCAGATCTTGTGCAGGAGGAGATCAGGCGGAGTACCAGGGACGGATCTTCGTCAAAGGGAGCTGATGAAGAGAATTGTGCTTTGGCTGATAAAGCAAAGAAAGGGAAGAGCAAGAAAGCTTCTCAGTCTGGTGCGAAAGGCAAGAAGCAGGATATGTCCAAGGTGAAGTGTTTTTACTGTCACCAGCACGGACACTATGCCACAAATTTTCCGCAGAAGAAGAAGAACAAGCAAGCTGCTGGATCTGTAGGGGGAGAGGCCTTAGCTTCTCAATTTGAGCTTGATTTTTCATTGATCGCATGCTTGGTTTCAAGTGTGATGGGATCAGTGTGGTTCTTGGACAGTGGTGCGTCTTTTCACATGACGGGAGATAGAGATTTGTTCTCTGATCTGGAGGACAAAGATCTTGGAGTGCACATCGAGATGGGCGATGATGGTAGATACAGTGCGACCGGTATCGGTACCATTTCCTTTGAGAGGGAGTCTGGTAAACCCTTTGTATTGAAGGAAGTCATGCATGTTCCAGGATTGAAGAAGAATCTCATCTCAGTGGCGATGTTAGAAGACAAGGGGTATGATGTTGTTTTCAGCGAGGGAAAGGCCTTCCTGCGCAGCAAGACAACTGGTGAGACCCGGAAGATAGGGGTTCGAGTGAGGAACCTTTATCAGTTGCATGTAGATGGATGCGCAACAATGGCAGGCAAGGCAAAAGGATTGGTGAGCCGGGATGATGGCGAGTTGTGGCACAGGAGATTGGGTCACCTTCACCATGGAGCCTTGAAGATACTGCAGCAGATCACTACAGGGCTTCCTAAAGGCACACTTGCGCGGTCAGATCAGTGCAAGGGGTGTACTTTGGGGAAGTTTGTGAAAGCCACCTTTCACAAGAAGGATAGTCGTGCCACGAAGATCCTTGAGAGAATTCACACAGACGTGTGTGGACCTTTCTCATTTGCTTCGACAACAAAACACAGGTATTATGTGATTTTTGTTGATGATTTCTCTCGTAAGTGCTGGATCTTCTTCATGCAGAAGAAGAGTGAGACATATTCAAAGTTCTGTGAATTCAAAGCACTGGTCGAGAAGGAGTCGGGGAAGAAGGTGAAGGCTCTTAGGAGCGATAATGGTGGTGAATACATCTCGGATGAGTTCAAGGATTTCTGCAAGACAGAAGGGATTCGTAGAGAGCTCATAGCTCCCCATAACCCACAACAGAACGGGGTAGCTGAGCGGAAGAACAGAACGATTGTTGGTGTTGCACGGGAAATGTTGCATGATCAGGGCCTACCCCTTCACTTGTGGGCGGAAGCATGCAATACAGCAGTTTATGTGCAGAAATGTTGTCCTCATAGGATACTTGGCATGAGTACACCCGAGGAGGCTTATTCTGGTGAGAAGCCTGATCTTTCTCATTTGAGGATTTTTGGTGCTAACGTTGACATGCATGTGACGAAGGATGCCAGGAAGAAGTTGGAGCCGACCGCAGAGGTTGGGATATTTGTGGGGTACACTGATACGCCCCACAACTATCGTGTGTATTTTCTAGACAGTGGTAAAACTGTTGTGCGACGGGATATAAAATTTCAGGAGGAGAAAGCCATGAAGTGTTCGCTTGAGAGGGAGTTACACTTGCATGCAGATGAGGAGCTATTAGTTCCTAAGGATGAGCTTCAAGACGTGGATCAGCCACAAGACGAGGTTCATGGAGTGGAAGAGACCACTCATGCAGCGCCAACCATCAGAGGGCGAAAGCGCTTGATAGAAGCTGAGCGACTGGCTCAAGATGCAGAGAATGTTGTAGGACCACCTACAGCCCAACGCAGGTAGAGACAGTCACCTGATCGGTACACTGGATACATGGCTCTTATGAGCAAGTGTGTTGTGACTGATCCATCCTCTTTCGAGGAAGCTGTGGAGGATCCCGCATGGGTAGATGCCATGGTGGAAGAGTATGATTCTATTGTCAGAAACAGTGCATGGGAGATTGTTCCTAGAACAGAAGGGAAATCAGTGGTGGGTTCGAGATGGATCTACAAAGTTAAGCAGGTAGCTGACGGGAGTGTGGAGAAGTACAAGGCAAGATTTGTTGCCCAAGGCTTTTCACAGATTGAGGGGATCGATTATGAGGAGACCTTTGCACCTGTCACAAGGTATTCTTCCATACGGACGATTCTTGCTCTCTCAGCACAGATGGGATGGCACATTCATCAGATGGATGTGAAGACTGCGTTCCTCAACGGATTCATTGAGGAGGAGGTGTACATTGAGCAACCTGAAGGCTTTGAAGTCTTCAGCAGCGAGTCGCATGCGTGCAGGCTCAAGAGAGCGCTGTATGGGTTGAAGCAAGCACCACGTGCTTGGTACACACGGATAGACAGCTATTTCACAGGACTTGGATTCTCCAAGAGCGAGGCGGATTCGAACCTATACCAGATTGTGGTGGAGGGTAAGTTGCTTATCATTGTACTGTATGTTGATGATTTGATTCTAATGGGTGATGAGCTGTTGATACTGTCATGCAAGAAGGATCTTGCTATAGAGTTTGAGATGAAGGATTTGGGCCTCCTTCACTATTTCCTGGGATTGGAAATATGGCAGCACAGTGGTGGACTATTTGTTTCTCAGGGCAAGTATGCTCGGGAGATACTGGAGAAGTTCAACATGCATGGCTGCAAGCATGTTGATACTCCTCTTCTTGGAGGTTGGAGGAAGGAGGATGCTTCACGGATGCAGATTGGGCAGGGAGCCCAACGGACAGAAAGAGCACATCAGGAGGGGTCTTCAGTATCGGATCGACAACAGTTTCTTGGTACAGCAGGAAGCAGAGATCCGTGGCACTCAGTTCAGTGAAGGCCGAGTATATGGTAGCAAGTTTGGTTGCATGTGAGGCTATATGGATGAGGAAGATCCTAGTTGGTTTGTTCGGTTCTCATTTGGATCCTACTGTGATTTACTGTGATAACCAGAGTTGCATTAAACTCTCGGCTAATCCTGTATTTCATGATAGATCTAAACATAGTGACATCAGGTACCATCATATCAGAGATTGTGTGCAGCGGAGGATCATGTTACTTTCGTACATTCCAACGGAGGATCAGGATGCTGATATTCTGACGAAGACTCTCACCAGGAACAAATTCGAGTACCACCGAGGCAGGATAGGGGTTTCTGATAATCCATATCTTGTCGAGAGGGAGTGTTGAGATTGCAACAAGATGATGGAGCTTAGTGAAAAGAGTCGCCTTCACTAAGTGGGTCCGCAGGCTATTTTTGGCGCAAGTCTATTTTTAGACTATGTCTATTTTTAGACATATGGATCATGTCTATGGATTGCAGGTTGCTGTTTATGGATGATTGATCAAGTTGGGAAAAAATAGATGGACTTCTATTTTTGATGAAAGTGTGAGTGATCACAATGTGAGTGATCAAAGTCTATTTTTAGACTGGCTGTCAAAAATAGAAAAGTCAAATATTATTATCTCACAATAATATTTGGACTATAAACTTAATCTTATTCTCTTGGAGCACTTCAGTTTGAGCTACAGAGGTGGCACATGCAACTGTCAGAAGGAAATACACTTTTCTTATGAGTCAGTTGAGTTGTTGCATGCATGACTTCAGTTAGAACTCAATCAGTTGAGTTTGGTGGAGTTGATTGTGGAGTTGATGGAGTTGTGTTGAGTTTAGCTTTGTTAAACTAGTTGTATTTAGTCTAACTGGCAAATAGACTAGAGATGAGTTGGGTGAATTAGTTATTAATTAATTCACAAGTTATTAACTCATAATACAACTAATGAATACATCAGTTAACTCAGTTGCATGTCAGTGCATGTTCAGTTCAACAGGGACAGGTGGTAGAGAATCAGATTGCTATCAGTTGTGACTATAGTTGTGCACCAGATCTTGCACAATCAAGGGATTGAGTATGCCAATGAGTTTGCTCACGTATTTTCCCACATTATAGCTTGTGCTCACGTCCAACAAAGTGTGAGTGACTATTTTGCAGGTGAAAAACGAGTTTGGTGAGCCATTCTCACCAGTTCTTGAGCAGGTATTGAGCAGTGGAGGCAGGCAAGCAGTGGAAGAGATTTGGAGACCAGATCTGAGCTGTATTGTGTGTAACAGAGGTGGAAATACTTGTGAGAAGTATTATGTTGTGTAATGTTACATGACTCAATCATTAATATACAGATAGTGTGGGGTTTTTAGCGAGATGCTTTCCCCGGGATACATACTGTGTTAATGTGTGAATGCTCTTGATGTTTTATTGTTATTGATGCTGCTATATTGATGATCAACGTAGAGGAGCTTATGTATTGTGTATGTATTCCACAATAGTACATGATCAGGATAATCTCTGTTGAATATGTGTTAAATTATTCAAAATTTCTACAAATAGCAAGGATGCATCACTGCTCAAAGTTAGCCATTAGATAATTTGTTTAATTGTTTAATAATTTAGTTGTTATGTAATAAATAAATATTATGTAATAATAAGAATACCATCAACACATTATTGATAAGATTTAATATTATTACAGGAACTAATAATATTAAATTATTAATAAATTACATTATTTCATCAATTAGTTATAGATGATTTAACTTATGATTTCTTCATAACAGCTAGTTTCTAATATTATGGGTCAAACCCTAACTAACAATATTATTACAATATTTAATATAATATTAAAATTATTATTCCATTTATAATATCGAGATATAATATTTATTTATCACACAACAACTATTTTCCAGCTAAATTTAATATTATCAATTTATAATATCGAAACATAATATTTATTTATTACATAACAACTAAATTATTAAACAATTTAACAAATTACCTAACGACTAACTCTGAGCAGTGATGCATCCTTGCTATTTATTCCCTCAGATCTACTGATTTCTCACCTTGTCCTGAGGATGAACTACGAGGATGAACCACATTAGCTGGTTCGAAACGTCAACCAAATCCTAACGATTTGATTAATCCGAAACACTGATATCAACATTATGAATCACAAAAGTCTTAGATCTAACAAAAAAATATATTGTTTTTTTTTTTAAATGTTTTTTGATTTTTTTTTTTTTTTAATTTGAAAATATGTATATTTTTTGAAATATTAATTGTTTTTTGGGTTTTTTTTTCAACATATTTTGTTTTTTAGGATTTTTTAAAAATGTTTTTAATCTTAATTTTAGTAGTTTTTTACTTTTTATTTTTGGTTAATTTTCTATTTTTTTTAAATCTTTTTTGTTTTTTAATTTTCTTTTTTGTTTTTGTTAATTCTTTTTAAAAAATTTATATTTTTACTTAATTTTATAGTTTTTTTAAATTTTGTTTTTTTGTTTCCAATTTTTTTTTTATAGTTTACAAAAAAAAGGTGTTTTTTTTTTTTTTAAATATGTTTTTCTTATTATTTATTTCTTTATATTTTTTTACTTTTGTAATTCTTATTTTTTATAGGTTAATTTTGTTTTAACATTTTTATGATTGATTTTTTGTTTTTGTTAATTTTATTTATTTATTTATTTATTTTTTGTATATTTCATTTTTTTTATTTTTTTTTAATTTTATGTTTTGCTTTTATTATATATTTGTATCTACGTTTTGCTAATTTTTTTTTTCAAATGTTTTTATTTTTAATTTTATGTTTTCATTCTTCTTTTGAAATTTTAATGTTTTTGTGAGTCATGATAAAATCTTTTATACCATTATTTCAAAATGTTGAAAATTTACCCTAGAAAAAAAAAGTTTTATTCCAGTATTAACACTTTTCGTTTTGAGGGTGTTTTTTGCACAATTTTTGCAAAAACAATTGGTTTTCTCTACCATTTTTAAAACATGTTGAAACTTTACCCTAAAAAAAAAAAGAGAGAAAAAAGTGTTATTGCAACATCAACACTTTTGGTTTTGAGAGTGTTTTTTGCACAAAAAAATTGTTTTCACTGCCATTTTTAAAACACGCTGAAAATTTACACTAGAAAAAAAAGTGTTATTCCAGCATCAACACTTTTCGTTTTGCGGGTGTTTTGTGCACAAAAAAATTGTTTTCACTGCCATTTTTAAAACATGTTAAAAAGTGATATTCTAGTATCAACACTTTTTGTTTTTAGCACTGTTTTTCATGTTTTTTTGGGATTTTTTTTTGCTAGAGTTCCCTTTTGAGTTTATAGTTCCCATTACAAAGTTAACATTGTTATATGGTGGTATTTGTTGCAGACTATCAATTTATTGTAGGACAATTGTATAAAATGGGGCTTGATCATATTCTACACATATATGTTTTGGACCGTCAAACATAAAATGTTTTGTGGGCATGTCATTTTGGAATTGCAGGAGGTCATGTTGGGGGGGAAACTATTGCATGGAAGGTATTAAAAGCTAGACTCTAGTGGCCTACTCTTTTTAAATATGAAAAAATAATATGACAGGAAGTGTGATGTCTACTAACAAGTTGGAATACCATCTTGTCGTGATGAACTTCCATTACATCCAATCCAAACTATTGAGGCTTTTGAGAAGTGGATTTTTGACTTTATGGGGCCCATCAACCGTCCTGCACGACATTCTCATGCCCACTATATTATTACCACGACGGATTATTTAACGCATTGGGATGAAGTGGCTACTGTCAAATATTGTACTGTTGATGCCACTGCAAGTTTTATATTTGAAAATATAATCACTAGATTTGGTTGCCTGATGAGTCTTACTAGTGACCAAGGATCACATTTCATTAATGAGATGGTTGCTACACTACTGCAGGACTTCATGATCTAACAAAGTCACAAAAGCAGTCCATATCATCCGCAAGAAAATGGGAAAGTCAAAGCCTTTAATAAAATTTTGGACAAAGGGTTTACTAAAGTTTGTTTTGCAAATAGAGATGATTGGGATGAATAAGTTCTAGCTACTTTATGGGCATATCATACAATTGTGAAACAACTACACAAATATACACCATTTTAACTAGTTTGTGGACAAGAAGTTGCGGTACCAATTGAGTTTATTGTTCTGAATCTTTTCACTGCTGAAGCTACTAAGATGTTAGATGATGAGTCCATCAGAGAATGGTTACAGGAGTTGCGGAAGTTGTATGACGAGTTGCTCCTTGTAGATTTCCATTAGATTGTTGAGCAGGAATGACAAACATATAAAAAATAAATCCTTTTATGCTAGAGATCAAGTATTACTTTATGTTCCAGCAAATATCTTAAACATCCTGGTAAGTTACAAATGCATTGGCTGGGTCCTTTCTTTGTTGCGGAGATAAGGGAATCTAGAGATGTTTAGATTTGTCATCTTGATGGAGTTATTTTTCCTATTTGGGTGAATGACACACACCTGAATCCCTTCTATGGCTAATAAATCTTCTTTGATAAATTCTCTCTCTCCCAAAGCAGGAATCAATTAGATTTAGGATTCAGTCAGTTGTGTTAGTCATTCAAGTAGTTAATTTAATTTGCGACAATTAGTTTATTACTCTAGTTATGTCAATCGATTATTATGTTATCGTTGTGACCCACTGCAACTCATTGTTCTTGGGGAGGTATGTGTAAAGTGTCATTTTGGGCAATTTCATAATCATTAATAACTATGTTTTCAGTCATTATGTGAATATTTCATGTAATAATCACTTTTTGCCAATTTGAATTTCCATTTTATGGCTTTCAAATCATTTCCTATTACCTTGTCATCATGGCATTTCGTTCTTTGATGTTTTTACGTCATGTCTCGAGGATTTGTGTCCTAGTCATCATTAATATCTAGGTTCAAATTGAGTTGGAAAGTTGTCGTATTTAATAACTAACGCTCTAATCATTTTTCTTTATGTCAGGTCCTTTTTGTATAGGCCGAGTGTCATAGTGTTAATTCTTTATTGTGTCTCTGCATCCCTTAGAGTTTTCTTCCCTCGCTTCTACATCGAGCCTCCCTACTTCTCAAAATCGTTGCCATCCCCTTATTTGTATTGATTATAGTCATCAATGTTTTTCTATGGGTCATCTTTCTAAGCTTTCAGTTCCATTTGGCCTCTCAGATCACCATATTGAGCCCACCGAATATACCTTGAGAAAATATGAAAAAGGTACCTTTGTCGACAATGAGTTGACTGGCCATATTTTGTTTCCAGTTTTGAAGTATCAGGTGTTTATGGATTTTGTGGCTAAACTAGGTGTTAGTACTACTTCATAGCAAAAACCTTTATTTTCACCTCTACAATGATCTTCCTTGATGAAATTACACAATTTTCTTGTCTTTGGCACCATCAGAGAAGCCATGTGTTGCAACAAGTTCCTCATCAGCCGAATTCAAGGAGGTTCACTGTTTCTATACATCGAATATCACATCCATGTTGACGATATTTACAAGCTTACATGATTGTTTCCATATGGCCCAAATGTTTCCTCTACATTCCATAGTTTCTCTAAATGGAGTGAAAAGAAGGGTGATTGATAACTTATATACAAAGTATGCCACTCAATGTAAAGGTTGGGGCATTGTTATTGATATGATCAACCATCGCTGGATTAAATTTGCATGCAATTACACCAAAGTTGAGTGCACAGTAGATACTATTTATGTTTCCAAGGCCTATTATCAAGGAGAGTCATTAAATTGGTACAACTATCTTTTGAATGAGATTTTGGATGCCACTGAGGATGTATTTAAATGGGAAACCAATTTTATCTATGGGTATTTAGTTATTTCCATCTCTATGATGAAATGGTGCATGCCTAAAGGTAGAGAACCAACTAAAATTGCTAAAAATGAACCTCTTTCCCTTTCGTATGCTCCATGGAAAACTTCTACTAATTTTGCTAATAGATATTTTAATGAGAAACCTTTTGAAAAATGGTACACTAAGATGGTGCATGCTAGAGAAACATTGACTAGGTTTCGAAGGACGATTCTGGATAAATATGCTCATTAGATATGGTTTGGGATAGGTCATGGTCATACTTACATTCTCCCTAGAACAACCACCCCTGATACATTCAAGATGCAGGTGTTGCCCTATTATGTCCCTAAAGAAGCTATCCCAAATGAGGTATTTCCTTGGCTCGTAGTTCAATATAGGAACCAAGATGGAAAGATTATTTATTCTCTAGATGAAATACAGCCTCATAATTCCTCTACAGATGTTTTTTCGTGTTCCAAAAATTGCACCCTTCATATTGAACAAGATCTCCAGCCGATATTGAAGAAGTTCCGGGAATGTGTGTTTTATGTTCGTAATACTATGCCCAAAGTTAGTTCCACGGTAAGTTCTGCTAGCTATACTTCAAATATTACTAGTATTGTTCCTCTTACTGGTCCATCATTTAAGTTGTCAGAAGTACCCTTTGTTGCTATGAGTCTATTGTCATTGCTACAACAACCTCCAAAATTTTGGACTCCACCAAATTTTGGAGCCTACCTTGGTCTTGTATAGTGTCATCGAAAAAATTGAAATCCATCCCATGTGTTTTCTCTAAGTTTTTTGGCCCCTTTTGTGAGAAAGTAAAAACATCGTATTTTCACATGTTAGCTATCGCATAATGTGTATAAGCCTATTTTGGTGGTTTCAAGGGGTTATGTTTGTGGAAAGGAGTTGATCTTTCCATGTAAACATATGTCGCACTCATTCCTGAATTTCGAAGTGTAGGTTTTAACCCCATACATAAATTACCTACATACGAATTCTGAAACACAGAAAATAAACAACCGAGAGCATAACACATAAAACACATATACACAGAGATTTTCCCCTGGATCCAAAAATCGGGACTACCAGCTTGATTTTTCATTATATTCCTTTCAATGTTACAATACATATTTATACATGCCGAAGCACCCAATACCATGGACCCAAAACCATCGTGTCCAAAACCATGTGCGAAAACCATGCACAAAACCATACGTAGGTCCACCCAACCTAATATAGGGTCCCAAAAAAATTCCCCAGGGCACTGCCTCGGACCCCATAGAGGGGGACTAATCGCCCCCATTAAACCCCCTATTGTGCAGTCGATGCAACGAAGGGGGGGTGCCACCCCCCTTCTAATCCCCTAGTTAACTACGTAGGCTAGTCGTGGAAAGAATATAACACAACCCAACATTAAGAACTATCACACAAGTGTTGTCACGATTATCACAAAGTGTACCTTTAGTGTCACACTTGTCACAAGCCATCGAAAATTTGTTGCATTGAGGGAATTCTATTGTTCGTGTGTCCTGGATGATCTATGTTGTTATGTCATTGAGTATTATAAGTGTGTGATCACAGTTGAGTCTTATCACTATACACATCATCTTCATCGATCCCACACTTAGTAAAATTTTACAAAACCTTCCAACCAATCCCCTTGACACTAGGAAATGTGCGACTCTTACCTCCCAAGACTGTGCACTGCGCAGTTCCATTGCTTAAGACCAGATCTTGGCCTCCAAAATTACATAATCCAAGCCTCTAGCCTGGCCCCAATTGTGCATTGCATAGTCTTTAATCTCAAGCTCATCTCCTAAGTTCCTGAGCTACGTAATTGCACAATCACTAGGTCTGCTTTGCCTCCTATAACTGCATAGTTGGCTGAAACAATGAAAAATCCCTCATCCCATCTCACTGAGTCCCAAAATTGGACTATCTGCCTGCCTAGTCTTTTCTAAATTGCGCATTGTGAAATCTCAAGGCTCAAGATTCAGCCCTGATTACTTGAGTTGCACAGCTGTGTAGTCATTTATCCTCTCCCTCAGCTTGTCACTCACTTAGTGGATCAACATGCACTATCTTAGACTAGGGGTTTATCAAACTGATGTCATCTCATCATGAGTGAATTGTAGATGCAAGTACTCTATCATACATTGAAAGGATGATGAAGAAGGAGATGGAGAAGGGTATATGGTGGTAAACATATTTGTAGCTGATTATGCAAGCTAATCAATCAAGAGAAAGCAAAGGAACACCAATTTGCGACCACAGCTCAAGACTTGATATCATTGAAGAATCCTTACCTCTAAGCCATATGGAGGTGGATAGAAGAACTTTATCAAGAAGACATATAGCAAGCATCAACAAAATTGGCTTGACATTGACATGTCATCAAGAAATCCATGTCAATAGTGTTATGTCATGTCATGTCATGATTTTTCATATGACACATAATTATTGTGGATTATGTAATTTCTTATTTGAAAAAGTATTTTAAAGTGGAAGTCCAAAGGACATGCACAAAATATGAAGAGTCATGTAAAGTCGAAAAGTCATAGGAAGTCAAACCTTCATGAGGGTAGTCAAAGAGTCACAAGGGAGGTGAAGCATCACCCCATTGGTTATATATAAACCCTAATTATATCAGCAAAGGAATTTTCTCCTTGGCTCCTCCTGCAAGGCATTAGAGAGACAAACTAGTTATTTTGAGGAGAAAGTGGTGGCTCAAATGCTCCATTATTTGAGCTAGTGGCATTCAATGTAAGCATGTGTCTTGAAACTTTTACTTAATATATGAAGCTTGATGTCCAACATGTTCTTTGTGCATGGATTATGAATATTTGTAAGATTGTTTTGTGAATGTTTATGATTCATGTTTGTTTTCACCTATACTAAATTAATTGAACTATTTTGGTTATTTTAGTGATTATCATAATAAGAATGTGTTATATTGGTTATAATGATCGTCGCGTCTTCGTGGACTATTCCACTAGATGTTAGACAAGTACTCTCTATTCATGTGTGTCTCTACTAGGGTGGTACTATTATGTCTCCCTCAGAGGCTCACTTTTCTTTCTGCCTTCGGAGTAGAAGAACCTCGACACATCTATCACCGAACAGTCATTAAACACACTTACTTGCTTTTTGAAGACACATTTTCACTCCTCTCTCTTGGTGACAGTTAGATCCACAGAAAATATTGAGGAAACTAGCAATCAAGGAATATTTTGGATGGGGCTCTTATCTGATTTAGAATATTAGAATGTTGTGCTAATATCCTCCTCAAATTAGAAACAAAATGCTTTCATTGTGATTAAGGATTCACAATTTTATTGTGAGTGAAATGATGAGTTTTTTTATGTTAATTTTATGAGCAATTTAACATAAATAAGAGACTGAACAACAACATAAACATGTACAGAACATCATCAAAAACATATTACAACAGGAACATGATAAAGGAGTTCACCCCTCCTGGGCTACGTATCCTTGGTATAGCTTCCAATGGCTTGGGTCTCTCTATTATGCTCAAAAGTGTAAAAAGATGTGTTTACAATGCTCAAATGCTTCTGAAACCTACTCCAATTCATCCATAATGTCCAAAAATGGATATCTAGCCTCTTTGGCACCTAATTTAGTGAAAAACTGAAGATTTATGATTTCTCCTTGTTTTCCCAATATTCGCTCCACAAATTGCCCCATTTGTGGCATGATCCTACAAATTAGCTCCAAAAAGTGCTAACCAAGCAAAAATTTCACTGTGCGGCGATCCATAATCTGTCGGCACTGATTGTCCCAACGCAAATCATAATCAATGAGAACCGGCGGGGTTATGGTTTGTGAATGTGCCCAGGTGATTTGCGATTGCAATATAGTGGACTCGACAGAACTATTAACCAGAACTCATAAAATTATCGCATCCGGGATCCTTTCACAATTAATAATCAACAGAGTACCAACCGTCTTATATATGCGGGACTCTGCTTTCTACGATGTACGATTTGCAATCTGCAATTGTGATTATCGCCTTGCAACCCTTCCCTTCTCGGGGACCAATCATCGCATCGTAATTTCCAGGGCCGATTATTTAATACCTTTTTGCCCACTCTGTTGCGATCTGTGATTACGATTATCACATCGCACCCTGGCTTGTTCCAGGGTCGACTTTTAACGCCAACCCACTTGTGACATGCAATTTGCAAAATGCGAGGGCCAATGGCAGCTTACCACTTGGTGCTTCCCCATTCGTTGAAGATCGCTGCCAAATCATCTTTTCCTGCCATCTGTCAAGTCAAACCTAAACTTTTACTTGCTCTAACTTCTTCATACGAGCTCGTATTCGAGTTGTGTTTGCACCGTTGGAATCAGGATGAAAAGCTCCTTGATCTGAAGCTAAGTTCATAGAGATTCTGATGTTGATTTTGGGTAGCATCGAATGTGCTCTAGCCACGAAATTTGGTGGAGAGACTAAGGCACATGAGATCTATAATACACAGAAGGGTTTGGGTAGATTCTAAACAGTTGGGGAGATATTAAAATAATTAATATTTTTAATGGAGTCCCTAAGTCTAAACTGAGGGAAATTAAAATATTAATGTGAATTAACATAAAACTTTGTTAGAATGGTCCAAAACTCATGGATCAAGCAAAATCTAATCTTAGCTGTTTATTAGTGACTTAATCTCGGTCATTGATCTGTCAACGAGAAAAGTATAAGAGGAGGCTTGAGGGTCACTTGGAGAACACACCAAGAGATCAAGATTTCGACTTTCTCAGGCTCAGTTTGTTGAGAAAGTTGAGAGAGTGATCATAGTTGTAGCTTAGGGGTAATGAATACAGAAGTAGAGATGTAGAGATATCAGCGGGAGGATCAGTGCAGTAGCCAGAGAGAGGGACACAGAAATGGTCGGGGTTAGGCAGTATTGTGTCAGAACAACCGGGAAAACTGACGCAGAGGGCAGAAGACAGAATTGCCGGGAACAACCGAAACTGTCGGGAACTGCCAGAACAGCCAGGAAAGTTTACACAGATGGCAGAAGTCGGAACTGCCGGGAATAGCCAGAACTGTCGAAATAGCCAGGAAAGCTGACATAGAGGGCAGAAGCCAGAACTG
Source organism: Pinus tabuliformis (assembly GCA_031772625.1). NCBI lineage: Eukaryota > Viridiplantae > Streptophyta > Pinopsida > Pinales > Pinaceae > Pinus > Pinus tabuliformis. The sequence continues at coordinate 1,305,594,840 of CM062809.1, read as the reverse complement.
CCGGGAACAACTGGAACTGCCGGAACAGCTGGGAAAGCTGACGCAGAGAAGAGAAGCCGCAACTACCGGGAACAACCGGAACTACCAGGAGAGCTAACGCAGTCCCTAGAGGCTGACGATGGGGTTTCGTGGCGAAGATTGGAGCTGTGGAGCTGCTGGAGTGTTTATCCAAGGTTTCAGCCAAAATATTTGCTTCTAAGTAGGGAGGTACTACTGCTGAGATTTTTCTCTATTAGGTGAGCGAGATTTGGCACCTAGATTGTATTTTGATACTACTTAATAAATCAAACCCTCAAGTAGCTACACCGGTTTTCCCGCATTGGGTTTTTCCGGGGACATTAGTCCAAAAACAACGATGTCACTTATGTTCTTGTTTCTATTTCCTTCAGTTGATGATCTGTAATGTGTTGAGCATGGATTTGTATTTATTTCCAGTATTTACATGGTAAATAACTTGTTAATTAATAGAGCAAGTAGGTAGGAATAAATCAGTAAAGTGTGTTGGAAATAATACTGAGGGGGGGGGGGAATCAGTATTATCTAGCAATTTACCAAATCTTCCTTATTTGATCTTTTGAAATATTCTTGCATATCAGTACCATAAAACAATGAGCATGAATAAAGAAAATAGACAGTCACACCAAAGAACACAAGATGTAAGGTGGAAACCCAATGCGGGAGAAAAACCACCTGCTGCAATAATGTCTCTATCTTCTTTCAAGAAATTCTTTTTACAATGATTTTGTACTGGTGCAGTCCTTTACCAGCACGCAGGCTGCAACCTGCAAAGAGCTACAACTCTTTCTTGTTTTCCAGACTTCTCCTGGAAGGGAGCTACAACCCCCTACTTCTTTTCAAAATGATCAACAAGTATACAACAGATACAGTCTACTACAGATATCAGATCAGTAATTACAGAAACAACCCAGAACACCTTATGAACAGAAATATACAGTTAACAGATCATCTTGAGACAGGGACGCATATTTTCTTTCTGTGGCCTGCGACTGGACGCAGTATACCTTATGCTGTTCTGCGTGCAGACGCACTGTTCCTTTTGCTTGTCTGCGACCGACGCACACATCAACACTATCGCGCCGCGTCTTTCGCTTCAGAGACGCACCCAATACCACAGTCGCGCCGCGTCCTTCGCTTCAGAGACGCACCTGATCCTTTACTGTACTGCGTCCCGGCGCACTTTCCCTTCACTGAATCTGCGTCCCTTTAGATATAGAAGATAAGAGGACTTCAGAACCAACCCAAACACTCAGATCCACAGATCTGATCATGCGCCATATAGATCGTAGTCCATTAGAAGATTTACCCTTAAAGATATGGACTAGATCACACCAAGAGATGATCAACCAAGATGATTCCTAATCCAAATGAACTCCTTTGCTTTATATAGGCAAGCTTCTCCCCAAAGCGTGGAACAATACCACGAGCCGACACCAGAGAAACACGCAACCGTCGGCTAGATACCACACAAGAAGCCCCCACGAGTTTTTCTCTACCTTGAAATGTGTGCACTGGGCGGACGCACCTTCTGAACGGCTGGCCGGCGTCCCTAGACGCGGGTTCTGTATGGAATACCTGCGGGGACGCGCTTGCTAAACAAAATTTCCTGCGTCCTTCTTGATTTACCACCTGAAGGCGTTTGCCATCAAGTACAACACCTGAATCATAATGCCAACAAACTCCCCCTTTGGACTTGATGGCAACCACATAAACTTTCAGCTTCATCATTCTCCCCCTTTGACATCAAGAGCAAAGGGTATGCTCCCCCTATGCTCATGCTTCTCCAGAATTGTAACCAGAAATCCATCATGAAGAAGACAGAGACATATTGCAGCTATTTCCAAGATCTCCTTCTCCATAATGCCAACAATGCATTATGTGCTCCCCCTGAGCCTATACCATCAATAGGAAGATGGTCAACAGTGAGATGATGCATCAACAACCCCCAGCTTTTGCCTGAGGTATTCAAAAGTGTCCCTGGGCAACGGTTTGGTGAAAATATCAGCAACTTGTTCCTTAGAAGGAACATACTCCAACTTGACCTTCTGTTCAAGTACTTGTTCCCGGAGAAAATGGTACTTGATTGGTATGTGCTTGGTTTTTGAATGCATAACCGGATTCTTTGAGATGCTGATTGCACTTGTGTTGTCACATAAGATAGGAATAGGAGGTGTACAAGTGATTTGATAATCCTGCAAAGTCTGCATCATCCAAAGAAGTTGGGTGCAACAAGATGCAGCCGCAACATATTCCGCTTCAGCTGTAGACAAGGCAATTGAACTCTGTTTCTTGCTGAACCAAGATACCAGTCTAGAACCCATAAAGAATGCACCACCACTTGTGCTTTTCCTGTCATCCACGCTTCCGGCCCAATCTGCATCTGTATAAGCATGAAGAGTGAGATCTGGATCTCTAGGATACCATAGGCCATAATTTTGAGTCCCTTGAAGATATTTGAAGATTCTCTTTACTGCTTGAAGATGAGTCTCCTTTGGATTTGCCTGAAACCTTCCAACTATTCCAACTGCATGCATGATGTCTGGTCGGGTACCTGTCAAATATAGTAGACTTCCAATCATAGATCTGTAGGTTGGTTGATGAACTGCTGCAGATTCGTCATTTGCACTGAGACTACATCCTGTGACCATGGGTGTACATACTGGTTTTGCATCTTCCATGCCATATTTCTTCAAAATCTGCTTGAGATACTTGGTTTGAGATAAAAGGATTCCTCCTTTCTTTTGTTGGATTTGCAAACCAAGAAAGTATGTCAGTTCTCCTAGCAAGGACATCTCAAATTCTTTCTGCATGACTGAGGCAAAGCTTTGACTCATAGCTTCTTCATTACTGCCAAAAATAATGTCATCTACATACACAACAAGTATTAGTAATTTGTCATTTTCAACTTTTATATAAAGATTGCTATCTGCTGAACCTTTTGAGAAACCTTGTTGATGAAGATATTTGTCCAACCGGTAGTACCAAGCCCTTGGAGCTTGTTTGAGACCATAGAGAGCCTTTTTTAATCGGCATACAAGATTTGGATCGTTTCCAAGAATGAAACCATCTGGCTGTTCAATGTACACTTCTTCATCCAAGTCTCCATTCAGAAAAGCTGATTTCACATCCATTTGAAATACTTTGAAGTTCTGACAACTTGAGAGAGCAAGAAACATTCGGATGGCCTCAAGTCTTGCAACAGGAGCAAAAGTTTCTTCAAAGTCTATTCCTTCTTGCTGTGCATACCCTTTACAAACAAGTCTGGCTTTGTTTCTAATTACTTCTCCATTTTCATTCAATTTATTTTTGAACACCCATTTTGTTCCGATAACATTCTTATCCTTTGGTCTAGGAACCAGCTCCCAAGTATTGTTCTTTTCGATTTGCTCAAGTTCTTCATCCATTGCTTTCACCCAACATTCATCTTTGCATGCTTCTTTCACATTTTGTGGTTCAGTAGAGGAGAGTAATGCCAAATAACTTGAAGCTTCTGCAACTGTTCTTCTAGTTTGTATACCTGCTTCCTTTTGTCCCATGATCTGAGATTCTGGATGGTTCTTTTGAACATATCTGGATGGAGTCTTTTCTTCTATTCTTGTTCTTTCTTCTGCTTCTTCGTGAGGTCCGTCTTGAAATTGTTCTTGCGGTTCTTCTTCTTCATCATTCTGTCTTTGAGGGTAGCTTTCATCTTCTTCAATGTCTTCACGATGTATTTGCCTAGGAATGTATCCTTTCTCATCAACCACTACATCAATGCTTTCAACAATTCTGCCAAGTCTTTTATTGTAGCATTTGTATGCTTTGCTATGTGGAGAGTAACCAAGAAGAATTCCTTCATCTGCTCTAGGATCAAGTTTGCCAAGCTGCTCCTCAGTATTTTTGATATAGCATTTGCTCCCAAAGATTTTGAAGTGCTTTACTGAAGGAGTTTTACCACTCCAGAGCTCATGAGGAGTTTGAGTGCTGTTCACTCGAACATTTGTCTTGTTGAGAATAATAACTGCCGCATGTGCAGCTTCACCCCAGAAGGTTGCAGGAGTTCCTGATTCATCAAGCATAGCACGAGCCATTTGCTGGACTGTTCTGTTCATTCTTTCCACTACTCCATTTTGCTGAGGAGTTCTAGCTGTAGAAAATTCTCTCCTTATTCCATGTTCATCACAGAAATCGAAAAATTCATTTGAAGTAAATTCTCCACCTCTGTCGGATCTGAGGCACTTAATCTTGTGACCTGATTCATTTTCAGCCAAGGCTTTGAAGGATTTGAATTTTTCGAAAGCTTCATCTTTGTGCTTCATAAGTCCCAACCAAACAAACCTGGAGAAATCGTCAATAAATAATATCAAGTATTCCTCTCCTCTAGGTGTTCTTTTTCTGAATGGTCCACATACATCTGTATGTACTAGCTCCAGAGGCATACTGGCTGATCCTTCTTTCTCTGGAAAGTTAGTTCTAGTCTGTTTTCCAAACTGACATGATCTGCACATGGTGTTGTCAGGAATTTTGATATCTGGAAGATCGCGAACTGCCTGATATTTGCAAGCTTTCCTTATTTGTGAGAAACTTAGATGTCCCAATCTTCGATGCCATAACCAGTGCTCTTCATCCTTGCTTAAATAGCATTGTTGTTGTTCTTCATCAAAAATGTATAGATTATTTGAAGTTCTTTTTCCTTTGAGAACTGTTTTACCTGTATCAAGATCACGAACAAGACATCCATTTGATCTGAATATAACCTCGGTTCTTTGATCACACATCTGGCTTACACTTAGAAGATTATGCTTTAGTCCATCAACAAACAAAACATTTCCAGCCTTAACATCTTCTTTTAAAGGAGCAATACCTTTTCCTTTTATAGTTGCAGGAGTATCATTTCCAAAAGAGACTTTCTTTCCCTTTTCTAAATTAGAATAAGATTCAAGTTTTTCTTTATCACCTGTCATGTGCTTTGAACATCCACTGTCAATGTACCATAGATTTTCTTGTCCTTCTGCATAGAATGCTATCCCACATCTTTCTGTTTGAGGTTCCTTTATTTTCCATGTTTTGGTGCCTGAGGTTTGTTCCCTTTTTTGTTCTTGTACCTTTCTTTCCGGAAACCTGCTTCTGCATTCAACATCTTCATGTCCAAAATTATTGCAAATAGAGCATTCAACTTCATTTTCAAGAGCTGAAAAATTGTTATAGGTCCTTTTTGTATTCCCTGTCATGCTTCTTTGTTTTTGAGCTTCCCTAGTCATGATTGTTTTATACGCAACACATTGGGCTGCTTTGTGACCAAAGTTATGGCAAGAAAAGCATTGTCCATTGAAGAAGTTTCTGCGATTATTGAATCTACCAGCCGACTGATTGTAATTTCTATTTTCATCTATTCTTGAACCAAATTGAGAAGGTTTTACCTGTGGCTGGTTGTGGCTTTTGTTCACCCTTAAGCTGGATTGCCCCTGATAGTTTGAAGTTTGTCCCTGCTTTACCTGATGATCTTCCTTGTGTTCTTGCTCATTTCTTCTTGCGGCATCAAGATAACTTTTTGAAGTGGAAGCTTGAGAAGTTTCTCCATTGTAGCCCAGACCTGTCTTATTTAGAGGAGATCGCTGCACACTGATAATCTCATTCAACGTTTCAGATCCTTTGACAAACTTGAGATTAATAGTTTTTGTTTTCTCAATTTCTTTTCTAAGACCAACAATTTCACCTTCTAATTTTTCAAGATGTTTTTCCTTTTCATCAATCTGAAATTGTAGAGTATCAATAATCATGTTCTTTTCTTCTATACATCTCTTGAGTCTAGTAATTTCATCATAAAGGTTATCCACATCTATAGCATCCTCATAATTGTCATCTTCAAATGCCATTAACAATCTATATTTGTTACCTTGTTCATCTTCATCACTGTTTGATAAGCCATCGCTATCTTCATGGGTGTAGTAGCTTTTCTTATTTGTACCCTGTTTCTTGTTCCATCTAACTGGTTCCTTTCCTTTATCCTTATAAGAGAATTTTGCAGCATAATGACCTACTCTTCCACAAGCAAAACATTTGAAAGGTAGCTTACCTCTGAACCTTCCAGAACCCCTTTGAAGATTTCTGACAAAGTTTGATTCTTCTTCCTCTTCTTCTGGAACATGACATGCTTCATAGTGATCTTCTTTGCCTGATGCTTTAAAAGCAGCTTCCCTTCTATCTGATGGACCTCCCTTTCTCATTTCATAAGCAGTTAGAATTCCATGCAGCTGAGACATAGTGAGAACACGGAGATTTTCCTTTTCTTCTACTGCAGATACTTTAGATTCAAACTTGGGAGATAAAGATCTTAGAATCTTTTGAACTACTATAGTCTCTTTTATTTCTTCACCCAAATTTTTCATACAATTAACAATCTCATCTACTCGAAGAAAATAATTAGCCACACTTTCATCATTATACATCTTGAGAGTCTCATATTGAATCCTGAGAGTTTGAAGTTTAGCTTCTTTTACCTGTTCATCTCCTTCATAGCTAGTGATCATTTTGTCCCATATCTCTTTTGCTGATTTGAAGTGCATGACCTTCATGAACTCTGTTTGAGATATACTTCCTAATAGAGTGCTGACTGCTTTTGCATTTGTTTCATACTGCTTTTTCTCAGCTGGATCTGTAGGAGTAACTGAAGGAAAGGCATAGCCTGATTCTACAATGTTCCAAACTTCTGTACCAAGAGATTGAAGATATGCAGTAACTCTTACCTTCCAATAATTGAAGTTTGTTCCATCGAAGACGGGTGGCCTGATTGATGCTTCTCTCTCGTAGTTGCTCATGATGAACGATCTACCTTCAAGCGATCAAGCTGTTCTGAAGGACCTGCTCCGATACCAATTGTTGGAAATAATACTGAGGGGGGGGGGGAATCAGTATTATCTAGCAATTTACCAAATCTTCCTTATTTGATCTTTTGAAATATTCTTGCATATCAGTACCATAAAACAATGAGCATGAATAAAGAAAATAGACAGTCACACCAAAGAACACAAGATGTAAGGTGGAAACCCAATGCGGGAGAAAAACCACCTGCTGCAATAATGTCTCTATCTTCTTTCAAGAAATTCTTTTTACAATGATTTTGTACTGGTGCAGTCCTTTACCAGCACGCAGGCTGCAACCTGCAAAGAGCTACAACTCTTTCTTGTTTTCCAGACTTCTCCTGGAAGGGAGCTACAACCCCCTACTTCTTTTAAAAATGATCAACAAGTATACAACAGATACAGTCTACTACAGATATCAGATCAGTAATTACAGAAACAACCCAGAACACCTTATGAACAGAAATATACAGTTAACAGATCATCTTGAGACAGGGACGCATATTTTCTTTCTGTGGCCTGCGACTGGACGCAGTATACCTTATGCTGTTCTGCGTGCAGACGCACTGTTCCTTTTGCTTGTCTGCGACCGACGCACACATCAACACTATCGCGCCGCGTCTTTCGCTTCAGAGACGCACCTGATCCTTTACTGTACTGCGTCCCGGCGCACTTTCCCTTCACTGAATCTGCGTCCCTTTAGATATAGAAGATAAGAGGACTTCAGAACCAACCCAAACACTCAGATCCACAGATCTGATCATGCGCCATATAGATCGTAGTCCATTAGAAGATTTACCCTTAAAGATATGGACTAGATCACACCAAGAGATGATCAACCAAGATGATTCCTAATCCAAATGAACTCCTTTGCTTTATATAGGCAAGCTTCTCCCCAAAGCGTGGAACAATACCACGAGCCGACACCAGAGAAACACGCAACCGTCGGCTAGATACCACACAAGAAGCCCCCACGAGTTTTTCTCTACCTTGAAATGTGTGCACTGGGCGGACGCACCTTCTGAACGGCTGGCCGGCGTCCCTAGACGCGGGTTCTGTATGGAATACCTGCGGGGACGCGCTTGCTAAACAAAATTTCCTGCGTCCTTCTTGATTTACCACCTGAAGGCGTTTGCCATCAAGTACAACACCTGAATCATAATGCCAACAAAGTGCATGAAGGGTTTCTAACGTGTGAGACTTAGAAATTCCAACATGGTATCAGAGCATGGTTGCATATCACAGGAGAACTAAGGACATCAGCCGAGCAGAGTAGCAGCAGCAGGAAAATAGATGTCCCGAGTGAAAAAAGTTGTTCCTAGCAGAGTAGCAGCAAGGAAGGGGTGACGCAGTGCTTGCGTTATCAAGATTGAGCCAAGAAGAGGCTATGCAAAGGCTGAGGGAGGCAAAGACAAGATCACGTAGAGGCGAGGAGGGTTGACACAGTTGGATGAGGAAGCTGATTTGTCGGTGCCGGGATTGCACAGAGCTTAAGAGCTCTAACCTTCAGTTTGATGGGGTTTAGGAGGTTGTGGGTAAGTTGTAGAGTGGAGCTGGTGGGGTACTGTAGTGAGAACAGTACCTAACAGGGCAAGGCCAAGGAGGAGGGAGTTGCTACCGAGGGTTTCTAGCCAAGAAATTCAGATCAGTGGTGCAGTTGCACAAACAATCAGAGTGGGGGCATCTCAACATTGGCAAAAGGATTTCCAAGAGGGAAATCGAGATTCATAGGGTGTCACACCAATAACTTCCAGGAGGGAAGCAAAGGAGCAGTGAGATGGTAGTGAATGGGGTAAGAGACCAGGACAGATTGGACGAAGCCTCAAACTTTGTAGTCTAGAAGGCCAAAATCCTATCTGTTCTAGACAGAAATCATGTCAAGAACTTCGCCTTGAGGATGATAGCAATCCTAGTTGACACAGCTAATAATGATAAGTACGAGGAGGCAATGGCGAGGGCCAAGAGCATCATTCTTGACGGGGTCAAAGACCATGTAGTACCACATATTTCCAAGAAGGACATGACAAATGAGATGTGGGAGGCCCTAAAGAAATTGTACCAACATATTTCCATGTAGAGGAATATGCTACTGGAAAATCAGTTGTGATCATACCAGATGAAGAAGGGAGAACAAATCGACCCATTCCTCGGTCGATTGAAGGAGATCCGGGATTAACGGACTTCCATAGGGGCAACACTGGATCCATAATTGATGGTAAGAATAGCCCTAAACGCAGTCTCAGAACACTAGGAGGTATTTGTCTAGAGCATAGTGGGCAGGGCGAGCCTTCCAATTGGGAGGAAATATGGGCTGCTCTTCACCAAGAAAAGATCAGAAGGCTGAGCAAGGCGGGAAGCAGCAGCAAGGGGTCAAAATCAAGAAGGAGGAGGGGGAGGATGTTACCCTAACATCTAAGGGAAAGCACGAGAAATAGAAGAAGAAGGACCTCTCCAAGGTCAAATGCTTCCACTGTGGGGAGTTGGGTCATTATGCGACCTTGTGTCCAAGGAAGAAGAGCAAGGGAGAGGCCTCTGAGACCAAGGTTGCGCCAGTAAGGGCAAAGAAGGAAGTGGAGATAGATGATAATTGTGCCATGAGTGCACACACACCACTTAAGCGGAAGTGGGGAGACATCGAGTTGTAGTCAGATAGAATACAGGAAATGAGGGTCAGGATCCTCAAGGTACATAGCCTCTTGGATTAGACCTTGCTATGGGAGCCCTGAAGAGGAGTAGTAGTACTGGCGAATGTCAGTAGAGACAGATGCAAATGGAGTGACAAAGGGAGCTATAGTGCAGGATTCTTAGGAGAGCATGAGGCAGCAGTGTGAGAAGCACGAGAGTATTATACCAGTTCAAGATAGCACAAAGAGGTGTGCAACGGTGCGAGATGTAGGGACTTGTTGCATCAATGCAGAGGTCAGAGAGGGAGCACTTGTCAGTGATAGAGGGAACTTCAGTATCGAGGGAGCACTTGTCAGCAACAGAGGGAGCTTCAGCATCGAGGGTGTCTCTAGCCTAACAGAGATGTCAGATTTGGAAGCTTAGTTACTTACTTCTCAGTAACTGGGCTGCAGTGCAGCAGTGAGAAGTGACAATGCTATGGGCAGCACAATGCAACAGGATGAGAGGGATTTGGAGTACAGATGCAGCAATGGCAATGGAAGGACAATGGGTAGTAGTATAGGATGCAGCAATGCAGGTGATGGGTAGCAAGCCTAACATCAGGACAAGGACCGATGCCGGATGATCGGGGTGATGCTGAGTGAGGAGTATTTCTAGAGCATAGTCCTCGCTAAGAGGGATTGTTGATTTGGGGTAGAATCGTATGTGTTCTAGCCATGAAATGTGGTGGAGAGGCTAAGGTACATTAGATCTACAATACCGAGAGAGGGTTTGGGCAGATTCTAAATAGTTGGGGAGATATTAAAATAATTAATATTTTTAATGGAGTCCCTAAGTCTAAACTTATGTAAATTAAAATATTAATGTGAATTAATATAAAATTGTGTTAGAATGGTGCAAAAATCATGGATCAAGCTAGATCTAATATTAGTCGTTGATTAGGAACTTAATCTCGGTCATTGATCTGTCAACGAGAAAAGTATAAGAGGAGGCTTGAGGGTCACTTGGAGAACACACCAAGAGATCAAGATTTTGACTTTCTAGGACTGGGTTTGCTGAGCAAGTTGAGACAGTGATCAGAGTTGTAGTTGAGGGGCAGTGAATACAGAAGCAGAGAGGCAGAGATAGCACCGAGAGGATCAACACAGTAGCCGGAGAGAGGGACGCAGAAATAGCTAGGGTTAGGCAGTCTTGTGCTGAAACAGCCGGAACTGCCGGGAACTGTCGAAACAGTGGGGAAAGTTGATGCAGAGGGCAGAAGCCTGAACTACCGAGAACAATTGGAACTACCGGGAACTACTGGAACAACTGGGAAAGATGACGCAGAGGGCAGAAGCCGAAACTACCGAGAATAGTTGGAACTATGAGAACAGCGGGGAAAGTTGGTGTAGAGGGTAGAAGTTGGAACTACCGAGAATAGCTGGAACTGTCGAAACAAACGGGAAAGCTGATGCAAAGGTCAAAAGCTAGAACTATTTGGAACAACAGGAACTGCCGAGAGCGTTGATGTAGTCCCTAGAGGCTGACGTTGGGGTTTTGTGAGGAAGATTTGAGCTGTGGAGCTACCAGAGTGTTTATTTGGGGTTTCAGCCAAAATATCTACTTCCAAATAGGGAGGTACTACTGCCGAGATTTTTCTCTGTTGGTTGAGCTGGATTTTGCACCCAGATTGTATTTTGAAACTGCTTAATAAATCAAACCCTCAGATAGTTGCACTGGTTTTCGCACATTGGGATTTTCCAGGGACATTAGTCCAAAAACAATGGTGTCACTTGTGTGCTTGTTTCTATTTCCTCCAATTGATGATCTGTAATGTGTTGAGCATGTATTTGTATTCATTTCCAGTATTTATATGGTAAATAACTTGTTAATTAACAACACAAGTAGGTAGGAATAAATCAGTAAAGTGTATGAAGGGTTTCTAATGTGTGAGACTTAGAAACATCTGACACTTTGAGTTTTGAGCCTAATTTTGAACACCTAATCACTCCTCCCCACTGGAAGCCTTTTGGACCCCAAAATATCACCTTCAATTGTCCAGCAAGTGAGGGTACAGTTCCCTCACATTTCCAATCTCGATCCATTTATTGCTAACTTGGAACTTGTGATCTACACAATTCTTTTCATTCCTTTTTGTGTACTTGCCTTTGCCCTTGAAGTTGTTCTTTCATTGTTTGATGTACCATTTGGAGTCGTTCAATGAACTCTTTGGCTTTGTCCATGTTACTATCAGTACCAACATCCTTCTTACCAAGATGATACAATACATTATGATGCAAATGGTAAACAAATTCCTCCACTTGATTCCTTTGACTCAAGCTTGAATGTACATCTTGAAAGTACGTATTCTTCTGAACATAACTTTCATGTAAAACAAAATGATGCTTGAGGAAATTAGCTATACAAACTATAGGCATAGAAAGTACATCAATAAACTTGTCGCTTATACCTTTCTTATACCTTTTGACCAAGTGGAATAGTAGAAGAAAACCCATCCAATGGAAGTTCCTTTGTTGCTGCAAATTAAGCACTTCACCATTGAAAATTTCTGAATGAAAAGAAATAGGATTACCAAATTATATAAATAATGTGCCCATGGCATAGTCACATACATCAACCTGAAACTTAAATGACTTTTTCAAGTTTAGAAAAGCAACTATAAAGGTTGAACCGATCTTTTGTTTTAAAGAATTAAATGCCTCTTGTTGTTTGCCTCCCCACAGGAAGACCTTTTTCAAAACTACCAAAGAATGCAAATGAGTTACGATAGAAGAAAAATTAACAAAATCTCTCCACAACATTGGGATGATCCCAAAAAACCTCTTATCCAAATGACTACCTTGAGCCTTCCTACGTAAATTGCAAGCAGAGAAAAGATGTCTACGTCTTTATGGGGATGTATAATTATTTCACCTATGTCTACAGGAATGGATTGAATACCACCACAGAATGTTACGGCCAAATGGACTAATGGAACGGAGCCCAGAGTGATAGATCTATAGTTTCCATAGATCCAACGCGCTGGAATTTCAATTTCGATTGACCAATCCATAATGGCATCAATCTCGCAGAGGTATAACTTCAGCTTAGCTTCTCCAATATCGTGGTCCAAGTACATCAAAGAAGTTTTATCCAACATATACTTTTACATCTTCAAAAACAAATGTTCTTCACATATGACATCAAGTATTTTTTTGTCATACATGACATGTTCATAATGAAATTCTCTGAAAATGAAAATGTCATCCAAGTAGACTATCATGTCTAGAAATGGCTGCAACACATCTTGCTTCATATGCATGAAAGTAGTAGGAGCATGTCAAATACTGAAAAGAATAGCAAGCCATTCAAACAAAGCTTCCATGGTTTTGAATGTCGTTTTCCACATGTCTCCTTCAACAACTCTACTTTGATGTGAACCACTTCTTGAATCCCATTCAATGAAATTCTTACCATTCTTCTTGAGTGCCAAAACAAGAGGTGCACCACATGGTAAAGGAGAAGGTCAAATGATCCTTTTGTTCAATAATCCCTGGATTTGCATCTTAATTTTTGCGCTTTCCATAACTGAAATCCTGTACATTCCAATGTTAGGAAGAAGACACTTTTTCTACAACTGTATTTCATGTTGGATTCTCCTCTTGGGAGATAATCCGTTTAGTTCCTTAAACATCTCATCATATTGGTTAACTACGTCAACCAATTTAGATTTCAAGTTTGAATTATAACCATCAAACGCTTCATAATCAATATCATTCTTGGGTTTGATCATTAGAAGTACAAAATTCTTGCTTGAATTCACTGGTATTTTCATCTGCCCTACATTAACAAGCGAAAGATTTATTTTCTCTCTATGAGCTCTCACAATATATTCTACTCCATTTTTGAATAAATGATATTTGTTTTAATGTCTATGGAAGATAGATTTTTTGTCATAAAGGTAAGGAATTCCCAAAACTATGCCACATATATCTAATGGCACAACGCCAAGCTCCACTTCATCTTTGAAATTTGCAGTAATGGAAATTTTCAGTTTACACTTTGTAGTAACCTGCAATTGTGCATTGTCACACCCATCCAAGTGGATATGGTTTATGATGTGGAATAGTTTCCAAGTTTAAACTTTTGACAATGTTTTTAGAGATAAAATTAGCTTAAGAGAAGCTATCGAAAAACGTATCAATCGTTTTATGTTTTGAGATCACCCTTATGCGAAAAAATTCTATTCTCCCATTTTCATTTGGAGTTTCATTTTGCGAGTCTAAAGAACTAGTGCTGGCAATGGATTCTTTTCCTTTTAACCGCATGGCTGTGATTTTAGTTTCATTGCCCGAATCGGATCCCAAATCCTCTTGAATGATGGTGGTTGTATTTTCATTTCCTTTGTTGTTGAATTTCTTTGGTTTCATTTCGGGATGAAGCTTCCAACAATGAGCTTCATCGTGTCCCTCTCTGGAACAATGTTTACATATTGTTTGCTCTCCTTCCTTTTTAATGGATGCACTTTTATTTGCCTTCCATTTGAAAGCCTTTTACTTTCCTTTATTCTTAAATGGCTTTTTAGTACCTTGTTCTGGGGTGTTTTTCCCTCTTTCCTCAAGATGAGTGGCTTGCACACACACATCATCTATATTATTGGGATTAAACATTAAGATAGTATGCCTAAGGTAACTATGCAAAACCCCTATGTACTTTAGCAATGTGTCCTGTGATTGCAAATCTACACCTAACATCAAAGACCTTTTCCTGAATTCTTGGGTGTAATCTTGCACATTTTTACCTTTAAGTTGTCTAAAGTTCTACCAATTCATGATGGCTTTCTATGTATAAGATAGAGGGTAGAATTTTATTTTGATTCCAACAATGAAATCATTCCAAGAAATTGATATCTTACTGTGTTTTTCAATCTCCTCTTGGGTCTTTGATTCCCACCATACTAGTGCTACACCCTCCATTATCAAGGAAGTTGACTAAATCTTTATGTCATCCTCTTGAAGGTTTTGAATCCTACAATAGACTTCCAACTAACAAATCCAATTATCAAGCTTCTCTGCATTCACTTCACCATTATACATGGGTGGGTCAAATTTAACATCAATTTAAAAAAAAGGTGATTTATCGGTTCCTTTTGAAGAATGATGGTGAGTATGAGTAAGGGTTGTGTTAGTGGAAGAGGCTGAAGATGCTTGTGAAGAAGAAGATGAAGAAGATGGTGGAGAGGGTGGAGGTTTGTCTCCATCTCCATTGGGAGGTTTGGAACTTTCACCTTGCAACCTGGTATTCCTCTCTTCATAGGGGACCTTCACCATCTCTGTCATATAAGAGAAAGCCTTTATGAAGGTCTTCTCATCTTCTGTCATGTTTGTAGTTTCTCCTTCTTTGGACATCATCTCTAGAGTCTCAACTGTAACTCGAGGCTAAACTAGTGTTTGATATTGTGGCAACCTTTCTCTCCTTTCCCTTAACCTAACTTCAGGGCTTCCAACCAGCTTCCCTTCTCCTCTTTTGAGTTTTAACCTTGTAAGTATGACATAAACGTGCAAACAATTAAATCCTTCTTTCACAAAGAAAACCTAGTGATTTTATACCAAAATTCTCTGATTTTGAATATTATATTGTTGTACTAAGATACTCCTCATATTAGAAACAAAATTGTTTCGTTGTGCTTAAGGATTCACAAATTTTTTGCAAGTGAAATGATGAGATTTATGTTAATTTTATGAGAAATTTAACATAAATAAGAGACTGAACAACAACATAAACATGTACAGAACATCATCAAAAACACATTACAACAGGAACATGATAAGGAGTTTACCCCTCTTAGGCTACGTCTCCTTGGTCCAGCTTTCAATGGCTTGGGACTCTCTATTATGCTCAAAAGTGTAAAAAGGTGTGTTTACAATGCTCAAATGTTTCTGAAACCTTCTCCAATTAGTCCAGAATGTCCAAAAATGGCTATCTAACCTCTTTTTGCACCCAATTTGGTGAACAATTGAAGAAGTTATGAATTCTCATTGTTTTCCCAATATTCGCTCCACAAATTGGCCCATTTCCAGCATGATGCTACAAATTAGCTCCAAAAAGTGCTAGCTGAGTGAAAATTTTTCCGCACGGCAATCCATAATATGTCGGTACCGACTATCCCATAGAAAATCACAATCGGTGAGAACCAGCGGGCTTATGGTTTGTGAATGCGGCTGGCCGATGTGCGATTGCGATATGGCGGACCTGACAGAACTATTAACAGAACTCATAAACTTATCGCATCTTGGATCCTTTCACAATTCACAATCAGTGGAGTATTGATGGTATTATATATGCGAGAATCATCTTTCTGTGGTGTGCAATTTACGATCTGCGATTGCAATTATCACATCACAACCCTTCCTTGCTTGGAGGCCGATTTTCGCATCGCAACTTCCGGGGCTGATTCTTTAATTCCTTTCCACTTGCCCTGTTGCGATCTGCGATTGCGATTATCACATCACACCATGGATTTATCTAGGGATGATTTTTAACGCCAACCCACCTACGACATATGATTTACGAAATGCAGGGACCAATGGTGGCCTACCACTTAGCACTTCCCCATTCACTGAAGAGCCTTGCCACATCATCTTTTACTACCATATGTCCAAGTCAAACCTAAACTTTGAATTGCTCAAAATTCTTCATACGAGCTCATATTCGAGTGTCGTTTGCACCGTTGGAACCAGGATGATGAGCTCTTCGATCTGAAGCTAAGTTTATATAGATTCTGACAATTTGAGTTTTAAGCCTAATTTTGAGCACCTAATCAGGTTCCTATCCCAAACAACATGAGGCATAATTGGGACCACATATTGAGGAGACCCCTTGAATGTTGATGGGTCCAGAACTGTCAACATTTCTGGTGCTAGAAGGAGGGAAACCATATTTTTATGGCTAATAACCTCACCCACCCAAATCCTAAGTCCTCTAGTCAAGGCAACAATATTCAGAGCACATCCCCTGCTAATATTCCTGACGTTGGTCATTATTCTAAGCCTGAGATTGTACAAACTTGTGAGAGATCTTACTACCAGATCCCGATGATCTAGCCTGTAACCTGTAAGTTTGCAAGAGCTATTGGATTGATTCTGGGAATACACAATCTTCCGTATTTTCCAAAGAAGAACCCAACCACTCCTATTGGGATAGTAGTTTTGACAGTTGAAGATTTGTTTCTCACCAACCTTGAAGAGTTAGAAAAGTTTTTATAGAATGCATAAAAGTAAAGCAACCTCCATATTATAATGTTGTTCACGGATATGACGTTGTACTCTCTGACGACACTTTCAATGAGATGGGCGGTGAAGAAGAAGAAGAAGATCCATCAAATTCTAACAAGAAGGAGAAAAATAGAGATGAAGATATGGAAGACCAAGATTTGGACTAGATGTCTAAGGGCCCACTTGCAATGTCGGGTGTTCTACACATGATGCCTTGGCACCCAAAGATGTTATGAAAGATCTATGACCCTGATAAGGCTGTAAAAGCAAAAGATCATATCGACAAATTCTACCTACATCTACAAATTCGAGAGGTACGTTATGATGATGTTGCATGTAGAATTTTCCCATGTACCTTAGATGGAAGAGCTATTTTATGGTACCACAGTCTTCCTGTGAACTTTATCCAGAATTGGAAGGGGTTTAAAAATATATTTCTTGAAAAATTCACTGATGACAAAAACCCCGCCATGTTATTGAGAGATGGGTAATGTTAAGATGGAGCAGAAATAAAAGGTGAAATATTTTAATCAGAGGTTTAATTTAATATTGAACAAATTTCTTGCAAACACTAAACCTCATGACTATATCACTATCTATTACACATTTGTCTTACCAAAAAACATTGCACAATTCATGAGGAGAATTTCGAAAGAAACGTTGGCTAAAAATTACAAAGAGACAATCACAGTTGAAAAGGAATTGCGTGGAATTGGAGTCATCATAGAGGATGCATCATCAAAGGACTCCAAAGACAGGGAAAACGGTCTCAGATATCCATAAGCAAGGTCAAGGAGAAGGAAGCAACCGATCTTGAGAGCTTGACTTGCACCATCACGTCTTTGTCAAATGAGTTGGAAATATTGGAACAAAGGTCAAGTGAGACCACTGTGAGAAGCAAACCTCCTAAGTTAAACATTTTGAGAAGGGATGCCAACTCCGATAGTAGCACAAACCAATTGGCCAAGTCTGTGCAAAGATCGAACGTAGTGCTGAATGTTGAGAATGTGGGCATGGGTTAGTACTATTTGTTTCATCAAGAATATCATTCAAAAAAAACATTCCCACAATGTAACCACATCATGAACTCTCTTTCTGCACATTTTATTGATACAGGACTTACAGATGAGCATAATGATCTCATGGAAGAGAATGTTGCAGCCGAAGAAATTGCAAGTGTTGGACATGTAGTAAATACACCCAGTTATGTTTACAAAACCAATAAGAAGAGTGTTGAAGAACAAAAACTGAGTGAGGCTCCGGCCCAATAACAAAAAAATTGATAGACGTTAATAAGCCAAGGCTCTATATCCAAACCAGAGTTGATGAGGAATAAGTTAAAAGAGCATCTGCTAAGAAATATCACACCGCCTATTAAATCAACCCTAAACACTTAGAACAAGTCTGGAAATGTGGCTGCGAAGAAAAGTGCTTCCACAAATAACAAAAAAAGTCCACCATTCTGGAAGTAATATACGAAGTTACTCCTCCAAACACTTTGGAAATGTCACCCACGCTGGATTATAACATAGTTGATGACATGAAGAAATCTCGTGTGAACATTTCACTTTTTGAACTAGCAAGGATCATGAGCTAGTGGGAACTGCTTGTCCGCGTACTTGAACAATCCACCTCAAGTAGAAGTGCTTGTTCACAGAAGGGATCTAGTAAGTCCTCTGGTTACCTAGAATTTGTACTTAATGCTTTAACATTGGATGCAAACACACTTTTCTCTCTATTTTGTTTAATGTTTGAAATTTTGAATTATAATGTGCACAATTTCTTAGTTGATTTTGGTATATGTGTAAATGTAATGTGTTTATTTGTAGCAAAGAAAATCAATGAAAAATGGGGTAAAATAGATGCACAGATTATTCAACTGGACATGACTCTTGTCCATGCTATAGGTGAACTCAGAAATGTGCTAATTCATTTACCATCTGATTAACAAGCTCACCAATGCATACGTATAGAAATTGTGGACATTCGGAAAGCATACAATGTATTGTTGAGAAAACACTGGTCCAACAAATTACATGGGTATTTTTCTATGGACTAGTTACATTTATGGTTTATGTCCAAGGTTAGGAACCATTAGATCTAGGTAACTTTTAGAGCCTTACATAACAACTAATTTCTAACTAATTCAACAAAATACCTAACGACTAACTCTGCGCAGTGATGCATCCTTTCTATTTATTCCCTCAGATCTATTGATTTCTCACCTTGTCCTGAGGATGAATGACATTAGTTGGATCAAAACATAGACCAAATCCTAACAATGTGATTAATCCGAAAGACTTATATCTACATTATGGATCACAAAAGTCTTAGATCTAACATATTGTAACTCCCTTCGAAAAAAATGAGCCAGTTTCTTTCGCAGATCTTATATTTGGAAATTTATTTTTAGAAATTGATATGAAGTGCTATCTTTATTAGCCATCCCCAGTCCCACATACCACACAGTTAGAACTCCTTCCTAGTCCAACTGGAAAAAATGACATTTGTATAGTTAATAGTAGTAGTAGTACTAGTGTAGTGCATAGTCCTTGTACATATGATGTTTGGAAATTGTATTTTGATGGTTCGAAGACGCAGGCGAGATCTAGGGTTGGTTGTGTTTTAATAGACCCATGAATAAGAAAACATCTTATCTCAAGCTGCTTGGAATTTGAGTGCACATATAACACCGCAGAATATGAAGCTCTCATCTTGGGCTTGCAAAGGGCCATTGACCTCAATGTTGGAATTATCAAAGAAGTAGGTGACTCATAAATTGTCGTACAACAAGTATGTGATACCATACACTGTGTGTCACCACATTTGAAAAGTTATCAACAAGAGGTATGGCATTTTATTTCTCATTTCCATGTTTTCAATATTATTTTTGTTCCTAGAATGTGTAACGCATCTGCGGATGCATTAGAAAATGTTGTTGCTAGGTTATTACCGCTTAGGGATGGTTTTTTTGTAGAGATTATTTATAAACCATCTGTCCTTGACAATATAACTAACTTAAGCAATTTTAAATGATGACCAACAAATACCACACTTTATGGTGAAAACTAATGTGTTCAAGGATGCAACTATGGATGAAGAGGAGCACGAGAAAGCATTGTAGGATGCAGCTCGCACAAGTAATGAAAATCCCATACCAAAAGGCATTGTATCACTTGAAAAGTTGTATGACTTGTTGAAGCACTTACGAGGGATAGTTAATGCAAAAACCCATAGTTCAACGGTGTCGCATGAACAAATAAATATTGGGACAGAAGAAGATTCGAAGTTTGTCAATATTGGTACTTTCTACACACCACAGCAGTGGCAAGCTTTCATCCGCTTGTTTAATAAGTACTGAGATGTTTTTCTTGGGCTTATTGCGAGCTCAAAACTTATGACACAAAGATAATCCAACACGTCATTCTAATGAAAGAAGGGACCAAGCCTTTCCAAGAAAAGCTCCAAAAGGTACATCCAACACTTGAACCTCTGATTCAAAAGGATTTAAGGAAGCTGTTGGATGATTAGATCATATATAAAGTGTGACATTTGGCCTAGGTATCAAATATGGTCCAAGTAAGAAAGAATTATGGAGAAATTCGCTTGTGTGTATATTTTTGCAACTTGAATTGCTCCTCGAATAAAGATAAATACCCTATGTCGTCTATGGAACAAATACTACAGATAGTATTGGTTCAAATATGTTTTATTTTCTATATGGGTATTCTGGTTACGACCAGATTCTAGTCCCAGAACTTGACAGACTTAAGACTACATTCCGCACAAAGTGGCGCACGTTCGCATTCAGAAGAATGCCATTTGGGCTAGTCAATGTCGGAGCGACATTTCAATGCACCATGGACATCAAATTTGATGGACTAATTAGGAAAAGCGTAGTGGTCTATCTGGATGATTTTTACAGTGTTTTATAAGAAGATAACTGACCACCTATGTCATTTGAAAAAAAAATTTGAGCGATGTCGGAAATATGGGATATCCCTTAATCCCAAGAAGATCCTTTTTGTAGTTCCCGAGGGGAATCTCTTCGGCCATATCATCACAAAGAGTGGGATTAAAGTAGACTCTTATAAGGTCAGAACTATTATGCAGATTCCCTTTCGAGTCAATAAGAAATCTATGCAATCCTTCCCGAGGAAGATTAATTTTCTCCGCAAGTTCATCTCTGATTACGCTAATATTTTCAAACATATAACGAAGATGGTGAAGAATGTTACGATATAAAAATGAGATAAAAGGGAAAAGGACGTGTTCTTTAGTATCAAGAAAGCTATTGCAAATGAACCTGCTTTATACGACCCATATTTTAGCACATATTTTCTGCTCAACACTTTCGCTTTTGTTACTTCTCTTTTCCTAGTGTTTACACAAAATGATGATCGGAATAATGAGCGGTCGCTATATTTCATGAGTTCCAACCTTCAAGGACCTAAACTTAACTATCTTTCCATGGACAAACAAGCTCACATCTAACCCTATCTATTGAAGAATCATTGATTTATCTTAGCGCCACACCCAACAGTTAGATCATTATTTTTTTCAGCAAGAGCTGGGGGAGAGAAGAGTGAACTGGATGTATGGTTTGTAGGAATATTACTTAGAGTTCAAGCCAGTTCACACAACTAAGGGCCACGGTCTATGTCATCTAGCAGTAGAAGCAGTGGATGCAAAAGAAGAAGATCCATATGGATGGGAGCATGAAATCAAAATGTATAATGTTGAGCGAGCTACCAACACAAACTCTTGGTACCTAGATGTGCGCCAATATATTGAGCATGGCAACTTGTCCTCTCACTTATTTGTATGACAGAAGAGGGCACTCAGACTCAAAGAATTATCTAATCAGTTGGTACATGAGGTGCTTTCCAGAAAGTATTGTAATGGAGTTATACTCATATGCTTGGAAGCACACAATTCAAACAAGTACTGCGTGATCTCCACGATGGACCAGCTGGGGGACACTTTGTGGGTGACACAACTGCACACAAGGTTATGCAGATTGGTTTATATTGACCCACATTATTTAAATATGCTCATGCCTATGCCCACAAGTATCTGATCTGTCAAAGGTTTGACGACCAAGAAAATAATTCAGGCACCCCATTGCAGCCTATTCCAGTGGAAGAACCATTTCAACAATGGGGCCTAGATGTGATTGCTGATATTTTTCCACACTCATCAAATCAGCACCGCTACATTCTCACTACTACAGACTACTTCACGTGGTGGGAAGAAGGAGTTCCACTAAAAAAATTGAATGGTCAGGAAGTCATTAGCTTCCTCAAACATAACCTCATCTCTAGGTTCCACATTCCAACTTCACTTGTTTTTGACAATGTGACATATTTTTAATTATTAAGATTATATGATTTTGCATCAGAAACTGGAATCCTATTGAAACATTCATCTAATTACTATCCATGGGGAAATTGTCTTGCTGAGTCTACAAATAAAAACCTCATTCGCATTATCAAGAAGACCATTTTCTCTGAAGAGAGGAACTGACACTCTGCTTTGGTGAATGCGTTATGGGCTAATCAAGTCATGCCAAAACATTCTCTGAATACATCTCCTTACTTCCTGGTGTACAGAAAAGAATCCATCCTACCCCCAAACATCTACTTGCTGGCCCTACCACTTTCACAAGAATCCCAAGGCAAGCCATTCTTATTGGTTTAGTGTAGGATAGACACCCTTCACAAGCTATAGGAAGAAAGGAAAAAAGCAAAATAATTTTTTTCTCTTCACCAGAGTCATATCAAGAGGTGGTTTGACAAGATTTCTGTAGGGAAAAAAGAATTTGGCGTGGATGACCTAGCCTTGAAGTGGGACAAAGCCCACAATGACAAAGGAAAACACACTATTTTCCAATCCCTGTGGATTGGACCATTCACCATACACAAAAAACTTGGCCAACACACATATCATCTGCACTCACTAGATGACAAGATTAACTCTCTTCCTATTAAAGTCCAAGACTTAAAACATTATTTTCAATGATGATATGGGGTTATGCCTTGACTTATGTACATATTTTTTTTCTTGCTTGTTTTGTTGGTCTTATGTTTTTTTTATTTCGTTATGTAAATAAGCGTTGTTTGTGAACATGTTTTCAGACTTCCTTGTGTGTGGTTGAATTGAAAAGAGTCTTGTGACACCACAACATTTGGCTAGACTTCATTCCTCCTTTGTTGTGTTGGTTACATATTTTGGTCGATGAAGTTCCAATATAAAATATGATCCATCCGTAAGGAGAGTTTTGGTTAAACCATGATACTTGTGTCTATTCTGGAAACCTTATGCCACACTATGTTCTTTATGTTTCAGTGTTTTCATGCTTAGCCAATTAGGAGATGAGGAAAAGGAGAAAAATATAAATGAGAAAACCTAAATCAAATATCTCTATATGCTTCTCTTAATGAACAAATTCTCCCACTCTAAATAAGTCGAGATCCCTCTTCCGCCAATAAAATAAATAAGTGCTAGTGCATAGGCTCGCTAACAACAGAGCAATATTTATGTTCCCGTAGTGACTCCATTGGGGTACTATCAAGGCCTTATGGCAGCAAAGAAACACGAGAGATGAAAAATTATACTATGAAAATCTAAAGCTTGCGAATTTCACTACCCTTTCCAATTCGAAACATTACAATATTGTTGAATTTATTGTTTGTGTTCAACCAAGAAGGTATAAAGGGGACCATGATTATTCACAGGGTAAGTGGTAAGTCCAAAGTGATTTTCACAGAAGAGTCAACCAAGTCATAGAACTTGGAATTCTACGAGTGTGTCGCTAAGTGTTTTCATTGCTACAACACCCTCCAAAATTTTGGCTTGCACCAAATTTTAGAGCCTACCTTAGTCTTGTATAGTGTCATCGCAAAAATTAAAATCCATCCCATATGTTTTCTCTAAGTGTTTGGTCCCTTTTGTGAGAAAGGAAAAATGTCGTATTTTCACATGTTAACTGTCGTACAATGTGTATAAGCTTATTTTGGTGGTTTCAAGGGGTTATCTTTGTGAAAATGAGTTGATATTACCATGCAAACATTCATTGCACTCATTCCCAAAGTTTTAAGAATTTTCGCACAAGTGTCATCATGATCATCGCAAAGTGTACCTTTAGTGTCACATTTTTCGTAAGTCGTTGTAAAGTTTTCGCACTAAGGGAAGTTTGTTTTTCATGTGACCTGGATGATATATGTTGTTACCTTATCAAGTTTTCTAAGTGTGTGATCACAGTTCAGTCTTATCACTGTTCACATCAGCTTCATCAATCCCACACTTAGTCAAATTCCGAAAAACCTTCTCACCAAGAAACTTAGCCTCATCTGGCCTTCCTCAACTATGCATTGCACAATTCTATCCTTCAAGCTACAAACCTACCCCTTGACACTGCGCAATGCACAATTCCTGCCTCCCAGGACTATGCACTACACATTTCTAGTGCTTAAGCTTAGACCTTGGCCTCCAAAATTCTATAATCCATCCCTACATCCTGGCACCAACTACCCATTACATAGTTTCTAAGCTCAATCTCAGCCCTTGAGATCTAAAGATGTGCAATTGCGCTATCACCGGGTCTCCTTTAACTACCAGAACTGCACAATTGGCTAAAACAATGAAAAAACCCCTCAGCCCAGCTCACTGAGTGTTCGAGATCCAGGTGTGACGAAGGACCCTTCCAAGAACTTTTACTTTCGTGATGTGTTAAATTGCATTTTTCAAAAGAACATAAATGAGTACATCTGCATGTTGTAAAGAAGAGGAACAAAACAATCATCAACACATAACAACATTAGCATTGATTACATAGTTCGTCCAGGAGGGACTACGTCTCCGGGACCCAGTGTCAAGATGGTGTAGGCCGTTGCATTAAGTGCTGTCAATAGTGATGATGTACACAAGGGATGATGTTGCGATCATATAAGGAAAATTCCTCACACAGGAGTGTCTCCATGAGATGTTCCACTACAGGAACTCTCAGTCAAAAGACTCCTATCAGTATGACACAAAAACATGCATGATGAGCATCCCGCCAACATGGCATAAAAGGGATCTCAATGCAAAAACATGCATGATGACAACAAGAGTATCCCAACAACATGGAAAATTTTAGGGGCTAATGCTCGCCCAGTGGGCTAATTTTCCATGATTTTTCCACAAAAAAGATTCGCCAATTTCCAATTTTATAAAAGACGATTCGCCCAAATTTTAGAATATAAAATTATTTTACCTTAAAAATCACCAACATTATAGAGTGACTATATATAAAATAATTATAAATTTGATTAATTTTACAAATATATCAATAAACAGTTATAATTTGCATATTAGGGATTAGTGAGATTCGCCAATGTTTTAAACTTCAAGAAAATTTTCCATCCTTAAAATTTTCCTTGCCCAACAACATACAACAAGGGATTGCAAAAAACATAACATGATGAATCATGACAGTAAGTACATCACATAGAAGATTCCGCATCAAACCAAGAAAGGAATCATGACAACATGTAATAAACAAGATCCTGCATCAACATCAATCAAGGATCTATGCAGCACAATGCATAAAGAAGAAGTACATGAACACATCATATACCTCACAACCAAGGGCCATCTGAAGAAGTTGATGTCACACTGCTGAAGCTGTTCGGACCATCGATCTCAAGGTATCGATCGCATGAACATGACTGCTTACACATCAATGTGGACATCTACACTGGCACTTAGAAAAGTGACTAGAAGAAGAAATGAGAGAATGACAATTTTGAGTGTAGCATAAGATTTGTGGCGTCGAGTAGTGCTGAATCGACTGTCCAAAATCTGAATTTTGAGAAGTTGAGAATTCTGGGCTCAAGGAATCTTTTAGATTCCTCGAGGATTCCTCAAAGATTCTGTGCCATGGATGGACTTGAAATATGCAACTCAAATGGAAAATCTGATCTTTCCATTCTGATCCCTGTGGAAAACCATGAAAAATAAGTATAAACTTGACTATATTCTGACATGGAAAATTTTACCTCCTTGGGAAAATTTCAAAGCTCATGGTTTCGCTCCCTATTTTTGCAGCAATCATGGTTCCATGTTCATTCTGAAAATGGCCGAAAAATGTAGAACTCTAATGGAGAAACAGACAATGCCATTGTGTTCGTGGTGACGAGAGGTGTAGAATCCATATAAAATTTGTCAAATTCTGACAAAGTGAAAATTTTGCCCCCCTGCAAAATTCATGGTTCCTGCAATAAAAAATTAATCCCTCAAGCTACAACCCTACCCCTTGACACTCTGCAATGCACAATTCCTGCCTCCCAGGACTGTGCACTACACATTTTTAGTGCTTAAGCTCAGACCTTGGCCTCCAAAATTCTATAATCCATCCCTACATCCTAGCCCCAACTACCCATTATATAGTTTCTAAGCTCAATCTCAGCCCCTGAGATCCAAAGATGCATAATTCCGCTATCACCAGGTCTCCTTTAACTCCCAGAACTGCACAGTTGGCTAAAACAATGAAAAAACCCCTCAGCCCAGCTCACTGAGTCTCAAAACTGTGCAATATGCCTGCCCAGTCCTACCTGAATTGCGCATTTCACAGTCTTAAGGTTCAAGCTTCACCCCTGACTACCAAGGAAAATATTCAAGAAACTAGCAACTAGGCCATATTTTGAATGGGGTTCCTATCCCAAACAGTGCGAGGTATAATTGAGACCACATATCAGGGAGAACCCTTGAATGTTGGCGGGTCCATCACCATCAACAAAGTCCCATTTCTGTTCTTCCACCTATAGTCTCTGTTACTCCTCCTTCCATCGTTCATTTATTTTCTTTCGTTCAATCTTTTGCCCAAACCAATCATAATGTCCAAATTTCCCATATTGTTGACCTTACTGGTGATGAGCCTAAAGACCCTATTGAGGGAACCAAAATAGTTGAGGAACCTTATAATTCTTCACCTATCCATTCCATTCATTCCCCTAGTTCATCTCCACATGCTACATCACAATATGTTACTATTTCTAAAATCCCTGATACTGAAAAAATTGGAAGAGATACTGTTGAGATGTATATTGAGTCAGCCTTCAAGGATACAATACCGCAAACCACAGTTGGACTTGAGTCACACAGAGAGGTAGTCACCCTATTTCCTATGCAGTTTTCATCTAGGTTACAACAAGACCCTGATATAGTTCTTTGAGCATCCCAGGTTATTTATTTTAGTCAAGACCCTAAATAATGCCACAAAGTTTTACATTTAGTTGCGCAATCCCAAGATATTGTTCATCTCTTGCCCTCAAATGTTGTTGCCAAGATTCAAGATGAAATAAAAAAGGAACAAATTCAAGAGTGGGGAACTTTGCCTCAGGGATACTTCTAAAAATCTATTACTAGTGGTCAACTCGTGCAAGCCACATTCCCTTTGCCTGATACTTTGTCTACTGACGATGTTCACAACTAGTCTTCATCCCAACTAATTCAACTTATTACAACTTTTACCATGCAATTGGAAGGCCACTATAATGAAATGGTATTTGTTCATGAGAAATAACATTAGCAATGACTGAGGAATGAGACTAGTTGAGAAGTGATAAGGAGTAATTGAGGAAACATATTGTAGATATTAATGCTAAGTTCCAACATATGTGGCCAACCATTGCCAAATTTGTGCCTAATTATTTAGAAGACTTCTCTATGTGTCAACTGGCTGAGTATTGTGACTATGTTGAATCTGCTTATAAAGAGATAGTCATTACCAATAGAGAGTTGAAATGTAATGTTTCTGAACTGTGTAGAGCACTCCCTGATCTAGTTGATCATTTCATCCAACATACTGTGCAAGATATTGCACAGGGATCTTCATACTACAGGAACCTTGAGTAGAACATGAATAATCCTTAGGAAATATTTAGAAAAGTGCGGGTTTGGCTCGGTCTCATTGCTAAGAATAATTGACCTTTGTACCAATTACGGTAGCAAATTCAACAATTGTTTGACCAAGAACTTGCACTATTGATATCGAGTAGCAACAAGATCTCCTTAGTCAAGATGAAGTGCTTGAGAAGCAAATCCATCAACTAGAGTACGAGTCGCATGCCACCAAATCTATATTGCATGATCTTCGGCCTCCAACACAAAATTATTTCTTCCATTTGAAGCAATTGAATTTCAAGGTTGATGTTGGATGGAGGACCATCCTTATGGCTCTTCCTGAGAAGCCTCTAGCCAATACTACTGCTGATTTTGTTAATAAATTTGTTGCACCGAATGCTACATGGAAAGCCGCCATAACATATTATATTGATTTTAAAACTCAAGTCCTATAGAAAGTATCATAGTTGGGTCCTTCATTTAAAGGTAATCAAGCAAATAAGGGAGAAGATGAAGTAACTCAATAGGAAAAAAAAAGTGTCTAGAAAAGTAGCACAACCACAAGTAGAGTCGAGTGTGTAGTTGGAAGATTGACTCAAGGAAAAGTTAATGGATTGTGCTTAGGGAATGTTGACTCCATTTTGGATAAATTTTGATTAAATTTTGATCAGAAAAGGGTTTTAGGAACGTCCAGTGCAAGCAGAAAAATAAATGATCATACCAACATGAACTTGCGAATAGAAAAATGACAACGACACGTAAGAGTTGAAAGAAGTTATCTCGGGACCCAGAGAATAGGCAAAAGATAGTTCTATGCATTGGATTTTGAAGGGATAAAGATGATAATGACTAATGCACCCATTTTTTTTCAAATTGGACTAAATCAAATGGACAAGATCAAAGTGGAAAAGGTGGACCAGATCAAGCGAGCGGGATCAAGGAAGAAAATATATAAAAGACAAAGGGAGAATGGGTTAGCAGAGAATTTTTAAATCTATGGCGAGATGCTACCAGAATGAAGATCTAAATTCTGTGATTATTCTTAGATTGTGAATTAGCCTTATTGAGCCTCGCTCAAATATACTTTCTCAAAGCTTGCACGTTGACATAGATCTATAATGTAATGGTCCTATCCTATGAATAGAATGAATTGTTGCGAGGTAGATTTGTGTATGAGTGTATAAAAAGAATGATTTAGAGGCGCTCCTTTAAAATTTTCTTTTATTATGTTTTGTTGGCTCTTTTAGTATTCATTATCACAAATGTGTCTATTTTAATCATATAATGGTTTTTGAAGAATTCCACCAATGATGTATAAATATTCATGTAATGAATTCTCTGTGTGATAAGTTGATCCTTGACACTGCTTTCCTATCCCTTCTATCTTAAATGTCTCAAAACACCTCAAGTGAGAGGTTTATCCCTCGTCGAGGAATGAAAATGCCACAAGGGGCTCCACTCAATGAACCTCTGACATATCACATGCATACATGGCATACTAAACAATAGCCTTAATTTGACTACATTTTGGAAAATACCTCTAAAAATCACATTATTTAATCCCCTACCAATACAAAGTCAATACACATTCCCAATTTAAAAACCCCTACTTTCACTAGATATTGTAGGTATCCATTTTTTCATTAACATTTTTTATACCCCTTTATATTTTTTCATTAACTTTGTGCTCCATATTTTATACTTGCCAATATAAAAACCATTTAGCCCTTATTATATGCGCAATATATTATGTCATTGCTTCCTCAATATATATCCCCCAATATGAATGCATGTGGTATGGTATTTCTCCCCCAATGAATCCCCAATGGAAAAGGTCGACATTGTGTTAGACTACAATAGAGCTCTTTATTGGCAACAAGAGGTCGAACACTGGGTCTACTAAGTCTAATTTTGTGCCAACATATACATGAGTTCAATGTCTTATTTATTGAGTCAACCTATGGTTGGGGAAGTTACTGGGTATCTTCTATATTATTTTCAATATTATCCCCACACGTTATTCATATCCATTGAGGCGGGAGTCCAAAAAAGGGGGTCAATTAGTGTCCCTTTATATAGGTTTCAAACTCTTGGCCAAAATCCTTAGGACATCCCTTCAAATACTTAAAAGATTATTATGAAATGGTGCACGTTCCTCATAAAATGTGCATTTGAAAAATACATCCACATTATCTTTTGGGTGGGAGTGACAACTCTAACATACATCTTCGGTGATTAGATTACCTTTTGTTTATGTTTGGATTGACAAACTGATCCAGGTGGATATTGGTGGCCACCTGCCAAGTCCACCTGGACCCCCACCATTGTCTTTCTCAGCATTTTCAGTTTCCTTAATTGTAGCACAACTTACTATTTTTAGCAGTTTTTCGGGTCCTGAACTTCTGGAGCCGTTTTGAGGCCCTAAACGACGTTTTTTTGGGAATCTGGGGCAACATGGGTCCATGGATCGATGTTGCCTCCCAAAGTGGTAGTGCTCGGATAGATCTTTCTAACGAGATATCGTACGCGTCAAACGGAGATCGTATGCCAAAGTTACGACCCCGGGAAATTGATGTACCAATTTACCCAAACGGGGCCCACAATTTGGCGTTTCATCTTCTAGGGTTAGGTTTCGGGATGTGAAGGTTTTTTCATTGTTTCTCAACAATAAATGGGCCTTCAAGCCTCATTGTAAGACAGTTCAGAACAGTTCAGAGGCATGTAGCCACCACATCTCTTCTCAGAGATAAGCTACCATCGCCCTAGCTGGTTTATTTCCATTTCTGGTTGTAAGCATATTTCAGTATTTTCCATTAATGAAATGAAGTATTATTTCCGCTGCATCTTTGTGTATATGGTTCTCTGTAATTTGTTGCGTTCCTGTTTAAATCCGGATCAGTGGTATCAAAGCGGTCTGCTTTTTTCTCTGTTTTTCTTTGCATGTCCCCAACAAGGTCGGGATATAAGGAGTTAGGGCTTGAACTGGTTGAACCTTTGCAAGACCAACCTCGCAAATCCCGACGGCCTCCCATGGCAGACGAGAAGAAAGACGAGGGGGTGGGAGATCCCATCAAAATATTGCTCGAAGAAGCCCTCGAGCGACAACGGAACGCGATGATGGACAGCTTTGCCCAGATCCTTCAGCGGCTACCCAGAAGCAACGCATCGGCTTCCAGCAGCTACTCTGGAAACGCCACACCCTTTAAGGTACAAGTTAATTTTGAAATCCCCATATTCGAGGGTCAGATAGACGCAGATGCCGTAGATAAATGGTTAAATCTGCTAGAGGGTTATTTTTCTGTTCATGAATTTTCGAGTCGGGAAAAGATTGTTTTTGCTCTTCTCAAAGCAGCCCCCCACGTCAAGGACTGGTGGGAAACCTACTGCGAGCAGAAGGATGAAAGTACTGGCTCACTATTTTCAGCCGCACCCACCTGGGATTCATTCCGGGATGCCATCAAGGAGCAGTACTACCCTGTCGGAAGCTATGAGGATGAATACATAAAGTGGACCACGCTGCGGCAGGGAAGGGACCAAGACGTGCCAGAGTTCACCAATCGTTTCCATACCCTTCGCACAAAGTTGGGTATCAAGGATTCGGAGCAACATTTGATACTCAAATACCGTGGCTGCCTGCACAAGTACATCCAGGAAGAAATACAATTCCTAAACATCCCCTCGCTCGGCGCAGCATACCGATATGCCATCAAGGTCGAGCAGAAGTTTAAACAAAAGAAGCGAGACTTTGGATCTGCGAATCTGAAGCAGGGGAAAGGTGCCCCTAAACCACAGAACAAAGGACAAAGCCAAGGCAGGACAGCCCAAGACAACCAGCCGAAGCTGCAAGCAAAGAACAGCGCCGCGAAGCCGAAAAAGGACACTGGAAAATGGTGCGAGTTCCATAAGAGCTCCACTCACAACACAAGTGAGTGTCGGGCCAAGCAGTCACTGGTGGCTGAGCTAAAGGTTTCAGAATCAGATGCATGTTCCGACTCTGAGTCAGAACCCGATAAGGGGTATGAAAAAGGGAAGCAGATCATTGATGCGGATCCCAGCGCCACTGTTGCTACCGCAAAGATCCAGAAAAATGAACCCGAAGATCCAGAGGAGGAGGAGCGTCTCTTCCACTCCCAGATGTGGGTAAAGGGCTCCCCAATACAGTTCATTGTTGATAGCGGGAGTCAAAAGAACCTCATTTCGGCAGAGGTCGTGAAGCGGTTGGGCTTACCGACCACAGCACATCCACAACCATACACCATTGGGTGGCTTCACCAAGGACGAGATCTTCGCGTGAGCCAGCAGTGTCGCCTTCCATACAACATCAAGCCCTTCACGGATGAGGTATTGTGTGACATTGCTCCCCTTGAAGTTTGTGATGTATTACTAGGACAACCATACTTGTGGAAGCGACATGCTGTGTATGAATCAAGGCCCCGTGCTGTTATTATTACATTGGGAAATAAGTTGTTCAGGATACCAGAGGTAGCACCACCTGCCGCCATCTCTTTGATTACTGCAAAACAATGCAGTAAGATCATTTCCAAAACCAGGAAATTTGTTTTCCTGATGATACGCCCTCAAGGAAAGAAGAAGACAGTGGCGGCGGCTTCCAAACGGGGTCCCTCTGCACGACAACTACAGATGGACAAGGTTGTGGAGGAGTACGAGGACATCTTCACCTCCCCGGCAGGGGTTCCTCTGCACTGTCAAGTCAAGCACTCCATCGATCTAGCCCCAGGTGTGCCACTACCCAATGGACCAATTTATCGGCGCTCCGTTCTGGAGAATGATGAAATCAAGAGGCAGATTCAGGAGCTCCTGCAGAAAGGTCACATCCGTCCGAGTTCATCGCCCTATGGGAGCCCGATCGTGTTGGTACAGAAGAAGGATGGGACGTGGAGACTCTGTATTGACTATCGGGCGCTGAACAAGATCACTGTCCGTAATAGGTACCCGATCCTGCGGATTGATGACCTCCTAGACCAACTAAAGGGGGCGAAATATTTCAGCAAGATCGATCTGAAGTCAGGATATCACCAGGTACCAATCGAACCCTCCGATGTGTGGAAGACTGCCTTCAAATCCAAGGAGGGCCTCTTCGAATGGTTGGTCATGCCTTTCGGATTGACGAATGCTCCTGCAACCTTTATGAGGCTAATGGATGACATCTTGCGGCCATTCACCAACTCCTTTGTAGTAGTATACTTGGATGACATTCTGATCTTCAGCCAGAGTTGGGAAGAGCACCTCCACCACATCTGACAGGTTCTCCAAACACTGCGGCAACACAAGCTATGTGCCAATTTGGAGAAATGCACTTTTGGCATGACCCAGGTTCAGTATCTAGGATACATCATTGATGAACAGGGGGTGCATGTCGATCCAGCCAAGATCCAAGTCATTCGAGATTGGCCCTCTCCAACCACTCTAATAGAGCTCCGCAGCTTTCTAGGTCTTGCCAACTTCTACCGCAGGTTTGTGTTGGGGTTTTCTCATATTTCTTGGCCCTTGAGTCAAGTCACCAAGGGCGGGGCGAAAGCAAAATTCTTTTGGTCTGAATCTCAACAGAAGGCATTCAGGGAGTTGAAGGATCGCCTCTGCACGACACCAGTGCTCGCGTTACCAGATTTACAACAACCATTTGAGGTCGAGACAGATGCCTCTAACTATGCTATTGGGGCAGTCCTTACTCAACATGGACATCCAGTGGCATATCACAGTGAAACACTTTCAGACACAGTCCGGAAGTACCCCACTTATGATAAAGAGATCTATTCCATTGTACAGGCCTGCCGACAATGGAAGCATTACATTTTGGGGAAGGAAACGGTCATCCACACAGACCACCGACCTCTGCAGTTCATACAGACCCAAGGGAAATTGCAGAATGATCGCCATCAGAAGTGGTCTACATACCTGCAACAGTTTCACTTGAATATCAAGTATAAAAAGGGCAGCACCAATAATGTTGCAGATTGCCTCAGTCGGCCACCGATCATGGCGCTAACCACCGTGCTCAACTCTTGTGGGCACGAGACTTCTGATTGGCCACTTCTCTACAAAAGCGACCCAGAATTCGGCCACACATACCAGACACTCTTGGAGGGTCGGCATGTTGCAGATTTTCACCTCCAGGATGCCCTATTATGCCACCTCGGTCACCTCTGTGTTCCTTCAAGCGAGCGTGCAAAGATGATTTGGGAAGCACACTACAGTCGGGCTGCTGGGCATTTCGGGGTCGAGAAAACAGTGGCAGTACTGCAAAATTATTTCTATTGGCCGAATCTTCGACAGGATGTTGGGAAGTACATCCGATCATGTACTGCTTGTGCCATTGCCAAACCGACCATTAAGAAGCACGGCCTCTATACCCCATTGCCTACCCCTAGTCGACCTTGGGAATCCATCTCCATGGATTACATGTCAGGCCTTCCTTCCACTAAGCATGGAAATGACTGTGTTTTTGTGGTCGTCGACAGGTTCTCGAAGATGGCCATTATGATGGCCTGCAAGAAGAATATCACAGCAGAAGCCACTGCTAAACTCTTCTTTGAACGAGTGTGGGTGCACTTTGGGATCCCACAGTCTATCATCTCAGATCGAGACAGTCGGTTTCTCAGCACATTTTGGTCCAGTCTCTGGTCAATGCTGGACACCAAACTCACGAAGTCCACAGCCTTCCATCCTCAAACTGATGGCCAGACAGAGGTTGTCAACAGGATGATTGTGCACATTCTGCGCATGTATAACTCAAAGCATCCACGCACATGGGATGAGAGCCTCCCCTATGTTCAACACAGCTACAACCGAGCTCTTCACAGCTCCACTGGCCATAGCCCTTTTCAGGTGGGTTTGGGATTCCAGCCACTATGCCCCATTGATGTGGCCATACCACTTGCAGCTACTCACATGAATTCAGCTCATGTCCAGTCCGAAATAGATAAGGCCACCAGCTTCATTGAGCGCATCCAACACATTCGCCAGCAGGTCCATGACATTCTTGAGAAATCAAATGCCAAGTACAAGCAGCGACATGATCAACACCGGGTGCCACACAAGTTTCAGGTGGGCGACAAAGTCTGGTTGCATTTGCAAAAGGAACGCCTTACTGGAGCCTATCGGAAATTGAGACCACTTCGATATGGTCCTTACACCATTACTAAGGCGATGGGAGACAATGCATTTGAGCTCAGCATTCCCCCATTCCTTGGCCTGCACCCTGTGTTCAATGTGGACCGCCTTCGGCCATACTTTCCACCATTGCTAGACACATCCGACATTGCAGAACAGCTCAAACCCACAGAATTAAATCCAGATTGCATGGAACAAGCTGCAACTGATCGGATCATGGACACACAGATCAAGAACACTCGCCAACAGAATATCCAACTGTATCGAGTTGTCAAAGCAGGCCAACTCCTTCAGCAGGGAAAGTGGCTCACCAGGGAACAAGTTCAGCAGAAGTTTCCTCATCTCATGGAGGAGCTCAATGCAATGGGGACCATTGCTTCCTAAGGGGGGAGGAATGATCCAGGTGGATATTGGTGGCCACCTGCCAAGTCCACCTGGACCCCCACCATTGTCTTTCTCAGCATTTTCAGTTTCCTTAATTGTAGCACAACTTACTATTTTTAGCAGTTTTTCGGGTCCTGAACTTCCGGAGCCGTTTTGAGGCCCTAAACGACGTTTTTTTGGGAATCTGGGGCAACATGGGTCCATGGACCGATGTTGCCTCCCAAAGTGGTAGTACTCGGATAGATCTTTCTAACGAGCTATCGTACGCGTCAAACGGAGATCGTATGCCAAAGTTACGACCCCGGGAAATTGATGTACCAATTTACCCAAACGGGGCCCACAATTTGGTGTTTCATCTTCTAGGGTTAGGTTTCGGGATGTGAAGGGTTTTTCATTGTTTCTCAACAATAAATAGGCCTTCGAGCCTCATTGTAAGACAGTTCAGAACAGTTCAGAGGCATGTAGCCACCACATCTCTTCTCAGAGATAAGCTACCATCGCCCTAGCTGGTTTATTTCCATTTCTGGTTGTAAGCATATTTCAGTGTTTTCCAGTAATGAAATGAAGTATTATTTCCGCTGCATCTTTGTGTATATGGTTATCTCTGTAATTTGTTGCGTTCCTGTTTAAATCCGGATCACAAACCTAATGAGATGGGTTGCAAATAGATTAAAGCCTATATATATACATATACATATACATATACATATACATATACATATACATATACATATACATATACATATACATATACATATACATATACATATATATATACATATACATATACATATACATATACATATACATATACATATACATATATATATATATATATACATATACATATATATATATAGATACATATATATATATAGATACATATATATATATATAGATGTATATATATATATATATACATATATATATATATATATATATATATATATAGATGTATATATATATATAGATGTATATATATATATATATATATATATATATATATATATATATATATATATATAATTTACTATTTTAATTTATTTTTATCGTGATATATTATCAAACTTCTAAAATATATCAATCCTTTTTTAAGAACTTCACACATAGCACTACAAAAACGTTTTTATTCAACTTCAGTCGATAGAAAATAAATAATTGGTTGTTTCTTACTATTCCATGCCACAATCCCAGATGCAAGGATAAATGCATCTCCTGAAGTTGATTTTTTGTCATTAGGATTTCTAACCTAATCTAAATCAGAATAGCCTTCCAACTCAATATTAAAATCATTAGTAAATTTAGTATCAAAGTTATCAGTTCCTTACAGATACCGAGGAGCTCACTTTATTTTTTTCCAATGGATTTTAAGAGGTTTGACCATGAACTGACTTAGGATGCTAACTGAATATGCTATATCTAGCCTAGCTGTAGTGAGATATTTTATACTTCTCACCAGCTGACAATATAGTGTACCATCCACCTCTCTTGTCCCATCATTATTGTGGAGTTTGCAATTTTGTTCTAATTGTATTAATAATTCCATACTTTTTTCCATTTTTAACCTTTTGTGTAGCTCCCTGGAATACTTACCCTATGTAACCAATTTTATCCACCCTCTCTCCATATCTCTAGAGCTAAGCAATAACGCACTTCACCAAGGTATTTTATTTCAAACTCTTGTGAAAACTTTCATTTAACTTCATCAATTAACTTAGAAACATTTCATGTTATAATAAGATCATCAATATACAAGGAAATGTTAATAACATGCCCCTCTTGATCTGACTTGATATACAAATCAGGGTCATTTTTTCTTTTCATAAAACATTTTTGAAGAAATAAATAATCAATCTCCACATTGTTTGGTTGTGTTATATTCTTTCCATGATAGGGAGGTCACAGGCGGGGGCGGTAGAATCCCTTATATGTTGCGCGGGGTGCTACCAGGGGGTCACAGGGGGGGTAGCTTCCCCCCTTGTCGGGGGGTATGGAGGAGGGTAGTAGCCCCCCTGCATGGGGTCTGGGGCAGCACCCTGAGAAATTTTTTTTGGACCCTAGATTAGGTGGGCAAACCTACCTATGGTTTTGTGCATGGATTTTGCACATGGTTTTGGGCATGATGGTTTTCTTTCCATGGTAATTTGTAGATCCGGTCAAGGGAACTACAACTATGTTCTAATCCAGGGTTAATGGATTCAGGTTTATGGATACTTCAACATGTATATATATGTATTGTAACATTGAAAGGAACATAATGAAAAATCAATCTGGTCGTCCCGGTTTTGGGATCCAGGGGAAAATCTTTGTCTATATCTATTTTATGTTTTATGCACTCACATTGTTTATTTTCTGTTTTTAGAATTTGTATGCAGGTAATTTATGTACACGGTTAAACCCTACACACATACCATGATCTTCATACTAGTTTCAATCCCTAAAATTCCTTCTTTAGATTGCACAGGCGGTGCTCTTGACCCTTTTGAACAAACCCTTATGGATGAACAAGATATACTTCTTCTTTTAGTTCCCCATTCAAGAAAGAAAACTTCACAACTAGCTAATGTAACTTCTATTTATGTTTTGTATCTAAATCAACCATCAATTTAATTGTATCTAACTTAGCTATGTACATTGTAAAAGTTTCTTGATAATAAATTCCCTCTTTTTGTGATTAACATTTTGTAACCACCATGTCCTTTTATTTATCTATACTTCCATTAGCTTTAAATTTAGGTTTGAACAACCATTTGGATCCTATGGGTACCTTCTCTTTAGGAAATTTTGTTAATTCCCAAGTATCATTCTTCATTATAGACTCATGTTCTCCCTTCATTGCATTTCTAAATTATTTATGCTCACTAGCTTATTTGAAATTCAAAGGTTCTATGACATTCATAACTTTAGTCCTTAAAGCATAATATTTAAAACTTATTGATCGTTTATTTTGACAAGATTAACTTCCTGGTACTTCATGTTTTCATCTCTTGTCATGCTTCACGATGAATCATCTCTACCTCTTGGTGTGATGTGGAAAATAGAAGTATCCATGTCTTTGCATTCATCCTCCTCCTTCTATTTATGCTTATCATCTACTTCTTGTTTGACACCATCATACTGATATGGAATATGTGATGCATCATTCCTATTTTCTTTTCAACGAGATTTTTGAACTCCTTAAAATATTCAAATACACCACTTTTATTTCTCATGAAGTATAAACATTAATATTTTGTACAATCATCAATAAAATTCAAGAAGTAATATGCTCCACCTAATCATCTAGTCTACATAAGACCACATACATCTATGTGCACAAGTTCTAGAATAGATATTTTCCTTTTATCTATATGAGTAGGGAAGTCTTCCCTGTGCATATTCCCTAATTCACACCATTTTCATTCAAAATATTCATTCATAAGTATTGGAATACTCGTTTGTGAAGCAGTAATAGATCATGATAATTAATTTTCCCATATCTTTAATTCCATATATCTTCTATTGTCATGGTCGTGGATGCTAATGCTTGATGGATTTTGGTTGTCACATTGCGCTGATACAAACCTCCAATTCTAACTCCTATTGTAATGACCTTGAAATGATCATGCATGTCTTTTACTACACAATGTGAATTTGAAAATTCACCTTCAAGCCCTGATATGTTATAGTAGAAACTGAGATTAGATTCTTCTTAATATCAGTCACATACATTACATTGTTGATTAGTTTAACATGCCCATTAGGTAATGTCAGTGATACATCACCATACCCTTTACTTTCATGTCCACTATCATCTCCAAGATATATATTTGTACCACAGTTAGTTTCATGAAATTTTTCAAACCAATGTCTATTATAGGACATATGAATGGACCCTCTAGAATCAACAAACCTAGTATTTAGATAATCTATTTTAGTCGATAGTGAAACATCTGTAATAAATAGTCTAAACTTTTTAATCCCACCATTCAATGTTTCTCCTCTATCAACAAAATTACTAGTGTGCCTCTTATTTCTATTTTTAGACTCATGGTATTTCCTTTTCTTACAATCTCTAGAGTAGTGCCCAAACTTGCCACAATAATGACATTTAATATTGAACATTGGCAATGTCATACCTGGTTGTGGTTTTCAAAATGATGGCTTTCCTCCTTTATTACCTTCCCAAGGCTTCCCTTTGAAACATGGTTTTCCTTTTTCCATCAATGCTCTAGGAATTTATAGGGTAAGTTCCTCAAATAGAACACCAAAGGACATCACTCACAAACAGATCAAAGATTAATACACCAGTATTCTTGACGTCGTTAAAACCCTCAAATAGGGAAACAGTCCACGACCTAAGCTAATGCGACAACTTCAAGTAATTTATTAATGTAAAAGAAAGAAAATTTACATAATCTTCTCTCATGAATGGTCACCCTACAAATTACCCTCCATGCTCTTTAAATAGAGATCATGGACCAATCGGGTGTTAAGCCACGGATCAAGTGTCGGTAATACCGAGGAGAGAATGAACTATTAGATCACTTCATGTCTACAACATATCGTGACCGTTGGATTGTAAGTTACAAAAGTACATAGTAAAGAAACACACTTTACCTAACTCTACACTAGACCAAGTTATACTTAACTATTTCCTATGTGTCAAAATATCCTAACATCCCCCCTTAAGAACAACTTCAGATAGGATTGAAGGATGTACAAATATGACTCAATAGGAGAAGGAAGGAGGCATTAGAGCCTGTCCCCCATTAGTGACAACTTCCTGAACTCCAACCATAAATCGAAGTTTAGTAAACATCGCCTCTGTGAGAACCTTTGTGAAGATGTTTGCAACTTGATCATCGGTTGAACAATATTGCACTTCAAGAATATGGTCATGAATGAGCTTTCTGATGAAGTGCATGTGTAGTTCAATGTGTTTGCTGCGCTGATGTTGGACTGGATCATTTCATAGTTGAATGACACTTTGATTATCACACCAAAGTGTAGTCGGATGTTGCTGCTGAAAGCCAAACTCTGACAAGATCTGACGAAGCCATAGGGCTTCCTTACTAGCTTCTATAATGCCATGATACTCTACTTTTGCTTAAGAAAGAGAAATGACACTTCCCATGTAATAGGTCTAGAAACAAGAGTGAAGACATAACCTGCAGCAGACTTCCAATCATCAAGGTAACCAACCCAATCGGAATAAGGCCAACAAAAAAGGAAAGGTCAAGATGGGTATGGGTGAGATACAAAATGTTTCCTACAAGCTGACGGTATAAGGTAGCATCAACTTCAGGGGAAGTACAAGTGACTAAAAGTTTCACTCCAGACTGAAAGGGAGAAGGGGTTGTCTTAGAGTCTTCCATGTGAAAGTGGCATAGAAGATCACATGCATACTTGGACTGGGAAAGGGAAATACCTTCCTTAGATTGCAAGACTTGAAGACCAAGAAAATAATGCAAGTGTCCTAAGTCTGTCATTTCAAATTGCTTTTTAAGGCTAGACTTCACATGGTTTATAAGGTTGGGATCACTACTAGTAAGGATAAGATCATCAACATAAAGAACAAGAATGATAAGAGACTTACCCACTTTCTTGTTGTAGACAGTATTGTAAGAATGACACCTAGAAAAGCCAATATCTAAAAGAAAGCTATCCATTTTGGCATAACAAGACTGAGGGGCTTGCTTGAGACCATAAAGGGATTTCTTAAGCCGACATACAAGGCTGGAGTCTATTTGTATAGAGCCTGGAGGTTGCTCCATATAGATTTATTCATGCAAGTCCCCATGAAAAAGGGCAGATTAAAAATCCATCTAATGGACTTCCCATTTGAAAGAGGTAGCAAGGGAAAGAACAAGGCGAATAGAGTTCATTTTGGCAACAGGGTAGAAGGTTTCAGTATAGTCAATGCCTTTAGCTTGTGAAAAACCCTTAGCAACAAGACGAGCTTTATGTTTATCAGCTTTTCCATTTGGTCCATACTTGCTTCTGTAAACCCACTTTCATCTAACAAGTTTTCATCCCGTTGGAAGAGGAACAAGATCCCATGTATCATTTGCCAATAATGAACAATATTATTCATTCATAGTTGCGTGCCAATCTAGATGGCGTGAAGCTTCTGCAAAGGTGTTAGGATCATAATTCATTGGAGCTTGAGCAAGTAAAGAAGAGGCTCCATCAAAATTAGAACAAGTGTGACGATGATCTGTAGGATCACCTGCAAGAGCACCTGCTGCATCCCGAGTAGCACAGACCCATTTTGGAAGCTGAGGAGCTGAAGGGCGATCCTGAGAAGGTGGGGGGGGATTGTCATCCTTGCTGTCATCATCTAAAGAAGAAATCTTTTTAGAAGTAGAAGGGATAGGGAGAGGTGGCACATCCGCCAAACTAGACTCGTAGGCTGATATATTTTTAGCAAAATTTACATCTCTTCTAATGATAACATTTTTGGACTTAAGTGGAATAAGTCTATATCCTTTGACATCTTCATAATATCCAACAAAAATACATTTTTCACTCTTAGGTTCTAAGGCTTTTTGTTTTTCATCTGAAATATGGACCCGTGCTTCACTTCCAAAAACATGAAAGTGACTGACATCTAGTTTAATTGAGCTCCATGCTTCTTTTGGAGTAAAAA
Source organism: Pinus tabuliformis (assembly GCA_031772625.1). Classification (NCBI taxonomy): domain Eukaryota; kingdom Viridiplantae; phylum Streptophyta; class Pinopsida; order Pinales; family Pinaceae; genus Pinus; species Pinus tabuliformis. The sequence goes on along the minus strand of CM062809.1, from coordinate 1,305,553,072 downwards.
CTTAGTACGAGTGCGATTTACTATGTAATTTGCACAGTTAATTGCTTCTGCCCAAAAACTAAGACTAAGTCCTTTATATTGAAGCATACAATTAGCCATTTCATTTAAGGTGCGATTCTTCCTTTTAGCTACACCATTTTGCTATGAAGTATATGGAATAATATGTTGCATTTGAATTCCATGCTCAGTGCAAAAGTTGATGAATTTGTTGTTAACATATTCTCCACAATTATCAGATCTTAGCTTAAGAATTTGATGTCCATATTGTTTTTCAACAAAGGCCTTAAAGGCCAAGAACATGTTAAATACTTCACTCTTCATTTTTAAGAAGTATACCCAGGTGCGTTTGGAGAAATCATCAAATGAAAGTTAAGAAATACTTGTAGCCAGAGAATGAAACAACTGGAAGTGGACCACATAAATCACTATGCACAAGTTGTAAAGGGGCTGAGGCATGCCAAGAGGCACATTTTTCAAAACTATCTCGATGATGTTTTCCGAGTACACATCTGGAATAAACACCATCTATGCAAGATACCATAGGAAGACTTATCACCATATTTTCTTTACACAGATTTTGAAGGGAGCGATAGTTTAAGTGACCAAATCGCTCATGCCAAAGTTTGCTCACTTCATCATTATGATCAAGAAATACCGAGGGGAGAGTTGATGACACAAAGTTGTTAAACTTATACAACCTTGTAGAATCATTAGCAATTCTAGTAGCTAAAATCTGTTTAGGATCTATTAGGTCCTTAATTACAACATCGTGAGGTGAAAATTCAAAGTTTTTACCTTCACCTGAAGGAGTTATCTGATATACATATAGAAGATTGCAGGATAAGGTTGGAACACATAATACATCATTAAATTGACCATTGTCTAGATGAACAGTTCCAATCCCTACAACACTAAGAGATCTATCATCACCAACATATATCTTTTTGGTGTTACAATCATTTAAAGAAGAAAACATGGCTTTCTTTTTTGCCATGTGATAAGAAGCTCCAGAATCAATGAGCCACTCATGAGAATGAGAAGAAGAATATACATTTAGTGCATAACTAGACCGAAATTCTTGACAACAATATGGAGAAAGTTTTATCCCTGAAGATGAAGTTGAAGTTGAAGAGTGCTCCAAATGGATGTTATGCTTATTCATTGTTGCTTCCAAGGCTTCCATATTTTTAAATCATTTGGATTCTAAGTGGCCATATGGATTACAAAAGTTGCAATGTCTATTAGTGTTCTTCCCTTTGTTTTTATTTTCCTTATCATTTTTTTGAATTGATTTTTCATTTTGAGACTGAAATTGCTTAGGACCCTTTTTTGGTTTAGGACCATTCCTTTTAGGATACTACTTCTTAGGATTCGTTGATTTTGGTGGTTTCCGGGAGGCTAAGGCTTTCTTATAAGAGTTTCCAAGTTTAAGAAGACCAAGATGTAAGAGTTTTTCTTGTTCTCTTATTAAAGAATCACAAAAGTCATCAAAAGAGGGGGACTTGTAGTCTTATCCTTGAGAAATAAAAGCTTCTCTAGTAGAATGGAAGGTGGAAACAAATACAGAGTAGGCTGGTCCCAACTTAGTAAGAATGGAATATATAAGGCTACCATCTCCTTTCTTAATCTTAAAACCTTCCAAGAGAAGTCTAAGGTTCTTAAACTTGGACAAAAAATCTTCAATGGAAGAAACATTATTGGGGTCCAACGTAAGTAACTCATTTTCGAGATGATGGGCTCTAATTTCATTTTTAATTCCAAAAACATTAGTGAGTTGTTTCATTGCTTCATTAGAGGTATCAAGTTTTGCGATACGGAATCTAAGGTCTAGAGAAATAGACATTCATATCAACCCACATGCTTGATCTTGCCTATTTTCCCATTTTCCTGCCTTATCTTCATATTTAGGTTTAATTTCTTGGCCTGAGGCTATTATGTAAAGACATTTACTTTTAAGTAAATCCACAATGTGAGACCACCATTGGAAGTAGTTGTGTTGTCAAGAATAACTTGGCATGGAATTTCCATTTTAACATAAATTGAAGCTGTAGATGCTGAAACTAAGTGTTTCAATGGAAAGATCTCGAAAAATTAGGCTGATTAAAAAAACGACTCTCAAAACATCTTACGGATGAAGACGTTATGGCTTTTTGAAGAAAAGTTGTTGAAAATGCTGATGAAATGCGTGAATTTGTGGAAGTGAATGATAATGTTATATTTAAAAAAAAAAAATCCACTACGCCCCCACCCCCACCCCCTTCCAAACTTAATCTAATTAGCTCACTTAAAAAAAATAAAAATTATGTGACCCACTTTTGTAAATAAGTGAAAGTCACTTTTATAATGGTACTTTATGAGCTACCCACTAAATTGCAACTTAAATGAAAGATAAAAAGACTCTAGATTTATAAGTGACTCACTTTATATAATGGGTGAGAACACTTTTACATAAAGTAACTTTAAAACATAAGTTACATGTGCTTTTTCAAAAAGTAAGTCAAAAAAAAGAAAGACTTGAACTCAAGACCTCTATTCTCATAAAGTAACTTTGGACCAAGTGAGCTAGTTTAAAAGGTTAGTAAGTTTTGGAAAAGAGGAAAGGTTATTTTTTAGTCATTGAAGCTTTGGGGTGTGTGCTTACTTGAAAAAACTCTTTTTTCTTACAAAAAAAAAAAAAAACCACACAACCCAACACAGACATACAAAAAAAAAAACAAACCTTATGGGTTGAAGTTAGCTTTCGCCAGAAACTAAATATTTTCCTCAATGTTTCTGATTTTCCGAGATCACACTAAAGCACAGCGGAAAAGTGCATACGCATGAGAAAAATCCTTCCTTTTTGTTTCTAATTTTCCCAGATCGCACAGAGTCGCAAGGAAAAGAGCATACGCAAAAATGAAAGATATAGATCCGATAATAAAAAAACAAAGATCTAAATAAACTAAAATAAACAGAGAGATGAATAACTAAAACTACAAATAAAGACTGTATACCTCCAGATCTTAAAAATGACATAGCCAGGGCTACCAAAAACCTTTCCGCGTGAAACGAAAGGGGTTCCTCACTTGAACATATGCTCCTAACATAATAGAGCAGTCCTCCTGGCCCAAACGCAGTCAGAAATAGTAGATGTAGGAAACTACAATCGTATGCACTTGAACCGGCTTCAGATTTGGATCACCAACAGATGTGGCCCTCAAATAGCTCTGATACCATGTAGGAATTTACAAGGTAATTTTCTCAGATAGAACACAAAATGACATCACTCACAAACAGATCACAGATCAATACACCCGTATTCTTGACGTGGTTAAAACCCTCAAAGAGGGAAACAGTCCATGGCCTGAGCCAACGCGGCCACTTCAGGAAATTTATTAATGTAAAAGAAAGAAAATTTACATAAGATTCTCTCATGAACGATCACCCTACAAATGACCCTCCATGCTCTTTAAATAGAGATCATGGACCAATAGGGTGTTAAGCCATGGATCAAGTGTTGGTAATACCGAGGAGAGAATGAACTGTCGGCTCACTTCATGTCTACAACATATCATGATTGTCAGATTGTAAGTTACAAAAGTACATAGTAATGAAACAAACTTTACCTGACTCTACACTAGACCAAGTTATACTTAACTATTTCTTATCTATCGAAATGTCATAACAAATGCCAAATTATAACTTTGATATTTAAGGTTTCTTTGCCTTTCTTCCTCTTGCATAAGTATGCCTACCAACTCATCAAATGTGGGACCCTTCTCCCTTGCTATAAGACCTATGATGAACATTTGACACTCATCTAGATTCCATTTAAGGTTATAGTGATTAGGTCATTGCTAAATTCTACCCCACCTATATCTCCAAGTTTATCATTAAAGTCCTTAATTCGTGAAATAAAATTATTGATTCTTTCATCTTCTTCCATTTTAATTCAAGATGGTTATTCTTTAAGGAAAGTAGTCAATTTGCATTCTTTCATTTCTACAAATCCTTGAGCATTTTCTAGGTCTTGTAGGCTCTGATAGGCAATATAATGTTGTCTTTTACATAAATTCTCTTTAGCACTCTTACTTAGTCACTTGCTTCTCCCAATATTGAATTGTTGCAGTTGCAGCTATTGCAGCTGCTTCTGGATTCACTTCATCACCACTTGCTATCAACTAGACATTATATCCTTCCATCAATTTTTTCATTTTAAACTTCCAATTCACTTAATTGGTGCCATCCAAATTGATTTCTTCATTTAGGTATAATTCTACTAGACTAAATCCATCTAGAAAATATCGTAACTTTCAAACCAATCAATAGTTTTTAATATGACACATTTGGCTATTTAAAATTACACATAAATAATTTAAGAAAAGTCAAACCAGGTTTACGTCGTAGCAACTGATTTTGTATATATTCCAACACTTTCGTTGATTTGTTTAGTGTGGTCACTCTTTAGTATGTGTACTCCAAAATCCACATTACCTACACCAAATGTTGCTTAATAATTTATGTCTTATTTACTCTGAGTCTGCATAAAATTTGATATCGAACAATGTTTGCTCAAGGAATGACAAATTTTCTCCGAGTCTGCATAAAGTTTGATATCGAACAATGTTTGCTCGAGGAATGACAACACTGAAAACTTCTTAGTATGCAAACATTGCAATTTCTATGCCACTTCAATGCATGGAAAATCAACCAGTGATGATAATCGTTTTAATTATCTTTGTGTAGGTACATGTATACACTTCGCTAGAATTGATCTAGAGACTTTTATCATTTGAATCAATTATGCCAATTATACATGACTCTTCAAGCAACAACACGCTACTCACACACTTCATATGTGGTGTTCAAAACGCTCCTCGCAACAGCTTCCACCTAAACTTCTTCACAATATTATGGAGAACAAATAATATTTTCATTGATGCAAATTCATTACCCGAGCACATTCACGATCAATCTCTAAATGGGACAAACATATATGGAGGTGGCTCCTCTCCTTCAAAAATTAATGCATAGAAATTCTCGTGTCATTGAAATACTCAAATTTTGAGTGGGTTGAATTGACGGTCCAATCCAATCCAAAGAAAACAATAATACACCAGGCTTGGCCTTCATCCAATTACACCATGTCAGGCTCTTCCCTCTTCCAAGCGCTGGATAGATGGTTAGAATGTACAATCAAAACTGCTAGACCAATCAATTGACCAGTCAAAGCACCACCCCAATGTTCTCGACCAAATTAAATGGTATGTTCTTCCATGCTGGCTTCACTCATGCTCCTTTTAGACTCACACAAACTCTCTATAAATCTCACAACTTTTAAATATTTCTCCACTTAATAGCTACAAAATCTTATTAAAGGCATGCTTCCGATCAATATGCGGCTCAGTCTCCCAACATATCCCACCAATTGGCACCACCATATGGGAAACATGAAAACACATGCCCATCACTCTTACTCTACTCACGCAATACCAACCTCACGACCCTCATCTCAAACCTATTAAAAAGCGATATTTGAATTAATAAAAAACATGCACTGGTCAGCTCTACGATAGAGAGTATGAACCAGAAGAGTCTAGCTGTGCAGAACGCTCTACATTGTCCATGTGCATCACACATTATATAGAAATCATGGATTTAGGGAAGTTAGAACCATACCCTAGGAAATAGAAACTAATTCCTGTTCTGAGGTATCGTGAATCAATTCACTATTCTAAGATATTCTCCATTATCTCTAACACTCCCCCTTAATGGAGAAGGGGTTCACAAATATGCCTAACATCTCCCTAAACATTTCAAACTTAATTTTGCCAAGAGGCTTAGTGAAAATGTCTGCAACATTATCACATGTATTACAATATACCAGATGGATTTCTTTTGATTGCACTTTCTCCCTAACAAAGTGGAATTGTGTATCAATGTGTTTAGTGTTCTTGTAAAACACAGGATTATTAGCAAGTTTGATTGAACTCTGATTGTCATATCTGATTGTTGTTGAATATTTTTGTTCTTCCCCGACATCCTGGAGAAGTTTCTGCAACCAAAATGCCTCACACGTTGCTGCACACATAGCTTGATACTCTGCTTCCATTGAAGACAAGGAAACTGTATTTTTTTCTTACTACTACATGTAATTACCTCGAATCCGATGCTGAATTCATAGCCTATTATGGATCCGCGGTCGTCTACATTTCCATCCCAGTCGGAATCCATAAATTGTGTCAATCTAACATCATAGAAATCAATATAAATAATACCATAGTCTATAGTACCTTGTAGATACCTCAAAACACATTTTGTTGCATTCTAATGACTCTCAAGTGGCTTGGACATGTATTGACTTAGCACACTGACTGCATAAGCCAAATTTGGTCTAGTAGTGGTCAAGTAGATTAGGCTCCCAACTAGCTGCCTATAAAGTGTCGCATCTGCCTCTTTAGAGCCACCCTCACTCTGAAGTTTAATGTTTTGCTATAATGGTACTGCTGTAGCCTTACACTTAAGCATCCTGAATCTTTCCGTTAGAACTTTGACATACTTACCCCGGGTTAGAAATCTTTTTCCTGAATCTCTCCAAATCTCAAGACCCAAACAATATCTTAATTCACCAAGGTCTTTCATTTCAAACACCTGTGACATTTGTTGCTTGATTTCTTTGATTAGATCAATAGCATCACCTGTAATAATTAAATCATCTACATACAAATAAATCCACACTATGCGCCCCTGTTCATCTTTCACGGTACATAGATTAGGGTTGTTTTTACTTATGTTGTAGCCAAGTTGCGGAAAAAATGAATCAATCTTTTCATACCAGGAACTAGGTGCTTGCTTTAGTCCATAAAGAGCTTTCTTTAATCTACAACTAAATTTTCTTTTCCTTTCTGGACAAACTCCTCGGGTTGCTCTGAATAAACCTCCTCTTTCAATTCTCCATTTAAAAATGTAGACTTTACATATAGTTGGTGAATCATCCAATGTTTCTTAGTAGCTAAAGCAATTAACATTCTGATGGTATTTAGTTTAGCTACAAGGGCAAAGATTTCTTCATAGTCAATGCCTTCTTTTTGTGAATACCCCTTTGCTACTAATCTAGCTTTTAATTTATCTATGGTTCCGTCTGCATTAATATTTCGTTTATACAACCATTTACAACCTATGGTTCGTTTCCCTTTAGGAAGTTCAACTAGCTCCCAAGTGTTGTTCATGATTATAGATTCATATTCCTATTCCACAGTTATTTTCCATTCACTACATTCATTTGCTTCCTTATAACTAGAAGGTTCAACAATATTCATCATACTAGTTATAAAAGCATTTTCCCTGTATCTAGCAGGGAATTGAGTTTGCCTACCTGATCTTTTGAGCGTTGGTGTAGCTTCTGACCTATTCTGAGTTTCCTTTGTTGGACTCGGCTTGACTACTGCATCTAAATTCTCTTCTTTTGCCTTTGTCTGTTGATCCTGGTTGTTTCTTGTTTCTTCACTTTCTTCCACCAAGAACGAAATATCCCATTCCTCATTGCGCTTATCATATTCTTCATGTTCCTGCTCATGGAATATGGCATCTCTACTAACAAAAATCTTGTGAGTAGAGGGATTAAATAATCTATAATCTTTATATTGTGAACAATACCCTATAAAGGTACATCTGATGGATTTTTAATCTAGTTTTCTTATGTCTTCCTTTGGAATATGGGCAAATTCTTTAGACCCAAACACTCTTAAATGTTTTACTGCAGGTTTAAATCCATATAATGCTTCATAAGGATTTTTAAACTCAAGACTCTTTGTAGGACTCCTATTTTTCAAATAAAGTATTCAATGCTTCAGCCCAAAAACCATTTGAAAGATCCTTACCTTTCAACATGCTCCTAGCACATTCCACCAATGTTCTGTCCTTTCTTTCTGTTACTCCATTCTGTTGAGGAGTATGGGGTACTGTGAATTGCTGTAATATCCCATGGTCTTTACAATACTTGATCATCTCATCCTTCCTATATTCTCCCCCTTGATCAGAGCGAAGAATTTTTATATGTTTCCATGTTTGCTTTTCAATCATGTTTCTAAACTGCTTAAAGTATTCAAATGTATGAATTTTCTTCCTCAAAAAATATACCCAAGAAAAATTTGTGCAGTCATCAATAAACAGTAAAAAATACAGTGCACGTCCTAATGACTTTGTTTGCATGGGTCCACAAAGATCTATGTGCACTAATTCAAGTATGTCTCTCTGTTTCTTCTCTACTCAAACATGGAATTCCTCTCTATGCATCTTTCATAATGTACAAGCATCACAATCATTATGCACTTGTTTTAACATAGGAAGATCTCTTACCATTTCCTTTTTCTGAAGTAACGACAAATCATTGTAGTTGGTATGACCAAATCTCTGATGCCACAACTCTTCTGTAGTCAAACTCGCTGCTGTCAAAGCTCGAAATAGTGTTGGTCTTACATCCAATTTGTACAGACCTCCTGTTCGAATTCCTGTAGCAATAGTCTTCATGCCATCTAACAGATCTTTAATATAACAGTTAGATTTAAAAAATTCAACTTTGAGATCTTGATATATAATCATGGATACAAAAAACAAGTTCTTTATTACACTGGGAACATACATGACATTATGAATTTGTCTTACAGTACCATTAGGTAAAATGACAGAAATTTTTCCACACCCTTTGATCTGATGACTTCTATCATCACCTAGGTAGATTTGTGCTCCGTCGTTGATTTCTTTAAAATCTTCGAACCATTTCTTGTTCCTTGTCATATGTGTTGATGCTCCTGAATGTACATACCAGATGTCTACATCAACATTCTCATCAAAGTCTGCCATGAACAATCTGAAGTTTTGCTCATGATTATCATTTGCAAGATGACCTGCATGTCATTTTTGCTTCTGCTATTGTTCATGATATTTCTTCTTCCTGCACTCCTTAGATATATGACCAATTTATCCGCAATAAAATCATTTAATTACAGATTTTTTTTTTATTCGGATGCATACCTTGAGTCTGATTTGGTCTTTTCTGTGAGTTTCCTCCGTTTTGCTATTGTGGATTTCCTTTTCCTTTGAAGAATTTCTTTTTTGCCATCATCGCAAGATCAACATTCTAGGGCTTCAGAGTCGATCTTCTTTCTTCTTCTTGCAGCAATATTCATGTCAGTTCTTTAAACTTTGGGATCTTCTCCCTCACATTTATCCTATTGATAAACATTTGGTAGTCATCAGTCACACCATTCATGGTAATGGTTACTAGATCTGTATCTGCAACTGTTTCACCAATGTCTGCCAATTTGTTCTTCAGATCTTTTCTCCTTGCTATGAAGGAAGAAATTATTTCATTTTCCTCCATCTTCAGGGATAAGATCTTGCTCTTCAGGAACAGAAGACGATTTGTATTCCTGATCTCATACAAATCCTTCAAAATTCCCCAGATTTACATTCTCTGGTATGTGGTATGATGCAGTCTTTCACTAACATCTTCAGCAACGTCCTTGCTTTACCTTCTCGCTTCTCACAATTTGGTATTGATGTTGATCCAGCTACTGGCTTCCGCTTATCCCCATTTGCAATCGTCCAAGCACTCTGCACTTCTAGCAGAGTCTGCATCTTGAATTTCCAATTTGCATAATTGGAGCCATCAAGCTTGTTATGCTCATTCAAGTATGCTTCGATCATTTTATTATTCATCTTGATAATTTAAAAAAAAAATATATTTGACAAGAAAAAAAAATAGATCTACCCCAGATCTACGTCAAAGGTAGAAATCGTTGATCTCCGCAAGTTCGATTTCTACTCGTGGATTCCTTCTCAGGCAGATCTCTTGTTGCGATTCATGCCAATCCACAACCTCGATGAAAATAAAAAATGGCAGATCAGCCACTAGCCTCTGCGCATGCTCCTCTATGCTACCGCTCTTGCAGCCTCCATGGAAATCCTCCTCACAAGGCTGCAACAACCTTGGCCTCTTGCATGTTACAACCTCACATGTTGTTGTGGCCTCCTCCTCGTGGCCTGAATGCCTCTCACGCAGCCTTGGTCTCCTCCACGACCACGCTGAGTCGTAGACTAGTCTTCGGCCTCCGTATTCAGCCTCCACGTGGCCTGAATGCCTCCTCCTCAGGCTGAATGCTTACAAAACCATGTTGCCCTTTCTCTTCTCTTAGCCTCAAGGCTCCTCCACGCTCACCGCACCAATGTTCTACAGGTTCTACGGCCTCCAACACGCAGCCTCCAACATAGCCAGTCCACATAGGTAGCGATCAGTCCTATAGGTTCTACGACCTCCAGCACGCAGCCTCCAGGCAGGTGTGCGGCCTTTTTCCATGCAGCAACCTCCTATGGCAAGTCTCCTCCACGACAGACCTCCACGATCGGAGCAGCATTACTCCAAGTGACCTCTGAGCAGGTTGATCCCACAACTTGTTACCACATCCAATTCCCAAACAAAGACGCGCAACCACATTCTTTTTTTTGTTTTCACGGTCGGCACGATTAGCCAACACGTATTCGCAACGGTCATCCAAAATAAAATGCGGGAAGCCTCACAGTGGGATCGACACAAATTTTCCCCCAAGCGACACGAGGATTTCACCTCAGGCACGCCGGGCAAATCCTTCATTGATCAAACAGGTTTCTCAACCCTGTCGTTGTGATACCATGTTAAAAAGCGATGTTTTAATTAATAAAAAACATCTACTGGTCAGCTCTACGATAAAGAGTCCGAACCAGGAGAGTTTGGCTCTGTATAACGCTCTACATTGTCCATGTACATCACACATTATATACCAATCATGGATTTAGGGAAGTTGACACCATACCCTAGGAAATAGAAACTAAATCCTATCCTGAGGTACCATGAACCAATTCACTATTCTAAGATATTCTTCATTATCTCTAACAAAACCACCTTTGCTCTTTGCTCTGATATCAACTTAAAAGATGAAAAGGTTTCAACTCTCTAGTGAAACAATCTCTTATCTAGAACATTGCACTATAAGCATTGCTAATAAATTCTTACATACATAGGATTACATTAACCAAAAAAAACTAATTAAGGAAAATAGTTTAAACTACATAACAATCTTTCTATTTAAAAAAATATTTAGGTTTCTCCATTATTATTTTAACATTATTATAACTAGCAATTATACCAAATGTTGCAAAGAAAATTCCGTAAGTTGATAGCATATGAAAAAAAACATAGATGAAGAGTGATGTGATATGTTACGTGATGTAAATGTAGCCCAATTTGAGTAAAAGAGAAATCATAATATTGTTTCCATTGGGTAACCTTTTATAATTGGGATCTCTATCTTTCCTTGAAGATTTAAATGAAGAATTAAAAAATTTAGATATCAAAATCGAAGTGTAAATGCCAACTTATGCTATCAAAGAATCGATGATATGATTCATATACATTTTATAAATCTATAAAGTTCAAAAAAAACCTAGCACTTCTAGGTGTTGAGTAAATCACCAATGTATAAGAAATATTTTTAAAACATTTTCCATACAACATGAAACCATGAATCTTGGAACTAATACAACTACCATATCATTATTATACACATTTGACATTAAAACAATTTAAAAAAATATGTATTGATTAAAATAAATCATTTTGAGTTAAAGTTTTAGAAACTATGATAACACCATATCATATCAAGCATGTTATATTATTGTATGTGTCTATCAATAATGACGCTCACAAGATGTTCATGAGCATGCATAGTTAGTTTTATGTTAGCATTAATTTTAATAGATGACAAAAGTAAAACATGCATTTCCAACGGAAAACAATTATGCTTGGGTCAAATTTCAATTTAGACCTCAAATTAATAAGGTAAATAAATCTTAATTTTTATATCTATAGAATTTGAAAGGATTTATTATAAAAGGAATTATAGAGTGAAGGTGTTATAGACCCTTAAAAACACATACAACATACACATTGTAAGACACTTATTCATTTATTATAATTATGCTAGTTAAAATTGTTAATATTGTATTTGTTAAACATTCAAGTAAAGGAAATGTGTTGTGTTAGATTTTTATCATTGTACTTGTTTTGCTACTCATCACCTCTCTTTCATTCACACTTACACGCTCAAATTATTAGTAGGCGCAATTTATACATATCCTTAAAGATGAATGCAACTGCAATCTATACATCGTAAAACTCTTGATGTCAAACAATTATCTTCAAACACAAGTTTCTTCAAACAAAAGTTTTCCGATTTTGATGAAATATAAGATGTGTTGGTGCATTTGAATCTTGTTGGATTGTGTACATTGTTTTCAGTAGGAAATGTATAATAAAATTGCATTAATAAGGGGCCATTTAGCTTTAAAGAAATTTAAAAGTAGCTAATTTCAAGACCAGGGGATCATGAGTTTGAATCTCTCACTTTATGTTAAAAAACAACTGTGAAACCCCTCTTGTGCATATATTCTATGCAAATTTTTAATTGTTTTACTCCATGTACAAAGTCAAGCCCAAAATAACATCTCTACTATGTTCTTAATGCAAACCCAATCTATAATTTTTTTATGAACAATCTTGTTGATGCATTCAAATTTTATCACTCCACCTACAATCTAAAGCCCAAAATAACATCTCTACTATGTTCTTGATGAATGCAACCCCAATGTACACATAAATTTTTTGGTGTCAAATAATTATCTTCAAACACAAGTTTCTCACTTTTGATGAAGTTTAATATGTGGTGGTGCATTTGAATCTTAGACTATGTACATGGTTTTGAATAGGAAATTAACAAAAACAGTCAATTTATCTATAAAAAAAATGCATTAATTAGGGGCCATATAGCTTTAAACAAATTTAGATAGAAGTTAATGTCAAGATGAGGGGATCATGAGTCTGGATTTCTTGCATTTGTGCTAAAAAAAAATATTGTTATGATAAGTTGATCTTAATAAACAAAACCAGTATTGTCAAAATTAGGACAATTGTTAAACTAACCCAAAAACACTTTATAATAAGAAAATTTGAAAAGGTTGAGGATGCACAATAACAATAAGAAGAGGTTGAGGATGTCCAATAACTCCTACTCTTAATAATATAAGAATAACTTTTCATAGTTTCATAATCCAACCACTCTTCCACTTATTTTTTTATTTATTATAATCTTATTACTACTATTTATGTTATAATTAAATATAAAAATAATATTTAAATCCATTTAGTTTATTTATTAAAAACAAACCTCATTAATATTAAAAGATAATAAACATAATTTTTCCACTGTTTTATCCACTTTCTTAACAACCGTCTCAATCATTTTATTTTTACCTACTTTCTTCATTTTAAAAATATTAATCTATGAATAAGAATCACAAAGCCATATAACCATATGCACAGCAAATTAACACACAAAAATTAAACTGGCGGAAAAGGTAGAGAGCCATCATGTGGTCTCTCATGCTCATGTAATTCACATTATTCAAAAAAATTAATAATACATTTAAATACATGAGTAAGTGGTCTTAAGATAGTGCGTCTATCTTAGACTCACTTGGTTGAGACAATTTCTCAACTTACACACTAATTTAGGAGAGCTAGTTGGAAAGAATCTCTCATCCAAACTAGACTCCTTAGTTTGAGGAATTCTCATGATTTTATTTATTTAATTTAATAATTGGATTTATTATTGATTTTTAAGAGAGTGAGGCTAACATTCCCCCCCTCAATGATAAATCCAAAACGAACAAGGAACCATCTTCCAAGTTCTCAAGTTGATCCTCAAAAAAACATTTTCCTGAAAAACCACCAAAGTTGGATGTTGAAGAAACCACAATATGAAGAAACCATGAGTCAGTTGCATGACTGATTCATCTCTGAATGTCGCTTGACAACTCCATCATGTGCCAAGCCACAAAAGGATCCAACTGTCCTTTGCTTGAAAACAACATCTGGTGTCCACTGACACAATTTGATGAATGCCCATTGGCGTATTTGCTGATGATGATCGCCCACTGGCTAATGAAGATGCCCATTGACTACTTCGCTGATGTTGTTTAAACTTTCAGTCTGACAACCATTTGTCAATTTCATTGACATTTCCCCCCCTTTTTCAACTGAAAGGAGAGGCAATCTTCTCCAAATTATATCTAAACTCCCCCCCTATAGGTGTAGGAGAGTTTCATTGTTGTACTCCCTCGTTCAACTGCATGAGAGTACCATCTTCATTTTACTGTTGGCTGCAATATGTGTGAGTGAATCCGATTGTAAAACTTGTACAATCTTTTGGCTGTGGATGACCATTCCCAAGGACCAATCCATGAATAATTTATCTTCAATTTGGCTGACTGTCATTGGTTGCAACATTTCTCTGATGTATGATTTGACTTGCCACAATGTTGACAAGGATGGAGATCAAATAACTGATCTTCTAGATGACCGGTTCTTTGACAATGAGAACATTTCAGTTTGTCTGCAACTTGAGTTTGTGTGCATTTCTGTTTGTCTGCAACTTCAGTTTGTGTGCATTGACGTTGGTTTGCAAGTTGCTGAGAACTTGCTGAGGTGATTTGTTCAAGTAATCCGGCACTGACGAACTAAATGGACTTTGAATAATCAAGGATACGTAATTTGTCATTATCTTTGACATATCCTAAGCCACGTTGATTTTGATTACTTTGAATTTCTTCCCATGGCTTGATGATGGGTTTGGAAGAAAGTTGAACTGGAACAACTTCAACACTTGAAGCTGGTTGGATGAATGACGTCGAATGATCCGTTGTCTCTGGATTGATCAAAGACTTGGAGCAACACGCTTCTCTTGCAACTCATTTCTCTTCAGTTGCGACTCCAGTTGAAAGAACTCAATCGTTTCATGTGCATGTTGAATATGCACTTGAATGTCAGCAAGAGTGGTTTTGCTAATGTGCACCATGTCACCGGCTGATGATAAAATTAAATTGTTAATAATTTTGGACAACTGAATGTGTGTCGCCATGTTGCCTTGCTTATTTTGAATTCAAACTCGCTTGTACTGTTGCTAATTGTTGATGCTTTAAACACTTGCTAGAGTTTTATGACTTGGTTGCTTGAACTCTCGATTTCATGCTCACTTGATGATGATTTCTTTTCTTGAATGCTTCACTGACACTTTGTGAATGCTTCAATCAACTTCACACTGGCTCGTTTGTGGTGGATGTCGTGCTTTGAACTTTTGCACTTGATTTTGACAAGCTCGCTTTATTTATTGCTTATTGCTCACTTGAAGAATAGAATACTAGAATTCACACTCGTTTGCTTTCACGCTCGCTTGATGCTTGCTTCAATTAGTTTTAGGCTCGCTTGATGTTGAGAGTTTTGCACTTGCTTGAACTTATACTCTTGATTGATCAAAATAAGGGTGTCGAATACTATTGAAAATGCACCCAAGAGAAATGCTTACAATGATTTGAATGACTTAGTTAAAAAACAATGGATTCACTTGGTTTAATTGATTCCCTATCAATTCAAAGCGTGGGTGTCAGTTTCAACTGAGAATGCACCCTTACTTAATTTGACTTTGATTACAATCCAACTTACAAATTATGATTTGCAAGTTACAAGTTTGTATTGAGCTTATTAAAAAATGGTGTAAGTGCAATTTCCAAAAAATTGTTGTTGAAGTGATGCAAATGTTGTTGATGTAGATGACAACTTCATTAACTTGATTGGATGTTGATGTGGAATCGTCTTTGACAACTTGATTATGTATTTCTGCTTCTTGATTGTTTGTAGTTCTCTTTGATTACATAAGCTTGAATGAAAATGATTATGTGCATGCAATTCGTTCATGTGTTGTACGCTACAAGTGTACCATATTAGAAAGATACCACATGAAGGTTAGTGTCAAAACTAGACACAAAACAAAAACAATATCAAGAATCATGTGCAATCACAAACACGCATGGTGTACCTAAGATCCCCTTATTCAATTTTGGGCAGATCTGGGACACATTAACACCACAAAATAAATGTCTTTATTAAATATTGAAGTACATCAATCTTCACCTTCAAAACATCATGAATGAAATTTCTCCAACAATGAGAATACCAAGCTCATAGCCCCTTGAAGCAACTTCTCTTCAAAATTAAATGGAAGTTGTCAAACTGCAAGTTACAACCTTATCACTCCAAAGATTTAAACATCTTTTCTCTCCATTAAATTTTTTTTAAGTCACCTTTATCTCATCCAAAAATTCTATGATCACTTATATCTCCAAAAAAAATTATTTACAAACTTCTTAACTCCTTATCTATCCAATATTAAAAAAAACAACTTTATGACCTATCCTAAAAATATTTGTGAATACACCATATCACTAATTCTCTTTCATATTCCACTCATTCTCTCTCTTCACCACTCATTCTCTCCATTTAAAAAAAAATTGAGTGCCTAAAAAGCTTTTCACCAACTTAAAAAAAAAATCCCTCTAAAACATTACTTTAACAGAAAATATACTTATCTCCAAGGCTAGAGATCAAACCGCATCAAACTGGTGTTCATTGCGATTTCACGTGGCAGGTCCTGGGATCGATTCCAGGGCACAAAAAATATGATGGGCTTTTCTTAGTCAGGTGTGAAGGTAGAATATGAGATTGATGGGCTTCTGCCAAAGACTGGGTATACTATATAGGCCCCTGATTTAGCCCATGTTGCACAGAAGCTGGAGCAACTGGAGAGCATTATGGGGACAGATCAAGACCCAGGAATATCTCATTTGGCTTATGAGGTTGTGCATTATAACCCCTCAGATTTAGCTGGCTGGATCGAATCAATTTTCAGGGAGCTTAATCCAGAAGCAGACATGCCTATTCCGTTTGGGGACAGAGGATCTCTGATCGATTCTTCACAGGTTCATAAGATGATTCAGGATGATCCCAGTCTTTCTGCTATGGACTTGGCCCTCATTCAAGAATATGGGCTGCAGTTTAATGGAAGCCAAGCATCTAACCCTCTCTGTTAGATGCAATATTTTCTCTAGACTGCCTTTGTGTTCTGGGGATTCTATCACACACACGAACTTTCAGGTGCGGAGCTTTTCACACGCATGTGTACTGCCTCAACATGCAGATCACCATGAACTTCACCGCCAAGGTTTAGCAGGCAATGCCCAAGTCGATATATATAAATATATTTCCGCTGTCATATCGTAACAGAACAACAATGGTAATTTTCTCCCTCTGTAGCCATTTTTCACAATTTGAATACAGGCTCTGCGTTCTCTCTACCCCCGACTCTGAGATGCATAAGTGAGGCAATGTGTTTGAAGGTTTGAGTGTGAGACCGGATAAATTCTTCACGCATAAATCAAATTGGGCTATTCTCTTATTGGTAGACCAGTGGGAGTTTCACATGACTAGTCTAGGTTTGATTTTTGACATTTCTTTACAGGATCCAACTGAGAATTCGATATATCAATCTTCGGTACAAACTCTCAAGGCACTAACGAAGTCTTTCTCTCATTCGCTAACTTAAACAAGCAGGCCCTCCGTGTATGAAAAATTGATCTGAGCCTCTCGTAGTACACAATTTTGTCTGTCAAACAAGCTTACCCCATGAATCGAACTGAGAAAAGAAATTAAAAGCAAGAGAAATACAGAAATTGAGATTTTAAGAGCGGTAATCTCTATACAAAACTGATAGAAGTGCTTCCAAAATATGAAAACCGCCTGATAAACTCCTTTTGCAGAGTCCTCCCCTATTTTGGATTTTTTTTTACCAAAATCGCCAACACGAAGTTCTAAGATTATGTCCAAATCCACTACGCAGTTTACATGGGCTTCGAAAACTCCATTCTCAGCATTCACTCATCCAATGGACCATGCTAAATCTAGACTCAGTCCAGGTACACACCAGACAACTCCATTAATCAAACAGGTTGCATTAGCAACACAAGTCCATTTAGCAATAGCGCCCAAACCATCACAGCAAACACATATTTCACAACCTTGCTCCGATACCACATAAAGAAGAATCAAGAAGCCATATAACCTTATTCACAACAAATTAACACACAAAAACTAAATTGGCGGAAAAGGCAGAGAGCCATAATGTGGTCTCTCATGCTCATGTAATTCACATTATTCAAAAAATTTAATAATACATTTAAATAAAATTTAATAATACATTTAAATACATGAGTAAGTGGTCTTAAGATAGTGCGTCTATCTTAGACTCACTTGGTTGAGACAATTTCTCAACTTACACACTAATTTAGGAGAGCTAGTTGGAGAGAATCTCTCATCCAAACTAGACTCCTTAGTCTGAGGAATTCTCATGATTTTATTTATTTAATTTAATAATTGGATTTATTATTGATTTTTAAGAGAGTGAGGATAACAATTTATAAATGAAAACAAATTTTCCATCTCACCAGCATTAACATGATTTATGATTAATAAAAGAAACTTATCCAATTCTCTATGAAATTTCAAAAAAAGGAAAACCATATTTATTTAGGTAAGGAGAAGGGAAAACCAACTTTATTTTATATATAAGGAACATAAGTTAAATATAAAATATAAAATTAATATATTCTAAGTGATTTAATATAAAATTAATATATAATAATAATATTCATTATATTCTAAGTGATTTAATATAAAATTAATATATAATACTAATATTGCTTATATTATAAGTGATTGTAGTATCCACAATTAGAGAGTACATAAGAATTAATTACAAAAACTATATTCAGACACATTGATGAAGAGGATGGATTTTAATTCTAACATAAACTAATATACCGGAGATTAAAACATATTAAAATTTATATATGTGAAAAATATGATTAACAAATAAGTTTATGATATTGGGTAGTAGCTATTATGCAAACACCTTGATATATTAATGATTTGGGAATTTCCCGAGGCAAAGGTCTTAGGTCTTAGGAGCTAGGTAAAGAGATTATTAAACAAGGGATTATGAAATATGTATTTTCCTTATGGTGATAATAAAAGAAAATAAAATTAATATTTAACTTAAAAATCTAAAGAGACATTTTAACTTAGATAAAAAAGAATCTTAATAATTTGGACTAAAATCATCTTTAAAAAAGAAAAATATTTGACTAATGTCAACATAAGTTATTGAAACTCCTACCTTAACAAAATTTTGTTTTCATATCCATAGAATATAAATTCATGTTTGAATTTTTGGAATATACAAGTACGAAGTGCTCAAGATGAGAAAATATAAACTTCTTATTATTACTTATAGTATGAAGAGTAGTCACCATAAACTTAACACATATTTTGCGGCTTGAGTTAGTTTTTGGACTATAAAACAAAACAATAAAATTAAAAATAAAAAATAAAATGATGTTAAAAACATCATTTAAAATGAAAGTAGAATTACAAATAAAAAGATGTTAAATACTATATTTAAATTTTATAAATCTTAATTTAATGATCAAAACTATTGTTATGATAACTTGATCTTAATAAACAAAATGAATATTGTCAAAATTAGAACAATTGCTAAACTAACCCAACAACACTTTATAATAAAAAAATTTGAAAAAATGTTACATAGAAAAAAATTGATGATACACAATAACTTCTACTCTTAATAATATAAAAATAAATATTCATTATTTCATAAACCAATAACTCTTCCACCTAAAAAATAAATAAAATTATAATAATTTTAATACTATTATTTCCATTATAATTAAATATAAAAATAATATTTAAATTACTTTATTTTATTTATTAAAAACAAATCTCATTAAAAAATAATAAACATCATTTTTTTCATTTTTGACTCATTTTCTTAACAAAAATCTCCATCATTTTCTTTTTACTTACCTTCTTCATTTAAAAAATATTAAATTATATATTAAAACAAATTTTCCCTCCCACAAGCATAAACATGATTAATAAAAGAAACTTATCTAATTTTCTATGAAATTTCAAAAAAGGAAAACCAAATTTATCTGAACTGAAGAAAAGTGAAACGCGAGGCGTTGGTCGGCATCTCCGTGGCTTTTCGATGGTGGTTATTTTGGCATCGGGCATCGCTTTCTGTGAGAACATTCAAGTTCAATATCATCCAGGTTCTGTGAGAACATTCAAGTTCAATATCATCCAGGTTGTAAAATTCTATCATATTAATTTGTTTGATCCTAAGAAATGGGTTGTTATCCATGTTATAACTTTTTATTAAAATATTTTGGGATATTTTTATTTGTATTAGTTAGTACAATTATATTAATAAATATAGTTGATATAAGAAAGACATCATTTTCTATTATTTATATGTCAATATTTTTTATAAATGAGGTCAGACACTATAAATTAAATATATTTATTAATATTAATATTATTTGTATAGCAAACATTAATAATATTTATAATTTCATATTAATATTAACATTAATATTCGTATTAGTATTGAAATCAATGCTTAAGAATGTTAATATTAAAGTTAATGTTTATTATTGACTACTAATAACAATAAACTTAAAATAATAATAAAGTACTATTAGGAAAAGTAGTGATATAGTTGTCTACTTGAGGTAACTTAATTGGTAATAGCCTCTAACCCAACCAGAAGCCTTGGCTTCAAAACTTGTGCCATCAACCTAAACTACCCATTTAATTAATTATTATGAAATTTGGGTATATCTAAACCTAAAAGGACATATCCAAACCATAATTGATAATTTTGGAACAAACTAAGTTCTCACATTTTGTACAACTTTTCTGTATCCATTTCCACCATCAAAAAAATATTCAAAGACTCCAATGATCGAAATTTTTAGAAAAACCAGATTTCTACCGGAATAAAATTTCCAAGCAAATTTGTAACATCCTTAGAAAACGCCAGGCAAAGTGGCTTTACATTTTCAGTAACTACTCATTTTTCATTCAAATCAGGTAGTCAATTTTGTTCCTACTTCAGCTATTGGCATCGTCAGCGCTGTTGACGTTTGTTCCTGCACTTTGCAACTCTCTTGATAGTCACAAAATTTTCCCTTAAATTGAGAGGCATGTGGCTGTGCTGGATAGTGCAAAACATGCGCATGGAATCACATTATTGTGCAAAACTATGTTGCAATTTACAGCCTCAAGAACTTCAATCATTGATTCTTGCGCGCAATCAACTTTCCAGACTGGCTTTCTTGGAGTTCTTTTATTCCCGTTGGCTCCCACCTGTATGTGAAGGCTATCCAAATTCCAATGCAACAGCGTTGCAAGGTGAAACCGTGATTTCCTCCAAAACTTTTGTGACATTCTACAATATAGTCATAGATATTTACATGTCACTCTTATATT
Source organism: Pinus tabuliformis (assembly GCA_031772625.1). NCBI lineage: Eukaryota > Viridiplantae > Streptophyta > Pinopsida > Pinales > Pinaceae > Pinus > Pinus tabuliformis. The sequence continues at coordinate 1,305,531,759 of CM062809.1, read as the reverse complement.
CATTTCCCACCATAACAATGCACCCCCAATCATTAAGAAGCTGAAACTATGGCTGTAAATGAAGTAGATATGTAAACCAGACCATTGCTCTTTTGTTGATTTATGAATGTTAGTCGTAGGAAAACCACTAGTACCATCGATCACGGAGTCTCAGCAATCGTCTCCAACTTGGCTTGGTATGGGGTTCGCCCTCTACTCCTTGGATTTGAGGTTGCCACATTCCGGCGCCTGGACATACAGCAAACGGGGGAATAGTGGTATTCCTTTCCACATTCATCATGTTGGCTATGAATATCGAACAACGGCCGCACTTGCGCTTTAGCTTTACCAAACCCACATGATAATTTTGATTTCTTAGTCGCCGCCTTCTTGTCTTTTGATAGCGCAGCGTTAATCTTGAAGAGAAGAGAAGCAATGTCTGATTCTGTCAACGAAAACTGTAACTTCCGCAGAGGGAGAAGAAAGTAGAGCTGCCCAATTTGCAATCGATCATCATCGCCTAGAATCTGGGAGATTTTTTGACCGACATAAAGGCCATCTGAGTTACAGATGAAGTGGCCCGAATATTGTCGCAGAATTTCATGGCTTTTCAACTCTTCAGAGAACTCCTGGATGTTCCCATCCATCAATATGAGTTTTGCAGTAGAGGTCACAGAAGAAGTGACATTTGAAGAAATGCAGCTCCCCATGTCTTGAATTCAGATATAAAAAATTATATGCAACAGAATACTGGAAACTTTGAAAATATTAATGTATATATATAGAGGAGGGTATTCACCGAACCCAGAGAAACCACGAGCCGGGCTTTAGGGCTGGTGGGCAAACCAGAATGGGTTTAAGAGGTTTAACCAAAACCTTGGAATTGCCGATCATTCGGGGACCACGGCATGTCGATTGTGCTGCCTGATTTACACAACTGGCTGGGCTTTTCCTCTGATGTTCTGTAGGCCACTTTGGATGAGATTTATCGTGGAAGTTACGCCGTCTCTTCCAAGGTGCAACCTTATCTTTTCCTTTTTGTCGTTATTGTGTGAGCGAGTTGTCTTTCGACGGGACGTTTGAGTGGGATCCAACTGAGTTGACGTTAATCATAATGTGGGATTCAACGAATCAAGAAAAGGATCCAAGAAGACGATGATAATTTATTTTAGATATTCCACAGGTTTAGAGTGACTTCCAATATATGTATAAGGACGTCAGTGAGTCGTCACGGTCTCCACTCTTTGCTTTCCAAAGAACCATCGATATCCGAAAGTGATGATGTCGACACACACATTATGGAGTCGTCTATCGAGGCTGAGCAATTGTCTACATAGTTTCAAAGTGGTTGGAATTTAGGTAAAATAATTTCAAAATATCTTGTAGTAGCAGTGTTTAAATTTTGTTTTTATGCTTGAAATGGATTAAGCACCATTAAAAATTTCTAGGGCACTCAAAATATTGAAATTTGACAGCTTTAACTTGGACTTAAAAAATTTTATGTTGGATTTTATCAAAATATGGCCAGAATTTCCATGATTTTCAAGGCAAAAAAACACTATGGTTAAACTAAGGCCACACATTTATATTAATAAATATTAATAAGTCAGTGGGTCTCCACTGCTTGTTTTCCAAATAACCATGGATATCTGAAAGTGATGACACATTTATGTTGGTTTAAAAATTTATTTAATATTGAGGTTGATTTTTGAGTAAGTTTATTGTAAATAAGTTATATAGTAGTGAGTAAGTACTTGTAGTTTAGTTTAAATATAATTAAATTAATGTAAAAAAGTTATGAAAATTTGGCAAAATGGAAGCCCATATAAGTGGATGCAGAAACATCAAGCCAAAACTAGAAGCAAAAGAGGTAAAATTGAAAAACAAGAGATTAGAAAAAATTTTTAGCTATAATTAATAATACCGAGTTTAAATCTACAATGATATCCTATATTTTTTTAAGATTAGAAATAATTATTTAGGAATATTATTTTATAACTTATAAAGGCTTGTTAATAAAAAAAATATCATTTGATGACCAAAATAAGCCATGAATGGCAATTTCACTAACAAATTCTACCATTTATCCGGATATTAATTTGACTTATGAAACATACAATATCTCTCCTCCATGTAGAGCTTTTACTTATAAAGTTAAATAATTTTACATTAAATTTGAATTCTTTTTGAATGAATGGTTCTAGAGCAAGTTACACAATTTGTAAATTTTAAAGATTTTGATAACAAATTGTTAATTATTTTCCCTTTGCCCTATTTTATGAATTTTCATTTAAATACAAAATTTGAGTTTTTTCATGAATTTAAATTACGTAACACAAATAAATTTTGTTCAAAATTGAACTATACTAAAGTGTTTTGTTTATTATTATCTTTAAGGCTTTATATTGCTATGGTACCACTCATAAATGTTCATAGATGAAGCAATTCATAAATGAATATTAACCTTATTTGTCCATTTCTATCTATGTTGTGCTTTACACATGGTTTGTGTGCAACCTTTATTTTAATATCAATTAAATTTTTTAATATATTAATAAAAAATATTATTCCTTTTATAATTCTTCATTTCCCCATGAGGTTTACCTAGGCTTACAAACTTTTACTGCACTAATTGTCCACTTTATCCGATGAGTGTCTCAATTCTCTACTTACATACACACACTATTAATTTTTATTTAAAATAATAATTTTCATGTTAAACTTGGGATAAACTTTAATTTTTTAACCTAGAGGCTTATTCTATAGACCAGTATGAGGGAGATATGTAATTTTGTCCATGATCAACATGGAATTGACACATATCACTCTTAAAATAAAAACAACTTATTTTCTAAATAGAAAAGCTTGATAATAAAATAAAAATAACCTATTTTCTAAATAGGCAAGCAATGTTAACTAATTCATGTGGATATGAACTTCATATATGTCTATATATAAAAAAATGTTAAAAGAAAATATTTTAAAGTTGTATATAATAAAATATTCAATGTGGCTTATACTTAAAATTATATTAATAATAAAAAACCATTTTAATATGCGTCGATAAAATGTCTCGATAGACATGTTATGTAAATATTTTAATTTCAAATATGTATATATTAAATATTGTTTAAAAAAAAAAAATTATAGATCATATAAAGCTATTGAAAATAAAAATAAAAATTATGGTTAAAACATTTGAAATGGTCTGAGTATTTTATAATTCGATCATTTTTTAGGTATATGTTTTTTTATCGAAATCCAACAAAGATTTTTTGGACTTACAAGTTTAAGTTGTACTCTATATAGCATTCAAAAATACAATTTAAACAATGAAAAATTACACATTGTATTTTGCACTCTAAAAGAAGTTTGCACCTGAAGAAATTTGATCCCTCTTGGCTTATGTTTGTTCCAAAGTTAGATAAATCTACACTTGTTTTAGTAAAAATAAAACTAATAGTAAATTAACTAAAAATATATCATATCAAATAACAAAACAATATCAAGCCAAAAACTACTGCTATACTTTGCAAAAAGAGAATAATAATAATTTGTATATCCAACTAAACAGTTAATACTCTCTACATTAAAATATGCACTCTAAAATCCACTTTAAAGCTCTGCATATTAAATCACATACAAAATATTACATGCAAGATTTAATGTAATGCTCTCTATATTCCAATGTACTCTCCAACTTATCATATAATCAAATATTTATCACTGAACAAACAAAAACAAAAAACACTCAATTTTATTTATACAATTTTTCAATTTTTCGAAAATTTAAATTTAAATCTAATGTGATACTTTATATCCTAAAATTTACACTAGTGTTAAGATAAAATTACACATAGCAATATATTTTCTATATATTTTTGAATGAGGAAATTACACACATATTTATACAATCAATAGTCTCAAGATAGGAATTCTATCTTGGATGTACACTAGTGTGGTTGAGAGATTCTCTCAACCACACACTAAACTAGGAGAAACTAAATTCCTATTATGTAGGAACAAACTCCTCAAATGGAGAATTACAACCATAGACAAGTAGGAATTAATTATTTCTAAGTCCCCCCCTTAATGACTACTTGTCATGATAGCGATTCACAAAGTCTGGTTGTGGTATAACAAAAAATATGTCGACGTCCATAAAAGAGCAACCATCCACGGGAATGTATGGGTACCAACCACTGCAGCTGCTAGTCCTTGTGCATACATGATTCTGTCGACCATTATCACTGCATATATGTACCTACAAATCCACCACCATTGGGCAGATTGCATGTGCAGAACTTCCAAAAACAAAGAGAGATCAGTGCCTTTCTAAGCCAAATATTCATGTCCAAATAACAATCGCAAACAGTTGCGCTAATTGCGTCTTTCGACGCAACTGTCATATAGAAAAGTGCACCAACCATCTTATGCTCAGACACACCAATATCTGAGACCGTGAGCCAAGTGTTACTAGAGTCCACCTGCTCCTACGAGCACAAAGCTCCCGTGTACACGTTAGCCACTCAGGCAATATGCCACCACCGGGCAAGTCCGATCTTCCACCACCAGGCAAATCCTGTAGCCACTAAGGCTCTGCCACCACCGGGCAAGTCCGATCTGCCACCACTAGGCAAATCCTGTAGCCACTAAGGCTCTGCCACCACCGGGCAAGTCCGATCTGCCACCACCGAGCAAATCCAGAACTTAAATGTGCCACCTCCGGGCAAGTCCGAACTACCACCACCGGGCAAATCTGGAACTTAAATGTGCCACCTTTGGGCAAATTCTGTAGCCACTAAGGCTCTATGGATGGTTTCTGGCTCACCACCAACCAGCCACACAGGCAATCCATTACAAAGTGGTTTTAAGATCACCACGAACTTTCAAATACCTTTAAAAGGCTTACATTTCATTCAACATTTTGGAGTTTCTGGGTACATACAATGACCATTACAACAACTGGACTTGTTTATAACATGCTAGGGAGTCTATTCCATAAAATCACAATAATTCACACAAACTCGATTGTCCATCATCTTCCAACCTCTCATGCAGCTCCTTTAATGTCATCTTCACTGTCATGTCTTCATTATATCTGGTTGCTAAGCATTCCTGCAAATAAATTTGTCTATTGTTGGAATGGCCAATTCCAACACAGACACAAATGTGTGACAATAGTTGGCCAAACTAAATGCCACTATATTCTTTTAACCAGAATTACATCACCGACATAACACTTTCTAAAAAATTTAAGCAATAGAAAAATAATTCTATTTTACATGATATCATGCTTGGGAGCACTGCGTTTTTGTCTATATTCTCTTCTCAATACAAATGTAAAGAGGATGCAATTGCTGAGAAAACATCACATTTTCCTATTAGAATATGTTCTTCTTCCATGCCCAGATGACCAGATCATTGCACTACGTTATTCTTCCTTAGACGGATCGATGGAAAGGGCATGATCCTGCATAGCACATGATCCTTCGTGTATGCGCCATTCAAGTTATAGATGCCCATATTATTCGATGGGAACACTTTTTCCGCCATCAATTACACACGACAAATTTCTCACAGAGAAGAGTTAACAGAGTAGAATAAATATTGAGTTAAAGGAGAAGAATAAAGATTGAGAGAACCTCCTTTGCTTCAGCGGTCAGATCCACGCTTCCATTGCGTATATCCACGCTGATCTCGACTCCTCCACGATTTTTCTTGGCAGATCCCAACACTGTGTGCCGAATTATCTCCATTGATCCACTGCTTCTCGCCCAAATGAAAAAAAAAACATGATCTCAATCAATTTTTTTAAAACCGTTTTGAAAAACCGGTAACCGGTCAAACCGGCCGGTTAGATAGGTGGCCGGTACGAATCAGCCAAAAAACCCGGTCCAACCTTGCATTTCGCCATATTTGAGGCCCTAACCGGTGAAAACCGGCCGGTTTAGGACGGAACCGGCCGGTTTGTATCAAACCGGCCGGTTCCGTCCTAAACCGGCCGGTTTATGGCATGCCCACCGATTCATGAAAAAAAGCGTTGGTGGTTTGTGGTTTAGGGGTTTTGGGGGGGAGGTAAAGGTATTTTCCCTCCAAAAACACCCTCTCCAAGCTATAAGAGACCCCTCTCACTCTCATTTGTCTCACACAACTGATTTGGAGTGTTTGTGAGTTTGTTTGTGAGCTTGGAGAGTGTGGAGTTTTTTCTGAAGTAGTCATCTTGGAGTTGGAGTTGGAGCTATTTTGGAGATAGTGTGTAGCTGTCAGTGGAGTTGCCATCTTCAAGAGGAGGCTAAGGGAGCTAGTTTGCATTTCCAGATAAGGATTTGCACTTGATAATTCCTCATTTGAATCTGTTGTCCATGATTTTTTTTTTTGATGTGTTATAAACTTCTCACTTCTATGATCTATCATGTATGCTATAAACTCTCTAGCTCTATGCTATCAAATTTTGTAGCTTGAGCCTTGCATGTGCATTTGTTTTCCTACATTTATCTTTGGTTTTCCATTTTGCTTAGCTGCAATTCTTTTTTTAATGGCAGATTTCTTTGCAAATTGTTATTATTTCAAGCAAACATGGCTCCAAAAGGAAAGGACAGTGCATGGGTTCATTGTGATGTAATTGATGGAAAAATGATATGCAAATTATGCCATAAATCTATTGGAGGTGGGGGTATTCTTAGGTTGAAACAACACTTGGTTGGGATAAGAGGCCAAGTAAAGCCATGTGATGCACCAAATGCACTGTTAGGTCCTATTAGGGCAGAATACATTTCCAAGCTTGAAAATTTTTATGAGGATAAGGCTAGGGAGAAGGCCATCCAAGATGACATTGCAAGGAAGAGGGAATTAGTTGAAGCCATGAAAGAGAGTGGGTATGATGATTATGAGATTCAAGACTCCACTTCTATCCCTTCCACCAATGACCCCTTTCACTATGTTCATCCTTCTATTGGCCAACCATCAAAAGGAACAAAGAGAACAAACATCCAAAGTTATTTCTCATCTTCTGCCAACATTGCCTCTTCTAATCCCACTTCCTCCCAGCCAAGTTCTCAACCCACTTTGGATCAACATTGGAAAAGACAATGCAAAGAAACTTCTCACCAATACATTGCTAGATGGTGGTATGATTCAGATATCCCATTTAATGCTGCTCGCTCACCTTATTACCAAGCTATGTGGGACTCTGTTATAGCTGCAGGAAAGGGCTTCAAAGGCCCTAGTATGCATGACTTGAGGGGAGCTCTTTTGCAAAAAGAGATATCTTCCATTGATGAGTATTTGGTTGATTTTAAAGATTCATGGCTCAAAACAGGTTGTTCCATTATGTCAGATGGATGGTCCAATGGAAAGAACCGCACTATCATTAATTTCCTTGTTTCTTGCCCTCAAGGAACCATGTTTTTGAAATCAGTTGATGCATCTGATAAGGTAAAGGATGCAATCCTTCTATTTGAGCTTTTGGATAATGTTATTCAGGAAGTTGGGGAGCAGCATGTTGTGCAGGTCATCACTGATAATGCCTCAAACTATGTTCTTGCTGGAAAGATGGTTGAGGCCAAATATAAGACCATATTTTGGACTCCATGTGCTGCACATTGCATAGACCTCATGCTTGAGGATATAGGCAAAGTGGAGTGGGTAAAAAACACTGTAGAGCATGCCAAGTGCATTACAAAATACATTTACAACCACTCATGGGTATTGAACCTAATGAGGAAACACACTGGAGGCAAAGAGCTTGTTAGGCCTGCAATTACGAGATTTGCAACTCACTTCCTCACGTTGCAATGTCTCAATGGTCAACATAAAAACTTGCAGAAAATGTTTTCCTCTGATGAATGGTCTGAATCTTGGTGGGCTCGTAGACCAGATGGAAAAGACACCAAAAAGAAAGTGTTAGACACTTATTTTTGGAAAAGGTCTGTAGAGCTTGTGAAAATTACCGAGCCCATTGTTAAGGTGCTAAGGTTGGTGGATGGGGAAAGATTGGCCATGGGCTACATTTATGAAGCTATGGATTAGGCAAAGGAGCAGATACGGGCAACTTACAAGGACAGGTTAGCTAAATATGGCCGTATATGGGAGATCATTGATAACAGATGGAACAATCAACTCCATCGTCCTATACATGCAGCCGGGTATTTTTTGAACCCAAGGTATCACTATAAAAATCGGCTAGGAGATCAGCATGATGGGGAGGTCAGAGCTGGATTGATTGATTGCTTGGAGCGCATGGTCCCTAGCCATGTAGACCAGTTGGAAATACATAGACAGCTTACTATTTTCAATATGGCAAGTGGTACTTTTGGCAAAAACTTGGCAAAGATGGCAAGAGATGTGGACCAACCAGGTAAGCAATTCCAATTTCCATTTTGTTTTTCATTTCAAGTTAAAATTGTTTACGTTCTTGAATCTTTACAATTCAAATTATAAACTAAGTTACTAATTAATGTCTTTTTCTTTGCAGCACATTGGTGGGAGTCATTTGGTGGCCAGTGTCCTCAATTGCAAAGGTTTGCAATTAGAGTCCTCAATCAAACTTGTAGTGCTTCAGGTTGTGAGCACAATTGGTCTGTTTTTGAGCGCATACACACGAAGAAGAGAAACTGTTTGGAACAAAAACAGTTAAATGATCTTGTTTTTGTGCAATACAACCTTCGACTGAGGAGGAACCAAATGATGAGCAAATCACCTGATCTAGATCCCATTGTGTTGGACGATATTGATCCAACATCAGAATGGGTGGAGGAGACTGAAGATCCTGTGTTTGAGGCTGATTTTGATATCGACATGGCTTTAGCGGGGGATGAGGCAGATGATTTGGCGGCATCAGAACCAGGATCAGTAGCAGCGTCAAGGAAAGACAAGGAACCTGTTATCTCAAAATTAGATCCTGATAGGCTGCTGGTCAGGTTGACTCTAAGTAACTATTTCAAACCGACTTTAGGCTAAGGCTTAGCCTCCTCAACCTGAGAGGGCTCTCTCTTGATGGATTAATGATTTTGATTAAAGATAAGATGGCTAACTCTTATAGAACAACTGTGAAAAGTATGAATGGTGTAAACACATTAAACAACAATCCATTGGGCTTATGGAGTCAACAACACCTCAATATAACAATGAACTCAACCTTACATGGAAGTCAGGGCATTCAGCATTTAAACATTCAGAACATAAACTCATATGGGACCACACAGTTTATAAATGTATACAGGAAGTCAGAGCACATTCAGTGAATTCTGAGTGATTATACATCCATACCACAGTAAGAATTAAGAAAAGGACAACCTCACATATTCTGAACATAAAAAATCCTTCATGAATCCTGAGAAGTAAAGTCAAGCATGTATTACTGAAAATGAGTCTTACATAGGCCAAATACAAGCTTTTCCATAAAATTTCCAACCTTGATTACATTGTTGTTTCAGCTATATATAGAGCTCTTATTCTAACTGATCGAGATTCCTCCTCCAGCATGAGGGGAATTCGAAAACTACTTCTATTACTGACAACTCTTAAACTTTAACTACTTAATAAATACAACAAAGTGTTGACTGGAGTTTTTAGAGATCTAAATCAACTATGACTCTAACTCCATATTACATGCATGATGGCTATAATTAAGATGATTCCTTTCTATGACATCTGGTTCTCTTTCAGTTTGGCTGAGATGGGTGTTTAATGCTCCATGTTGACCTTGGATGTTGTATCTTCTTTATTGTCCAGAAAAATTAGGAGACTATCCTTTCTTCTCGGCTTTATGATCTTCCAATCTTCATAAGTCGGTTTTTTAATTGTTGTCCCTCAAAATATGACGGTGGCCACGTTTTGATGTGCTGTCCGCTGTTATGAAACCTGATTTGATGATGTGTCATCCACTGTTTCGAAAACAAAAAGGAAAACGTATTCAAGCTGTCTGATACATGCTTCAATTTCCTTATGATATGACAAAATGCCACTTTTTGATTCAAACTATTTATTTCCACTTGTGCTAGTCTGATTGGCTGTTGTAACTTCAGGTGTTCTCATTGTACACAACTGTCCTTCAAAATTTTCCCGCTTCAACTTCAAAACTGCTTGATTTATGTTGAAATCATCACTTTCAGCAGTTTCGTAGCGCGCTACGAAACTGCTGAGTTATTTAAAACAACTTGTTTTTAACCTGAGACCTTTATTAACCGAGTGCTTGATTGCCAAAAACTTCTTTAGATTTTCCAAAGGCCGAATAGGGATTTAGATTTCTTCAGAAAGATAAGATCAAGCAAACTTATCAAAATTTTGAAACAAAATCTTACTTGAAATGAAAACTCATTTAGCAAGTCCTTTAAGCTGGCTTAGTTATGCCTTCAGATCTTTAATTTTTTTCTTCATAACCTTATTCCCAGCTCTCAGTTGCATATTGATCATTCTGATGTACTTGGCTTCTTTGATTGCTGGTACTGTCCAGGTGTGAGATTGTGTATTGCAATCAACCACTTCTACAGTTGCATTCTCTTCCCATAGAGTTTTAATTCTATAATAGTTTGCTTGTATGACTGCATGTCTTCTAGCAGCTTTCTTCAATTTGGCAATCTCATGTTTCGCTGATTCTAATTGGCTCTTCAGGTCTGCTATATTATCTTCTTTAGATGTAATGACTGTTTTGCCTGTGTTTTTCTTTTGCCAACGTTGTGTCCCTTCCCCTGTTTCCTCTGTTCTTGGCAGTGCTTCCTGTACTTGTTGGAATCTCCTTGTCATAGGTCTTCTAGGTTTAAAAACAAACTCTTCAGCTCGCTCATCAAATTTAAGCCTTTTTGAGGCCTTGGCTTTCTTGGTGCTTTCTTGTTCTGACTGTATCAACTCAATTTGAACTGGTAGAGACTGCTCAAAGTCAATAGCCTATGATAAGTCATTTAAACTTCCCTTGGACACTGGACTTTCTTCGACTGCTATAGCTTTACCTTTTTCCTTATTCATCTGGCTTCTTGTTCTTATCCTTAAGACTACTTCAGATGTGCTTGTTTCAGGTACAGTATTTTTACCATGAGCTTTTTCCTTAGTTGATTGCTGAGGCTGACCTTGGATGATGAGTGGCTTCACTTGTTTTCTTACTTGTGAATTTGGAACTCTTTTAGCTCTTGCTTCTGTTTGGAGCTCAGCTATTGTAAAATCTCTAGCAGGTAGAGGAGTGAGGCCAGTCTGGCTTTTGAAGCCAGCCATAAAAATGAATGAATTCCAATCTCTGTCTACCTTTTGGAGCCCATCTAAAACCAGTAGTTTGATCAAACCATGATGAAACAAAGAGGTTTCACAATCCTCTTTCCTCAGCTGTACCTTATCACACATCTTACTCAAACTACGGAAAAGATAAAAAGGTAAGTCTATGGAGACCTTCCCGGTGAAATGCAAAAGGAGTTTAAAATGGTAAGAGTAAACCTTGTTATACCTTCCTTCACAAGTCATATATTTCTGTATGCAGGTGAGTAAATGAGCATAATATTCTTTGACATAACTCCTGGGCACTGCCTTACTTAAATATTCATTTACAAATTCATCCTTCAAAAACTCCTTGCAAGGATTCATGTCAAATTTGAAGTTTTTTAACCATTGCTCTTGTCCTCGTGGGATCTCTGTCACAGTAGATATCACTTCTGGCGAAACCTGCAATTCTATCATGGCTACTTTTGAATTCAAGCCTGTGAAGTTAAGTGCAAATTCTTTAGTTACCTGTGCGTGTCCTCCTTGTAACTTTTTACAAAAATTCCAGCACCCGGCCTTTTTAAATGCTTTCTCCACCTCTTTATTTCTCATCGTTATATCTAAGCGTTCAGGCTCAGTCCTTAGACATTTGCCGGATCTGTGCTCCTTTTTCTCCATTGATTCTTCCAAATCTTCGCAAACAATGACTACTAGCTCCGGTTGGAATTGTGATTCAGCTTCTATTTGCATTCAACCTCGCTTGATTATCAGCCTCACTTGATTATCTTTGTAGTTGAATTTTAAATTTTGCCGCTTAAAATCTTTCAAGTTGTAATCTTGCAGATTTGTCATTCATGCAAGACTTACGACCATCATTAAGATTTATGCACGGTGGTCTTTCTTGGAAATGATGATTCGTGCGTATCAACAGATCTAGTGGTTGTGGTAGTGGCAATGAGTGGTGAAATGTGATAAGAGGGGTACATGAGCTGACATGAGAAGACACGGCCTATGAATCACCTAACGGACTTGACATTTCGGGAAAGATTCGCTGCGAAATGTACGAATCCATGATTTCGTAGCGCTGTCAGTTTAAATTTGAATGATGCGCTGCGAAATTGCCTAATTGGGATTGCACTGTGAAACTGCCTAATTGGGATTGCGCTGCGAAATTACAAAAAGGCACGGTGACTGACATAAGATAACAGGTGGCTATAAAACAATGGTAGATGGAGGGGAACCAATGGGAGCTGAGAATAACTTGACTCAAAAACTCTTCAAAACTTCAGATTCTAAGGGAAGAAAATTAAAACAAAAAAAGACTAGCACTGACCTTTGTCATCGGGCTAGGATGAAAATTTACATATATCAATTTTAGTTCTAAGTGATAACAGAACCAATGGAAGGCACTGGTCGTGCAGGTCGACAAACTCGTGCTTCCATTAGGTCCACTTCTATTGTCATTGGTGGCATTGATACTGAGGTTGCAGATCAGGCTGAGGCATCCTCAGACTCTGAACCAGATGATGTCTATGTAGCTCCTGATGATGATCATGTGTCTAGTAGTGGTGATGGACTTGATGATTGATCATGTGTACACTGTAGACTTGTAGTAGGCCAATGGCCTCATAGCTTGCAGCATTGTTTTTGGACTTTGTAGGCCATTTAGAGCCTCATTTCTTATGTATTTTGCTATTTTGTCGATGATATGTATTGTACTCGGTGCCATTTTGATATATTCACCTTTACATGGCATATAAATGAGCAAACTTTGCATATTTTGTCTCTATTGGCTTGGAATCATGGTTTTACATCTTAAAAATAGTTTTGTTTCATTAAAAATTAATTATTTAATGTATTTTTTTTAAAACCGGTTCGTTTAGACCAAACTAGTCCCGGTTAGACCGGTTCTGGTCGATAAACCGGTTCATTAGGTGGACCGGTCCGGTCACCGGTTCCGGTTTTAAAAACATTGATCTCAATCCAGAGACAGAGTCGCGCTATCTACTAAATCGATCGAAGGCTTTATTGCTTCTATTGTGACGTGGATCTCAAAGAATCTTCTCCTCTTCTTCTTGCAATTAAAGGAGTTCTGGTAGATACAAGTACTTGTCAGAATATGGTAGTCGGAAAAGCTGGATATGGCGGCCGTCCAATCAAGATCTGATCTGGACCTAAAGTTCGCCGATCACAAAAATCGCAAGGGCAAATGAGAAAATATCCCCCGCTGCCTGACTCCATTTGGGTACTGCGAACCAGAAATAAACACATGATCTCCTCATTCGTTTAAATCAGTGGCATTGTCACTGGTTGCTTCAGCAGGTACTGATATTAAATCCTTGTTGAATGCTAAATCCTCACTTTATTTCTCACCGTTGTTGACCCCCAAGCGGCACGGTTTTGCAACTGATCCGTGCCCACATAGGCAGAATATGCTACCGCAGGTCAACTGACAACACCATTTACTGATCACGCCATCCTGACGTGCAGGTAGCAACATCCATATCTTCAGGAAGAGATATGCATCGATCTATGCAGCGATCCTCTAGGATCCTGCGGATCCCGCGAGGTACCACAGGACATCTTCAAGCAATTTCTTAGCCTTCAGCGATCTCGGTCTCCAAGGCTTCAGGCTCTGCACGGAACTTCACTGAGGACATCAGTCTCAGAATCCACTAACTGATCCTTGACTGCATCTGGCATCACCACAGATTTGCAGCTAGGTCAGGATGCAGACAAAACACCACTCCCTAGCTCGTTTGGCTCACTGCTCCAGTGGATCTCGCTCTTCCACTGGCAGACACACTGCAGATCCTCGAATGAAGATACCACGGGATTTCCGTCCAGTTTGGCTTCGGATTTGACGGCCATGAGATGGGTTATCTCTTTGTGTATTGCTTCTTCGACATGGGGATGTGACGTGAGGAGCCAGAAGAACCAGGTTAGTGCAGCCGAGGTGGTGTCTATTTCGTAGTGGAGATCCTACTCGATGGACACACTAAAACTTAAAAACAAAATATACTCTTTATTCCTTTGAGCCCAGGCCAGGCCAAGCCCACGAGGGGCTAGGGCCTCAGGCTCTGATACCAAGATAAAATTACACACAGCTATATATTTTCTATATATTTTGGAATGAGGAAATTACACAAACTCCTCAAATGGAGAATTACAACCATAGACAAGTAGGAATTAATTATTTCTAACTTGTTACTCGAATAAATTCTTTCTAAGGCAATGTTTATTCTATATAGAGTGAATACATTTCGAAGTTCAAAAAATATTAAAATAATCTAAATCTAACTCAAAATTTATGAAGATGTCATGCTACGTTTGGTATACACCAATAGCCGTCGAGAGTTTTGTTTACACATTTACAAAAAATAGCATTAGCAAGGACATTGCCAAAAGATTTGTTGAGTAAAGATTTGATTAGATTTGATTTTGCATGTGCGAAACCAATCAAGAAGACACAAAATAATATTTCAAAGCATTGCTTTCCTTTTTTTGGTTTTACCATGCAGATATTAGAGGTGCAGAGTTTATAGGAAGGTTTTATATAGTGTTATTTTTTATACCGTTTGAGTTTATAGTATATAGTAATTAATAATATTAATTTTCAAATTATTTATGTTTATTTGTATATAATAATTAATGATACAGCATATTAAAATTAATTTTTGCCATAATTACACAATAAAAAATAATTAATAATATTTAAAATAAATAAAAAAAAAAAATTATTTAAAAATAATAAATTTTATTTCCTAATATTAAATTTTGTTTTTTTTTTTTTTAAATAAAAAAAACTCATAACAAATCAATAATACGTCCAACCAATCAATGATACGTCCTACCAGAGACAGGTATAAAATAATAAAGCAACTGAAAAGAACAAACAACCTTTCATCTATTTAATATCCTTTGAAAAAAAAATTACACAATATATAATATAATTTTGATGCAGTGAGAAAAGCATACGAATTTTTTTTTTTTTTTTTTGTAGGCTAATGTATGATTCGTTAATATATAAATCGCGAAAACTATGTACAATGAAAAACAGTGACCCCTGCCCCGAAGGGAAACCAGGGAAAACACCAAAAAACATCCATGTCCACACCTGCCCCGAAGGGAAACCCAGCAAAAACACCTAAATTCAGCCATGTCCACACCTGCCCCGAAGGGAAACCAGGCAAACTTCAAAGGTAAGTATGTAAACTACGTGTCTGAGAAAGAAGTAAAATACTACAGTTCAGCCATATCAAAACGATGCTTAGAAAAACTACACTAAGATTGCAAAAAGTAAGAACAGGCTACTGCTTCTTATCTTCCTGCAGAAGATCCGGATCCACCTTGACAATGCCTGCAACGCGAATGAGCCGAGTCAACTTATCCAGCTTCCTATCCTGCATCATAAGAGTAAACTCGAGGTTCTTCAGTTCTTTTTGCAGATTGCCTTGGGCAATGTCCACCATCTCTGCTGCTACCTGTTCCATGGACTTGGCAAGCAGACGCTTAAGACCCCAATAAACATGAAGGGACTGCTTATACAGCGACATTCTCCCCCTGGTGTGGCCGGGGTCAGGGAGATAAAGCTCCCAATCCTCCATCTCCGGATCGGATTGCTCCTGCAGGGCCTCCTCCTCAAGATGGTCGACAATCTGCCGAATTTTTGGATGAGTATCATGCAGATAGGCACGCTCTGCTTCCGCCAGTCTTCGCTGGATATCCCTCTTTCCTCGCCCCCGTCCCGGAATCCCTGCACTATCTCCTTCCTCCCGGCCAGGACCACGACCCCTTCCTCGGCCCCTACCTCGTCCCTTCCGACCTCTGCCGCGCCCGCGCCCACCACGGACTACTTCGGCATCAACATCCTCAGGCCTACTATCTTCTTCATCTACATCTTCAGCCGCTCCAACCTCAGTCCGCCGCAACCACTTGCCAACCTTGCCACCTGTAGGCATTCAGCGAGATGCAACTCCAGACCTCTCTCCTGCGGGGTCACCCAAATCTGCAGAGTCCTCAGAGAGGTCTATAGGGATATAGCGCAGACCTTCATCCTCGGCCTGCATCCCCAGAGGCAGTCCCTGACTGCGCGTTCGTCGGCCCTCAGAGGGAAGTGCAGCCATACTTGCAGAGAACGCAATTTCGAAAGTCCACAGAAAAAATAGGCGAGACGTTAAACTAAGAAGCCTAATATAAGCGCGGCGGAAGAAGCCAGTTGCATGGAAAGTAATACCTGTCCACCACCCTCGATCATCTTGGTAAGTACTGTCGTTTGCACACGTCGCAGGAGGAGAGCTGGGATATGATGTGCAGTCTGTCCTGCCCATGCCACCACATACCCACCACTGTACCCAAACTGCCGTCAATCTGGAGGAGGGCAGTTCCGCGCATGTCATCAATAAATTAAGCTGCCAGGTGGTTTGCAGAGTCGTACCCCCCATGATCATTATATTGTGAATGTTATGCTGTCTTGTCGCGCCCCATGGCCTCATCATTATCCTGGCGGAGGATGGCGGCCAGCTCACTCCAGCGTTGGTCGTGATGGAAGGAGCCCCAACTACCATCCAGCACACTACCTGAATCAGCAGTAGCCCAGTTGGCCAAGTAGTCGGCCGCCCGATTGCCACGGCGCAACACATGAGCAAGTGTTATGTAATCAATCCTTCGCAGTTGCTCCTCAATATCCTGTATAATAGCAGCAACCCGCCAGCTCTTGGCAACTTGATCCCACGGCTTTCCGCACTGTAGTTTCCTCAGCATGTCAATAACGAGTTGGGAATCCCCCTCCACAACGAGATTGTGATAACCATTCCTCACTGCTATGCATAGCCCATGGTATACACCCCAAAGCTCGGCCTCATTATTTGACAGCTCCCCTCCCCACTCCGCATATATCCAACGCGTCCTCCCGTAGCTATCACGGAAAATTGATTTTCATAAACAATGACAATATTTTTATGGGTAAAATTTCATAAACAATCGCAGAATTTTAACATGAATAAAGTGTAAAAAGCCAGTGGTTAAAAGTGATTGGCATTCGAATGGTGTCACAATGTGCAAGTTATTTGTTAATCCACTCCATATATATACCTTAAAACTATATATCAAAAGGTGATTGGATAAAAACCCTTAATTCTATTTGTAATGCTATAACGTCTATATATCTAATTTTTTTTTTATCAAAAGATGACTGGAATTCAGTTTTTATATTACGGAATTCAGTTTTCACTATTGATTTTTAAAAATTAAATAATAATATTTAGTGTTACGTGCACTGTAGAGTGAATACATCTATCCATGAATCAATACGAGTCACCAGAAGATATTAGTGTATGCAATTCTGATTTTGTATGTTTACTACACAAGATATTTTCCACTTGTACACGTGTGTTATTTTGTTTATGGTGTTTTGTCAAAACACACACAGGTATTTTTTTTTTTTTTATGTGTTTGCATATTTGACTCACTCAAACGTAAAGCGGATTAGCCTAGATTGGTGAGATCAAAATAATTCGATCATTCATTTTTAAAAAAATAAAAAATGGTTACTTATTTTTCATAATTATTGGAGTTGTAAAATTAAGTACAAATAAATATTTATGTAAAATAAATAATTTTTAAACCTATTTTAGAGTATATAAAACTAATGTAAGAGTTCAGGAAGGAAATCCATGTAAATGAATATGGGAGGGGTGTTGTGCTTGAGGATGAAATAGATGATATAGTTGCATTTTTTAAATTTTATAATGGGATGTCTAAAGGAAAATCCATGTTAACTAGATTTATTTTAATTCGATTTAAGGAGGTAGATGAGGTTGGATGCTTTTGTTAAAAGAAATCTATGCACCCATGTTAACTAGATTTATTTTAATTCGATTTAAGGAGGTAGATGAGGTTGGATGCTTTTGTTAAAAGAAATCTATGCACATGAATATAGTAAGGCTATAAGGCTATTGTGTTTGAATATTTGTAGATGAACTAGCTATACTTATTTTAATTCTATTAAGGAGATGAATGAAATGACGATTCATTCATTACTTGATGAAGCTAGTGAAATTTCAATTTTGAAGACCAAACATCTGAAAATGCTATCTTTCGTTTTCGTTAAAGAAGGACATATTCTCAAACCAAAATTTCACTAATAACACCATAGGGACATCTAACTAACCAAAAATGTAAGCCATCAAGATATCTTTTCACAAGAAATTGAAGACCTAATTTTAAAGTGTTACTAATAATATGATAGATAATAGTAATAATAATAAGATAAGAATTTTATTTTCAATGAAGAGTCCAATGCATGTTTGGCAAATTCTGGGTTGTTATATATAACAATTTGCATGAATTCAGTGTTCCTGCATATCCTTTGTTTCATGAAGGTTAGTAGCATGTTATGCCCAAATTAATGATAAAATATAGGCCAAAAGAGGGAGAGAATAAGGTCCCTCGTTATAATCATTAGTCACCACAAAGGGACTCATGCATTACTTGGCGATACCAGCTGGACAAGGGTCAGTGAGTCTTAGAAGCATGTTATGCTTAAATCACCATTAAACTAGCACAACCACATTAATCAATGTGGTTAATGTTGAAAATTGCAACAAGAAATGTTGAAAATATCATTAAGAAAGATCCTCATTTAATTTTGTCCTTGAATTAAATTGGGAATAAAATTTTAATTCCACATCTCATGACAACTTGTATTAGTTAACTAAGTTAATTTAACTTAGTTGGCTCAGTTAATTCGAGTTGACGGTCTAACTAGAGTAATGTAGAGTGTCTCCTACAATTAGGAGATCCGGTTGAGTTTATTTTGAGTTGTAGTTAATTAATTTAGTCTAACTAAGTTAAAGTTAGTTAAACTAGTTCCAACTAATGGAGGAACTACTACGTTGCATGTAGTCGAGTGGGGTGTTGCCTACTGTCGAGTGTGGTGTTGCATGAAGTGCAGTGTGGTGTTGCCTGCAGTGATCAGTCAATAAACTGAATATTCACTCATAATTAATTCATGCATGTCAAATCAGAGAAAGACCCAGTTGAGATTGGAGTTCAGGGATAGCGTACTATCAGTTGTATAATCATTTGAATTGTATAGATGGTGCATGCAGTCAGAGTAATGCCTATGAGGTTTGTGCAATTCATGATTGAGGAATTCCCCAATTAAATAGGGGCTAATTCCTTGAGGAAAAACAGAAGAAAATAGGGACTTGGATAAGCAGGAAATTGGTTAAGTATTGGCCAAGGCTTGTCTAAGAAGTAATGAGATAGATAGAGATAGTGCAGAGGTTGCTCCAGCTTAAGAAAAGCTTTGTAATCTTCTCATATTTTCTGACTAATGCAATATACAGATAGTAGGGGTTTTTAGCTATGAATTTCCCAAGGAAATCATTGTGTTATGTGTTGATTCAATTCTTTCTATTTTATGCTTCGTGATTTCATGATCGTTTAATTGTTTCTGCTGATGACGAGAGTAGATTCAAATATATTGTTTTAGCATATTACTATTAGTAGTTTGAATCTACAAGAATTTATACATGGTATTAGAGATGAACTCACGATAGAAGAGAATAATTCAAAATTGTCCTTGCAGGTGAATAGAATTTGCAAAATAATTTTTCAGAGCTAATAGGATGTCCTTCTAAGAATTGAGTCTCAAATATGCCCTTGAGGGTAGTTCGAATTATATTGCTTGGAAGGACAGGATGGAGGTAGTGTTGGAAGATAATCAACTAAAGGAATTCATGGATCAAGATATTCCTAAGCCTCCAACAGTTGATGCTCAAGATCTGGTAGAGTGGAGAAAATGTGTTGCAAAGGTGAGAAGGATTATCCCAGAAGGACTTCGAGATTATACTATCTCAAACTTCCATGGTAAGGAGACTCCATATGTGATGTGGAAGGCCTTGAAAAACTTGTTTCAGAACAAGAGTGACCACAAGAACTTGACATTGAAGGAAAAGCTCAAAAAAATCAAGATGGAGAAGGGGAACATAATACCAAAGTACTTTACCAAGTTCACCCAATGTCGAGATGAGATTGGAAGTGTTGGTGTGACACTTGTTGAAGATGATCTGGTTAGCCTAGCACTTCTAGGCCTTCCTAAGAGCTGGCACAATTATCAAGATTCGGTAAATGGGAGGGAGAAGTTACTAGTGTGGGAGTGTTCGTGGTTTGACTTGGTGCAAGAAGAGATAAGGCGGAACACCAGAGATGGGATCTCATCCAAATAAGTGGAAGAGTATTTTGCATTAGTTAGAAAAGAAAATAAGGTCGAGGGAAAGAAGTCCCAAGGCAAGGAGGAAAGAAGAAATACTTGTACAACATCAGGTGTTTTCATTGTCTTGAGTTTGGGCATTATGCCACGAATGTCCACAGAAGAAAGCAAGCAAGAAGGAGCCTAAGGTAGCAGCAACAGGTGAAGCTCTAGCTTCACAATTCGAACTTGATTTTACTCTCATTGCATGCATGGAAAACATAGTAATGGGAAGCATGTGGTATATTGACAGAGGTACCTCGCTCCATATGACGGGGAATATAGATCTTTTGAGTGACTTGGAGGAGAAGGACCTCAAGTAGAACAAAAAGTTTGGAGATGATGGGAGGTGTAGCGTGACCGATATCGGTAAAATTAATTTTTAGAGGGATTCTGGCTCCCTTCTCATACTCACAGATGAGATGTATGTTCTAGGACTAAAGAAGAATCTTGTTTTCATCGTGGTATTAGAATATTGTGGCTACAATGTGATATTTAGCAAAGGAAAGGTTTTCCTTAGACACATCACCACAGGATAGGTGAAACAGATTGGTGTGCAAGTCAAGAACCTGTATGCACTTGAGGTATAAGATTCATGAAAAGCCTTGATGAGAAAGGAAAATTTTAGAGATTTGGTGGTTGAGAGGGAGCATGAATTACCTCTCAACATGCAACCTCAACAAGTTATGGAGTAGCCACAATTGGAGAAGCAAAGAGGAGGGTGAGTATAGAGATCCACTAAAGAAGAGACCTCTAGTAGGGGAGAGTTCGAGCAAAGTGGGAATAGGGAGCACATCCAACGATACCTCTAGGTGAGTGGTGGGGCAATGTGAAACAGTAGTATCAAGAGTGCAAAAATGTGGGTAGGATCCATTGAGGTGTTTATTTTTGTCTCATGGATCATCACCTTTCTAGGGGGGCAACAATATTAAGTAGTAGGATGATCAGCGTTAGTTAGATACTGAGGAGTGTAGAGCAGTGTTGATAGCAGAGAAGGACGCTTAATAGTAGAGTCAGTAGCAACACAATTTTTCCCAGTATATAGATACAAACACAATTGATTCTATATTTTTTGGATGTTTTTTTGGTTGTTGCAAATGTTGTAGTAGAAACAACAACAATGACAAGAGTTGCATGCAGAACAATCCAAAGTTACTAGATTCAGATAGATGTGAATCACTTTCTTGTTGAGAGGGAGTGTTGAAAATTTCAACAAGAAATGTTGAAAATAGAATCAAGAAAGATCCTGATTTAATTTTGTCCTTGAATAAATTGGGAATAAAATTGTAATTCCATATCTCATGACAACTGTTATTAGTCAACTAAGTGAATTTGACTTAGTTGGCTCAGTTACTTCAAGTTGAGGGTCTAACTAGAGTCATGTAGAGTGTCTCCTACAATTACGAGCTCTGGTTGAGTTTATTTTGAGTTGTAATTAATTAATTCAACCTAACTTAGTTAAAGTCAGTTAAACTAGTTCCAATTGATGGAGGTACTAGTGGGAGGTCTAGTAGTGTGGTGTTTCATGCAGTTGAGTGGGGTGTTGCCTGCAGTCGAGTTGGGTGTTGCCTGCAGTCGAGTGTGGTGTTTCCTGAAGTACAATGTGGTGTTACCTGCAGTCGAGTGTGGTGTTTCCTGAAGTACAATGTGGTGTTGCCTAAAGTGCAGTGTGGCGCTGCCTGCAATGATCAAACAGTAAACTGAAGATTCACTCATAATTAACTCATGCATATCATATCAAAGAAAGACCCATTTGAGATTGAAGTTCAGTGATAATGTACTATGAGTTATATAATCATCTGAATTGTAGAGATGGTGCATGCAGTCCAAGGAATGCCTATGAGGATTGTGCAATTCATGATTGAGGAATTTCCTAATTAAATAGGGGCTAATTCCTTGAGGAAAAGCGCAAGGAAATAGGGACTTGGGAAAGCAGGAAATTGTTTAAGTATTGGCCAAGGCTTGTCAAGGAAGCAGTGAGACAGAAAGAGATAGTGTAGAGGTTGCTCAGGCTTGAGAATAGAAATGTAATATTCTCATATTTTTTTACTAATGCAACATATAGATAGCAGGGGTTTTTAGTTGTGGCTTTCCCTAGTAAATCATTATGTTATGTGTTGATTGAATTCTTTCTCTTGTATGCTTCGTGATTTCGCGATCATTTAATTGTTTTCGCTTTTGAGTAGAGTAGATTCCATTCTATTGCTTTAGCATATGACAATTAGCAGTTTGAATCTACAGGAATTTCTATAGTTGATATACATCGATAGGCGTCAATGGATATGGATTGAATATTAATATTAATATTGAAATCAATAAATATATAAATATAATAATAATAATACAATAATAGAAATTACATTATAATGACAATTTATAATAAAAATTATTATATTGTATTATTATTTATAATATTGGTATTATTGACCAAATAAATTATTAAAATCATGAACCTAATACATTATACACCCCAAGAAATAATATTAAACACAAAGGATTAATATTATAAACCCAAGAGATTATTATTATTAAACCAAGGGATTAATCTTAAAAACCCAAGGGATTAACATTGAAAACCCAAGAGATTATTATTATAAGCCCTTTGAATTAATATTATAAACGTAAGCGATTATTATTATTATAAACCCAAAGGATTAATAAACCCAAGAAACTTAATTATAAATCCAATGGATTATTCTTCCCCTAGGAAAAATCGTAATTTCCATTATAAAATAATAAAAGTTACAAGTTGTAGATGCCAAAAGGCATATGCCGAAATAATCATTTGAAAAAACATATCATAAAATAAAAACGGAACTATTCTCTTCTACCCTTGTTTTCTCCACTTTCCTCCAACCATCAAAGTTGGGAGTGGAAGATACAACAATCATTTGAGTTTCCTTTGTGTTTACAAAATTTTCTTTTTTAGAGTCAAAGATCTTTGATGCATGAATTCTTTTGGTACCACTTGCTTCTTATTCCCGAGATGTCCTAACATTCTGCTGCTAATGAATTGCAGGTATTGTTCCTTTCGATAATCTCCCTGGTTCGATATGCTTTGAATCATTCTTCTCTATGATTTACTGGGAGTCATGTTCAACATTAGTTGTAGTATTTTCTGGGGTTTCCTCTCCTTCTTTTATATCTTCTTCTGTACCAGTGAATTTCCATCCTTTTAGCTTTTGGCCTTTTCTCCATTTTCATTTTAAGACTCTTAGCCTTGGGACATGAATGTTCGATATGTCCAGTTTGTATACATATACGACATTTGAATGTCATATTTTCAAAATCTAGAGTCTGGGTCCACTGCACATTATTATGAATCAATATAATATAGTCAGGTAATCCTTTACTAAGGTCTACCTCGACATAGATCCGTGCAAATGTGAATATTCCTTTTGTAACTCTATCCATGTCCACCTTGATGAATTTCCAATTCCTTCTAGTACTTTCATATGCCATATTATAAACCCAAGGGATTAATACTAAAAACCCAAGGGAAAATTTTAAACCTAAGAGATTAATAATGTAAACACAAAGGATTAATATTATAAACCCAAGGTATATGAACCCTTGGATAAATATTATAAACCTTAAAATAAAAAAGGTTGACCATGGTTTCCCATGATTGATTTTCATATTGACACAATATTTGTCACAATGTGACATTGGAGTATGGTTTACCATGATTGATTTTAATATTAAGATAGTATTTGACACAATGCAATGTTGGACCAATGTTGACCATGGTTGATTTTCATATTGAAACAATATTTATCACAATGTGACATTGGACCACGGTTGACCATGGTTGTCACAATGTGATGTTGGTCTAAGAGACATTATTTGTCACAAAGTGACCATAATTATTAACCATGGTTAACCATGGTTGATTTTCATATTGAAACAATATTTTTCACAATGTGATATTGGACCATAGTTGAGCATGCTTGACCACGGTTGACCATGGTTGATTTTCATATTGAGACAATATTTGTTGCAATGTTATGTTGGACAATTGTTGGCTATGGTTAACTTTGATTCACCATAATTGACCATGGTCGAACATGTTAAACCAATGTTGACTATGATTGACCATGGTTGAACATAGTTGATTTTCATAATGAGAAAATCCTATGATTAACCCTAAGATAAATATTCTAAACCAATGTATATAAACCCTACAATAAATATTATAAATGGTAAAATAAACATGGTTGCCCATGGTTGATTTTCATATTGAGACAATATTTTTCACAATGCAACATTGGACCATGGTTTATCATGATCCATTTTCATATTGAGAAAATATTTGTCACAATTTGACATTGGACCATGGTTGATTTTCATGTTGATACAATATTTGTCATAATGTGACATTAGACCATGGTTGTGTTAGAAAATCAAAATGGAAGAAACATTTTCTTATGTTGTGTTGATGGTGCTGGACCCGCCAACATGTCAAGGGGATCTCCCTAGTAAGAAGTCCCAATGAGACATCAAACCGTTTGGTGTAGGATTCCCAGCAGTGGGTCATAAGGTAATGCCTTGACCGCGGTGTCGCACAAAGGCAAGTTGAATAACTCTGTCATTAGTAAGGGTGTGACTAATGTAGTGAGTCAAGGAAGGTGTATGAGAGGTTCCAACACTTCAAAAGGGGAAGGAGGTGAACATGAGTTACAGGTTGAAAGGCATCAGTCCCAAATCAGCTAGGAACACACAACACAAAGGACATGCACAACTTCCGGCGGAGCAGCCCACTCAGATGCGGAAGTCACATCATACAAGGTAAGATAACACATACAACACTCATGGATCAGTTTGATACAAGTGTGACAGTTGTTATAGCAAGGTTCAAGTGAAAGGTCTGTCTGATATCTGGCAGAGCAGTCGTCATGGATGGTGACAACATTAACAACATATGCAACACATTAAAAACAAGATTAATATAATTTTATGTGAATCAATTCATACATAAGTACGTAAGTTAAATAACACATATCATTAAAGCAACTGGAGTAGTTCAACTACAATAACAACGTATGCATGAAAATTTCCCGGCTCTTATTATATAAAGAAGTGTAAGTCACAATCATACAATACATCCATGTAAACCTGCTATCCCCAACAGTGGAATGTTACAACCACATCTGCTTGCTCCGCCAAAGATATGTACTAGCTTCATGGAGTGGAGAAGCCAAGGCACGTTACAATACTACCCAAGCCTTCTTCAAAATAGTCTTAGTAGAAGCTTGGCTGACCAAAAGCCTATACAATGAGTTATGAGGTACTATCTAAAGCAAAGGGTGGGGTTCCCCTTGACATTCTCTTTTGTGACCATTCAACTACCCTCATGACTCTTCACCTACTCTATGACTGTTACATCCACTCTTGACACTTGACTTATACTTGACATGACTCAACATTACAATGCACATGTACCCATGTGAACAATGGCTTGGACAAGCCAAAATAGAAATCATTCAGACTTAGACAACCATAGAATTCCAACTGCTCGACATCCTCATGTTGATCAACAGTGACATATTGATGCCAAGATTGGTAGTCCTTGAAAGTGTTCGTGTGTTTTGCTGCACGACGTCCGTCTAAAACTTGAACCTTGCCTCCATAGCATGTGGGTACACTGCTCAAGCTCCTCTATCCAACTCGTCTATGATCATGTGCATAATTTTCTTTAGTGTAGTCAGACCAGCGCATAATGTCTACACTGATAGGAAAGTTTGCATAGGTGGCGGTGCACATTAGTTCATCGAAGTGTGAGTCAAGCTCCTGTTGGACTTGCTTCTTGGTCTTCGCCTGAGTAAGGGTCCCATGTGATGGGATCATCTGAGTGTGCACTATAACCTCAATGTTTTTGAATACTTGTGCATGAGAAGCCTGTATGCTAATGATGAGTTGCAGTAGGTCTTCATAGTTTCGGATTTGACTCTAGATACGTGCTTGCAGCTCGACCACAATGGCCTTCATCATCTTTGGCAAGTGAAGTGGGGCTCCCTTGTACATCATCATCCATGTTCGCATGTTATCAATGGAAGTATGTATGTTCTTCAAAATGTGTACTCTTCTTTCACATCGTTGCTGACATCCATGAAGATGAAAGATTGCTTGATTCACAGTACCAAACTTGGAGTACAGTGCTTGCATAATTGTGTCGAAGGACAACACTTCCTCCAATATTGCCTTCTTTAGTTCATCTCGGCAGGACATTGTCACCAAGTCTCCTCCCTACTTGGCCACCTATAGTTCCTTCACCATTCGCTCATTCTCATCTATGAGAAAATGAACACTTGAGCTAGTGGCTTCGGCATACACTCTAGTTGCATCGGCCAATGCAGCTGGATGCTTGTGCACATTAGTCACAATTATTTGCACTTCAAATTGTGCAGGGGATTTTTGGTCTTCCAGAGTTGGTACTCTCTAAGACTGCACAACTTGTGATGAGATTCGTCAAAGGGGATGTTGTGCATCTCTGCTTCCGGTTGACCACCAAGGATTTTAGTGCCTCCTTAGACATTTGAGACTTTCTCACTATTTGGGTGCATTGAAGTAGGTGACTCGACCTATCATTGGTGAGGCATGAGGTCAGTGTCCTGTTCCAACTCTGGATGCTCCATGTCTGCATCCAACTTCTCAAGAACCTATTCTATCTCATGAGCAAAGTCTTGCCCCTGTGAGGGTTTACCATGTTCACCTGATGCTAGTTGCTTAGAAGAATCAACTACTTGTACAGGCGTTGCTTCATATGTCTACACGTGATGTGCCCCCTGCTGAATCTGTTGCTGGTGTGCTTACTTCTCCTATTGGCACAACTCTTGTTCTTTCCGGAGTTGCTCCCTCAACTCATACAACTCCTCCACTTCTTCCATTCTCTTCCTATCCCTTTGCCTCTGTGTGATTCGCTTGTCGCGTTGATGCCTCTTTTGTTAGATAGCCATAACTGATTTTTCTACAAGTGGACCTACTCGAAACTTGTAGCTGTGTTCATCCTCCATGCGGTTGACAATATTTCTCTTCCCTTTGTCGCACATAGGTATGCTTGGCTCTACTACATCTGCTGTTGATCCTACTACTGCTACTGCTGGTGTTCTCCATGGTGCTTCTTCATGCTACCGTGCTAACCACTCTATGGCGAAACCAACCTGTTCATTGGGTTTGGATTAATTGTAGAAATACCTCCATGAGTCATCCTTAGCCCAATGAAATGCCCCATGGATCCAATTCAACTAAATTCTCATGTAGTGATCCTTCACAATGCAATGTGGGTCATATGGGTTGAAGCTTCGGAGGTCGAATGGGTACTACTTCATCTATTCAGCTTCGACATCCACTTGCTTGATGCTCTGGATCTCGTATAACCCAATCCACACTGAAAGAGTGGGCCAAGGTGCCTACTTGTTCCACCACTACCTAGCTGTTAACCTTGCTAAGATATAATACGCTACTTCATGCCAGACAAGCACATCCAAAGCAAACTTTGGCAGAACATGCAGAGACTTCTCCACACTGAACACTTCGATAAATTTGTTGTTTGGTGAGGCATACCAATCTTCAATGCCTACTAATGGATTCATCACTTCTTCTCACATGCAGGGTGGATCTTGTTTGAATATCAATCTGTACACTGGGGTGATAAGATGGTCAGAAAGCCGTATGGTTAGTCCTCTGAAACTGCATTTAGAGAATAGATTGAAATACGTGTTCGCAACAGTCTCCGCTGGTGACCATGCCCACTCTAAGGCTGGGAACCCATGTCGGGCATAGACTGCGTCTAGAATGTAGGCAGACATGTAAATTTCTGCATGCATGCCTTCGGGAGACTGTCGAGCCTTCACGACTTGCTCCTTCAGCTGATGATCCAGTATGTCATGTTGGAAATAATACTGAGAGGGGGGCTGAATTAGTATTTACAAATCAATAACTTTTTCATTTCCATAATTAGATTTATATATGCTATTTCAGATAAGCGAACTCGCGTGTGCATGCAATTATTCTTAAGGCAACCAGCGTATATCCAGTGAACTTATGATTCAGTTAATTCATCATATGTTGATCGTTAATTAGTGCAACAGTACTTTATTAAACATTAAACAGTAACCATGCGCAGTAATAATAGAATAAATCATCACACATAAGCAACACACGTGAACACCTAGATTCAAGGTGGAAACCCAATGTGGGTGAAAACCACCTGCTGATGTCGTCTCTGTATTATTTTAATAATAATAAAATATGTTTACAATCTTGTACTGGTGCCAACTCATATCAATACATAGGCACCCACTTGTAGAAGGCTCCAACCTTCTCTCATTCTCCAACTTCTTCTAGAAGGAGCTACAACCCCCTAGTTCTTGTACTAGCCTGTATATTTACTAGTATGTAGGCTCTGACCTATATAAGGCTACAACCTTCACTCATTCTCTAGCTGCTATTGGAAGGGAGCTCCAACCCCCTTATTAAATCACCAGCCACTACTAGTAGGAAGCTTCAACTTCCTCACTAAAGGCTGCAACCCTCAATATTCTCCAGGGACCACGTTTCATAAATTTTCACACTGGATACTCCTGGTACACAACAACACTATATGTAGGCCACGTTTCATCCAATTTTCATACTGGCACCATTAGTAACATTGAAACTCAAAATCAATCACCACTGCAATACAACCATCAAATACATCTACATCAACCAATCATTGAAACCCAATCAATCTCTGATATAATTGAAACCCAATCATCAATCTATGATATAACTAAAATAATCAATCACTAAAACCTCTAAACCTCTGACACAACTGAATCAAACAATCACTGAACCTCTGACGCAACTAAAACAACCATTCATTCAAACTTAATCAAATTCAATCAATCAACTAGAACAGATAGATCACTATAACCAGTACATAGATCTAAACCCATAACACTGCATCAACAACCAGAACTAACTGTAACCTCAATGAAGAAAACTTGCATGTATACGCTACTTCCTTTTTCCCAACCTACGTATACCTCTGAAGGTATTGAATCATAAAACCTTTGAACCACAAACTATACCAACAAGTGACATTCTGAAGATCTACTGTCATATTACAAAGTTCTAAACAGATAGCAACAAGGATCACCTTTCTTTCTCAATCAATTAATCAATGAGACACAAACTCTTTATGCATTCACTTTTACTTTCAGATATAAGAATACTTCATTGGTAGACGTCAGTAAAACAACAACATCGATCTGATAGACTAGTCATCCTTGAACATCAAGCTTTTATTTTGCATACGCTACTTGGAAGAGTTGAACCGGCGTGTATACGCACTTTTACCAAAGTGAACCAGCGTATAGATCTACAAATGCTAACTTAAAACATCACAACTATTTCAAACTTCAGTCATACCCAGATCAGAAAATTTTTAGTGTAAATCACACGTTAGCATTTAGATCTAGACTATCCATGATCAAACCATATAATAATAATTCATTTCAGATCCTGATCCATCATTAGATCTCATCCCTCATCAACCGCATAGGTGCATCCTTAATTTAGATCAAGCAAAGCATCAGAAACCCATAACCTGCATATTTGATCTAACACTTCATAAGATATTCAATACTTGCACACCTTGCCCTTATGATCTTCTCCTCCTTATATAGCTTTAGGCCCTTTGTCAATACCTTGGACCAAAACCACTTCGGACCAATACCTTGGACCAAATACCCAGGGTCAATACCTCAGACCAAATACCTTGAACCCAAAATACCTTGGACCAAATACATCGGACCAAAACCTTGGTTTTCCAACATGTATGCTCTTTTCCTCCTGTGGGAGTTCCTATATATGTATACACTCTTTTTGTGCTGTGGACTAGCGTGTATACGCTGTTTTGACTAAGAGGACCCGTGCATACTTCTTAAACTACTTTACATCAACCTTTTCCTTTACTTTCTTTATTATGATCAGTAGATCTGAGTTCCATCTTCCTGTTCTTCTGTACCAATGTCCTGTTACTTCTTAATAGACCCATTACACTGTAATTTTCCATATTACTTCTGAAATGATTCCTTTGAACTGCCATGCATTCTGTCAGATCTGATATTTCTCTTGTATATTCATCTAGTTATGTAGATTCATCTAGTTACCATATACAAGTGAATTTTTCTGCTACAAGTGGGTTTCCATCAAGTACAACACATGTATCATAATGGCAACAATCTCTTGCTTTGGAATTGATCGAAACCATGTTGGTGTTGATTACTGCAAGCTTTAGAAACTGTTAGAGATAACAAGCAACACTAAAATACTCTCCCCCTTTGACATCAAGGGCAAAGGGTGGACCACTTGATACTCTTCCCCTTTGATATCAATGGTAAAGGGATGACCAAAATGAAGACTTTCATATTTGAACAACTAAATATGAACATTGATCATGCTCCCCCTAGGCACATGTTGAATTCTCTGATTAAACTCCCCCCTTTGTACATGCTGAGATGCACTATACCATCCATGCTCCCCTTGAGCACATGCTGAGTCTACAAATATATTTTCTAAAAGAGTAACATGACTCTATAACTCAACTCTGTGAGTATGACCTTCCTATCACCAATGACTAATACATACATCAATCTCCCAACCAAGCGGGGATATACCAAATGTTTATAGATGACTGAAATATAGCAATTATTACATCATCCTTCCCATGCATAGTGGGGGTGTAAATTACATCATATGACCAAAAGGACTCATTAAAAGACTATGAAAGATAGATACATATTATTATATAATGGGCCTTTATATGACCTTTTCATCGAGTGATATACATGAGATTTATAACAAAAACCAAAGATCTAAACAAGACCATGATAGTCATCAACAATTATCATACACCATAAGCATCTGTCAGCAACATCTAGACCCACAACCTGTATATGTCCATCATCAGTTCCAAAGATATGACAAAGTAAATATCATCAACCTGTGACAAAGTATGTCGTATATAGATATCAACTGATCTCATCAAGATCAACTTGCTTTGTTTCCTTAGTAGAAAGAGCCTTATCATAACCTTCCATGAATCAACTAAGCATATGTCATATCTCCAAGTAGTAACACAGAATCATTCACATTGTATCATATGTATGTGAAAACACCATAGTCATCATCTATGATCATAACTTCATCATCAAGAACTACATAATCTTTCCACAATACCCCTCAATATATCAACCATGTATCATCACTAGGGAACATCCCACATTTGATAAGAATCAACCATGATAATCAACATATGTGAGTATCAAACCTATCATCATAAGGTAAGAAGTCATCATCATTATGTGACTATGTAAGCCATGTATTTGAATATCCATGTCTTCAAATAGCTATATCATCATGAGACCTACAATAGCACCATTCTCTTGGCCAACCAACGATATCTATCAATATGCAACTTAAGTAATCATCCATGTATCCAACATAATGTGTATCCATCAAATATGTATCTAGCAAGCCATGAGCTCATGGTAATTTGTTAAGATTTCTTGATACCATCAATAGCAACAATCCTCAACCATGTGAGAGCCAAGAACTATAAGAATCCTGCATCATAACTGCACCATATGAACTTAATGCATCTTTGAAGGCATGATGATACCAACATCAAATAATGAAGTTGTGTACTCAAGCTTTGTCCTTCTCCTTGTCCTTATGTAGATCACCATGTAAGCAACATATATGTATTGTAACTTAGCATGATGTATCATTTAAACACTTTAGCCACATAAGCATCATGACCGCTGATAAGAATCATTAGGTACCAGATGTTTCTAAACATAATGCCAACAATGCATTATTAGAATCATAGCATATTCTCCCTCTGAACCTGTGCCACCTGTTCACTGTCAGATTTGATCATTGCATATATCAATAAGAAATATCAAGGCATCATCATGAATCAGATATACATCAAGTCATCAACAACTTATGAGGATCAAAAGCACTTCTAAATAACATCCACATACTATAGTCATCAATCATCAAGATAGAAAAGATAATTGATAATTGTCTGAATCATTTTTCTGAGTCTGCCCCACTGCTTCTTCATCAAACCAACATATACGCAACTGTGCAAATTCTAACTCGTGCATATACACGTCTTGTCTTCATGATAACTGCGTATGAGAATTAGGACATTGAAATTTCATACTTTAGTTCCTTCTGAGTCTGTTTTTTTTGTATACTGAGCTATGCCACATCTTTCTGTCTGTAATTCCTTCTTCTTCCATACCTTGGAGTGTGATGATGTTTGTTCCTTTTGGTATGTTGGCTGAATTTTTCTCCTGCATTCTTTTGCTATATGCCCAAACTTGTTACAAGATTAACATTTTATATGTTTCATATTCCTTCTAAAGTAGTCAGTGGCTTTGTGACTAAACATATTGCAAGAAAAACAATATCCCTTAAAGTATCTGGAAGCTAATGATCTTTTGGTGTGATGGTTATTAGCTTGAACCATTCTACTTCTGCATCTTGCTGCAACATGTCCAAAATTATGACATACAAAACATTCAACATTATTCATCAGAGGAAAGAGTTGATTATCACTTCCATAGTTAGGAGTAAATGATTTTCTTTGAAGTCTTTCTTTCCTTGGTTGTTGATGGGGTTGACCTCTTATCTCCATGTTGAACATTTCAGATTTTGCGTTAGAGTTCCGTACCTCATCTTGTGAACTAGATTCCCCTTTGACTACTAAAAATATTATCCAAAATCTTAGTGCTATCTTGAAATCGTGAAAGTTTATCCTTTTCTTCTAATTTACCTTTTAGGATATTTATCTCAACCTGATATTGCTCTTCCTTTTCAAGATACTGCATCTTCATGATTTCTTCAGCTTTTCTTCCTTCTTCCACATATTGCCTTAATTCGAGAACTTCATTTTCTTGTTCTTAAAATGCTTGGAGTAGTTCTTCATTCTTCTTATTTGAATTTTTGAGATCTTCTTTTATAGAAATGACCACAACTTCAAGACCTTCATAGTAGCTGCTTCTTTCTATAAGTTCCTTGGTTTTTGTGTCCTTTTCATTCACTTCATTTCTCAATGATGTCGCTTCATTCTACAGCCTTTGACATTGATCTTCCTTTTCCTTGTACTGCTTCCTTACCTTGTTTCCTTCCTCCAACTGAGATTTTAATATGGTAACTTCTTCTTTGTAAGAACATTCCCTTTTATCAATTAGATCTTTTTGATCTCTAATTATATTTGTGAGACTTTTAAATTCTGCCTCTATTTGATTTCTTTCACTTTCACCCATAAGAGAAAATTTAGTTGTTTCACTATCAATTTCATTATCTTCAAATGAACAGAGAAATGTATCACCAGAGGACAACAAATTCATACCTGATAGTTCTTTTGCTTTTTCATCTTCATTCTGAAGTGATTCTGAATCTGAAGAGTTGCTTCCACATAAAATGAAATCGTCTCTCCCACTGTCACAATTCCTTTGAGATGTCTTCTTCTTTTGAGGTGCTTTCTTCTTTAGCTTCTTTCCCATTGTTACTACGAATCTCCTTCAAGCGATCAAGCTTTTGCAAAAGGACCTTCTCTGATTACAATTGTTGGAAATAATACTGAGAGGGGAGGTGAATTAGTATTTACAAATCAATAACTTTTTCATTTCCATAATCAGATTTATATATGCTATTTCAGAGAATGGAACTCGCGTGTGCATGCAATTGTTCTTAAGGCAACCATCGTATATCCAGTGAACTTATGATTCAGTTAATTCATCATATGTTGATCTTTAATCAGTGCATCAATACTTTATTAAACATTAAACAGTAACCATGTGCAGTAATAACAGAATAAACCATCACACATAAGAAACACACATGAACATCAAGATTTAAGGTGGAAACCCATTGTGGATGAAAACCACCTACTATTGTCGTGTCTGTCTTCTTTTAATAATAAGAAAATGTGTTTACAATATTATATTGGTGCAGACTCATACTAGTATGTAGGCACCCACCTGTAGAAGCCTACAACCTTCTCTTGTTCTCGAGATTCTTCTGGAAGGGAGCTACAACCCCCTAGTTCTTATACTAGCCGGTATGTTTACTAGTACATAGGCTCCGACCTACAGAAGGCTACAACCTTCACTCATTCTCTAACTGCTACTGGAAGGGAGTTCCAACTCCCTTATCAAATCACTAGCCATTACTGGTAGGAAGCTTCGACTTCCTCATTGAAGGGTCCAACCCTCAATATCCTCCAGGGACCGCATTTCATAAATTTTCACACTGGATACTCCTGGTACACAACAACACTAAATTTAGACCATGTTTCATCCAATTTTCATACTGGACCCATTAGTAACATTGAAGCTCAAAATCAATCACCACTGCAATACAACCATCAAATACATCTGCATCAACCAATCACTGAAACCCGATCATCAATATCTGATATAAATGAAATAATCAATCATTGGAACCTCTGAACCTATGACACAACTGAATCAAACAATCATTGAACCTCTGAATCAACCATTCATTCAAACTTAATCAAATTCAACCAATCAACTGGAAGAGACAAATCACTGTAACCAGTACACATATATGAACCCAGAACAATGCATCAACAACCAGAACGAGCTATAACCTGTAAAGGCACGTGTCAGAATGTATACACTCCTTTAATGAAGCAAACCTATGTGTATACACTACTTCCTTTTGCCCAACCTTCGTATACCTTTGAAGATACTGAATCATAAAACCTCTGAACCAAAAACTGTACCAATCAGTGACATTATGAAGATCTACTGTCATATTACAAAGTTCTAAACAGATAGCAACAAGGATCACCCTTCTTTCTCAATCAATTAATCAATGAGACCCAAACTCTTTATGCATTCAGTTTTACTTTCAGATCTAAGAAGACTTCATTGACAGACAACAGTAAAACAACAGCACTGATCTGATCGACCAGTCATCCTTGAGAATCAAGCTTTTCTTTTGCATATGCTACTTGTAAGTGTTAGAAAATTATATATTACCGAGCAATGGAACACATAAAATATTGCAGAAATTTAAACACAGAAAACGCACAAAACAAGAGAGACACAGATATACGTGGTTCACCCAGTTTGGGCTACGTCCACCCCGAACAGCCAGTCCTTCCTTTCTATTATCCAACAAAATGAAGAGATACAACCTACAACAAAACCGCTGTAATATCCTATGTTTTCTCTCACAGTCTCACCTCTATGTTTCTCGCTCACCGAATACACATCTATATCACAGCCTCAAATACAATGCCCTCATATAAAGAGAGGGGTTGCCTTCTAGGGCAAAAAACCCTAAACTAAACATAAGTTCTACCGTCAGATCATCCGCCTAATGAACAGCCCAGATTGACTAGAAATTACTATACTTTTACAAGGCAATTTTACAGCTGTTTTTAGCTTTGGGGGCGCTGCCCCCGAAACCCCCCGCCAGGGGGGGGCTCCCAAGACCCCCCACGGCAGCGATTATTTTACGAGTGGCATTGCCGCCCCATTTTGAACTGGGGTCCAATATGCCGGTACTATAGCAGATAATCAGGCTCCACACCCAACAATCTCCCACTTGGAGACTGATTGTAGCAACTCCACCACTGCTCCATTTGCTGGACAATGACTCCTCTTTGGACCTGGCTGTTTCTCATCTTCATCGTCATCCTTGAAGACCAACTGAAACTGAGCATATTCTCAGTTTCTCCCTGGTTACAACTTTTGTTAGCATATCTGCAGGGTTCTGGCTAGTGTGTATCATTTCCAGCTTCAACTCTCCATCTTCCAACACTGATCGTATGAAATGGTACTTGAGTTGTATGTGTTTTGTCCTGGAATGAAATGCTGAGTTCTTTGCAAGATGAATGGCACTTTGACTATCACTGTATAACGTGCCCATATCAT
Source organism: Pinus tabuliformis (assembly GCA_031772625.1). Lineage (NCBI taxonomy): Eukaryota > Viridiplantae > Streptophyta > Pinopsida > Pinales > Pinaceae > Pinus > Pinus tabuliformis. The sequence goes on along the minus strand of CM062809.1, from coordinate 1,305,495,369 downwards.
GCTCCTTACCCAATTCACCCATAAACCTTTGTAACCAAATCATTTCTTTACTAGCCTCTGTAGCAGCAACATACTCTGCTTCTGTTGTTGAAAGTGCAACAACACTTTGGATTTTTGAAACCCAACTGACAGCTGTTCCTCCGACAGTAAATACATATCCTGTAGTGCTCCTCCTATTATCTCTGTCACCTGCCATATCTGCATCAACATATCCTTGTAGGGATATGTTTGAACCACCAAAGCATAATGCCTGATTTGTGGTACCTCTCAAATATCTGAGAATCCATTTCACTGCCATCCAATGTTCCTTTCCTGGATTGTTCATGTACCTGCTTACAACTCCCACTGCATGTGCAATATCAGGCCTTCTGCAGACCATTGCATACATTAAACTTCCAACTGCTGATGCATATGGAACTTTAGACATATAATCCATGTCTTCTTGGGTCTTTGAGCACATTTCTTTGCTAAGTTTGAAATGGCTAGCAAAAGGTGTACTAACTGGTTTTGCATTTTGCATGTTAAATCTTTTCAACACCTTTTGTATGTACTCATTCTGAGACAATGTTAATTTTCTATTTTTCCTGTCTCTAGTTATTCTCATACCAAGGATTTGTTTTGCAGCACCCAAATCCTTCATTGCAAATGAATTTGCCAATTTTCTTTTGAGCACATTTATTTCCTGCATGTTAGATCTTGCAACAAGCATGTCATCTACATACAATAACAATATAATATAGCTGCCATCATTTTGCTTTTTCAGATAAACACAATGATCAGAGTGACATCTAGTATAACCTTGTTCAGACATAAACTTGTCAAATTTTAGATACCACTGCCTTGGAGCCTGTTTTAAACCATACAAGCTCTTCTTCAACCTGCACACAAGTTTCTCCTTCCCTTTCACCTCATATCCTTGTGGCTGCTGCATATATATCGCTTCCTCCAAATCCCCATGGAGGAAGGCTGTCTTTACATCTAACTGCTCAAGATGCAAATCTTCAGCTGCTACAAGACTTAAAATAGTTCTGATTGAAGTCATTTTAACAACTGGAGAAAATATTTCATCAAAATCAATACCTTTCTTCTGTGCAAACCCCTTCGCCACAAGTCTAGCTTTGTACCTTTGCTTTCCTCCATCTTCTTCCTTCAGCCTGTAAACCCATTTATTCTTCAATGTAGTTTTTCCTGCAGGCAACCTGACTAAATCCCAAGTCTGGTTATGCATTAAGGAGTCCATCTCTTCTTCCATGGCTACCTCCCACTTCTTCTTGCTTTCAACCTGCATTGCTTCTTCATAACATTCAGGTTCACCAGAATCAGTCAACAATAAATAATATAATGAAGGAGAGTATCGTTCAGGAGGTCTACTTGTCCTGGTAGATCTTCTAACACCACTTTCAGGTGTTTGGGGTGCCTATTGTTGTTGTGATGGTTGCTGATGTTGTGGTTGTTGATTATTATTATTTTCAGGCACCTTTACTTTTTCAGTAATTTCATCAAGAACTGCGTATTCCTTGTTTTCTTTTTCTTGTTTCTTTTCCTGCAACTGATTCTTATACAAGGCGTTTTCATTGAATATTACATCTCTGCTCCTAATGATTTTGTGATTTTCATAATCATATAAGCGATAACCAAAATCATTAACACCATATCCAATAAAGGTACATTTCTTTGACTTTGCCTCAAGCTTTGTTCTATTTTCTTTATCAATATGGACAAAGGCCTCACAACCAAAAGGTTTTAAAATAGAGTAGTTTACCTTTTTCCCTGTCCATTCTTCCTCTGGAACACCACCATCCAAGGAACTTGAAGGTCCTCTGTTTATTAAATAAACAGCAGTATCTACAGCATCTGCCCAAAACTGTAAAGGCAATCCTGCATGCAATCTCATGCACCTTGCACGCTCCATGATTGTTCTGTTCATCCTTTCTGACACACCATTTTCTTGTGGTGTTCTTGGAACTGTCTTCTCTCTGCGAATTCCATGTTCTGAACAGTACATATCAAACTCTTTGTTGCAATATTCACCTCCATTGTCTGATCTAAGACACTTCAATTTCTTTCCTGTCTCAATCTCAACCAAAGCTTTCCATTTATTGAAAGTATCAAATACATCAGATTTATTCTTAATACAATAAATCCAAGTTTTTCTAGTTGCATCATCAATAAAGGTAACATAATAACGAGAGCCACCGAGAGATGATACCTGAGCAGGTCCCCATATGTCTATATGCATAAGCTCTAATTTTTCGTTCTTCTTTTCTTTCCCAACTCTGAGAAATCTGACTCTCTTCTGTTTTCCATAAATGCAGTTCTCACAGAAATCCAAATCAACATTCTTCAAACCTGGCAACAAATTCCTTGAGTGAAGAATCTTCATCCCTTTTTCACTCATGTGTCCGAGCCTATGATGCCATAATGCTGCATCTGCTCCTTTGGAAGTCAAAGCATTAACAGAGTTAGAAATACCATTGCGTAAATACAATGTACCAACCTTTTCAGCTATTACCAGGGCTCCTTTTGTGACCTTCCAAGCTTTATCTGTGAAAGTTGTCACACAACCTTCACTGCCTAACTGCCCTGTTGAAATCAGATTTTTCTTTAGATCTGGAACATGCCTTACCTCCTTTAGTAGCCATTGGTTTCCATTCTGTTGTTTTACAAGAACCTTACCCATTCCAACAATTTTACAGGGTTTGTCATCACCCAGACGAACTTGTCCAAAATCTCCTTGAACATAGTCATAAAAGTATTTCTTTTCAGGTGTGGCATGGAATGAGGCCCCTGAATCTACCACCCGAGTAATATTTTCGAAAGAAAGAATCAAAGCATCTTGTAACACCTCACCTGTCACATTTGCTTCATGATTGTTTTCTCGCTGTGCATCTCCTTCTTTTCCCTTCCGAGATCTACAGTCTTTCTTTAGGTGTCCTTTCTTTCCACATTTCCAGCACACTATCCCCAATCTGGACTTGGATCTGCCTTTCCTTGATTTACTGCGATATCCTGAGCTCTTTCCTCTTTCCATTTTTCTTCCTCTAGACTCTGCACTCAAAGCATTTCCCGATGTCTCACCGGAGCTTTTCCATCGCATTTCCTCGCTAAGGATAGCACCGACAACATCATCAAACTTTAAAGTACTAGATCCAGAAACGGAGTTACTAATGGCCATTACCAAACCATTCCAACTTTCTGGTAACGAGCACAAGAATAACAGAGCTCTAACTTCATCATCAAAGTTTACCCCTACAGAACTTAACTGACTTGTAACTGTATTAAAATCATTCAAATGGTTTGCAACAGATCCACCTTCCGACATATTCATGTTAAATAACCGTTTCATAAGAAATACCTTGTTTGAGGCCGAGGGTTTTTCATATAGTTTCGACAACGTCTGCATCAAACCCTCTGTCGTGGTTTCCTTCGAAATGTTGAAGGCGACTGACGCAGTAAGGCACAACCGTATTGTTCCGAGTGCCTTTCTATCGAGAAGGTTCCATTCTTCGTCTTTCATACCTGTCGGCATCTTTGTTTTTCCGCCCAATGGTAGGTATAGATCTTTCTGATACAGATAATCTTCCATCTGCATCTTCCACAGCGAGAAGTTTTGGCCGTTAAATTTCTCGACCCTAAACTTACCATCTTCCGCCATTGCTCCCACTCGAACCAGGAACCCTTCTTTCCTGCGAGTTTATCAGCCAAATAGACCTTCGGATCTGATACCAGTTGTTAGAAAATTATATATTACGGAGCAATGGAACACATAAAATATTGCAGAAATTTAAACACAGAAAACGCACAAAACAAGAGAGACACAGATATACGTGGTTCACCCAGTTTAGGCTACGTCCACCCCGAACAGCCAATCCTTCCTTTCTATTATCCAGCAAAATGAAGAGATACAACCTACAGCAAAACCGCTGTAATATCCTCTATTTTCTCTCACAGTCTCACCTCTATGTTTCTTGCTCACCGAATACACATCTATATCACAGCCTCAAATACAATGCCCTCATATAAAGAGAGGGGTTGCCTTCTAGGGCAAAAAACCCTAAACTAAACATAAGTTCTACCGTCAGATCATCCGCCTAATGAACGGCCCAGATTGACTAGAAATTACTATACTTTTACAAGGCAATTTTACAACTGTTTTTAGCTTCGGGGGCGCTGCCCCCGAAACCCCCCGCCAGGGGGGGCTCCCAAGACCCCCCACATCAGCGATTATTTTACGAGTGGCGTTGCCGCCCCATTTTGAACTGGGGTCCAATATGTCGGTACTATAGAAGATAATCAGGCTCCACACCCAACAGTAAGAGTCGAACCAGCGTGTATACACGCTTTTACCAAAGCGAACCAGCGTATAGATCTGCAAATTCCAACTTAAAACATCACAACTATTTCAGAATTCAATCATACCTAGATCATAACATTTTTAGTGTAAATCATGTGTTAGCATTTAGATCTAGACTATCCATGATCAAACCATATAATAATAATTCATTTTAGATCTCGATCCATCATTATATCTCATCCCTCATCAACCGCATAGGTGCATCCTTAATTCATATGAAGCAAAGCATCAGAAACCCATAACCTGCATATTTGATCTAACACTTCATAAGATATTCTATACTTGCACACCTTTCCCTTATGATCTTCTCCTCCTTATATAGCTTTAGCCCCGTTGTCAATACCTTGGACTAAAACCATTTAGGACCAATACCTTGGACCAAATACCTAGGGTCAATACCTCGGACCAAAACCTTGGTTTTCCAACATGTATGCTCTTTTCCTCCTGTGGGAGTGCGTGTTTATGTATACCCTTTTTGTTCTATGGAGCAACATGTATACGGTGTTTTGACTAAGAGGACCTATGCATACTTCTTAAACTGCTTTACATCAACCTTTTCCTTTACTTTCTTTATTCTGATCAGTAGACCTAAGTTCCATCTTCTTGTTCTTTTGTACCAATGTCCTGTTACTTCTGAATAGACCTGTTACACTGTAATTTTCCATATTACTTCTGAAATGATTCCTTTGAACTGCCATGCATTCTGTCAGATCTGATATTTCTCCTGTAGATTCATCTAGTTACCATATACAAGTGAGTTGTTCTGCTACAAGTGGGTTGCCATCAAGTACAACACATGTATCATAATGCCAACAGACCAGTTGCATGGTCTTCCTTCTCTAGTCAGTTGGTCCAGTGCAACCACCCAACTCTGAGGGAAGGTTTCAATGCTCGCTTGGTCACTTATTCGACATCCAAATATGACCAAATAGTGGCATGCCTTCCTCAATATCTTCGTCTTATAGATCTGATTGGGTGTCATCCTGAAACAAGCTGGCTCCTTTACCCAATCCTTCAGAATGTATCTGGAATGACCTGTGTTGTTGGGCAAGCTGAACGAAGGGGTCATGACAGTCATGGGCTTGTCCATCTGATACATTTCATCATAATCTCATGCCCAGAAGGTTGCAAGTGTCTTCCCACTGACACTGCTCAAGTTCATCGTCTCGGGGTCAGTGTGAGAGACGATCTAATGAATCATGTCTACGCACGGGAATGCAAGGTATCTGCATGCAATCCGGTATAAGATGGACTTATGAATGTTCACATACACCTGACAGTCTCCAAGGTCTTCCCCAAAAGTACTTGTGAATGTTTCATTCACCTCTTGCCACTTCAGTTAGATGTCCTTGTCTAGATATAACTTTATATCTTCATAGACCGGTAGACTAGAGGACACCTTCTCAACTACTGCTCCAGCTGCCATACCATTAGTGTCTTGAGATCCTATTCTTTTGGAAGCCATTGAGATATATGAACACCTAAAAGATCTGGAAACAAATAGAATGCATGGCAAGAAACATGTCATTGAAAAAAAATCAAATCTGGGGAAGGACACAACACATACCTGGGAAACTGATGAGCAAGATTGAGAAAATTTTACTGGGAGGCTAAGTGATTGGCTGCTAAAACTACGTAAAAGGAAATCTGGACTAATTGGGAGGCTGGAATGGCTACTGGATTTGTGAAATACGTAATCCATTTGGGCAGTTGGCTGTTGGCTAGGAAGGACTATTGGCCCAGGCACAGATTTGCGCAAATTCTTGGGCCAAGAAGCCATTGCCTTCCAGGAATGCGAAAATCAGTCTAGGAGGCTAGTGTTGTGCTAGAATGTGCAAATCCAGAGAGGAATGTGAGCCTTCCTTCTCCAGATTATGCAAGGAAGCCTTGGTGAAGGCAGAGACTGGGCCAAAGTTGGCCCGACTCGCCGACGGGCAACTGAAAGAAAGTAAGTTGATGAAATGCATGGTGACACTAAGTGATAGCAGCAGTGATTGACAGTGCATGCAAAACACGAATGAAAGATTCAACAAATAGATCAACATGCATGTGGGTGAGACAATTTTCCAGTTGGACAAACGTCCGTGCAAAACAGTTTCATGCATGCGACAACAGTGAGATACTAATGAAAAATGAAACAAAGCTAAGACAAGCTAGTATAAATGTAAACAACAACAAGAATTGAAATAAATAAAGAAAATATTACTCCTACAAGCAAAAACACAAAAAGGGAGAGAAATGCAGCACAAGGCATGGGAAGTGGCCTTACCCAAAAACAATTGAGTTGAATGTGCCTACTGTTCCTAGATGTGATGTGGGATGTCAGAGCTACAAGGTTGATGCGAGGGATGAGATATGTAGCATCCTGTAGATGAGTTTTGATAACATCGAGGTTGTGACACACATGCCACGAATCTAGGGGAAGTGACACTTGGTGGGAAGTTTTGAAATTTCTCCTTGCATGTAACCTCCAACTACTAAACATAGATCCTTGAAACAAGGGATGCCTTTGCATGCTACCATGGGAGAAGTAGCCCATGCATGGAAGTATGTTTTGCTCAGTCCTAGAGGGAACCGGTCAACACATCTGCACATGCAAGAGACTACTTAGTTGCTGGAGAAAAATGCGCATTTCTAGCTCGGAGCTGGGTTGGCTACCCAAGAGATTTGCGCTATTTCTAGGTAGAGCAGTTGACTTCTACCTAGATTTGCACAAATCCTGGGTTGAACAGCCTGCTGCTGGGAAAATTTTGGCAAATCTCGCTGGGAGGGTTGGTTGGCAAGATTGCGCAATCCTAGATCCCAACAGGCTATCAGAGAGGATTGCACAATTCTTGGAGGGAAGGCTAGTTTCCCTCCAGAAATGCACAATTTTAAAGAGGAAGCTGCTCAGCCTGTAGTTGGACCAAGTATGGGTGAGCAACCTGTGAGGGGAATGGATAAACTATGATCGACAGGCTGCCTTTGTGCGAGGAAAACACTTGAAGCGTGAGTACTTGATGAAGCAAGACAAAGTGCTGTGTAAGGTTGGGAGGGAGGCTCCAAAACAGGTTAAGGAAAAATTTTGGAGCGTGGTTGTAGCCACTACAAGACTTGGCGACACACTGGTAGAACTCCAGCTCTCTGAATGGACCTTGTTCATGAAAAGCAAGTGTAACACCTCTAGAAGTATTGTTTATCTCTCAACTCATCTTGGCTTCACACTAGTTTGATTGTAAGATGTAGCATCTGCCAAACTCTTGGTTGATTGACACACATTCCAAGCTAAGTAAACATAGTTGTTTCGATTGGGGTTGAGGGGTATATAGGTGCACAAGCAGTATAGTCGTCAAAGTCTTAGTTTCATCTCTCATGTTTCTCCACTACCAGCAGGCCTGGACTGTACCTCGGTGGAGTGACATAGGAACACAAGCATGGCTCCGCTGCCAGCAAGCCTGGTTAGTACCACAGAAGAGTTACTTGCATCACTTCCCTGTGCACGAAGCCTTTCTCTTCTTTTGCCTTATTCATTTTGAATTTTGAAATTTTTTTTGACTTTTCATTTTTTTATTTTCACTGTGCATAACACTTATTCATTTCAGAGGCGAAAGAGGGATCCCAACTTATTGAGAGCAGAAGAGGATTTTTCAGTAGAGAAGTAGTTTATTATATCTCTGATATACCTGTTAAGGATTTCCCCTTCACCTTACTCTACTTGATTGAGCTGACAAGGGTTAACCCAAAAACAATCGACTAGAGAAGGTGACACTAGTTAGCGTGCAAGATTTTTGTTTACACCAATGTTGACTTCGAACAATCTGTATTTTCCTTCAATGTATCATGGACTAAAAGTAACAATCTCATCATATAGAGGTGAGATGACACATAACCAAGTAGTGATAGCTGTACAAGCCCTCTTGTAATTTACCCAGCTCGCTTCAAGAGTCATACATGGTTTCATGCAAAACTAACCTATGAATGAAACAAGCGAACAAACTAACAATCATCAAAGTAAAGCAAGAGCATAAGAAAAAATGAAAGCGAAGCAAGTAAACAAACAAGAAAACGAAGCACATAAGAAAACAAGGATGAAAGCAAACAATTGAAATAAAACACTACTCCTACTCCTACACTAACGGTACATGGGCCTGATCACGTGAAGTGATACTTCCAATGCTGCTACTGGTGCATTGGTAGACCCATGTTGGTGAAGGCTTGGTCTGCGAGCAACCCAGTTGTGCAAACCAGCTAGCAAGAAAGATATAACAACAAAGAAAACCACACTTCATGATTCAAAGTGCCCACGGGACATAAGTCAATGCATGTGCATGATGGGAAGTCCGCGGACTTATCATGGTTTTGTGTGAGACTACGCGCAACTTTGAAGCATAAGCACACTCTTGACTATGACATGCAGGTGAACAAAAGAAACAAAGATAACTTGCATAGTGCACGAGTGCTTGGAACGTAAGACTTCTCCAATGCATGAGCAATGGGATCGTGTAGTTCGAGTGGAGGAAGTAAAATATGAGTGTTGGATGGATCTCCAATGCATACAGACAAGTAATGAGGAGCCTTGGGTGATTGAACAGTTTCATGATCAGAAGTGAGACTAAGCCTAAGAGAACGACGACCTGACATAACCATCATCTCGGGTTGAAGTGCCTAGACAGTCTTGGGTGTCTCAACTTCATCATTAGGTAGATCATCATAAACCGATGGCTTCAAAAGATCAATTGTGATAGAATCATGATCATGATAAAAAAATGGAAGCAAATGGATCACGACCACTATGATCAGAAAAATCAATGAATTCTTCTGCATCCTCATGATCAGATGAATTAAACAGAGGGGTGGATGAAAAGAGAAAGACATCATCCTCTTTGTTTTTGGAATAGACAGATGAAGGATCAAGTGGATTTTCAATGACTAACTTATCCTCTCCATTATCGAATGATGGACTAATATTCGGTGAGTCCTGCAAGAGATAAACAATGGGTGCATTCGTGGATCAAGACACACATGTGAAATCATGGATGGGGGTTCACTAACGATGTTAGGAAAGAATGGAGGGGGCTCGGATGGAAGGGAGTCATCCTTTGCCGAGTGTTAATGCTCAAGCTCCCACTAATACTCTTCATGAATGATAGTGCATGTTGGTTGTGCAACACCGACTCCGTCAGTGGGTTGTTTCTTGTTCACAACAAGCGAAGAGTCCAAAATGGATGAACACAAGACAACATCATCTGGAGGAACACTTAAGTGCAAAGATGGAGGTCGAAGAAAATAATGCTTATGAGAAATTGAAGGACTCACAACCAAATCCACGCGAAAATTGAGTGGAGTGATGTTGGGAGAGTGTGAAGGATGAACAGGTGTGTGAGCATGATCCTCAACATCACTAGGCAGTGGTAGAGCTGTTGAATGAGAGGGAGGCAGACAATCAGTTGAGATGGTGCCCACTCCCACATGACATTGCACTGTTCCATCAATCGAGGCTTGATATCAAGCTTCCTCTTGGGATGGGCAGATTTCTTAAGGAAATAATCAAACTGGTCCGAAAGATAAGCAAATTTCGTCTGGCTCTTTGGAGCTTGAAACTGCAAGTCATGAAAGCGCTGTCAAAAATAAATAACGGATTCATGCAGAGCCCTCCATTGCTGTAACAATTTTTAGTCAAGATATTCAGGATCAAAATGATAGAACGTGTCTTCAATGATATCACAAAAGTGCTCAAATGAGTGCATGGTGTCAGCCGGTAGGCTGAGCACCCAACAAAATGGAGATTCGCGAAGTGTGTATGCAAGGAGAAAACTGGCTTGTTCATTAGAAAACTCATATTCCTCATAAATCATGAAAATAAAGCTATATAAGTGCTCAGGCCAGGCCACTTCGCCTTCACCATTCGAAAAACACCTCGGGAGAAGAAGAGTGCAAGACTCCATGAATGATATGCAAAGGTTCAAAGTTGGATGAGAGGAAATAACTTGTCATCAGGCCCTCCTTCTAGCACCAAACATTTTGACGATGCTGGACCCGCCAACATGTCAAGGGGATCTCCCCGGTAAGAAGTCCTAGACACCAGACCATTTGGTGTAGGAGTCCCAGTAGTGGGTTGTAAGGTAATGCCTTGACCGCGGTGTAGCATAGAGGCAAGTAGAATAACTCTGTTAGCAGCAAGGGTGTGACTGATGTAGTGTTAAGGAAGGTGTACAAGAGGTTCAAACACTTTGAAAGGGGAAAGAGGTTAAGGTGAGTTCCAGGTTGAAAGGGATCAATCCTAACTTGGCTAGGAACACACAACACAAAGGACATGCACAACTTCTGGCGGAGAAGTCCACTTATGGGATGCGGCAATCACATCATACAAGGTAAGATAACATGTACAACACTCATGGATCAGTCTGAAACGAGTGTGACGGTTGTTATAAAAAGGTTCAAGTGAAAGGTCTGTCTAATGTCCTGCAGAATAGTTGAAACAGACGGTGACAACATTAACAACATATGCAACACATTAACAAAAAGATTCATATAATTTCATGTGAATCAGTTCATACACAAGTGTAGAAATTTTGAATAATATGACACTTATTCACAGAGATTATCTTGATTATACACTATTGCAGAATACATGCATAATACATAACCTCCTCTACGTTGATCATCAATTTAGCAGCATTAAAAACAATGAAACATCAATCACATGCACACATTAACATAGTATGTAACCTGGGGAAAACATACAGCTGAAAACCCCACACTATCTGTATATTATAATGATTGAGAACATGTAAAAATACATAGTACAATACTCCTCGCAAGTACTCAGTACTATCTCCACCTGTTACACACAAAACTAGCTCAGATCTGATGCCTCAAATCTCCTCCACTGTTTGCTTGCCTCCACTGCGCAATCCTGCAAGAGAATGAATGAGAATGGCTGAACCAAACTCGTCTTTTACCTTAAGAGAATCACCCACACTGGAAATCACGTGAGCACAAGCTATATTTCCCTTGGTATTGGCCCACACTATGCAATTCTCATTGGCATAACTCAATCCCATTGATTGTGCAAATCTCATGCACAATTGATAGTCACAACTCACCCTTTCACTTACCTCTAACACCTGTCTCTGTTGAACTGTCCATGCACTGAGTTAACTGATGTATTCTTTAGTTTTTTTATGAGTTAATAATTAGTGAATTAATTAAGAATCAATTCACACAACTCATCACTAGTGTATTCTTCAGTTAGACTGAATACAACTAGTTCAACTGAACACAACTCCATCAACTCCATGTCCAACTCCACAGAACTCACATGCATGAGTTCTAACTGAATTCCTCCATGCAATAGCTCAACTAACACATAAGAAAATAATATTTCCTTCTGTCAGCTGCATGTGCCACATCCATAGCTCGAACTGAAGTGCTCCAAGAGAATAAGATAATGTTTAGAGTCCAAACATTACTAAGGGCTAATAATATTTGACTCTTTCTATTTTTAGCCCGGCAGTATAAAAATAGACCCTTATCACACCGCTGTGAACCAAAAATAGAAGTCCATCTATTTTTACCAACATGACTAATCATCCACAAATAGCATACTGCAACTCATAGACCATGATCCATATGTCTAAAGATAGACATAGTCTAAAAATAGACTTTGCACCAAAAATAGCCTATGGGCCCACTTAGTGAAGGCGACTCCTTTCCACTAAGCTCCATCATCTTGTTGCATTTTCAACACTCCCTCTCAACAAGATATGGATTATTTGCAACCCGTATCCTGTAACTCTGGAATGTTCTGCATGAAACACATTTGCCCGGTCCACTTGCTCCAACAACACTTGGAACAAAAACACTCCCAACTGACCACTCTGTTGGGCTAGGAACATACTCTGATGCTAAAGCTCTACCTGCTGCTGACAAGTGCTCCCTCTCTAAAATCTGCGCTACTGCAACATCTCCATGCATCTCACACCATTGCACACCTCTCTGTGCCACCTAGCACTGTGGAAAACACTTGTGCCTCTCGCATTGTTGCAGCCTGCTAGTAATGCACTGTCCTGGGATTCCCTACACTGTTGCTCTCTCTGCTGCTCCATTCCCATCTGTCTCTACCTAATCAGTCAGTTCTTGCTACTCCACATCGGGGCTCCCGTAGCAAGGTCTCATCCAAGAGGTTGGGTACCTCAAGGATCTTGCCCCTCCTCCTTGGTACGATCACTCTATATCGCCCCACCTCCTATCTAGAGGTATGGTTGCATGTGATCCCTCAGCCCACCTGGCTTGAAGTTTTGCCCTACTTGAGGTCTCTGCATGAGTAGATTTCTCTACTCAATCTCCTCTCAGTTTCCCTTGTTGTGGCTGCTCCACAAGCTCCTGAAGCTGTTGCACCTATTGTGGCTCCTCCACAGTCGTTTGAGACTTCTTCTGGCTCTACATGTTGAGAGGTAATATACGCTCCCTCTCAACCACCAAGTCTCCATCAGTTGCTTTGCTGCTCAAGGCTTTGCATGCATCTTGAACCTCACGAGCATACAGGTTCTTGACCCGTGAACCAATTTACTTCACCTGTCTAGTGATGATGTGTCTAAGGAAAACCTTTCCCTTACTGAAGACTACATCATAGCCTCTGTCTTCCAGCATTGTGATCGACACCACTTTTCTCTTCAGTCCTGGTACATACTTGACATCGGTCAAGGTAAGGCAAGCTCCATTCTCCCTCTAAAAAATAACCATGCCTACACCTGAGACACTATACTTCTCATCATTACCCATCACTATGAGTATCTGGAGATCTTTCTGCTCCAAAGTACTGAACAAACTTGTGTCACCGGTCATGTGGAAAGAAGCTCCACTATCAAGAAACCAACCACTTCCCACCATGGATGAAACCATGCATCCGAAGAGTGTGAAATCCAACTCAAACTGTGAAGAAAGTGCCTCACCTTCAGATCCTTCCCCAGATCCCTTCTTGGATTTCTTCTTTGGGCAGTTAGTAGCATAATGGCCCAACTCATGACAACAAAAGCATCTCACCTTCGACTTGTCAACCTTCTTCCCATCATTGGAAGAACTAGATTCTGAAAGATAACCCTTCTCCTTCCCCTTTTTCACCTTACTCGCTAAGGCATAGTTCTCCTCATCATGCATTGATGAAGAACTGTCTCCGGTGCTCCGTCTGATCTCCTTTTTCACAAGATCCGACCAAAGTCTCTCCCATCCTGGAAATTTCTCCCGACCATTGACAGAGTCCTGATAGGAAATCCAACTCTTTGGAAGACCAAGGAGAGCCAAGCTCACCAAGTCCTCATCATCGACAATCACCCCCACACTTCCGAGCTGATCCTGGCACTAGGTGAACTTCGTGAGATACCTGGGTATACTGTCTCCATTCTCACACTTAATGTTTTTGAGTTTATCCTTGAGCACCAGCTTCCTCTGATCGCTCTTTCTTTGGAATAGATCTGTCAATGCTTTCCACATCAAATATGGAGAAGCCTTTCCATGCAAGCTGGATATAATGTGATCCTTCACGCCCTCCAATAGAATCCTTCGACACTTTGCTATCTTCTTTTGTCAAGCATCAACGTGAGCAGCATCAGTAGGCTTTGGGACATCATTCTCTATGAACTCCTTCAGCCCATTATCATCTAACACCGCCTCCATCCTGTCTTTCCATGCAATATAGTTCGAGCTACCCTCAAGAGCATACTCTAATCGCAATCCGTTGAAAGACATTGCAAAGTTGACACCAAGAAAACACTGCTGCAAATTCGAATTCCACCAGCTCCAAACTCAACCGCCTCTGATCTAAAATTCGTGAGAACAAAGTATTTCTTGTAGAGAGATCGACTGTATGGGCATTCACCAGATATCTCACCTTCCAAAGGAAGGATGTATCCAGAGGCTACCTGGCCCGATTACAGACTCTGCCTGAAGAAATAAAATGTAAACACTTTCTGAATAATAGATCTAATGATCAACAGCTCTGATACCATGTAGAAATTTTGAATAATATGACACTTATTCACAGATATTATCCTGATTATACACTATTTCGGAATACATGCATAATACATAACCTCCTCTACATTGATCATCAATTTAGCAGCATTAAAAACAATGAAACATCAATCGCATGTGCACATTAACACATTATGTAACCCGGGGAAAGCATACAACTGAAAACTCCACACTATATGTATATTATAATGATTGAGAACATGCAACAATACATAGTACAATACTCCTCGCAAGTACTCAGTACTATCTCCACCTATTACACACAAAACTAGCTTAGATCTGATGCCTCAAATCTCCTCCACTGTTTGCCTGCCTCCACTGCGCAATCCTGCAAGAGAATGAATGAGAATGGCTGAACCAAACTCATCTTTACCTTAAGAGAATCACCCACACTGGAAATCACGTGAGAAAAAGCTATATTTCCCTTGGTATTGGCCCACACTATGCAATTCTCATTGGCATAACTCAATCCCATTGATTGTGCAAATCTCATGCACAACTGATAGTCACAACCTACCCTTTCACTTACTTCTAACACCTGTCTCTGTTGAATTGTCCATGCACTGAGTTAACTGATGTATTGTTTAGTTTCTTTATGAGTTAATAATTAATGAATTAATTAATAATCAATTCACACAACTCATCACTAGTGTATTCTTCAGTTAGACTAAATACAACTAGTTCAACTGAACACAACTCCATCAAATCCACATCCAACTCGACAGAACTCACATGCATGAGTTCTAACTGAAGTCCTCCATGCAATAGCTCAACTAACACATAAGAAAATTGTATTTCCTTTTGTCAGCTGCATGTGCCACATCCGTAGCTCGAACTGAACTGCTCCAAGAGAATAAGATAATGTTTAGAGTCCAAATATTACTAAGGGCTAATAATATTTGACTCTTTCTATTTTTAGCCTGGCAGTCTAAAAATAGACTCTGATCACACCGTTGTGAACCAAAAATAGAAGTCCATCAATTTTTACCAACATGACCAATCATCCACAAATAGCATACTGCAACTCATAGACCATGATCCATATGTCTAAAAATAGACTTTGCGCCAAAAATAGACTGCAGGCCCACTTAGTGAAGGCAACTCCTTTCCACTAAGCTCCATCATCTTGTTACATTTTCAACAACAAGTACAAAAGTTAAACAACACAAATCATTAAAGAAATCGGAGCAGTCCAACTACAATAACAACATATGCATGAAAATGTGCTAGCTCTTATTATATAAAGAAGTGTAAGTCACAATCATACAATACATCCATGTGAACCTACTAGCCCCAATAGTGGAATGTTATAGCCACGCCTGCTTGCTCATCCAAAAAGATGTACTAGCTCCGTGCAGTGGAGAAGCCAAGGTGCATTACAATGTTATCCAAGACTTCTTCAAAATAGTCTTAGTAGAAGCTTGGCTAACCAAAAGCCTATACAATGAGTTATGAGGTACTATTTATAGCGAAGGGTGGGGTGCCCCTTGACATTCCCATTTGTGACCATTCAACTACCCTCATGACTCTTCACCTACTCTATGACTATTATATCCACTCTTGACACTTGACTTAAACTTGACATGACTCAACATTACAATGCACATGTACCCATGTGAACAATGGCTTGGACAAGCCAAACTAGACATCATTCGGACTTAGGCAACCATAGAAGTCCAACTGCTTGACATCCTCATTCTGATCAACAGTGACATATTGATTCCAAGATTGGTAGTCCTTGAGAGAGTCTGTTTGTTCTGCTGTGACGTCCATCTAAAACCTAAACCTTGCCTCCATAGCATTTGGGTACACTAATCAGGCTCCTCTGTCCAACTCATCTGTCAGCATGCGCATCATTGTCTTTAGTGTGGCCGAACCAACAAAGTACTTGCATATGATGTCTTCACTGATAGGAAAGTCTGCATTGGTGGTGGTGCACATCAACTTGTCGAAGTATAAGTCAAGCTCCTATTTGACCTGCTTCTTGGTCTTTGCCTGAGTAAGGGTCCCAAGTGATGGGATCGTATGAGTTTGCACTATAACCTCCATGCTTTTGAATACTCGTGCATGGGAAGCCTGTATGCTAGTGATGAGTTGTGGTAGGTCTTCATAGTTTCGGATCTGACTCCAGATGTGTTCTTGCAGCTCGACGGCATTGGCCTTCATCATCTTTGGCAAGTGAAGTAGGGATCCCTTGCACTTCATCGTCCATGGTTGCATGTTATGAATGGAAGTATATATGTTCTTCAAGATGCGTACTCTTCTTGCACACCATTTTTGACATCCATGGAGATGAATGGCTTCTTGATGCACGGTACCAAAATTGGAGTACAATGCTCGCATAACTGTGTCCAAGGACAACACTTCATCCAATATTGCCTTCTTCAGTTCAGCTCAGGTGAACATTTTCACCAAGTCTCCTCCCCGCTTGGCCAGCTATAGTTCCTTTGCCATTCTCTCATTCTCAGCTATGAGAAAACGATCACTTGAGCTAGTGGCTTCAGTATACACTCTAGTTGCATTGACCAATGCAGTTGGATGCTTGTGCACATCAGTCGCGATCACTTTCTCTTCAAATTGTGCAGGGGATGTTCAGTCTTCCGGAGTCGGTACTCTCTGAGACTGCACCACTTATGATGAGATTGGTCAAAGGAGATGTTGTGCATATCTACTTCCGGTTGACCACCAAGGACCTCAGTGCCTCATTGGTCATCCGAGACTTTCTCACTGTTTGGGTGCATTGAAGCAGGTGATTCGACCTCACTTTGCTGAGGCATGAGGTCAGTCTCCTGTTACAAATCTAGCTACTCCATGTCTACATCTAACTACTCAAGAGCCTGTTCTATCTCATGAGCAAATTATTTCCCCTACGAGGGTTCACCCTATTCTCCTAATGCTAACTGTTCAGAAGAATCAACTACTTGTACGAGCACTGCTTCGTCTGTCTGCACATAATGTGCCCCCTGCTGAATCTGTTGCTGCTGTTGTGCTTCATTCTCCTATTGGCACAACTCTTGTTCTTTCTGGAGTTGCTCCCTCAGCTCATGTAACTCCTTCTCTACTTCTTCCATTCTCTTCTTATCCCTCTGCCTCCGCACAATTTGCTTGTCACGTTGTTGCCTGTTCTATTGGACATCCATATCTTCTTGTTCTACAAGTGGATCTGCTCGAAACTTGTAGCTTTGTTTCTCCTCCATGTGACCGACAATCTTTCTCTTCCCTTTGTCATGCATAGGGATGCTTGGCTCTGCTACCTCTGCTGGTGCTACTACTTTTGGTGTTCTCCATGGTGCTACTTTAGGTTGCTGTGCTAACCACTCTATGGTGAAACCGACCTGTTCATTGTGTCTGGAGTAATTGTAGCAATACCTCCATGAGTCTTTCTCGGCCCAATGAAATGCCCCATGGATCCAATTGAACTGAACTCTCATGCAGTGATCCTTCATAATGCAATGTGGGTCATATGGTTTGAAGCTTTAGAGGTTGAATGGGTACTTCTTCATCTGTTTACATTCAACATCCACTTGCTTGATGCTCCAGATCTCATATAACGCAATATGCAATGGAAGAATGGGCCAAGGTGCCTTCTTCTTCCACTACAGCCTAGCTGTTAATCTTGTCGAGATATGATACACTACTTCTAGCATGACAAGCATGTCCAAAGAAGACTTTGGCAGAACATGCGGAGGCTTCTCCATACTAAACACTTGGATGAACGTGTCATTCGGTGAGGAATACCAATTTTCAATGCCTAAAAATGCCTTCATCACTTCTTCTGACATGCATGATGGATCTAGTTCGAATATCAACCTGTACACTGGGGTGACAAGATGGTTGGACAGCCGTATGATTACTCTTCTAAAGCTACATTTGGAGAATAACTTGAAATACGTGTTCACAATGGTCTCCGTTGGTGACCATGCCCACTCTAAACCTGTGAACCCATGTCGAGTATATAATGCATCCAGAATGTAGGCAGACATGTAAATTTCTGCATGCACATCTTCGGGTGATTATCAACCCTTCATGACTTGCTCCTTCAGCTGATGAGCCAGTATGCCAGATCAGTTACATGGTCTTCCTTCTCTATCTAGTTGGTCCAGTGAGACCACCCAACTCTGAGGAAAGGTTTCAGTGCTCGATTGGTCACTCAGTTGACATGTGAATATGACCAAGTATTGGTATTCCTTCCTTAATATCTTCATCTTATAGATCATATTGGGTGTCATCCTGAAATGAGCTGGCTCCTTTATCCAATCCTTCAGTATGTCTCTGCAGTGGCCTTTGCTGTTAGGCAAGTTGAATGGAGGGGTCATGATAGTCATGGGCTCTTCCATCTAATACATCTCATCATAATCTTATGCCTAGAAGGTTGCAAGCTTCTTCCCACTGACACTTCTCAAGGTCATCGTCTCAAGGTCAGTGTAAGAGACGATCCAGTGAATCATGTCTGTGCATGGGAACGCGGGGTATCTGCATGCAATCTGATACAAGACAAACTTATGAATGTTCATGTACACTTGACGGTCTTCAAGGTCTTCGCCAAAAGTACCTGTGAATGTTTCATTCACCTCTTGCCACTTCAGTATGATGTCCTTGTCTAGATACAGCTTCGTATCTTCATAGATCGACAGAACAGAGGACACCTGTTCAACTGCTACTCCAGCTGCCATACCATCAGTGTCCTAAGATCCTGTTCTCTTGGTAACCATTGAGATAGATGAACACTTGAAAGATTTGGAAACAAGCAACATGCATGGCAAGAAATATGTTAGGGAAAACAAAGGAAATCTAGGGAAGGACATAATACATACCTGGGGAACTGATGAGAAAGATTGCGCAAATTTTACTAGGAGGCTGAGTGATTCGCTACCAGAACTGCACAAAAGGTAGTCTGGACTGACTTGGAGGCTGGACTCACTGTTGGATCTACAAAATGTGCAATCCATTTGGGTAATTGGCTACTGGGATTATGAAATGTACAATCCAAGCTGGGAAGGGTTGTTGTCCTAAGGACAGATTTGCGCAAATTCTTAGGCCAAGTAGCCACTGCCCTATAGGAATGTGAAAATCAGTTTGGGAGGCTAGTCTTGGGCCAGAATGCACAAATCTAGAGAGAAAGGTGAGCCTTCCTTCTCTAGATTGCGCAATGTAGCCTTGGTGAAGGAAGAGACCAGGCCAAGGTTGGCCCGACTCACTGACGGGAAACTGAAAGCAAGTAAGTCGATGAAATGCAAGGCGAAACTAAGTGATAGAAGAAGTGATTCACATTGCATGAAAAACATGAATGAAAGATTCATCAAACAGATCAACATGCATGTTCGTGAGGCATTTCATTGGTTGGGCGAACATCTATGCAAAATAGTTTCATGCATGCGACAACAGTGAGATAGTAACTAGACAATATAGTATATATGTAAATGAGAGCAAGCACTCAAAGAAATCAAGCAAACAATACTCCTACAAGAAAAACATAAAAAGGGAGAGAAATGCAGCATAAGGCATGGGAAGCAGGCATACCCCAAAACATCTGAGTTAAATGTGCTCACTTCTCCTAGATTTGATGTGGGATGTCAAAGTTGCAAGGTTGATGTGAGGGATGAGCTCTGCAACATCTGGTTGATGATTCTTGATAACATCGAGGTTATGACACACATACCACAAATCTAGGGGAAGCGACACTTGGTGAGAGGTTTCAGAATTTCTCCTTGCATGTAACCTCCAACTGCTAAACATAGATCCCTGAAACAAGGGATACCTTTGCATGATGCCTTGGGAGAAGCAGCTCATGCATGTAAGTCTTTTTTGCTCAGTCTCGGAGGGGAACAGTCAACTCAGCTGCACATGTAAGACACTGCTCGACTGCTGGAGAAAACTGCACATTTCTGGCTGGGAGTTGGGATGGCTGCCCAGGAGATTTGTGTAATTTCTTGGTAGAGTAGCTGATTGTTGCCCAGATTTGCGTAAATCCTGGCTGAATAGCCTGCTGCTAGGAAAATTTGCACAAATCCTACTGGGAGGGTTGGCTAGTAGGATTGTGCAATCCTGTAGCCTAGCAAGCTATCAGAGAGGATTACGCAATTCCTAGGGGGAAGGCTAGTTGCCCTCCAGAAATGTGCAATTTTCAAGAGGAAGCTACTCAGCCTGCAATTGGACCAAGTTCGAGTGAGCAATCCGTGAGGGGAATGGATCAACTGTGATCAACAGGCTGCCTTTGTGTGAGGAAAACACTTGAAGCGTGATTACTTGATGAAGCAAGACAAAGTGTTGCATAAGGTTGGTAGGGAGGCTCCAAAATAGGCCAAGGAAAAATTTTGGAGGGTGGTTGTAGCCACTACAACATATTGATAATTACTTGTGATATTATTATCTTCTTATTAACTTATTTATGTTCTTTCTTTATCTTCTCATCAAGAAACCATCAAATCAAAAACATGAAGATCAGGGACACCAAAAGTAAGCACTCATCAAGAGCTAAAACCTCTTTATAGGGGAAAACCTAGTCATAACTCTTCCTTCAGTAAATTCAAATTGAGATAGACCAAGACCTTAGACCAAAGACCTTCCTCCTACAGCAAATAAACCCCCAAATAAGATACAACAACCTTCAGTAGTCTCTTCTTGTTCAACAGCTACAACCCAACATCAACTCATAAATTTCGGCCCTAGCTTCACGAAAAATTTTCATGTGTGGGATAAGAGAGAGAAATTTTTGGTTTCTTTAGCAAGATAACAACCTCCTTCTTCTTTGCTAGAATTTTCCTTCTTGTCCTTGAATTTCACACCTTTTTCTTTCCTAGAAGTTGTAGATTGAACTTGATGAGTTGATGCTCCAAATGAGGTCGAATTTCTGCCTTTATATTGTAACACTCACCTCCCACATCAACCTAAGTAACCATGCCAACTGGGGTAAACATGAGATGAGAGGCTACTATGATCATATTCGACCTCCTAAGGTCTACAAAACTGTGGTGCCATCTTGGCGCATGATCCAATCCGTAAGGAGCTCTTCTTCGGTTTGATGCACAAGTACACTTATTCCCCAACCTAGAACTCCTTGAACAACTTGTTCCTATCTACATAACTCTTATGACTATCCTGTGCTGCCTTGAGATTCTTCTTGATCACCTGCATCTCTTGTTCCATGTATACCATCATATTTGGTCCAATCAATACCTTGGTAACCGGATCACTCCAACTAATGGGAGTGTTACAACTCTGCCCACACAATGCCTCAAAAGGACTCATCCTCAACAACTCCTAATAACCATTTTTGTATGTGAACTCTACCAAAGGGAGATACTCTTCCCACTTCCTTTGTTTATGCATCACATACATCCTCAACGTATCCTCTAATATCTTGTTGACCCTCTCTATCTGTCCATTTGTATGCGGATGATAAGCTATGTTTAATGCCAACTCGGTGCTCAAGCTTGCAAAAAAATCCTTCCAAAACTTGGAAGTGATATTTGCATCCGTGTCTGGCATAATCTTCTTCAGAACACCATGTATTCTAACCACATCTCTGATGAACACCTGTGCCACATCACTAGCTGAGAATGTAGACTTCATCGGAATGAAGTATGCAACCTTTTTTAACCTGTCCACAATGACCATGATGGAATCATGCCACTTCACTGTCTTTGGAAAACCTATAATGAAATCCATAGACATGACCTCCCAATTCCATTCTGGAATCGTTTTTATTGGCTGTAGTAGTCCACCTGGATGTTTACACTTTGCTTTCACTCGCTGACAGTCAAAACATATAGTCACAAAATTTGCTACATCCCTCTTCAAGTTTGGCCAATAATAGTATCTCTTCACTATTGCCAGTGTCTTCTGATAACCTGGGTGACTTGAATATGGTTTCACATGAAACTCCCTCAATATCACCTTCTTCAGCTCACCGTTATTCAATAAATATATCCTGTCTCGGAAACTGGCCAATCCATATATTGTAAGACGATACTCCATGCCCTATGAGCCTTCACCTATACGTGTACCTGTGTTTTTACCTATACTTCGAGCTATACCTGTACCGCTACATGTACCTATACCTGCACCTATACCTGCACCTATACCTATAATATCACCTTGCTACAACCTGTGCACAATCTCCATATACTTGACATTCTGCTAACCTACCTATAAGATCATATCCTATAAGTTCGTCCCATAGGCGCTCACAACTACCAAGTGATGTAACTCTACCCATCTTCTGAGAGCATTTGCCACGCTTTTCTCTTTACCTTTGATGTACCTAATCTTGAAAACAAACTCAATGATTGTAGCCAACCATCTAGCCCACCTAGCATTCAAATTCAGCTAGTCAAACAAATACCTCAAACCAATGTGATCACTCATAAGTGCAAACCTCCTCCCAAGAAGATAGTGCCTCCACATCTTCAATGCATGTATAATCACTGCTAATTGAAGATCATGTGTCAGTTATTTCCACTCGTGCTTGTTTAGTTTCCGAGACTCATAACATACCACCTATCCATCCTGTATAAGGACTCCACCAAGCCCTCTTTTGCAAGCATCTCTGCATACCACAAACTCCTTTTCTGGATCTGCAATCCATAGTACTAGTGCATGCATCAACAACTTGTTAAGCTACTCAAATCTAGCCTCAAGCTACTCAAAGCTTGCTACAATGACCCTCTAAAATTTTTCCTTACCTTTGGTTTGGAGCCTCCCTACAAACCATCCTTAGCAGCATGTATTGCACTGACAAGTACCTATGCTTCAGTTAAGTTTCAATGGATTATAAACTTATGTTTAACAGCTTGTTTGCCTCCCCTGAAGGCTGGCATTCCATAATTTGGTTATTTTATGGTTGTGATGCTCACTTGGAAAATTGCACAAAAGTGGAGGGGAACCAACCTTCCTCTCCATAACTACGCAATCCATCAAGGCTTCTTGTTGTGCTCCAGAAATGCATAGAACAACTAGGCATCCTTCCCTCTAAAAAATAGATAGAGAAGCCCATAATTGTGCTTGCTCTCAAAAATTGCTCAATTCTGGCTAACAACGAGGGCTTCAGTCCATAGATTGTGTAGAGCTTGTGGGACAACCAGACTTTCTCAACCTAGAAATTGCGCAAAAGTTACTCCAAGGCTTGCAGGTTGTTTCATGTGCTCCCAAGTTGACCAATTCCCTCCAGGACTGACTAATATTGGTTTGCATGCATGGGCTCCTTTTCCTGAAAAAGAAAAAAGAAAAAATCAAAAAGCATCCCTAGATTTTAGGGATCCATTTTTAGCAGCTGGAGGTTACATGCAAAATCCGTTTTAGAAACCTCCCGCCAAGTGTTGCTTTTTCCTAGATTTGTGGCATGCGTGTCATAAGCCTCGATCTTATCAAAACTTATTTATTCAATGCTTCAGAGCTCATTCTTCGCATCGATCTTAGATCTCTGACATCTCACATCGCATCTAGGAGCATTCAACACATTCAACTCAACATTTTCTGGGTAAGTCATCTTTTCATGTCTTTTGCTGGCTTTTTGTCACTTTTTGTATTTTTGTTTGTGTGAGTGTTGTTTGCTTGGTTTTGTTGAATTTTTTCTGTTGTTTTAATGCATGTTATCTTGTAGAAGCACTAATTTATTTTTCCATTGCATCTCACAGTTGTCTCATGCATGACATTGTTTTTCACTAACGGTCACCATTATGGTGGCTCACTTCACACACTTACTTGTTTTCTCATTTTTTGAATCTTGCACTCAATATTTTCATGCATGATCATTCACTCTTGTTTTCACTCAGCTTTGCCATGCATTCAACCTTTTTTTCAGACAACCATCGACGAGTCTGGGCTGCCTTGGCCCAGATCTTTCCTTGCCCGGCTTGCAATGCACATTTCTAAGACTGAAGGCTTTATATTACTCCCCCAAATTGCGCAAAGCTGGCCCAAAACTGGCCTCTAGGATTTCTTGGCACAATTATGAGAGGCGGTGCCTTGCTAGCCCTAGGAATTGCAAATGTATTTTCTTTGTTGCATTCATTACTGTCTGGAACTATGAATTGCACAATTTCAATCCTCAGTAGGCCAAGCTGGACAATTCATTGCGTAGTTTCAACAGTGAGTCACCTCGCTAACGGTCCAGACTATGCTTTGCACAGGTTTGGTAGTTAGTCTCCCAGCCTCCTGGTGAAAATTGCACAATATTTCCAATCAGTCACCCAAGTGTGTTGCTTGACAGTCATCAAGTTTATTTTGGTTTTAAACTGACAGATTTCTTTCCATGAGTGTTTCTCTATCTCCAGGTATTGCAGGTGTTCGTCCATCTCTCAGAAGTACAGGTACAAAGGCTTCCAGTAGAACAGGGTCAAAGGACACCATTGAGAGTGAAACTAGAGATGTAGGTGAGCAAATGTTTATGAGCTTCCCTATCTATGAAGACACTAAGTTTTTCATAGACAATGAGATCAAGATTAAATGGTAGGACATCAATGACACCTTTTCAAGCATATTTGAAGAGAATATGGAAGACCACAAGGCCTATGTCAACATACATAAGTTTGGCTTGTACCGAATTGCATGCAGGTATCCCGCGTTTCCATGCACAGAAATGATCAACTGGATTGTCTCACATATTGATTGAGAGACAATGGTGTTGAGTAGTGTTAGTGGGACAAAACTTGCTACCTTCAAGGCAAAGGAATTTTAGGAGATGTATCACTTACCATAGATGGTGAAAATGATGAATACACCATTCACCAGACCCAACAACAATGTTAACTCAAGAGATATCTTGAAGAGCTGGGTGAAAGAGCCATCTAAGTTCAGAATGTAGGAATTTACATGGTAAGTTCCTCAGAAAGAATACCAAAAGGACACCGCCACAACCAGATCACAGATCAATACACCAGTATTTTTGACATGGTTAAAACCCTCAAAGAGGGAAACAGTCCACGGCTTGTCCCAACGTGGGTACTACAGGCAATTTATTAATCAAAGAATGAAAATTTACATAAGCTTCTCTCATGCACGGATTACCCGAACAATGACCCTCCATGCGCTTTAAATAGAACTCATGGACCAATCGGGTGTCAAGCCACGGATCAAGTGTCGGTAATACCGAGGAGAGAATGAACCGTCGGATCACTACATATCGTGACTGTCGGATTGTAAGTTACAATATGTACAACGGTAAGGAAACACACTTTACCTAACTCTATACCTAACTCTAAACTAGACCAAGTTGTACTTAACTATTTCCTATGTGTCTGAATATCCTAACATCCCCCCTTAAGAACAACTTGGGATAGGATTGAAGGATTTACAAATATGACACAATAGGAGAAGGAAGGAGGCACTAGAGACTATCCCCCCTTAGTGACAACTTCCTGAACTCCAAGCATATATCGAAGTTTAGTGAACTTCGCCTCTGTGAGAGCCTTTGTGAAGATGTCTGCAACCTGATCATCTGTTGGACAATATTGCACTTCAAGAACATGGTCATGAATGAGCTTTCTGATGAAGTGCATGTGTAGTTCAATGTGTTTGCTGCGCTGATGCTAGACTGGATCTTTGCATAGCTGAATGGAACTTTGATTATCACACCAAAGTGTGGTTGGATGCTGCTGCTCAAAGCCAAACTCTGATAGGATCTGACGAAGCCACAAGGCTTCCTTACTAGCTTCCACGACACCACGATACTCTGCTTCTGCTGACGAAAGAGAAATGGCAGCCTGCTTCTTACAAGCCCATGTAATAGGTCCTGAACCAAGAGTGAAGACATAGCCGACAGTAGACCTCCGATCATCAGGGTCACCAGCCCAATCAGAATCAGTGAAACCAACTAACAGAGGAGCTGCTTTGGCACTGTAATGAATCCCAAACTGTACTATACCTCGAACATAACGAAGTATTCTTTTAGCTGCTTTCCAATGACTTTCACGGGGGTTTTGTATAAAACGAGCAACAAGGCCAACAACAAAGGAAAGATCAGGACGAGTATGGGTTAAATACAAGAGTTTTCCTACAAGTTGACGATATAAGGTAGCATCAACATCAGGAGAAGTACAAGAGACTAAAAGTTTGACTCCAGACTGAAAGGGAGAAGGGGCTGGCTTACAGTCTTCCATGTGAAAATGACGAAGAATATCACAAGCATACTTGGACTGGGAAAGGAAAATACCCTCCTTGGATTGCAAGACTTGAAGACCGAGAAAATAGTGTAAGTGTCCTAAGTCTGTCATTTCAAATTTCTTTTTAAGGCTAGACTTCACATGGTTTATAAGGTTGGGATCACTACGAGTAAGAATAACATCATCAACATAAAGAACAAGGATGATAAGAGAGTTGCCCACTTTCTTGGTGTAGACAGTATTGTCAGAATGACACCTAGAAAAGCCAGATTCTAAAAGAAAGCTATCCATTTTGGCATACCAAGCCCGAGGAGCTTGCTTGAGGCCATAAAGGGATTTCTTAAGTCGACAAACAAGGCTGGAGTCTGTTTGTATGAAGCCAATGGGTTGTTCCATATAGATTTCTTCCTGCAAGTCCCCATGCAAGAAGGCAGATTTAACATCCATCTGATGGACTTCCCATTTTAAAGAGGCAGTAAGGGAGAGAACAAGGCGGATAGAGTTCATTTTGGCAACAGGGGAGAAGGTTTCAGTGTAGTCAATGCCTTCAACCTGTGAAAATCCCTTGGCAACGAGACGAGCTTTATGTTTATCAACTTTCCCATCTGGTCCATACTTGGTTCTGTAAACCCATTTACATCTAACAAGTTTGCGTCCCTTTGGTAGAGGAACAAGATCCCATGTATCATTTGTCATCAATGAATGATATTCTTCATTCATAGCTGCTTCCCAATGTGGATGGCCTGAAGCTTCTGCAAAAGTGTCAGGATCATGATTTACTGGAGCTTGAGCCAGTAAAGAAGAGGCTCTTTCAAACTGAGAACGTGTACGTCGCTGATCTGTAGGATCACCGGCAAGATCACCTGCTGCATCCCGAGTAGCACGGACCCACCTTCTTAGGTACCATGTAGGAATTTACAGGGTAAGTTCCTCAGAAAGAATACCAAAAGGACACCGCTCACAACCAGATCACAGATCAATACACCAGTATTTTTGACGTGGTTAAAACCCTCAAAGAGGGAAACAGTCCACGGCCTGTCCCAACGTGGGTACTACAGGCAATTTATTAATCAAAGAATGAAAATTTACATAAGCTTCTCTCATGCACGGATTACCCGAACAATGACCCTCCATGCGCTTTAAATAGAACTCATGGACCAATCAGGTGTGAAGCCACGGATCAAGTGTCGGTAATACCGAGGAGAGAATGAACCGTCGGATCACTACATATCGTGACCGTCGGATTGTAAGTTACCATATGTACAATGGTAAAGAAACACACTTTACCTAACTCTATACCTAACTCTAAACTAGACCAAGTTGTACTTAACTATTTCCTATGTGTCGGAATATCCTAACACAGAAGAACACTGAGTGAGGTTTACAAGACTAGGATAATGCAAAAGGCATATCAACTCTTGGTCATCTTCGCATGCCTCTTATATGGCCAAGAGAGGACATAAACCTTCTGGCAGAGTTGGGTGATTGTTCAAGTTGAAGGAACATGTAATAGAAGCTCAACATCCAACCAAGGGTCAGAAAGAGAATCTATACATGTTTTCTTACATACTTGATGCAGTCTCTGCCCATCAGCATTTCCTAGGCTTGGGTTGGGCATGGACACATTTGGAAACCTCTGTACACACTTATTGCAAGTTGTTCTCAGAATGCAACTTCCGTGGAGTTATCATACAATTATTAGGCCACTTCGTTACCCTAGTGTACATGATGATCTTTGAGAAGGATCCACCTTGCATGTCACAGGAAGCGATGGAGGCATTGATTGACATATGAGATTGGTATGCCTCATTCCTTGGCACCTTCATACAAATGTACAACATGGAGAAGGTTCTGCGTGTTTTACCAAAGTTTTCCATGGATAAGTTGGTAATGCAGCAAGTGTCATATCACATCTCGACAGGGTTGTCATTTACACTACATAGGAAGAAGAAGGAACCTTGGCCCACTCTTTCTTTGCGGATCAGGTCGCATGAGATCCATAATATCAAGCATGCTGAGGCCAAGATGAAGGAATTCAAGAGGTTCACCTTCGGCACCAAAAGTTTCAATCCGTATGACCCACATTGCTTAGTGAAGGACCATTGTGCGAGAGTGCAACATCCTTGGATCCACGGGGCGTGTCATTGGCCTAAGGAAGACCCATGGAGATACTGTTATCACTTCTCAAGGCTCAATGAACCAATCAGCATGGCTGTAGAATGGTCATTAAAGCAGAAGGAAACAACATCTCAAAGAGCAACATCATTAATAAAAACAGAGGGTAGTAGACATGCATGTGACAAAGGCAAGAGGAACATTGTTGAAAATGCAGAGGCAGAGAAAAGATGCAATTTCAAAGCATATCTAGTTCTGTTGAAAGAAGCTTTGGAGATTGAGGCTAAGAGGTGACAACACGACAGAAGGATCACGCAAAGGCAAAGAGATAAACAAAAGATGGAGGAAACAAGAAAGGAGTTGCAGGAGTTGAAACAGTAACTCAGGGAGAACAAGAGTTGCGCATAAGAGAAATGGAAGTGCAGCAGGGACATGAACAACATGAGGCGAAAAATCCATAGATTGATGTAACTACACCCATATAGGTTATTGACTCATGCGAGTAGCTAACACAAAGTAGGCAGGGTGAGTAGTCGCAGGAGCAGGATTTGGCTCAAGAGATTAAACAGATCCTAGAGTAGATGGACATGGATATGGTTCAGCTAAAGTCAGATCAAGATATTGACCTCATGCCTCTGAACCAAGAGGTCACCCCACCAACTTCACTAGATCAAGAAGTAGAGCAAGTCCCAAGCAATCAAGGAGACACAAAAATCATTGAAGACAATCCAGAAGTGGAGATGCACAACATATCTTTCAATGAGTCACAACATAAAGTTGTGCAATCGTGCAGAGTGCCCAATCTGGATGTCCATGTATCCCTTGTGCAATTTGAATAATGAGTGATTGTGTCCGATGTACACAAGAATCTAGCTCCATTAGATGATTCTACCAACGCATATGTTGAAGCCACCAACTCGAGTGTTAGATTCTTGACAGCTAAGAATGAATGCATAGCTAAGGAGTTACAAATGACTAAGGAGGGAGGGGACCAAGCTACAACATATGCTAGAGCATAGTTGAGGAGAGAGATACTAGATGAAGTACCATCTCTCAAGATAGTCATTTGAAAGGTGTATTGTAGATTTTTCACTGTGCATAAGTCAGTTGTCCATCTCAATGGTTAGCAGCAACGTTGTGCTAGGAGAGCACGCTTCTTGTTAGATTTGCACACTTTTGTCGATCATATGCAGATATGGACAATGAGGTGCAAGGGAGCCACATTTCACTTGCCCAAGATGATGAAGCCAAAGGCGGTAGAGTTGAAGGAACTCATCCAGAGTCAGATCTGGAACTATGAGGAACTCCCGCAATTCATCACCAGTTTCCAGGCTTCACATGCACAGGTGTTCAAGAGAATGGATGTCATTGCGCACACACATGTGATCCAATCCATTGGCACACTCAATGAGGCAAAGTCAAAGAACCAAGTCTGATTGGAGTTGGACATGTACTTTGATCAGTTGATGCATGTAGCCACCAGTGCAAATTTGCAGATGAGCGCAGACACCATGCATCAATATGTTGCTAGCCCAACTACACTCAAGACTATGATGCACATTTTATTTGATGAGTTGGAGAGAGATGCCAAATTAGTGTACTTGGATGCAATGGAGGAAAGAGTTTTCTTTCAGAAGGATGTCACCATAGAGTATGCGACACCATAACAGACTACCAATCTTGCCATCAGTTTGCCACCATCAATCATCGTGAGTATGCCTAAGAGTTAGTCTTCCCACAACTATCCGAGTCTTAGTGATGTATTGCATGGCTTACTCAAGCCTATTTTTGTCTCACATGGGTACATGTGCATATTGTAATGTAAACCTGTTGTAAAAGTGAAAGACCAAGCGTTGATAGTAGAATGTAAGAGTCATGTAGCGGTTGAAGAGTCATGAGGGTAGGTCAAGAGTCACAAAGGGGAATGTGAAGGGCCACCCCACCCTTTGCTATTTATAGAACCTCATAACTCATTATACAGGATTTTTGGAGCCAAGCTTCATATAGGTGAAACTTAGAGAAAGTTTGGAGTGTATTGTAATGAGCTTGGCTTCTCCGCAATGCAGAGCTAGTACATCTCTTTGGAGGAGCAGGTAGAAGTGACTTTAATGTTTCGCTATTGGGGCTAGTGGAAGTCTTGGTTGTACGTATGATTGGATCTTTCACTCTTTTAATATAACAGAGCCGACATTTTTCATGCATATATTGTTATTGTAGTTCATCTATCCTGGTTACTTTAATGATGTATGTAGTTGTTATTTATGCATGTATGTATGAACTATTCCGTATGTGTTTGTATGAATATTATTGAAGCATGTTGCTGATATAATCCATCACTTTGAATCGTTGGCTATCCTGCTTTCCATTTTGTGATCTCTTTCTTCTCATTCCATTTCAAGTTGCGTTCTATCACAGTTTTCTAAGGGGCGCACTCAGTCCCCCTTCCTTGTGTTAGAGCCTCTCATGCACCTTCTTTGACTTGCTGCAAGGTAACACCCTTGCTACCAACAAGGACATCTTAATTACCTTTGCACACAACCACAGTCAAGGCAATACCATAGTACCCTCTGTTGTGACTCCTACTCCAAACGGTCTGAGGTCTAGTATGGACTTCTTACCTGGGAGATCCCCTGACATGTTGACGGGTCCAACACCATCAACAGTTACTTAATGATAAAAGGTTTATCAAGATTGAGTGGACTTTAAACAATATTCATTGAATAAAAAACCTGGTATCAAATTATAGTAAAGAGAGATATGGGTGAATTAGGTTTTCCCCAATCAAGACTCTATAATCAAATGATAGTAATTATATTGGATTTATGGTATAATTAAACAATTTCGGATTTATTCAAAAATTCAGGGCTATTTTCAAATTTTAGATAAATTTTCAAAATTTAAAACTTAGGGGTCCTCATTATTTAAGACATATAAATAATAATGAGGATTTGTTGTCACACCATGTTAGATTTGTTCTTACACAAGGGTTAGCAAAGAAGGACCCTTCATTGGTGGCTAGTAGTTTAATAACAAAATATGAGGGTTGAACCCTAGAAGAAATAATTATTCACGCATGTAACTAAGAAACATGCATAAAATAATAAAAGCAAAATCCAAGCAGAAAAACACAAATCTAAATCATATAATAATTACCAGCTCCATTACCTAAAGATATAGATTTTGATTAAAATATTTTCACCTATTGAGAAGATATCTATAAGAATGGATCAAGAGGATCTCCTCTTTGGGAGGGTTATTTTGAAATCATTTTTTGTAGTTGAAATGAATCCCTCTCTCCATAACTAGGTGTACGATCCAAGGAAACAAAAAATAAAATAAAAATAAAAATGATGAGGCTCTATTGGAGGGCACTCAAATGTCATAGCATCAAAGTTTGATGGTGATAATGTCCATGTAGACCGAGAAGAGAAAAAACCTCTATTTATAATAATATGCCAGGTTAGAATTGATGTGATCAAATAACAAAAAATTTATTAGATCAAATCAAGATCTAACCAATTTTGATATTTTATTATTATTTGTGAGGTGAAATTATCAAATAAACAATCAATAACATTTATTTAGATAACTAACCCAAAAAATAATGATTTATTGAGTTAATTAATGAAAATGTATAAAATGATAAGAAATAATAGATAAACAAATAGGTTTATTAAATTATTTCTAGGTGAAATGGAAAAATATGTTAGAAATACTTAATAGATAATGATTTAATAAATTGTCTCTATAAGAATGTTTAAAGGGTTATGGCATAATTAATAAATAAATGATTTATTGCATCATTCAAAAATTGAGTCAAAATATTTTGAGTTATTTTCACCTTAATTGGTAAAAATACGAGAATAAGATAAAATTAATTATTTTATGGGTTCTCATGTGAGTGGATTAATTAATGGAAATACCTTAGGAAAGTTAGTTGCTTAGGCTATTTCCTTAGATGAAAGTGAGTTTTAAATTGTAAAACCCATATTACATGGTGTATTTTGATCGCTTAATTAATTATGGAAAGGTGATCACATTTTATGTGATACAACACCAAAACACACAAGCGTTGTCACACCCATGTGTTATTGCAACTCCCACAAGTTGTTGCATCAACACTAGGATCCATTGCGGCAACAACCTTGCACTATTGTAAATCCGTAAAATACATTGTTGCAACACCATTGTGACCTAGAAACATTCTACAACGTGTTCACCATTATAATTCCCATGTTACAATGCACCCTGAAACCAATGTTGCAACATGCTTTTCTTGGTGTTACAATTCACTTGTCTTGCATTTCAATTTGCCCGAAGTCTCATGCTGCAACTAACCCAACGTTGATGTTGAAACTCAATTGATGGTTAGTGTTGCAACTTTCCTAGAGACTAATGTTGCAACTCATTAACAATGATTTGTTGGACATAATTGGTGTAGCTCTCAAACAACTCACATATCTTAGTGGTTAGTTAACCTCCAATTGTTGATGGCCAATTTCCTAGAAACATGTGCACACAATGGAGGAAAGTGAAAAAGGCCAAGGATAGTCCAACAAAGATAAGATAACCAAATTAGGAAAGTGACCCATCTACCACCTGTTGCACAACTAAGAAAGTAAACATTGTCTTGTTATTTGAATCTTTCTAAGAAATCATAGAATCTAAAGATTCTCATATATATCACTAGATTTCAAGGATAATTTGAGATAGTAAATAATGTGTATAAAATACCATATCTAATGGAGCTTTGGGACAAACATGAAAAGGGAATAATAGAGAGAGAAAATCAACCCATAATATTCCAGTTCCTAATTTAATCTTGTGTTTCATTTCCATTTCATCACTTTGAACAATGTGGTGATTAGTTAGCATTTTGTTGCTTTTATAACAACTTCCTCACTTAAGGAGGTAAGGCTCCCTTCCTATCCATGTATTTCCTATAACTATATAATCTAATTTTTTTACTTCTTTACATTTCAATTAGTTTAGTAGTTGTTATGTTTTATTAAATTGTCGCAATTCATTAATCATTCAAGTATTCTTGTTTTAGGATTAAAGAATGTTTACTTTGTTTTCAATTAATTTTTCTATTTACTATGTTTTTATTTGATTTATAATTATTATTTATGTTCGTATTCATATTATTAATAGGATAATTGTGGTTTGAACCATCTACAAGATAACCTATAGTCTAATCCTGTTAATATTGCATCTTGTTAGTATTGTATATCATGTGCATCTTGGTTACAAAATTTAAGATCATTGAATCCTTGAGCAAATCATCTTCTTGATGCTTGTGTGATTTATTTCATTCCTATTTTGTATTTTCTACTTGTGACGAGGGTTACAACAACAAGATTCTTAAGCCCACTAGGTAGAGGACTGATATTTCTTTTCCTATAACCTAGAATAGTAATTCTACATGTGTTTTGGTTACAACAACAAGTTTCACGAGTTCACTAGGTAGAAGTATGTCATTTCAATTATGCAAGTGTGGTTTAGTTTTCTTAGTGACTTTTGGAAGAATTTCAACCTTTTTCTCCATGACATTAATTTAGAGTACTACAATCAAATTAACAAACTCACAATATTATACTTTCATATATGGTTCGCAACAGTTTGCAAGTTCATATGATCAACGGATTGATAATTAAATGAATGATTCCTTAGTCATCTCATAAGTAATTAAAATGTAATTGAAGATCCCATAATTTTTGGCATAGTTATTGGGGAACTATCAATAGTATAATTGCTATTTTTTTGTTTGATTTAGCTAACATTTTATTCATGTGATATGCTTCTTTCTAGATTTTCCTTTCAATAGTTTGTTTCAAATAGATTTTCTTTTTAAATTTTTCATGTCCATAGTTAAAGAACAACATGGTATATTTGTTCGACCCAACAAAAATGTACTATACCTAGGGGGGATATTATGGAGTACAGAGGGAGGTACCCAAGGGAATAATGTAATAATTTGATGGGCCATAATTAATAAATAAAGTGGTTAACCCACATCATGTAAGGGATCACAAGTAGTTAGGAATAATGTGATAAGCCCATTGTATTAGATACATGGTATTGAAAGACCCATGGTAATGACTCAGTGTATTGTATGTATGAAGCCTATATAGAGAATAAAACTAAGCTAGAATCTAGATCTACAATTTGTTTCTACAAATTTTGCACCAGAAGTTTTAGATATGCTCTACAAACTTGCTACCCCAAAAAATTCCTGCAAAAATAAAAATAAAAATCTTTCCTCTTTGCCCAAGAAAGTTCTCTGATACCACTTCTAATAGATCTGACCTGCAAATATATGAGAAAACAAATATACTTAGAAATAACAAGATAGAAATAGATAAACTTCTCTTTATTAATATCAAAACCCTTAAGGTAGGGTAACACCATACAACTACTCCTTAAGGAAAGAGAACAATTCACAAGGCATATGCTTGCCAATACAATAATCCTTGACATATCTCCATGGGGAGTCTCTAGCCTTTATATAGGCTCCATACACACAATACCCTGGGTCATTACCACGGGTCTTTCAATACCATGTATCTAATACAATGGGCTTATCACATTATTCCTAACTACTTGTGGTTCTTTACATGATGTGGGTTAACCACTTTATTTATTAACTATGGCCCATCACATTATTACATTATTCCCTTGG
Organism: Pinus tabuliformis; assembly: GCA_031772625.1. Taxonomy (NCBI): domain Eukaryota; kingdom Viridiplantae; phylum Streptophyta; class Pinopsida; order Pinales; family Pinaceae; genus Pinus; species Pinus tabuliformis. The sequence continues at coordinate 1,305,460,106 of CM062809.1, read as the reverse complement.
CTACCTCCCTCTATACCCCATTATATCCCCCCTAGGTAAACTATTGTAATAGATCTGACCTGCAAATATATGAGAATACAAATATAGCTAGAAATAACAAGCTCGAAATAGATAAATTGATCTTTATTAATATAAAAACCCTTAAGGTAGGGTAACACCATACAACTACTCCTTAAGGAAGGAGAACACTCCACAAGCGATATGCTTGTCAATACAATAATCATTGACATCTCTCCATGGGGAGTCTCTAGCCTCTATATAGGCTTCATACATGCAATACCCTGGGTCATTACCATGGGTCTTTCAGTACCATGTATCTAATACAATGAGCTTATCACATTATTCCTAACTATTTGTGGTCCCTTACATGATGCGGGTTAACCAATTTATTTATTAACTATGACCCACCACATTATTGTGAGTCTGGGTATTTTTTCACAAAGAATCAAAATCTGCAATTTGTTTCTGCAATTTTTGCACCAGAAGTTTGAAATCTACTCTCCAAATTCGCCGCCCCAAAAAATCCTACAAAAATAAAAATAAAAATCTTTCCAATTTTCTCAAGAAAGTGCTCTGATACCACTTGTAATAGATCTGACCTGAAAATATATGAGAATACAAATATACCTAGAAATAAAAAGATAGAAATAGATAAACTTCTCTTTATTAATATCAAAACCCTTAAGGTAGGGTAACCCCATACAACTACTCCTTAAAGAAGAAGAACACTCCACAAGCCATATGCTTTCCAATATAATAATCCTTGACATCTCTCCATGGGGAGTCTCTAGCCTCTATATAGGCTTCATACATACAATACCCTGGTTCATTACCATGGGTCTTTCAATACCATGTATGTAATGCAATGAGCTTATCACATTATTCCTAACTACTTGTGGTCCATTACATGATGCGGGTTAACCACTTTATTTATTAACTATGGCCCATCACATTATTACATTATTCCTTTGGGTACCTCCCTCTGTACCCCATAATATCACCCCTAGGTATACTACATTCCACCCCCAGTAAACATGTTTCGTCCCTGAAACATAAGAAGAACACAAATAATAAGATCTACTCAAAAGAGTAGTGCACTGGTAACATGCACATGTATCTAGCCATCTGAGAGACAGGTCATTACTTGATCTAGCCGGTGCCTCGTTCGCTTGAGTGGGAGTTGATCTTGGTGGTTCCTCTGTGTTGATGTGTTGTGGGTGGATTTTCACACTGCTTTATTTGTCATGTAATGGTTCTTGTCCTTGTTGTTGATTCGTTGGCATCTTTTTGGTTGTTTTCTTGTTGGGTGATGTGGGTAGTGATATATTGAAGTTTTAACTAATGGTGTATCTTTCTTTAATTCACCACCTAATAGAGCCTAATTGGTATCTGGCACATGTTTTGGCGCATGTGATTGTTGCTTATCTTCCAGTATTACTTCAACCACTTATTCCTCATCTGATGTGTCAGTACCTGCAACATCTTCTGCTTCAGCATCCTTGGACTCCACCTGTATATTGATGGAAATAACGTGTAATGTAATTTTCTTCTTTTTATACCAAAGCTTCAGGAATTTCTTCTGCACATTAATGCTGATAGTACCAATAGATTCAATCCAAGGGTATCCCAAAACAACATCCACATTAGCCATATCTTAAGCATAAAAATCAGAATGCAATACATACTTATCCATAGAGATCTTCAAATCTTTATAAACTTTCAATTGCTCATTATTAGCCTGTGTGTGCTCCATTTGTTTGGTTAATATTTGCAATCTTTTAGCCAAATGAACATTTATAAAATTATGCTTGCTATTAGGATTGATAGACACAATTTTTTTTATCTTTCTGAATACATCCATTAATATGTAATAAGGAGATATCATCACAAAATGACCTTTTCCATGTTTCATTCTCCTATTGTGTAGCATGAGACCATTTGTCCGAAAGGAGTTTTTCAAATTCTTCCTTCGAAAGTTTGGATACTTCTTGCCGTCAAGTTTGCTCCACCATATCATAGCCTCATCTTTCAAACCAATCCATACTAAACCTTTCCAATGTTTCGGAAATGATTTCTTAATATCTTTTATGAAGAGGGTTTTGAAAAAAAAATCACCAACTTTGGCGAAAATTTAAAATGGACACAACTCGATTAATATTGCTCAGAATCCTTATTATAACATGTTTTTTGGAAATGGAATGACCATTCTACATCTTCCCATGTGATAGAAATCATGATCTAGGCACTCTGGAATTTCAAATTTGCGTTACAATTATTCCGTTGTCACAAAAAATTATGAAGAAAGAGGTGATTTTAAATCAACGATATCTCCCTCATCCAGACTCCAATTTGACCAATTTGTTTTTTTCAATTTGGGCAATGTTTTAAGAGGATCTCATATCTGGAATTATTTTCTCAAAATTCTTCACAAAAAATGCAAAAATTGACTGGTGATCTGTCGTCCATGAATGTTCTTCTGGAACATTTCTACAACACAACTGATTTTTAAATGAATGATATCTTCCACATTAAAACTCTGATTTGGTCAATGTTTTTTTGAATTTGGGTATTTTTTCACAAAGAATCCAGATCTGCAATTTGTTTCTACAAATTTTGCACTAGAAATTTCATATTTTCTCTGCAAACTCACTACCCCAAAAAATTCCTGCAAAAATAAAAGTAAGAATTTTTCCTTTTTGCCCAAGAAAGTTCTGTGATACCACTTCTAATAGATCTGACCTGAAAATATATGAGAATACAAATATACCAAGAAATAAAAAGATAGAAATAGATAAACTTCTCTTTATAAATATCAAAACCCTTAAGGTAGGGTAACACCATACAACTACTCATTAAGGAAGGAGAACACTCCACAAGCCATATGCTTGCCAATACAATAATCCTTGACATCTCTCCAAGGGGAGTCTCTAGCATCTATATAGACTTCATACATACAATACCCTGGGTCATTACCATGGGTCTTTCAATACCATGTATATAATACAATGGTCTTATCACATTATTCCTAACTACTTGTGGTCCCTTACATGATGCGGGTTAACCACTTTATTTATTAACTATGACCCATCACATTATTACATTATTCCCTTGGGTACCTCCCTCTGTACCCCATAATATTCCCCCTGCATATACCACTGTAATAGATATGAACTGCAAATATATGAGAATACAAATCTACCTAGAAATAACAAGATAGAAATAGATAAACTTCTCTTTATTAATATCAAAACCCTTAAGGTAGGGTAACACCATACAACTACTCCTTAAGGAAGGAGAAAACTCCATAAGCCATATGCTTGCTAATACAATAATCCTTGACATCTCTCCATGGGGAGTCTCTAGCCTCTATATAGGCTTCATACATACAATACCCTAGGTCATTACCATGGGTCTTTCAATACCATGTATCTAATATAATGAGCGTCTCAAATTATGATGCAGGAGCATCTAGCTAAGGGAATCATGACCGGGTGTTGGTCTCAACTAAGGAGGAGAGGTTCATCAGTATTTAAATTTCATTTGTGTTTGTTAATTAAAAATAGTATTAGGAACTTGTCTTATGTCATTGTCAGCTAATAGGTATTTAGGGTCAGCACAGTCACGTGGAAGTGGTTACAGCCACATGGTTGTCTGGTCTTTTATTTTTAGTTTGTCTTTACAGTTATTTACTTTTGGAAAAAAACAAAAAACCAGAAAGAAAGATATTATCTCTGTATTCTACAGAATGAGAAAAATTAAAATAGTAAGATAGTTATCAACTACATAACTGAAGAAGCAACTGCAAACAGTTTGCATAACTATATTGTAACATTACAAAATAGATGTACACAGTGTGGAAAAGGGTTCGACATTTTTCTTTTCATCATAGAAGAGTAATACAAAGAGAGAGATATTTCTTTTCATCCCTGAATCCATCTATCTAGATATTGTTTATTTATCTAATTCCTATCATATGTAATGTAAAGACAGTTAAACAATCTATCAAAAATCCTTCCAGATTAAACAGAGATGAAGTTCCCATAATCAAATGACAAGCAGAGGCACAACTTCAAAAACGAATACAACCAGAAGCATCGAAGACTGAGCATGCAGTTCCATTCATATTGACAAGCTACAAAGGTACCAGAGTATGCTACAACCGAAGCCATTCATCAAACAAATACAACTACAAAGAAGAATTCGTCCAAGAGGTAACCCTGTGTATTAAAAACAAAATTCTTTTCATTCGTCTTTAAAAGTGATTACAGTAATAAAATTGCATATCGACTATACAACTACAAGTCCAAAAATCCAGCGGCCCTAAGGGCGAGTAAACCCTCCTCCGAGAGCAGAGTAGCGAAACGAGGGTTAGGGTTATAACCCTGAAAATCGTTACAGTTCACTGAAGAATCAACAACATCCAACACAACTGAACCGAAGGCCAAATTACCATCAACCGGATGACGTTACAATAGAAACACAAGTCGACTGACTACACTACAGGAGAAAGCAACTAAAGAAACCTTTGATTAAACAACTGCAGCAAGGAAAGACCCTACCAGTTCCATTCGAAGGAAGGGCCGAGGGATAATCCAACCAAAAGGCACAGCAACCTGCATAGGCACCATAACAAAGTGTTATCAGTGTTAATTAGAAGTAAATGAAGGATGAAGTGAAAGATTGACAGTAAGGGAGAGAAATGCTGGAAGAACTTACCAGTTCAACAGCCAGTGCTAGATGAGGAAACCCACATTGGGTTGTGGCCATTGCAAAACAAAACCCTACTCGCAAGGAGCAACGACTGTTAGTGTATAAAAAAAACTGAGGATGCAACATTTAGCAAAGAATGAATTCTTACCTTGCCAGAGTTGAGCGAATGCAGAGGAAAGGGTCCTTTTGAGGCCACAAGCTGTGTTCACAACACACAGACAAATCAACCAACGAGATAACCATACAAGTAGTTGAAGGAACCATAAGAAATCTTAGAAGAACGAGTGGGTCACGAAGGCAAGATAGTGAGCACCGAGCCACCAAAAGAGAAGAGAAACCCTCACAACAATCCAACAATCGAGTGACAGAGTCGAGCTAACAAGAGTGTGAACCAAAACGTTGAGCATAGTTACCCACTTACCAACAAAGAAGCCACAGTCGGCATGGACAGAGCATCGTTTCGAAACCAATTACAGTCACCCATAGAACCGCAGAGCTCTCACCCCAAACGGAGCAGAACAAAAATGACCGAGGATAACAAACAAACTAGGGTTTAGCCAAGAGTGGGAAGGAGACCCGAGGCTAGGAAAACTGTCCTCTCAGCATACAAGCAATTAATATAGACACCAATGAAATCCAAATATCGGTGCTAATCCCTGTTTTATAAACTAATCATATGCCATTAATTAAATCATTTGTTGATCAATAATTATTGGAGTGATTAAGTCACAAGTCACGGGCTGGTCCCATCAAATTATTCCTAACTACTTGTGGTTCCTTATACGATGCGGTTTAACCACTTTATTTATTACCTATGGCCCATCACATTATTACATTATTCCCTTGGGTACCTCCCTTTGTAACCCATAATATCCCCCTTAGGTATACTACAAAAAACCCCCATAAAATTAATAGTGTAGGTCAATCTCAAGAGACAAAAAGGGGACATTCAACCAAACTACTTGACTCCCACAACAAGTTCTCTTTCCAAGAACAAACATGAAATCTTTAGCTAGGAATCCAAAATTGCATAACCTTCATCCTCTTCATTGACATAAATTATGTTTCTTGAAGATCCAATAAGTGAGTAGTTCTACTCCATAAAACTAATTTTTACTAACTCTTCTAAAGCACCTTCAGAATAAGAGAACAGACCTCAAGAAGAGATGGCCTATGAATTTAAAGAAGAGACATTCACCTTTCGATTCCCTATTGAAGCATCAGCTTATGAAACCAGAAAGAAGAATATTCTTTTAAGAATTAGCATGAGAGAGACAAGACAAGAAATTGGCGGAAAAGGAAAAATGTTTTTCTACTACGTTATATTTATCTCATGATATGAATTTATAATACATCAATGATCATTCTAGATCTTCTAAATCTAGATCTAGATCTTACTCAAAACTCCTTAACGGTTCATGACAACATCTCATCAAGATAAGAATTACAACTCATGAAAATTATGCTCTCAAGCTTTGTGATTGTTTAGGAACTCATATTCAAACACCCCGCCTCCCCTAAATCACAAAATTAAGTAATTTTACAACAACTATATAAGTAGCTTTTGTCATCTTCAATAGGAAACTATTGAACCGAGTTTCGATGAAGATTTTCTTGAGGAGACACCAATATATGAATATATAGAAGTGAACAACAACTATGTATGAGTAATTTCATTGAATGGTTGTGGGCTTTTTGTTGAGGAGACCAGTTGCTATTTTGGAATTCACAACTATTGAATGGATGTTGATTGAAATTTGACTGATAAGAATTCAAAGCTTGATGCTTATTATATGAAATTCCCCTATGTTAGGTGTAAGGTGAGAATATTTCCAATAATTCATTTTGGAAAGGATATTATTTGTGGATTTGGATTATTTAGGTGGTGGTTTTGTTGGTTTAACACTAACCTTCTTCGATGGAAACTAGTGGTTTATGGTTTACCGCTAACTAGTTTGATTTGAATAATTTGGTTATTACTAGATGACCACTAACCAATATGGCTTCATTATTTTACCTCCCCCTTGAAAGGTATGGGAGAGTTTGTTTTAAGTATTGTGCTTCCTCCATTTTGGTGTTGAGAGTACCATCTTTGACTCTTTTTATTTTGTATATTTATACCTGTCTTGATTGATGGAAAGATTGAATCATGTGATTTTTTAATTTTTAGATTACATCTCTCCAGAAACTTACTCACTCATAATTGATTGTCCTTTTAACCTTCTTTTGATTTCAACATTTTTATCAAAAGTGGTTTTTATTTCCACAATGAAGACAAGGTTGGAAGTAAAAAATACTAACTCTTCATGTGACCAACTCCTTGATAATGCTGACATTTTTTTATCAATACTCCTCTCTTCTTTAAGAAATACTATACACAAAGAATGAGCTAGTTTGGAGTAATACGAAAAAGAAATATAGGATCTCTTGTGTATCCAGTCAATGTCATTTTTTGTTGAATGATGTTTCTTCCCAGGGTCTGACAACCATCAACTCTTGATGTGGTTCTTTGGCATCTTCACATGTATTTTTGTTGTTACTATCATTCTTTGATTCATATTTTGGCTCATCTCCATTCAATGTTTCCTTAAAGTCTTATGTATCATAATTGTTAAAGAATTTGGGCATCTAGGTTAGAGTGATATTCTTCTAACGATTATAACAATTTTTGAAGTACTTTTACTTATTAGTACAAATTTATCTTATTATTATTAGAATGTGTTCTCTTACTTCATCAAATATTTACCAAAACAATAGGAAACAAGAACACAAGATATTGTCTCTCAGCCAGGGCAAAACCTCTTGCTCCTAGAGAGGAAAGCCCTTCTGTAAATTTCTCTTATTGAAGCTTCAATTGACAAATGCCAAACCCTCAACCCTTGACAAGAAAATCCTCCAAGCGCAAGTCAAGCCTTTCCTTTTGATTTGAGATCACTTCCTCTTGCAACACTTCATCCTCCTTATTTGTCCTTCTTCCGACAACTGATAGCTTTACTGCAACAACCCTAGTTTTCATGCCCTAGAAGGGACATTCTTATTTTCTTCCCTTCACTTGAGATATAGGCTTTCTTAATTAGGAAGTGGACCTTTTTCGTAACCCAACCGATCTCTTTCCTTTGATGTAATTTCATATTTGGGACAACAGTAGTATGGCCCTAATTCTTAGCATGTGTGAGGGGACAACTTCAAGAATTGTTGCTATGCATGCTCTCTTTCCTTCGCTTGAGTAGTGTATTCCTTTGCTGGAGTAATAGGTATTCATAAATCATTTTACAAGGTGTTTTCACGTTTTCAATATGACGAATTCACATAAGAGAAATGGGATTGGAAATCCATTTGTTCTAGCATCATAGTAACCAACATTGTTTCCATAACAAGGCCTTGACTGACAGCTCTTTCTCTCAATAGAATAGAGCACAATGTTAGTGAGACCAGTGATTATTGACAAATTCATCATTGTCTCTCAAGGTATATACCCACCCAGGTGTTCACTGAGTATGGCCTTCTAGGACTAGTATTATCTTGGGTTCCTAGCCCTTAAATAATATCGGTCATCTTGCCTACTCTTCTCTTGGATTCCCTACACATTCTCAAAGATTATCAAATGCCATATGATTACCTAATCCTCCATTCTTTCTTCCCAGGTGAAGACAAATGTTGTATCTATCTCTCCCTCTCAATTAGGGAAAATATTCCTATTCCTATGAAGGAATGTACCCAAGCTCCCTTTGACCAGGAACTTGCCCAAAATCCCTCTTAATTAGGGACTTGTAAGATCTCCCTCTCAACTAGGGACTCTCATGTTTCATCAACAACTTCTTTGTCGGTTCTTCAACTTCTTGATAAATTTCTTTTCCTTGATGTCATGAAATTTAGTTGAGCTTCTTCCTTGTAGGGCATCAAAAATCGATCACTTTCCTTCTTAGTTCATCACGTCATTCCTTTCTTCATGGAAAGTGGCCTTCTTGATATATATCTAGAATCTCTATCATATGGCTACTTTTTCTTCATCATGTTTCTTTCGGGAATTTACATCCACCACATGAGTGCTAGTTGTACTGGTACTTTACAACCCTTGTTCTAGTAGCCCTGCATGAACACATCCAAGAAATCAAAGCATAAAATTAAATCAAATAGTACCTTACGAGATGGATTTCCATCATGACATTTGTTGGCTTGAATCATCAACATCCTCCATTTTCATATCTCCAAGGCCTTCCCAAGTGTTAAGGATCCTTTGATCTTTTCTTCCTTTGTCAGAATTCTCGTGTCTTGTTTCGGAAGATGCCTTGAACAAATCTGTCAAATGTTGATTCCTAGTGTCCATGGTGTCCTTTTATCCCTGATCTCTTTATGTCATATGCTTCTTTATATATTTTGATTGTTAACCAACTCATACTCCATATGAGGAAATTTCTCATGTTTACCTTTATTAGTGAGTGAATCATGCCTTCGTGTACTCTCTTCATTGAAAGAGATCTACCATGTGCTAGAACATGCTACTAGATCAATTCCCCATGCTTATTGATACAAATGATGACATGAATTTAACTAGAAAACATATATGCATACATACCTTATCTTAGTTCTTTCCTTGATCATCTCAGCTTCATTTGACAACTTCCTAGATTGAGATTATCTCAATCTCCTTTTCTTTGCTACATCTTTCCTTGCCTACATATCATCCTTTTTTGAATCCCCATAAGTGGAATTTCCATCTGGACCTATGCCTTTTTTGAAGATCATGAACCTTCTATTAAATATTTTATTGGAGGATCCTTATAGTCCTCATCTTGCAAATGATCCTTTCTGCTGATGATAGTGGCCTTCTAAGATGATTCTTCTTGATCATGATCATTCCTTTATACATTGATGAGGTCATTCATTGGCTACATCCTTCCTACATGAATATATTTATCTGAGCTATCTCTACATAATGCTCCTATATTCTTGAAGATGCCATTTTCATAAATCATGCATTCTATTGTACATCTACATGTTCTTATGAAACCCAAAACTTTAAAGAAGACTTATGTGAAGAAGTTGATATTTTTCATAGTAGAGATCCAAACGGTCCTCTTTCTTTTGATTCTTATTTTATTCTTTCACTTCTTGGGTAATGTGGGATTCTTCTCATTTCCTTTTATTGTTGCCTTTCTTAAACTTGGGACAATCCATCTTATAGTGCCCATACTCTTGGCAGCCAAAGCATTGGACTTTGGACACATCCCTTTTACCCTTTCTCCATGGACCAAACTTGCCAAATTTTACTTTTCTCTTGGCCATAACAGGAAATGCCTCCTCCTTTGATCCCACATCATCTTTGGCTTTAAGTCTAGTCTCCTAAATTTTGCATAGAGACCAAAGTTTGTTCAACAAGGTAGCTTCCTTCTTCGCATATATAGTTCATGTGAAGTTTCCCCATTTCTCAGGTAATGCATTAGGCACCACAATTGTCATCTCTCTGTTTGACATAACTTCTCCTAGTTCTTCCAGATGGTCTCTCATCTCAGAGACCTTCATGAATTAGGGAGATATTCCTTCTTCCTTGGATATCTTCATTTTATATAGTTCATTACGCAACGATATCACTTCTCTAGCTATTCTAACTAAGAATAGACCCACCAGCTTATCATAGATTACTTTAGATGTTTCAAGTTTGGAAGCATAAGGAATGAGAGGGTCCTTGATGGATTTTATCAAAATCCTTTGAGCCCTTGTTTCATCCTTAATTTACTTTGTTAGGGCTTGAGTTTTTTCCTTAGAAAAAATAATGGCACTCCCTTTGATGTAGTCCAAAATTTCATTCTCTTTGAGAAGTAGATCAGTCCTCTTTTTCCATGTAAGGAAATTAGCAGTCCCAACCAATTTGTTTCTTTCCTTGCAAAAACACATTTTGATATTTGCAGGAGAGGACATACAAATACTTACTTGAAAGTGTTAGTGATGAGGAGACCTTACTTCTTCCTTGATAAATGAAGTCTCAACTTCTTGGATCTTGGAGTTCTTCAAGATGCTTCCTTAAAGGTGCCTTGTGAGAGATTTGCGTGTTTATTAAGACTTCTCAATGTGTAGATATGAAGATATTCAATTATGGGCTTGGATCTAATTACCTTTATTTGAAGATGATGAGTTTTTGATGTAAAATCTTCTTAGATGAACCTTCTTGTAGATGCCTTTAGATGGAGGACCTTATTCTTTCTTTGTTTTGAGGATGGTATTCCTTCTAGATGGATCTAGGAGAGGAGATGTTAATCCTCCTTGTTTTTGATGGATCTGGAACCCTTGCTTGTGGATATGATGCTTTAACCTTTGTGTTCCCTTGCTTCTTAATCTTGATGCTTCAATCTTATATGTGTTCTTGAGATGCCCTTCCTTGACGTGTCACCTTAGCTCCGATACCATGTTGAAGAATCTAAGGCATCTAGGTTATAGTGAGATTCTTCTGACAATGATATAAATTTGTGAAGTACTTTTACTTTTCTTATTAGTATAATATTCTCTTATTATTAGTATGTGTTCTCTTACTTCATCAAAGAGTTAACAAAGCAAAAGGAAACAAGAACATAAGATATTGGCTCTTAGCTAGGGAAAAACCTCTCTCCCCTAGAGAGGACAACCCTTATGCAAATTTCTCTTATTGAAGCTTCAATTGACAAATTCCAAACCCTAGACCCTTGACAACAAGATCCTCCAAGCACAAGTCAAGCCTTTCCTCTTGATCTGAGATAACTTCCTCTTGCAACACTTTGTCCTCCTTCTTTGTCCTTCTTCCGACAACTAATAGCTTTACCGTAGCAACCCTAGTTTGCATGCCCTATAAGGGAAATTCTTCTTTTCTTCCTTCTCTTGAGATGTAGGATTTCTTAATTAGGAAGAGGACCATATTCCTAACCCAATCGAGCTCTTTTCTCTAATGTAGTTGTAGATCCTGGACAACAATAGTATGGCCCTAATTCTTCACACGTGTGAGAGGATACCTTCAGGAATTGTAGCTATGTATGCTCTCTTCCTTCACTTGAGTAGTCTCTTCATTAGCTGGAGTAAGAGGCCTACTTAACACTCTTTGATAGCCCAAACAAGCTTCTTTGCATGATTGTAATAATAGTTCTGATGTGGCAATAGATTGAGCCTCTTCTCTTGACATGTGTGATTGTAATAAGGCTTGAAATAGTTCTTCCAAATTTCACCTTCTTCCCTTCCTACTTTGTTGGAGTAGATACACCTTCTCTTGCCTTATTCACACCGTTTTCTAGTCCTCCTTTTCATAGATTTTAGAGACCACTTGCTTGCTCCTTTGGTGAGGTTGAATGGTGCTATGTATAGGAGTTTGTCCCTCCTATTGGGCGGACTTGTCCTTAAAATTCTGAATTACTTCTTTTGTTGAGGCTGACATATGGAGTAGGCTTATGACTTTGCTTGGAGGTCATTCTTTGACTCTAATACATGTGTTTACATAGTGTAACATGTCCACATGGATCTTCAACGTTTACATTGACTCTTTGACTTTCCTATAGCACTTCAACATGTGCTAGACCTATGCAATGAGTAAGAAACTCATGTTTACAATTGACAAAAATAATAATTATTTTTATTTACAAGTACAAAAATCAAAATTACATTTATGAAAAACGATCCTAGTTACACTTTCTTCAACAATAATAAGCATTAATCACTTGTATTATGTCTTGGTTAACACAAGTTGCATCAAATTTTGTTACTATTTCATCTATATCACATGCTGCATTAAACTTTTGGATAAGGTCCTCTGTACTACTTGTTGCGTCAATCTACTCTATTAGCTCCTCTATCCCATAACTTAGATCAATTATTTGGAGGAATTCATATATATCACAAGATGCATTAAATATTTGAATGATATTCTATGTCATAATTTGCATCTATATTTGATGTAGATTTTGCATATTATCATGTTCGTCTTGTTATTCTCTTAATTTTATCTTAAATGGATCAATCAATTGATCTTTTATGTCTATATCATTTTTTAGATTATTAACTAACTACAATGTATCAACCATTTGATAAATTATAACTTACTTATTATGTAAGTTACATATTTTAATAAAAAAATTACAAACTATTATTTAAAAAATATTTTTTTTAAACAAAAATATATATATATATATATATATATATATATAAATAATAAATATTTTTTTTAAACAATAAATATATATATATATATATATATATAATTACTTTCCTGCAAATTTTGATTCGGAAGAGTATATCTTCTATCCAAATTTGCATTGTGAAAACCCAAAAAGTTTCAACCAAAATATAAATGAAAATAAATTCCAAATAGTCACTCTCCCTCTTATTTTCCTACTCATTTCGATGTCTGTTTTCTCCTTTGTCTGATTTCCCATCTTCAGGTGTGGGTAATTATTAAATTCCAAATTAAATGTGTAATTATGAAGTTTATAAAATTTAATTTTGTTCACAGTTTTTTTTGAATATTTAATTATTTATAGAGTTAATAATAATGATACTAATTATAATTAATGTAATTCAAAATTAAACGGGTTTATTAGATTAAAAAAATTATGAAATTCTTTACTCTTTAATTTTATATTTGGAAAATAGTATTAAGAGAACAAAGACTATCATAATTCCCAATGGTAAGTAAAGAATATTTATGTTCCCCATTGTTCATTTAATATTTTAATTTTTGTTACACAAACAAATCACAGTTAACATCTATTACACTGTGTCGATAATGGCTTCCAACTTGGATTTCCCTCTACATTTTGTAATCGAGGTCGGAATGTTATGGCGCGTGGACATACAACAAACGAAAGAAGAGTTTTATTCCACTCGATGATCAGCATGGTGGCCATGGTTATCGAAAAAAGGCTGCACCTGCGCTTGGGTTTTACCAATCCCCCATGATAATATTCTGCCCTCCCTCTTTTTCTTCTGTGCTGATAGCCAAGCATTGTTAATCTTGAAAAGAAGAGAAGCCAAGTCTGAGGCCGTCAGCACAAACTGTAACTTTCTTTGAGGTAAAAGAATGTAGAGCTGCCCAGTCTGCAATTGATCATCATTTCCCAGAACATGGGAAATATTTTGACCTACATAAAGCCCATCTGAGTTACAGATGAAGTGGCCTGGATGTTCTTGCAGAATTTCTTGGCTTCTCACATCTTTACAGAACTCCTTGATGCTGCCATCCATCAATATGATCTTTGCGGTAGCCACTGGCACAGAAGAAGTGCCATTTGAAGAAACGCAATTTCCCATCTTTGCGATTCTGATATATTTATGAAAATCACTTAGCTATCGCGAGAGTGAGTAATGGTGATTTCTGAAAATAGAGAGCTGTATATATAAAAGTGGAGAGTCTTCACCCATATCGGATAAACCACGAGCCGAGGTGGTCGCCAAACCAGGGTGGTTTAACGTCAATTCCAGAAGAGAAAAGGCACGAAACCTGTGGATTCGCAGATCATTTGGTCACAAACTTGAGGCAGGGCGAGCTGGTAGTACTGTCCCCACAATTAAGTGTAATCTCGTTTTCCATGTGATGTTTAATGATCTCCATGTTTGGTGACAGCACACATATAATTGTAATTTTGGATGCTAACGTTGTACCTAACGACCTATTATTCACTCTTGTTTTTGAGAGCAAGTAGCCTCTCGGCCAGAGATTTGCCTGGTTGTCGTCCAATGTTTCAGTGAATAGAATTGAATCCAACTCATAACGTAAATGTGAGTGATTCGGTCATGTCTCAAATCATTGAGATACCTGGTAATGCTTAATAATTCACGAGTGAGTGGCCTAATATCATTGTCTTACTGGTTCCCGAGCGAGTGCTTGCTAGCAAATGAAGTCATGGATCACACTAAATTATTGTCCCTCCAAATCCGCACATGGTTTATGACATCTCCAGTGTAAGATGACACATTATGCGCTGTAAGGACCTGTCAATGTGAGTACAACACACAATATCAGGCCTATATACTTGGTTTTGGTGGGTAATGTATGATATCTATATATTTATTTTTGGTAGTAATGAGCTGGCGTGGAACGTCAAATCTTCTTTGCGAGTTAAATGAAAATTTGATGAAGTTTTTGCTAGGTAATGTATCATATCTATATATTTATTTTTGTAGTAATGAGCTGGCGTGGAATGTCAAATCTTCTTTGCCAGTTAAATGAAAATTTGATGAAGGTTTTGGTAGGTAATGTATCTCATATATGGGTAGTAATGAGTTGGCGTGGAATGTCAAATTTTTTTTTGCCAATTAAATGAAAATTTGATGAAATTTTTGCATATCGTTTATTTTATTTTTTATGTAAATTTGTGAGTGTCAACTTTTCTTTATCTATAAACTTTCTTTCAACTACTTTTGTATCTCAATTTTCATTAATCTCTAGTGTCTTTTTTTTTTCCTATGTTAGCATATGTGTTTCAAGATAACATATAAACATAATAATTTTTTATAACACTTTTAAGCTTCTTGGGAGTAATAATTTTGATTAATGCGATGAACCTGGAAGAAGATCTACACAAAGAAGATTGCTCTTAATGAAAAAGAACACTGATCTCACATTTTTAAAGAGGTGCAGAGATTCATCAATTATTCCAACCTTTGCTAAAATCAATCATCCCTTCAAAAGCCAACACAATAACCAAATATTCATTAAAGCCAGCATTGCTCTTATTCGAAGCGAAATTAGGAGAACCAGGTATGAACTCAACACTTTATCCCAAAAAACTTATGATCTGCACACAATTTTAGCTAATTTAATACATCCAAGGTTATGGGTGTTAATTGACTCAGCTTCAGCATTAAAAGCTTTGAGACTGGAACAACAATCAAACATAAAACAATCTCATAAATTCACCAAACTTTAAGACAAACAAACGACCTCCCACATAGTATCATACTCCAGCGTGCACTCTAAAATTAATGTTGCACGGATACTATCATTGAAATCCCTCATCAATCATAATCTCTCTCTCAACAATAAATCTACAGAAAACACTGAACATTTATCCCCAACCTAGCCCACATCATCCCCTACGCACACAATGTCCTCCACGCAAACAGATTATTTATCCCCAACCCAACCCACATTAACCCCTACGCCCACGCTGTCCTCCACGCAATTACATACAACTACGTCCATGCCCCAGCTACCTTCTGCGTCTCTGCTACAGCTATCTACCCCGTCCTTGCCCCAGAATACAAATACGCCCCTGCTCCTTCCCACACACCTACCCAGGCCATCTCCCACGCATTTGAAAACAGAAAACCATCAGACATCACGCAGCCATACCACCTACGCAGCCCCAACTTTGTCTCCTCTTCATTCTGCGCAGCATCTTCAATCGCCCAAACTCCAGACTATGTCCCTGCTCCAGCAATCCCTGCTCCCTCCTACGCATCCACCCCAAGAGAAGCCATCTCCCACGCAATCAAAACAACTCCAGACTACGTCCCTACTCCAGCAATCCTTGCTCCCTCCTACGCATCCAACCCAAGAGAAGCCATCTCCCATGCAATCAAAACAGGGCCCATCCTATCACTCAACATACAAACCACTTAGTACCCACGCAACTCCAGCACTCCTCTCTGCGCAGCCACTCCAAACTGTTCAACCCCAGCAACCATTCCACCCTACGCTTACACCCCAAGCCATACCATCTCCCACGCAATTTAACATGCACAACTTATCCCATCCCACGCATCTACCCATGCCAGAATATTTATCCCCAACCCAGCCCACATTAACCCCTATGCCCACGCTGTCCTCCATGCAACAACCTGCACATCCACTCCAACCTACGACATCTCCCACACATATAATGACTCACTCGTCTATATTGTCACCCAAACCCTCACAACCTGAATCAGCCCTCATAACTAACAACCCAACCACCTCGCATCCAACAATACACCACAAATTGGAAGAGACCAATCTTGCTCTCCAGCAACCAGCTGATAACATGGAACAACCTTTTAATATTGACCCAACCACACACTCCAATAATAATAATAAACCCAAAAATAACAACGATAAGCTAGTCATAAATCTATCTAACCTCCAACTAAATGAACATATCCTCAATTTATTAAGGAAAGGTTTAAACTTCTCTATTACCCCTTGCCAGATCCCAGTTGAAGACATTCTGTGCAACATTGAGTATGGCATCAAAAACCTTCCTGATAACATAAAAGAACAAATCAAACAAGACTGTTCCATCACTCTTAGGAAATCAAAGCCCCCCAAAAGCAACATCAGCAAACATGAATATCTAGCTCTTAAAACTTTGAACTCCAACCCTGACATAGTAGTGTTGAAAGCAGACAAAGGAGGAGCCACTGTTATCATGAACAAAAATGACTACAAAGAAAAAATGCTTAACCATCTAAACAACAGCGTCTGCTATAGAAAACTCAACAAAAACCCATTAAACAAAATGTAATATCCCTAACCCGAAATATTCCTCAAACCCCATCAAAAACTCCAACCAAATATGTGCAAATGATATAACAACCCGGAAGCGATAAATAATAGTGGAACATCATATAATGATGTAAACTGGAAATATAAGTAGATACACAAGAGATGCAGTGAGAAATGCTAAGCCATTTTATTATACTGAGCAACAAATGAGTACAAGAGATGATTAGACAAATGGCACCTCGACTTGCACAAGGCAAGTGAAGAAATACTCTCAGAATGACAAGAATGGCCTCTCTGCGTGGATGCTATTGCTGCTGCTAGAAAACAAATGATGATTTGGGGTTGCTCCCCTCCTCCGAAAAAGATGAAACTATGGATTCGGGCTCTACTCAAGAAACCCAGAAAAGCCCAGAAAGCTTTTATGAAATGGCTGACCCCCGAAAATCACCCCCTTGGGGTTCTGCACAGTTCCTCAAAGATGCTGATGAAACTGCTGCTGAAATGCTGATGAAAATACTATTGTAATGCCAATGGAAATACCTTTCCTGAGCAGGCACTCGAAGTCCCCTGGGGCTAAGGGTGAGATCTCCGAATGGAGACACTCAATGCACTAAACAATGCTACAGACTGGCTAAATAGCCAATATGCTCTAAGTCGAAATGACTATCACAAATGCACATAACCAGAATGATCCTAAATGATGGGGTTCCTCTCTATTTTATAGCCTCTACCTCTCACAATCCCTAGGCTCACATGTGATCCCCTTCTTGTCATGTGTTCCTTCCCTCCTTCGCAATCCCTCCATGTGTCTGCGTGGGCCCCATTTCTACATCCCCCTTTGGCCCCCTTGGTTCCCCCTTAAGTCATAACGTTGTGCTACCTAGGAAGTGACCTCTTTATTCTAAATTGAGTTATGTTCCCCCTTCCTCACTTTTTATTTACAAATAACTATAGAAGGCAAAAATCGAACAAAATTGAATATTCCAATTAGCCATAGCTAACTAGGAATATTACAGTCTCCCCTGACAAATTGTTGCTTGTCCTCAAGCAACTGAAGTGATGGATGTTGTAAGATATCCTCACTCTCCCAAGTGGCATCCTCATCTGGAAAATTCTTCCACCTCACCAAGAATTCCTGGACCGTCCTGCTCCGCAACCGTCTCTCCCTAGAGTCAATGATAGCCTTTGACTGCAATACCAAATGCCCCTCATCATCCATGGGTGGTAGCTCATCCGTCACGGTCACCTGCTACCCCAATGCCTTCTTTAGGCATGATATATGAAAAATGTTATGAATCTTGCTGCCTTGGGGTAGCTCCAACTCATATGCAACCTGTCCAATCCTACGTATCACCTTGTATGGCCCATAAAAGCAGGGCTTGAGCTTCTCAGCCCCCTTCTGCTTCAACGATCACTGTCAGTATGGCTGTAATCATAGGTAGACCATGTCCCTTACCTTGAACTGTCTCTCCACCCGACCCTTGTCGGCATACAGCTTCTGTTGGTTCTACGCTGTAGCCATGTTATCCTTGAGAGCTCAGAGGATATCCTGACTCTCTTGGATCCAAATCTTGGCTCTAGGAGCCTTGCTATCACCAAACATCACGTCAGAAAAAGATAAAGGATGATACCCATATAAGGCATAAAATGGTGACATACCAATGGACATGTGATGTGAAGTATTGTAGCAGTACTCCCCTAGATGCAGCCACTTCAGCCATGCTTGCTGCTGCCCACTGACAGTTATGCAAGTAGCCCTTCAGCCACTTGTTAACTATCTCCGTCTATTCGTCCGTCTGTGGGTGATAGCTGGTACTTGGTGTCAACTCCATCCCCACCAATCGGAAAAGCTCCTGCCAAAACCCGCCCATGAAACGACTGTCCCTGTCACTGACGATGGTCTTAGGAAGACCATGTAGCCTGAAGATCTCCCTGAAGAATAGCTCGGCCACCTGCGCTGTTGTATAGTGTGCGGATATGGCAAAGAAATGTGTGTACTTCGTCAGTCGATCAACGACGACAAAGATACAATCCTTGCCCTGTACCATGGGCAACCCTGTGATGAAATCCATCGAAATACTCTCCCATTTCCCCTCCGGAATGGAAAGAGGTTGCAATAATCCTGTGGGATGGCTCATCTCTCCCTCGTTCCTCTGGAAAACATCGCACTCCCGGATGTGTTGGAGTATGTCCTCCTTGAGGCCCTTCCATGAGAACCTCTCCCTAATGACCCTGTAGGTTTTGGTAAACCCTAATGTCCCACCAATGGGGAATCATGTGATGCCTAAAGTATCTTCTTCTTGAGCTGAGACCCCTCAGTCAAGAAGATCTGGTCCCTATAGTAGATGATCTCATCGACCACCCTATACCTGTCATCTCCCAGCTGCACATCCAGAACCTCACATGCAAATCTGTCCTTGGAGTACTCTACTAAGAGTCGAGCCCTCCAATCTGTATCCAAGCTCATAAGAGACAACGTGTCTGGTCTACGTGAAAGGGCATCTGCTACCGCGTTGTTCTTACCTTTAACATACTCAATGTCAAAGTCATATGCTTGGATCTTACTAATCCACTTCTGTTGCCTCTCCTGTAGCTGCTTCTGCTCCAAAAAGAACTTGAGGTTGTTGTGATCAGTACTCACCCTGAACCTATTGCCCACCAAATACTGTCGGTACTTAGCCAATGCAAACATGATGGCCAGCATCTCCTTGTCATATATGGAATACAACCTCT
Organism: Pinus tabuliformis; assembly: GCA_031772625.1. Taxonomy (NCBI): domain Eukaryota; kingdom Viridiplantae; phylum Streptophyta; class Pinopsida; order Pinales; family Pinaceae; genus Pinus; species Pinus tabuliformis. The sequence goes on along the minus strand of CM062809.1, from coordinate 1,305,440,224 downwards.
TGTGCGGAAGGAGCTTCCGGCTATCAAATGCTATAGGGTGACCTCCCTACATCAATATTGCGCTGATCGCCTCTCCCGACACATCACACTCCAAAACAAATGGCTGCGTGAAATCTGGAAATGCAAGCAAATCCTAGATAGCCCGCTCAATCTCATCTCGATAGGCCTTGGGGTGCCTATAGGGGGTGGTAATCACGGTCTGTATGCCCTGCTCAAGCTCAATGGTGTGCTCAAACCCCCGATCTAGTGGTTGTCCTGGTGGAATCTCTCCAAACTGTTGGAAATAATACTGAGAGGGGGGGTGAATCAGTATTATTAGATTAATCAAACTTTTTAAATGCTCAGAAACATATACGCTACTTCAGTTAAGTGAACGAGCATGTACACGCTACTGTGACGAAGTAAAACAGCGTATAAGAAGAAAACTCACAATTTAGTTAGCTTATTCTTCAATTAAGTGCATCAGGACATTATTCACCACATTAACAGTAAACATGTGCAGTATAACAGAACAGATAAAAAGCCACACACATGAACACCAAGATATAAGGTGGAAACCCAATGTGGGTGAAAACCACCTGCTGCAAGTTGTCTCTATCTTTCTTTAATATGAAACTTCAGTTTACAATCTTTTGTACTGGTGCAGCCTTATACCAGTACGCAGGCTACAACCTGCAGAAGGCTACAACCTTCTCTCGTTCTCCAAACTTCCTTGGAAGGGAGCTCCAACCCCCTTTGCTCTTGTACTAGCCAAGATACTAGTATGTAGGTGCTGACCTACAATCTTCCTTCTTTCAGGTATCACTTTTCATACATTTTCAGACTTGGATATTCCTGAAGCACAACATTACAATCTGAAGACCACAATTCATTCAATTTCCACAACAGATCATTGAAGCATAAAACAACCAAACTTTGAATCACTGAACCACTGAACCCTGTCAATCACCAGTTACCAGAACACAGAGCAGACTACAGAACTCTGCAATAACAGTCAGACCCCACTGTAAACCCAAAATCAAGCTTCAAAAGATATACGCTACTTCAATGAGCAAAACCCACGTATACACGCGCTTTTACCGAAGCCAACCTGCGTACAGATCTAAAAATAAATTTTCTCAATTTACAGCTGTACCAGACATTAGTTAGACCCAGAACGTAACATTGCGACAATATGCAGATCTAGAAATACGCATAATCAACCATATCATGATAGTGCATTTCAAACCATTAGATCCCGATCTATCCTTAGATCTAGTCTTCCATCAACCGATGTGATCTCTCCTTGGCTTAGATCAAGCAACTCAGAACCTGCATATCAGATCTCTTTCTCTCTTAGATATTCAAGCCTTGTCGAAAGATAATTTTGCCTAATTATCTTCTTCTCCTTATATAGTCTTAGGCCTAGCTCAATACCAAGAGCCAAAACCATAGTAACACAATACCATCAACTTTAAAACTAGGGATCGACACGCCCGTCGAGACATAATGGTCCGAAATCATAGGCACAACTTCCAAGGACTAACCACCATGGACCAAAGGAACCTTTCCACATACACGCGCTTTTTATGAATCGAACTAGCGTGTACACGCGACTTGGGCTTAACGAAACGGCGTGTATGAGCTTCCTTGGCATGCTGTACAGAGATCTGTCTTCTGATTAAGTTGCCATCACCTGTACCAACCTCTGAGCACCTGTACCAACCTCTGAGTGAGTTGCCATCAAGGACAATACTTGAATCATAATGCCAACAATCTCCCCCTTTGGACTTGATGGCAACCACCACACCAAGTCATTCTCCCCCTTTGACATCAAGGGCAAAGGGTGGACCAAGATATTCTCTTCCTTTGCTGAATCACACTGTCCATACTCCCCCTGAGTACCTGCTGAAATCTCTGAATAATCTCCCCCTTTGTATATGCCAAGGTGTACCAATCTGTCCATGCTCCCTCTGAGTACATGCTGAATCTCTGTACCGCTGAGGTGTGTTGTACATGCTCTTCCTGACTGTAGGCAAGATCTGCAAAAGATGTTCTTCAAGAAGAACATGACTCTATACATCATAAAGGACCTTCCTATCACTTAGGACTCATACATACATCCATCTCTCAACTAAGTGAGGATATACAAAAATTGACTCATCCACCCAACCAAGTGGGTATACATCAAAAATTTACAGATGACAACCAATCACATTGCATCAATCATCCCAGGCATAGTGGGGAAACCAAAATAGGCCGTTACATGACCTTGACACCATGAAAGAGATACCACAAAAGCGATATATGACATAGAGACGAAATAACTAGACCAAGACTTATGAAAGTCACCAGCAGCATCTGATAATCACCATTCAGATCAGCAACCAAGAGATCCTTCTGTTCTCCTTTCACCTTTGTTCCTCCTGAAATCAACACCAAATGTGAACTAGAACCAAAAGCTTTAAGATAATGCCAACAATGCATCATTGGAAGATTATCTGCTCCCCCTGAACCTGTGCCTGTTGCACTCCCTGAAACTGTGCCTGAAGAATTCTGACATTCCCATTGCTGTTCAGAACTCCAGAGTTTTCCCTTGCTGTTCAGAACTTCATATACGCGATTTTTCCTGTATAGAACAGCGTATGTACGCGGATATACTTTCTGCAACAAGCGTCCAACATATACGCGACTTACCCATCATGAAACCGCGTGTATACGCGCATATCCCTTCCGTAACCTGCGTATACCAACTTTTCTGTAGAACAAACAAACTTCAACAACAGGATGAAGCATCAACTACTCCCAGCTTTGGTCTGAGATATTCAAAAGTTTCCCTGGGCAGTGGTTTTGTGAGAATATCAGCAACTTGCTCCTTAGAAGGAACATACTCCAACTTGACCTTCTGCTCAAGCACTTGTTCCCGAAGAAAATGGTACTTGATTGGTATGTGCTTGGTCTTTGAGTGCATGACTGGATTCTTTGAAATGCTGATTGCACTTGTATTATCACATAAGATAGAGACAGGTGGAGTGCAAGTGATTTGAAAGTCCTGCAAGGTCTGCATCATCCAAAGAAGTTGTGTGCAACAAGATGCTGCAGCCACATATTCTGCTTCAGCTGTAGATAAGGCAATCGAACTTTGTTTCTTGCTGAACCAAGATACTAATCTGGAATCCATGAAGAAAGCACCTCCACTTGTGCTTTTCCTATCATCCACACTTCCAGCCCAATCTGCATCTGTGTAAGCATGAAGAGTGAGATCTGTATTTCTAGGATACCATAAGCCATAGTTTTGGGTCCCTTGAAGATATTTGAAGATTCTTTTGACTGCCTGAAGATGAGTTTCCTTTGGGTTGGCTTGAAATCTTCCAACCATTCCTACTGCATGTGTAATATCTGGTCGAGTACCTGTCAAATAAAGCAAACTCCCAATCATGGATCTATAAGTGGGTTGGTGAACTGCTGCTGATTCATCATTTGCACTGAGGCTGCATCCTGTAACCATGGGTGTACATACTGGCTTTGACTCTTCCATGCCATACTTCTTCAAGATCTGCTTGAGGTATTTGGTTTGAGACAAGAAGATACCTCCTTCATTTTGTTGGATTTGCAATCCAAGAAAATATGTCAATTCTCCAAGAAGTGACATTTCGAATTCTTTCTGCATAACCAAGGCAAAGTTTTGACTCATGGTCTCTTCATTGCTGCCAAAAATAATATCATCTACATAAACAACAAGAATTAGCAATTTGTTATTTTCAACTTTTATATAGAGATTGCTATCTGCTGATCCTTTTGAAAAGCCTTGTTGGTGAAGATATTTGTCCAACCGATAGTACCAAGCCCTTGGAGCTTGTTTGAGCCCATAGAGTGCCTTTTTCAATCTGCATACAAGGTTTGGATCATTCCCAAGAATGAACCCATCTGGCTGCTCAATATATACTTCTTCTTCTAAGTCTCCATTCAGGAAGGCTGATTTCACGTCCATTTGAAATACCTTGAAGTTTTGAAAGCTTGAGAGAGCAAGGAACATTCGGATGGCCTCTAGTCTTGCCACAGGAGCAAAGGTCTCTTCAAAATCTATTCCTTCTTGCTGTGCATACCCTTTACAAACAAGTCTGGCCTTGTTTCTAATTACTTCTCCATTTTCATTTAACTTATTCTTGAAGACCCATTTTGTTCCTATTACATTCTTATCTTTTGGTCTAGGAACTAATTCCCAAGTGTTTTTCTTTTCGATTTGCTCAAGTTCTTCATCCATTGCTTTGACCCAACATTCATCTTTGCATGCTTCTTTCACATTTTGTGGTTCAATGGAGGAGAGTAGAGCCAAGTAGCTTGAAGCTTCTGCAAGTGTCCTTCTTGTTTGTACTCCTGCTTCTTTCTGCCCCACAATCTGAGTTTCTGGATGATTCTTTTGGACATATCTGGATGGAGTCTTCTCTTCTATTCTTGTCTGCTCCTCTGGTTCTTCTTGAGATTCTTCTTCTTCTTGAGGTTCTTCTTCTTCATCATTTCGCCTTTGAGAGTAACCTTCATCTTCTTCAATGTCTTCATGATGAACTTGCCTAGGAATATATCCCTTCTCATCAACCACTATATCAATACTGTCAACAATTCTGCCAAGTCTTTTATTGTAGCACTTGTATGCTTTGCTATGTGGAGAATAACCAAGAAGAATGCCCTCATCTGCTCTAGGTTCAAGTTTGCCAAGTTGCTCATCAGTATTCTTAATATAACATTTGCTCCCAAAGATTTTGAAATGCTTCACGGAAGGAGTTTTACCACTCCAAAGCTCATGAGGTGTTTGAGTGCTGTTTACTCGGACATTTGTTTTGTTAAGAATGATAACAGCAGCATGTGCAGCTTCACCCCAGAAGGTTGCAGGAGTACCTGATTCATCGAGCATAGCACGAGCCATTTGTTGGATAGTTCTGTTCATTCTTTCCACAACCCCATTTTGCTGAGGAGTTCTAGCTGTAGAGAATTCTCTTCTTATCCCATGTTCATCGCAGAAATCAAAAAATTCATTTGATGTGAACTCCCCACCTCTGTCAGATCTGAGGCACTTAATTTTGTGTCCTGATTCATTTTCAGCCAATGCTTTGAAGGATTTGAATTTTTCGAATGCTTCATCTTTGTGCTTCATAAGCCCTAACCAAACAAACCTTGAGAAATCATCAATGAATAATATCAGATATTCTTCTCCTCGAGGTGTCCTTTTCCTAAATGGACCACATACATCTGTATGGACTAGCTCAAGAGGCAAGCTAGCTGATCCTTCCTTCTCTGGAAAGTTAGTTCTGGTTTGCTTTCCAAACTGACAAGATTTGCATATGGTGTTGTCTGGAATTTTGATATCTGGAAGATCGCGAACTGCCTGATATTTGCATGCTTTCCTTATTTGTGAGAAGCTTAGATGTCCCAACCTTCGATGCCATAACCAGTGCTCTTCATCCTTGCTAAGATAGCATTGTTGTTGTCCTTCTTCAAATATGTACAGATTATTTGGAGTTCTTTTGCCTTTGAGAACTGTTTTACCTGTATCAAGATCACGAACAAGACATCCATTCGATCTGAAAATAACCTCGGTTTTTTGATCACACATCTGGCTGACACTTAGAAGATTATGCTTCAATCCATCAACATACAAAACATTTCCAGCCTTGACCTTTTCTTTCAAAGGAGCAATACCTTTTCCTTTTATAGTTGCAGGAGTATCATTTCCAAAAGAAACTTTCTTTCCCTTTTCTAAAGTAGAATAAGATTCAAGTTTTTCTTTATCACCTGTCATATGTTTCGAACATCCACTGTCAATGTACCATAGATTTTCCTGTCCTTCTGCATAAAACGCTATCCCACATCTTTCTGTCTGAGGTTCTTTTATTCTCCATTTTTTGGTGCTCGTGGCTTGTTCCTTTTTCTCCTGAAACCTGCTCCTGCATTCAGATTCTTTATGACCAAAATTATTGCAAATAGAACATTCAACTTCATTTTCAAGAACCGAAAAGTTGTTATAGGTCCTCTTTGTAATCCCTGTCATACTTCTTTGTTTTTGAGCTTCCCTAGTCATGATTGTTTTATATGCAACACATTGAGCTGCTTTGTGACCAAAGTTATGGCAAGAAAAGCATTGTCCATTGAAGAAGCTTCTGCGGTTATTGAATCTACCAGCCAACTGATTGTAATTTCTATTTTCATCTATTCTTGTGCCAAACTGAGAAGATTTTACCTGTGGTTGGTTGTAGCTTTTGTTCACCCTTAAGAAGGATTGTCCCTGATAGTTTCTGTTTGTAATTCGTCCCTGCTTTACCTGATTATCTTCATTGTTCTTCTGCTCATTTCTTCTTGCTGCATCAAGATAACTTTTTGAGGTGGATGCTTGAGAGGTTTCTCCATTATAGCCCAAACCTGTCTTGTTTAGAGGAGACCGCTGCACATTGATAATCTCATCCAAAGTTTCAGATCCTTTGACAAACTTAAGATTAATAGCTTTTGTTTTCTCAATTTCTTTTCTGAGACCAACAATTTCACCTTCTAGTTTTTCAAGATGTTTTTCCTTTTCATCAATTTGAAATTGCAAAGTATCAATGATCACACTCTTTTCTTCTATGCATCTCTTGAGTCTAGTAATTTCATTATAGAGATTATCCACATCTACAGCATCCTCATAATCATCATCTTCAAATGCCATTAATAGCTTATATTTATTACCTTGTTCATCTTCATCACTGTTTGATAAGCCATCACTATCTTCATGGGTGTAGTAGCTTTTCTTATTTGCACTTTGTTTCTTATTCCATCTAGCAGGTTCTTTTCCTTTATCCTTATTAGGACATTTTGCAGCATAATGACCTACTCTTCCACAAGCAAAGCATTTGAAAGGTAGCTTACCTCTGAACCTTCCAGCACCCCTTTGAAGATTTCTGACAAAATTTGATTCTTCTTCCTCTTCTTCTGGAACATGGCTTGCTTCATAGTAATCTTCTTTTCTTGATGCCTTAAAAGCAGCTTCCCTTCTGTCTGATGGACCTCCCTTTCTCATTTCATAAGCAGTTAGAATTCCATGTAGCTGAGACATAGTGAGAACTTTGAGATTTTCCTTTTCTTCTATTGCAGATACTTTAGATTCAAACTTGGGGGATAATGATCTTAGAATCTTTTGAACTACTATAGTCTCTTTTATTTCTTCACCCAAATTTTTCATACAATTAACAATCTCATCTACCCGAAGAAAATAATTAGCCACACTTTCATCATTATACATCTTGAGAGTCTCATATTGAATCCTGAGAGTTTGAAGTTTAGCTTGCTTTACCTGTTCATCTCCTTCATAGCTAGTGATCATTTTGTCCCATATCTCTTTTGCTGATTTGAAGTGCATGACCTTCATGAATTCTGTTTGAGATATACTTCCTAATAGAGTACTGACTGCTTTTGCATTTGTTTCATATGCCTTTTTCTCAGCTGGATCTGTAGGAGTAGCTGAAGGAAAAGCATAGCCTGTTTCTACAATGTCCCAAACTTCTGTACCAAGAGATTGAAGATATGCAGTAACTCTTACCTTCCAATAATTGAAATTTGTTCCATCAAAAACTGGTGGCCTGATTGATGCTTCTTTCTCGTAGTTGCTCATGATGAATGATCTTCCTTCAAGCGATCAAGCTTCTCTGAAGGACCTGCTCTGATACCAATTGTTGGAAATAATACTGAGAGGGGGGGTGAATCAGTATTATTAGATTAATCAAACTTTTTAAATGCTCAGAAACATATACGCTACTTCAGTTAAGTGAACCAGCGTGTACACGCTACTGTGACGAAGTAAAACAGCGTATAAGAAGAAAACTCACAATTTAGTTAGCTTATTCTTCAATTAAGTGCATCAGGACATTATTCACCACATTAACAGTAAACATGTGCAGTATAACAGAACAGATAAAAAGCCACACACATGAACACCAAGATATAAGGTGGAAACCCAATGTGGGTGAAAACCACCTGCTGCAAGTTGTCTCTATCTTTCTTTAATATGAAACTTCAGTTTACAATCTTTTGTACTGGTGCAGCCTTATACCAGTACGCAGGCTACAACCTGCAGAAGGCTACAACCTTCTCTCGTTCTCCAAACTTCCTTGGAAGGGAGCTCCAACCCCCTTTGCTCTTGTACTAGCCAAGATACTAGTACGTAGGTGCTGACCTACAATCTTCCTTCTTTCAGGTATCACTTTTCATACATTTTCAGACTTGGATATTCCTGAAGCACAACATTACAATCTGAAGACCACAATTCATTCAATTTCCACAACAGATCATTGAAGCATAAAACAACCAAACTTTGAATCACTGAACCACTGAACCCTGTCAATCACCAGTTACCAGAACACAGAGCAGACTACAGAACTCTGCAATAACAGTCCGACCCCACTGTAAACCCAAAATCAAGCTTCAAAAGATATACGCTACTTCAATGAGCAAAACCCGCGTATACACGCGCTTTTACCGAAGCCAACCTGCGTACAGATCTAAAAATAAATTTTCTCAATTTGCAGCTGTACCAGACATTAGTTAGACCCAGAACGTAACATTGCGACAATATGCAGATCTAGAAATACGCATAATCAACCATATCATGATAGTGCATTTCAAACCATTAGATCCCGATCTATCCTTATATCTAGTCTTCCATCAACCGATGTGATCTCTCCTTGGCTTAGATCAAGCAACTCAGAACCTGCATATCAGATCTCTTTCTCTCTTAGATATTCAAGCCTTGTCGAAAGATAATTTTGCCTAATGATCTTCTTCTCCTTATATAGTCTTAGGCCTAGCTCAATACCAAGAGCCAAAACCATAGTAACACAATACCATCAACTTTAAAACTAGGGATCGACACGCCCGTCGAGACATAATGGTCCGAAATCATAGGCACAACTTCCAAGGACTAACCACCATGGACCAAAGGAACCTTTCCACATACACGCGCTTTTTATGAATCGAACTAGCGTGTATACGCGACTTGGGCTTAACGAAACGGCGTGTATGAGCTTCCTTGGCATGCTGTACAGAGATCTGTCTTCTGATTAAGTTGCCATCACCTGTACCAACCTCTGAGCACCTGTACCAACCTCTGAGTGAGTTGCCATCAAGGACAATACTTGAATCATAATGCCAACACAAACACTATGGCATACTGATCAAGGATAGACTATATCTCTGGGTGTACTGTCTGCCCTGTAGTTCCTGCCTCTGATGCATGCAGCTCCACTGCCCACTCTATGTCTCCCTTTCGGAAGACTGCCTCCATCCGATGAGCTAAGACAGTTTGAGGCGGATATGTGTGTTGTCCCCGTATCTTCTCATGCCTCCCTGTCTTCTCATCATCCCACTCCATCTCTAGGGTCTTCCAATCTATTGTGGCCTTCCCTAGAGTGGTAAGCCACTGAACACCCAGTATCATGTTGGTGTCTGGAATATCGACCACGAAAAAGTGGTTAGTCAATGTGTAGGTGCCCATCATCACTGAAAGCTCTGGAACATAACGAGAACACATCATGGTCTGATCTCCTGGGACCAAGACTGAAAACCCATCGAATCTCTCTGTCTGTATACCTCTCTGCTCAACCATCTGGGCATCGATGAAGTTGTGGGTTGCCCCACTATCAACCAAAACTGATACATGCTGGCCACATACTGTCCCTCGTACGCGTAGCGTCAGATACTTGGGAACTCCCCGCAACGCTGTAAGGGCCCCTCCGGTGGGTGTAAAAGATGCACCACCTACTATTGGTGGTGGAGGTGGCAAAGTTCCTTGTATGGCATGGCTATCTCCTGCCTCCACATCCTCCTCGTCATCCTCTTCTCCACTGCTCTCGGAGAAGACCTCAATAAAATGTGCTTTACCAGTAGCACATCTATGTCATGGTGCCCATGGTTCTTGACAAGTGAAGCACAACTGCTTCTTCTTCAGCTCCCTCTTTGCATCATCGCCAAGTTGTACTCATCCTGGATTCCCCTTTGGAGGTGGAATCCTCACATCCTTCCCCTTAGAATGGAAAGTCTGTCTCTAGGGGTAAGGTGTCTGGGTCCTAGGCAAGACATCCTGTAAGTCCCGAGTCCTATTGATAGTGTCCTGGAGCGTAGTTGGTCTAGTGGATCGGACTAGACCCTGAAGTGGCTCTACTAACCCCTCAACATACATATAGACCCTCCGTGCCGTGGAGAGGTCTAGCACTATCATGGAGACCCTCAAGAAATCTGCAATGTAGGTCTCTGGGCTCCCTGTCGGTTTGAGCCTCGTCAGCTCAACGAAATGTTGCTCTGGATCCCTCCTATCAAATCACTCCATCAGTCTCCTAGTAAACACGGCATATGACGTCACTATGGAGTTCCCCAATGTAACCATCCCATGAAACCACCAATCCTGGGCCTCGCCATCCAAATGCAACAACGTTGCCACCTTGATGGCCTCTGCCTCTGACATCTGGTTGAGCTGGAAATAAGTGTCCTGCTTCTCCACCGAAGACTTTGCCAAACTGTTTGATGAGCCATCAAACGTAGGCAAGTGGAATCTGTTCATTGCATGATGGGTGTCTCCATCATTGTAATGGCTGTACCCTCTGTGATGATCATGGGGTCTGCTATCCCACTGGAGCTGAAAAAAATCTCTGAATGAGAGGGCTTCCCTGAACTCCCGCCCACAGGCCTGTTACTCTGCAAAATAATCGCCCATATGCTCAAGCTCTGCCTCTTTTTGGGCTGCGACCCCCATGTCTACTCCTAAGAAGGTGGGCATTGTTATGAAACCAGCTCAAGAAAAGATAGAAAAGATAGATCAATGCCTTAGAATTCAGCCTCTTCGAGGGGGCAACCTCCTTTACATTACATAAATGAACAATTCTTGGATGATTCAAATGACAAAACCTCCTTTCTATATATAGGAGTCTAAGGAGTCACAATATAATCCAGCCGACCTAACAATAATAATATAAAGCCACAAAAATAACAATATGGGGGCAATAGGGGCACAACAATATTAATAAGGGGTATAACTGCAATAGTAATGGGGTAATCACTAGTATTATAGGGACCCAACATGCCCCTCTCCTTCAAAAAAGTGTTGTCCTCAACGCTTGAGTAGTTCTGGATACTTCTGCATAAAATTCTCATCCTCCCATGTGGAATCTTTAGCGAATAAGTTCTTCCACTTGATAAGATACTCTGAAATTGATCGATTTCGTAGCTGTCGAGTTCTTGTTTCTGTGACTGCTTCCGGTTCCAATATAATTTTTCCTTCCTCGTCAAGTTCTGGCAATATTGTTTGAACTGGGAGCTTGTCGCCTATAACCTTCTTTAAACATGAAACATGGAAAACTGGGTGCAATCGAGAAGCTGCAGGAAGCTCCAATTTGTATGCCATAGTACCAATCTTTTGCAACACCTTGTACGGACCATAATACTTTGGTGATAATTTATTATCCTTCTTAGCTTTCTTGAGGGACATTTTCTTATATGGTTGTAGCCGTAGGAATACCCAATCACCTACATCAAAACTTCTTTCACTGCGATGTTGATCTGCCTGTTGTTTCATTCTATTCTGTGCCAACACGAGGTTATCCTTTAAGAGTTGGAGGACTTGTTGTTGATGTTTGATGTGATGTTCCACTGCCTGAACCTTAGAATTTTCTCTTAAATATGATGTGATGGATGGTGGTTGATACCCATAAAGTGCCATAAATGGGGTCATTTTTGTTGCTGTATGGAAGGAAGTGTTATACCACCATTCAGCTAGAGGCAACCATTTGACCCATTGTGTCTGTTTATCAGATACAAAGCAACGAAGATATCCTTCCAAACATTTGTTTACTATCTCAGTTTACCCATCAGATTGAGGATGATAAGATGAGCTATGAGCTAACTGAGTACCAAGACAAGAAAATAATTCTGTCCAAAAATTTCCAGTGAAAATGGGATCTCTGTCACTTACAATAATCTTTGGGTTTCCATGTAGCTTTTGAATTGTTTCCATAAATGCAGTAGAAACTGTACTGGCTTTAAATGGATGTGATAATGCACAAAAGTGTGCATACTTGGTAAGTCTGTCAACTACCACCATGATGACACTCTTTCCCTCAGACTTGGGTAAACCTGTGATAAAATCCATTGAAACCTCCTCCCAACGTTGGCTTGGAATGGATAAAGGTTGTAATAGACCCGGTGTCTTAATTGTTTCAACTTTATTTTGTTGGCAAACCAAACATTCCGCCACAAACTTTTGAATATCTGATTTAAGGCCATCCCAAAAAAATTCCTTCTTAACCCTGTGGTAAGTTTTTAAAAATCTCGAGTGCCCTCCTAAGGGAGAAGTGTGCAATTCCATAAGAATCTTTTGTTTTAGCTGGGAATTCTTACAGAGGTATAAGCGATCTTTGTACCATAATGAATCATTTTGCCAGCTAAATGTATCAGATGTACTGGAATCTTGTTGTAACTTTCGAATAAGTGCCCACACTTCTTCGTCATTCTTCCATTCCTCCCTTGCTTTGTTTATCCAATCTGGTTGGATAATAGAAATGGCGCACAACAATGCTTCCACATCCTCATCCTTTCTTGAGAGTGCATCTGCCACCACATTTTGCTTCCCTTTTTTGTAGATGATTTCAAAGTCATAACCCAACATCTTTGTGACCCACTTTTGTTGCTCTTCAGAGGATAATCTTTGTTCTAAAAAGTATTTAAGGCTATCATGATCCGTTTTTACCTTGAAGTGTCTTCCCATTAGGTAGGGTCGCCATTTCTTAAGTGCATGGAGTATTGCCAACATTTCCTTCTCATAAATAGCTTTGCTTAAAAACTTTCCCTTGATTGGACGACTTTCAAAAGCAATGGGTCTTTCATCTTGCATTAGAAAAACACCAATTCCATTTCCTGAAGCATCACATTCCACAATAAAGGTTTTTGTGAAGTCCGGTGTAGCTAAGACCGGTGCTTGGCACATTGCCTCTTTAAGATGTTCAAAGGCCTTTGTTGCTTCCAGAGTCCATGAAAATGCATCTTTCTTCAATAATGTTGTTAGAGGTGCTGCTATTCTCCCATAATTCTTAACAAACTTGCGATAATACCCTGTCAACCCGAGAAATCCTCGCAGATGCTTTATGGATGTGGGGATTTTCCATTCCTTAATGGCTTTAATTTTTCTAGGGTCTACCTTAACTCCTTCATGAGATACAATATGACCCAAATATTCCACCTCGTGGACTCCAAAGAAACATTTGGATCTTTTTGCATATAATTGTTTCTCCTCCAATAGTTGTAGCACCCTGTCAACATGTTCAACATGATCCTTCCAAGACTTGTTGTAGATTAGTATATCATCAAAAAATACTAACACAAATTTTCTAAGGAATGGTTTGAAAATTGAATTCATCAAACCTTGAAATGTTGAAGGTGCATTGGTAAGGCCAAAAGGCATGACCAAAAATTCATAATGACCCTCATGAGTTCTAAATGTTGTTTTCGGAATGTCTTCAGTCTTCATTCTAATTTGATGATATCCTCAAAGAAGATCCAACTTGGTGAAGTAAATTGATCCATGCAATTCATCCAGTAATTCATCAATGACAGGAATGGGGAACTTATCTTTAATAGTGAGCTTGTTGAGCTCCCTATAATCCGGACACATGCGCCATGATCCATCCTTCTTGTGCACCAATACTACTGGAGTAGAGAAAGAACTTTGACTCGGTTGAATTATACCAGCCTCTAGCATTTCTGCAACCATACGTTCAATTTCACTCTTTTGGACATAGGGATATCTGTACGGCCTGATGTTTGGAGGAACACTTCCTGGAATCAGATGAATAGCATGATCATGATCACGCATAGGTGGGAGACCTTTGGGAGTCTCAAATACCTTGGAATGATTGTCCAGGACTTTTTGGAGATCTGGAGAAATAGATGATTCCGATGTGGAAACATCTAGCGAACATAATTGTGCAATTACACCTCTTTGCTCCTTTTTTAGAAGCTTTGTCATACCATTAGAGCTGATTATCTTTCCCGTTTTCCCTGCAATACCCCTTAATTCAACTTCCTTTCCTTCTGTAGAAAATTTGATGAAAAGTTCTTGAAAATTAAAAGCTATTGTACCCAAGGATTGTAGCCATTGGACTCCTAGTACAACATCAGCACCTCCCATTGGAATGGAAAGCATTGGGCTAGTCAATACATATTCTCCCATGGATAGCTTGATATTATGGCACTTTCCAGAGAAATTTATTGTTCCTCCATTTGCAATCATCACTTGACACTCTGGTGCTGGATATAAGAAGCAATTCAATTCTTTTGCTACCTTACAATGAATAAAATTGTGGGTGCTTCCTGAATCAATCAACACTATTACCTTTTTCTTCTTGATTTGTCCTTCTATCTTGATGGTTTGAGGAGTGGTAATTCCCGCCAATGCATTACAAGATATGGTCAGAATTATTTGTTCTTCATCTAGGCTTTGTTCCTGGAGTATATCCTCTTCTTTTGACCTTTCTTGCTCCTTTTCTTCTTCCTCTTCACAATCTATGTAGAATAATTTCTTCTCAGCACACTTATGACCTTTAGTGTATTTTCTATCACAACTGTAACAAAGCCCTTTTGCTCTTTTTTCTTCCAATTGTTGTGGTGTCAACCTTATAGGTTGTGGAAGACTAGGGGCAACAACACTTCCGTCTTTATAGTTGTGAGTGGTATGCTTCCTGGTTGCCATAATTTTGCTTCCATTTTTCTTGCTAACCTGAATGCCTTCTCTAATGAATCAGGTTCCCAAAGGCGAACATCATGTTGGATATTATCCTTTAAAGACCCTATGAACACATCAATCCTATGCTCCTCTGGAATATCTTTTACCCTTATGTTCAATTTTTGGAACTCCTCAATGTGCTCCATTATTGAACCCTTTTGTTTGAGACTTATCAATTGGCTAAAAAAAGTGTTGTTTTTTGTATCCTCATAATGTGCTATCAATTCTTCCGTAAAAATTGCCCAAGTGATAAATTGTTTATGAGAGAAAAGCCATTGATACCATACAAACTATTTTGGTTCCAAATATAAAGTTGCCATACGTACCTTTTGTGTGTTTTGCACATTATTGAGATCGAAGAATTTCTCCATCTGTAATATCCATGTGGCGGGATCCTTGCCATCAAACTTCCTCATATCTATTTTTGGAATATGGTGAGTCTTCTATCCAACATTAGCATCTATGGAATCATGATTAACATTTCTTTTGTTCTCATCATGAGTTTCCTTTACTACCTTTTCACCATTAGTAAGTATTTCTTGTAGAAAATTTGTCAAATCTGTCTTCAAATCTGCCATGCCTGTCTTCAAATTTGTGTTCAAATCTATCTTCAAATTGTCCATCTTAGCTTCCATGCCATTCATCTTAGCTTCCACGCCATTTATCTTAGCTTCTGTTAACTTTTGTGAGCGTGACATTTGTTGCACTTGTTTTTGTAATTTTGATATATCATGTAGCATTTCTTCCTCTTCTTCATGAGTCGTGCTAGAGCTTTCAGGTTCCTTACTAGGTGTTTGCATTTTATTTCCTTGGGGAATCAGTTACCGATAATAATACTCTACTAAGCCCTTTGAATTCCTTCAAAATAAATTTTCAAATCAAGCTTAAGCAAAAATTAAAAAAAAATCTACACACCTTTTTCACTTTGTAGGAGCTCGATATTGCCTCTGATGTATCTCTTTACTTTCCAATCATCTAGTTTTGAATTTGTGATATGTAGTAGCTCTCTGTTTCCTCTTTCCAATGCCACAAGTCTGACCCAAATTGGATTCTCCAAGGAAGAGTTATGCAAAATCTCCCACAGTGACTTGATTATAGACTAGTTCAGTAGAGTGAACTTGTACGACGTGCCATGAGTCACTGTTTTGATCTTTGGATCTGAAAAACACATTCAAGAAACTACAGTCCGTCCTCTTTCTGTACCTTCTTACGAAATTTCAATCCGATCCCTAGAGAGAAAGTTATGACGATTTTCCCCAGGTCACCTGTTTGGAACGTAATTCAAGAGTCTGCAAAAAGACCAACTTCCTCAGATCATATCTCCGCAAATGTAGCGCGAAACGCTATGAAATTTGGACCCAAGGTTTAGAGTGATTTATTCTCAAATGGGTTTTTTTTGTAACTTCTGAAATGTTGCAGAAACAAAGTTATAGCGAAAATTCCACGATGACCTCTTTGGAGCAGCGAAACCCTAGAATCCAAACCTCTGATACCAGTTGTTATGAAACCAGCTCAAGAAAAGATAGAAAAGATAGATCAACGCCTTAGAATTCAGCCTCTTCAAGGGGGAAACCTCCTTTACATTACATAAATGAACAATTCTTGGATGATTCAAATGACAAAACCTCCTTTCTATATATAGGAGTCTAAGGAGTCACAATATAATCCAGCCTACCTAACAATAATAATATAAAGCCACAAAAATAACAATATAGGGATTGTATGGGGCACAATAATAACAATATGGGGGTAATAGGGGCACAACAATATTAATAAGGGGTATAACTGCAATAGTAATGGGGTAATCACTAGTATTATAGGGACCCAACAGGCATGGTAGAGCGTGTAGGGGCATGTGAGGCCCCCTGTTGCGCAGTATCACACTGCCTTGGCAAGTGATGGGATGCACATGATCCCTCACCGAACTGAAAAACTCATGGGCTATCCCGCTATCTGGCCTCTACTACCGTGAATCTCTACCCCATCACCTCAATTTTCCTTGACAAATCTTGCACTGATTTGAGGAGCATATTCACAAATCTCTTCCCATCCTCATCTGCAATCTGCTCGACGTCCACTACTGGATCTCTCTATTCTGCATCTACCACAGGTTCGTCTTGTTCTATTTCTTCCATAGGAACACAATCTCCCTCTCCATAGGTATTCTCCAACCTACGCCCAGTGTCTTTGTATCTCTGACCTCTGTAACAGATATAGGGTTTTTCCCCCGGTGTCATAGATTGCTAGCTCCATAGGCTGAGCCAGATCTATGCTCTGATACCACTGTAATATCTCTAACCCGGAATATTCCTCAAACCCCAGCAAAAACTCCAACCAAATATGTGCAAATGATATAACAACCCAGAAGTGATAAAATAATAGTGGAACAGCATATAATGATGTAAACCGGAAATATAAGCAGATACATAAGAGATGCAGTGAGAAATGCTAAGCCATTTTATTATACTGAGCAATAAATGAGTAAAAGAGATGATTAGACAGATGGCACCTCGACTTGCACAAGGCAAGTGAAGAAATACTCTCAGAATGACAAGAATGACCTCTCTGCATGGATGCTACTACTGCTGCTAGAAAACAAATGATGATTTTGGGTTGTTCCCCTCCTCGGAAGAAGCTGAAACTCTGGATTCGAGCTCTACTCAAGAAACCCAGGAAAACCCAGAAAGATTTTCTGAAATGGCTGACCCCCAAAAATCACCCCCTTGGGGTTCTGCGCAGTTCCTTAAAGACGCTGATGAAACTGCTGCTGAAATGCTGATGAAACTACTGCTGAAATGCTGATGAAACTATTGTTGGAATGCCAATGGAAATACCTTGCCCGAGCAGGCACTCGAAGTCCCCCAAGGCTAAGGGTGAGATCTCCGAACGGAGACACTCAATGCACTAAACAGTGTTGCAGACTAGCTAAACAACCAATGTGCTCTAAGTCAAAATGACTATCACAAATGCTCATAACCAGAATGATCCCAAATGAGGGGTTTCCTGTCTATTTTATAGCCTCTGCCTCTCACAATCCCTAGGCTCACTTTCTCCTACGTGATCCCCTTCTTGCCATGTGTTCCTTCCCTCCTACGCAGTCCCTCCATGTGTCTGTGTGGGCCCCATTTCTGCGTCCCCCTTTGGCCCCCTTGGTTCCCCCTTAAGTCACAACATTGTGCTACCTACGAAGTGACTTTTTATTCTAAAGTGAGTTATGTTCCACCTTCCTCACTTTTTATTTACAAATAACTATAGAAGGCAAATATCGAACAAAATCGAATATTCCAATTAGCCATAGCTAATTAGGAATATTACACAAAATCTCAAAAAAAGTAGGCAACTTAATCAAAACAAGTAATATTCAAGACAACAAAAATCTCATAGTTAGCAATCCTTACACACCTAGAATCTATGGAGCTCCAAAAATTCACAAAGATGGCATCCCTCTCAGACCAATAGTAAACACCATTAATGGGCCCACATACCACCTAGCAAAACACCTGGCCAAAAAACTAAAACCCCTAGTAGGAAACACAGACTCTTTTGTCAAAGACTCGACCCAATTCATTGAAGAAATTAAGAACATCAAACTTGATCAGAATGACATTTTGGTTAGTTTTGACGTCACCTCGCTATACACCAATATCCCCATCAATGATGCCATGGATGTCATGTGTAAACTGATAGATCCTGACACAACAAAGATCATAGAAATCTGCCTTAGATCCACCTTTTTCAGTTTCATGGATGATATTTACGAACAAACTTGCGGAGTCGCCATGGGGTCACCTTTGTCTCCTATTATTGCTAATTTATTGATGGAAGATTTTGAAAATAAGGCCCTCGAGTCCGCATGCCTAAACCTAAACTGTGGAAAAGATATGTGGATGACACTTTTATAATATGGCCTCATGGAAGAGAAACCCTAGAAGCCTTCATACAACACCTAAATAGTTTATCCCCTTCCATAAAATTCACTATGGAAGTCGAGAATAATAAGAGCCTCCCCTTTCTTGATATCCTCATCACTAGGAATGATGATGGCTCTATATCTCACCAAGTATATAGAAAAAAGACTCACACTGAACAATATTTACATGCCACCTCCCATCATCACCCAACCCATAAACTAGGTGTCCTTAACACATTAGCGACAAGAGCCTTCATAATTTTTGATAAGGAACACCTAGAAAAAGAAAAAGAACACCTTATCAATGTTTTCCTAAAAAATGGATATAGCAAACATCAAGCTATCAAAGCCATAAACAAAGCAAACACTAGACCTAAAAAGGATAAAAATTTTGATAATATATTAGGTAAAGTTAACCTCCCCTACATATTAGGGACTACTGACAGAATCTCCCGCATCCTAAAAACTAATGGTATCCTTACCACCTTCAAACCTCTAAACACCATCCACAACTGCCTTAATCCTATAAAAGACAAAATTGATCCAAAATGTCACAAGGGCGTCTACTTAATTCCCTGCTCGTGTGGCAAACCCTATGTAGGTGAGTCTGGGAGATCCTTTAACACAAGAATCCATTAACACTCAGCGGACATTAAACATAATCGGTCCAAATCATCCGCTTTAGCAGAACATTCTGAAAAAACCAAACACCACATTTGTATAGAAGACACCCGCATCCTAGCGAGAAGTGATCACTACTTCATAAGGAAATTTAGAGAAGCCATAGAAATTAATAAACACCACAATAACATCAATAGAGATGACAGATGGACCATAAGCGAAAACTGGATTCCAACCCTATCATCCAAAGTTACCCATCCCTAACTTCAGTTAACTAGTAATTAAAAATTTACAACAACTCAAAAAGAATAACAAAATAATTAGAATTAACATCAACTCATATATATAATATAAAAATCTTAATACATTATTAATAACATCAATGTTCTACTTCATAACAAATATTATTAAAATGTATCATTAATAATACACATAATTAGATTAAATAGGGTACAATCAAAATAACCGTAGGCCCATTATAATAACATGGTTAACTTGTAAATAAATTAACTGTAACTCAAAAATTTAAAGATATCAACCAAAGTCTTTACTATTACATAGAAATAGGGAACTATATTATACAATATACATTATTAATATTACTATAATAATATGTATTTATGGTATTACTATAATATAGAACATAAAATATAATATAAATAGACTCAATCATTATTAATAACAACTAGATATACCAATTTAATTATTAGAATAACAACACTATGCATGATAAGACATCTACAATAGAAAATTTAATATAATATAATTAAGACAATAAAACATAATTAAAACAATTTGAAAAACAAAATAAAATTAGAATAATAATATATTAATTTATGAATTAAAATATAATATCATCAAACTTATACATTATTAATATAACTAGGATATACCTACTTAATTATTAGAAAAACAAAACCATGCAGAAGTAAAATATAACTGGAGTAAAAACATAATAAAATTAAATTAGGGTATAAATCTAAAACAACATAACCTATTAAAACTATATCTTATAAACAAATCTAAATTAATATAATTGAGGCAATAAAACATAATTAAAACAAATGAAATAAGAAAGACAATTAGAACAGTAACATATTAGTTTATGATTGAAATATATGTCGGCAAAGCATCTCTTAACTATTTATTGAAAGAAATAAAGATCCGTTTTCATCATTCTATCACATTCTGAAGATGAGCCACTATTTCTGGTTTGAAACGTCGATCTAAAGAAAATTAATATGATGAATCTGGAAGAAGATCTACAAAAATTTGAAGATCGCAGAAACCTCAAAGACAAAATTTTAATTATGTACTTCAATTTTAACATGTGAAAGGCACTAAAGAAAGCCACATAGTTAAGATGATGAGGGTCCTCAACCACCATTGGATGAGATGGAGTTATACATCCCTCTAGCCATATTAGAGGTGGCAAACTTGCATCAAGAGGAAAATATCAAATGGAAGTAACTACCTGTCGAAGATCCATGGTCCTAAGCCTAATCATGACACCTTTGATCTTGTAGCTACAATCTATGAGTGGTTTTAGGGCAACTGATGGGAAACCTATCTTAACCAAGTTTCATTCAATGGGGAACACAACTTCAATTATTATAGTTGGTATATCCTTCACATTGGTTACTATTGAACATACCATCCAAAAAGATGAAACTGGTAAGATTTCTTCATTCATCTAGCTAAACTAGGTAATAAAATACAAAAGAGATGAAGGATGAACCCACAATTTGTATACATGTGGTATCATGTGAGACAATTAAATCCAAAACTTCATGCTTACCATAGAAACTAAGACAAATCTACATAACAATGTCTATGAATTTATGGCTTTTCTAAAGGATTAAAGAATTAGGGTTAGTTTTACTTTGCAAATCTAAAATCTATGGCACTCTACAACCCTGGTGAAGATAGTGACCACATAGAAGTATACGTTCTTAACACATTTAAACGATGTTTTAATGTGAACACTAGGTTAAGCAACACAAAATATAGGCAATAAGAAAATCCCATCTAAAAACAAATTTTATATGGATAAAGCCAGATCTAGATGGGTTGTGCCCATTTTTAATTACAACTGGCTTCATAGAAAGAAGTAAGAAGTTATGCAGCCACAAAGTAAAAAATCAATCAATGTTATATTTCTATGTAGACAATGAAACCCATTTAATGATGTAGACACTAACATCGACTCCCTCTAAACCATGGCATTCACTAAGTACAACAAAACCCATTTATACATTTAGATCGACACATCACATACATAACACACACAACACACATACAACAATTATTGAAATCATACAATGATACACAATATACATAGGTAGGAGGAAATCTATGATGTTCGATTTGTTGGTCCTTCAAAGAGAGGGTGAGAGCGGGCAGGTGAGGGTAGGAAGGATGAGGCTCCTCACTTGCGCGTTCCGGTTACGATTGTGGCAAAAACACCAACTGGTTCAAGTTATTTAGTATTGCATCAGAAGGATATAGAACAACCATTTTAGTTGATACCCGCTCCTCATTGATTACAACCTATTTTAAAGTGTCCTATATAGAGTAGTTAGAGATGTGAACTAATCAAACACGGAGAAAGAGCGTAACATTTACCCTATAAAATGAGATTTGATACGTGTTTCAAGATGCATATGTAAAACTTTATATATGCCACCTCGAACTTCGAAGTATCAAGGCATGTGTAAAATGGATCTGTGCTTATGGTTTTAGATGATATAGTAAAATGTACTTACAAATAGGACTTGTGAGCTTGAGATTCTTGAAGTAGATGTCATAAAGGGCCTCATTTTCTAGCACCATACACTCATCTGCATTCTCCACCAGCTGATGCACAGAGAACATGACATTGTAACCACTATGTCAAGGAACGTGGGAGAAGGAAAAATAAAAAAAGTGAGCATCATTCTATTACTAGGGTACTTCTCCCTCATCTTGGAGATCAACAATGTTCCCATCCTAGATCCACTATGTCCCCCCAAAGAGGGATAAACCTTAAACATTGCACAACAAAGGCCACAACGATTTTCATAACTAAACCCCTACATTCAAATAATAAGGTCTGTAGAAATTCCCACTGTAGATCAACAAATTATGAAATATACTAAACGCAATACAAGATCTAATTCTACAACACTTTGCGGAAGCTTAATTGAATTGAGCAAGATCAAGAGAACACATATAATTGAGAATGAGAAATCAATCACACATAACACAGAAGAAATAACCCGAGGAAAGCCTCAACCTAAAACCCCAATCTCTGTATTATCATACAAGTGGAAATCTTGTTCAAGTTACAAAAAGAATCAGCGCTCAAGCTATCCTGCTGTCTCTGCAATCAAACAATACAGCTCACAGACTGAATAGACATAGTATATGTCCTCCTCAAGCCCTCCAAGCCTCCTATTTCCTTGCGTAGCTTTTTCTTGGGGGCTAGTGAAGCCACATGTGTGAATTGGCCTCATCACACTCACAAAACCTGAAGAAGTAACTGCGTAATCCTCAAGGAAAGAATTCCTTCTCCATGCAAGGAATATTCACAATGTAATATTCTAGCAACTAATAGTACACTACCGCTCCATATGATCTCAACTGTGTCTCTGTCTAAACTGACATGCATGAGTTATCTATGAGAGAATATTTAGTTATCTGAAGTGCAGCAGTTACATGCATGCAAGCATTAACTAACTGAACTTACATTAATTCAACAAACTATTTGAATTTATCTAACTGAACTTGACTTGGCTAACTGAGCCAACTAATTACAGCTCAATATTACAACTCATCCTTATCTCTTTAACAGATGGATAAATTCCTCAATTAATGGAGAAACTGTTGCATGTCCCCACATAGACTTCATGTTTGATTTTCCTTAACTAATTAACTCAAGATGAATAAATTTAATTATTTTACAAACAGCTGCTAAGATCAAATTCAAATTTTACTTCACTATTTTAGTTTAGGGACTGACTAAAATAGGAAGGTATCCCGAAATGCTATTTATAGAATAATGTTTTTAGCACTTCCATTTCTTCATTCCTTGTTCCTATGTTCAACACTGGCTGAACTGCTATTTATAGCAATGCTATTTTTAGTATTTCTATTTTTAGCATTTATTGTTGCTATTTTCAACACTCCCTCTCAACAAGAAAGGGATTATAAATAACCACAATCCTGTCTCTGTGGAACTCGAACTTGCATTTTGACAATGCCTTAGTCAAAATATCTGCATCCTGTTCCTCGGTCGAAACATACAGCAACAACATGGTCCTCTTGACCACACAGTCTCGAAGATGGTGATATCGGATATCAATGTGCTTGGACCTGTCATGAAAAACTAGATTCTCAAAGAGTTTAATACAACTCTGGTTATCGCAGTAGATCACTGTAGGATCCATCCTCTGACCAAACAATCCCACTAGAATCTTCCACATTGGCCTTACATGCAGCTTGACTAGCAGCCATGTATTCAGCCTGTGCTGAGCTAAGTGCAACTGATCTCTGTTTCCTGCTGTACCAAGAAACTACAGCTGAACCAAGGTTGAAGATTCCTTCAGAAGTGCTCTTTCGGTCTTATGGAATCCCTGCCCAATCCGCATCTGTGAAGCCCTGAAGCTTCACTCCCTCTGTCTGTCTGTACCACAATCCGAACTGAGATGTGCCTCTGAGGTATCTCAGCACAAGCTTTGCTGCCTTCCAAAACAGCTTGGTATGCTGAAATAGCTTGACTCAGCTGGTTCACCACAAAGCATAAGTCAGGTCATGTGTTCACCAAATACATAAGTGAACCCACCAATTGCCGATAAACACTAGCAGCTACTACCTCACTTGAAGTAGTATCCTCCTTCCTCCAATTCCCAACTAGAGGAGTCTGCATGGGCTTGCACTTCCATGTGAAAGCGCCTGAGTATCTCATTGGCATACTTGTCTTGAGACACAAATACTTCACCATATTTTTGCCACACCTCCATGCCTAGAAAGTAGTGCATAAGGCCCATGTCCTTCATCTCGAACTCTCTTGCAAGGTCCTCCTTGCAAGACTGTATCAGCTGATCATCACCTGTCAAAATCAGATCATCGACATAAAGAACAATGATCAATGGTTTACCTTCTACCATGATGTGGTAAAGGTTTTCATCTTCTTCAATATTGGTGAAGCCCAACCCGGTGAAATAGCTATCGATCTTTGTGTACCAAGCACGGGGTGCTTGCTTTAGCCCATACAAAGCCCTCTTGAGTCTGCACACATGCGACTCATGATCGAAGGTCTTGAAACATTCTGGCTGCTCAATGTACACGTCCTGCTCAATCTTCCCATTGAGTAATGTTATATTCACGTCCATCTGGTGGATCTTCCACCCCATCTGAGCTGATAGTGCCAAAATCAATCTAATCAATGAGTACCTTGCTATGGGAGCAAAAGTCTCATCGTAGTCGATCCCCTCGACCCGTGAGAAACCCTAGGCAACAAACCTTGCCTTATGTTTCTCAACATTGCCATTAGCTGCCTACTTTACCTTGTAAAGCCATCTAGAACTCACCATTGACTTGTCCTGAGGCCTTGGGACAACATCCCACACACTGTTCCGAATGATAGAGTCATACTCCTCTACCATTGCATCAACCTAGACTGGCTATTGCACTGCCTCCTCGAATGAATAAGGTTCAATATCTACACACTCCCCAACCATGGCCATGTACCTAGTGTACCGCTCAAGCGTCCTCCTCTGTCTACGCTGAGAAGATGGTTGTCCCACATTCTCCCATGCATCCAACATCAACCTGTCAACTTCCCTTGAGCGTTTCCGCCCATCTCTGGAAGTAATAGCATGAGTGGATGTCTCCATTCCCGGATCCTTTACATGCAACTGCTCTGCATCAATTTGAGGCTCTTCCTCCTTAGGAACTGACAGTTCCTCCTCTGCATGCAACTTGAGCTCCCTCTCAAGTGACACTTGCATGGCTTTCTAATCATTGAACTTCAGATCCCTGTGTACCACAGTCCTCTTAGTGGAAGGCAGGTACACCTGATAGTTGTGGGGTGTATCCGTGTACCCAACAAGTATTCCCAACTCAGCTGTTGGGTCTAGCTTCTTCCTAGAATCTTTGGTCACATGACAGTAAACTGATGATCCAAAGATTCGGAAGTGACTTACATCAGGTCGCTTCCCGGAATAGGCCTCCATAGGTGTATTCATTCTAGTATACGTGATCTGATGATCACCCTATGAGTGATCTCAATTAAGAATTATTAAATGGAGGTATTACAGACTCATGTGCTGGTCTGTGTCTAGGTTATTTAAGCAACAGATCGATCAGTTTGCAAATACATAGACACTTTAAATGGAAGACACCAGAGAAATACAGTAAGAAAATATAAGAACAAAAGAAATTAATAAGGAGTTCACCCTATCCTCCAGGGCTACATCTCCGGTCCAACTTTCAGTGGTGGCCTTCTTTTATTGTGTCTTAAAGCAGAGAATTACAAAGAAGGAGCTCAATATGAGTCTCCTGTCACAGGATAGCTTGGCAGGGTGGTTCTTGGATTTCCCAAGCCACTAGAGTACACAAACTATTGGCCTTACCAGCTTTCTAACCTCTCGGGTCTACAATGGAAGGATCCCAATGTGGTTCTCGGTCTTGACAAATTCCCTTCAGGGATGGCTCGAGTTTCTCAAGCCCTCTGGTGCTCGATGCTGCCTTTGGTCAGCTCGGCCCTCTGTCTTCTCACTACTTTTTTTGCTCTCTCTATCTGCTTTCTCTATTCTTTCATGTGTGTGTGGGTGCTCTCTTTTTGCTGGTCTGTGCATGGCTTTAAAGCCACTCGAGCTCATGGCTATTCGATTCCTCTTCCAACTCCGTCAGATTTCCTGCTACAACTTCGCTTGGAGTTCCTTGTCTCGGCATCATCATCAGACTCATAGGGAGTGGCCACTTGTCCTCTTGTGAACTGCGCCAGCTTGCTTTGTTGGTTCATTTCTTCAGTTATGTTATGGAATGAGTCATCTACCACCTTGGAAGTCAAATCAGACCTCAAATTCTTTTAAATCACGGCTTAATTCCTCATTACATCCGGTCTTACCATCGAGCACGATGACAACCGTTAGATCTAGATCTCCCAGATCCAATGCCATCCGCTCATTTCGCGCGATTAACTTGCTCGACTGTTAGCGTGTGATGCGCGGTGGTTTTCTCTCTCCTCCGCTTGCCACGCGTCGGGCACTGAGTGGAATCGCTCTGTTTTCGCCAAATCTGCTTACTGCCCAAGGGTGCCTCCGATGAATACCGCTAGTTTTTAGAGAGCGGATCCTGCCTTAGCCTTTAGCCTTTTTCCCCACGGTTTTCTCGGCTCCCATGCGACCAAGTACTCCGGGCCCCTCCATTTCGAGGGATTTTGCCCAGCGATGTGTGATTAGCACTAATAGCGCATCAAAAACTCCCTCCATTTCCCGATCCAGGCTTCCCAGGGGCCAGTTTCACCTCCTGCGCAGTCTCCATGGGCCTCGGTCAGCACGCTTTGACCGAGGTCCTCGTCGTTCCACGCTAGCTGCCACTGCCACTATTTTAGAGGTGTTTTTGATCGCTTCTCTCAATTCTTTGAAGACTGTCCCGACTTGGTACAACCATGGTTCCTTCGATTATTCTTTATGGATCCAATTCAGATTAATACGGTGCGGGCTTCTATTCTGCAAGTATATTGTTGTATTTCATGTCTCAGCCCACAAATGCAGTGGTAGTCTTTGTTCATGCAACATCGCTCGAGTTGCTCCCACAATCAATCTATTCTTCCTTTCAGCCACCCCATTCTACTGTGGGTTATGGGGTGCCGTCAATTCTTGTTTAGTTCCTTCTGCAGTGCAAAAGTATCTAAACTGTTGGGAGATATACTTTCCACCATTGTCGATACGCAAGTCTTTTACTTTCTTTCTAGATTCTTTCTTTGCAACGACTTTAAACTCACAAGTCCTCAAGAAGGTTTGATCCTTATTTTGCACAAAGTAGATCTAGCATCTACGAGAAAAATCATCAATAAAAATAACATAGTACCTTTGTTTAGCGGTGGAGGCTGTAGAGAAGGGTCCACAAACATCTGAGTGAACTCGCTCCAGGATTGCTCCAGCTCTACTATCTCGATCTAGAAAGGAAGATTTCACATACTTACCCAACGTAAAACCTTTGCATGTAGTCTTCCGCTCAAGTTTTCCCTTGATTAATTCGGTAGAAATATGTTGCATGATCTTCAGGGCTCCATGGTGCAAGTGGCCTAGTATTCTATGCCATAGCTCACCAACATCTTTTCTCTGCACCATCTCATCTTTGGAACTTAAAGAAGCACATTCGTCTACCTCCAGCTTGTAGAGATTCTTAACTTGAATCCCTATTCGCTTTCTCTGTCCAGTACCGATATGCCTCAGGAATACCTTTCCTTTACTAAAGACTACATCATAGCCTTTATCTTCTAGCATAGCGATAGACACAAGATTCTTCTTCAGACCTGGTGTTTAGTCAATTTAGTGTGTCCTAAATTGCTACATTAATTATCAATCCAGGAGTTGTAAACTGATGAAGTGTGGCGCACTATATGTGCAAGACAACATCTTTCTTACTTTTTATCGTTTTCGATTTTTATGTTATTTTGGGGGTTTTTATCTTCGTTTGTGAATGAAAATCCTATTCCTAAGTCTCTAGAAGGCAAGTATGGATATATATTTTAGGCAATTATGTCCTCTATAATGGTTTCCAGCACTTAACACTTCAGAAGATCTTAGAATATACTAGTGATGACAGTAATACTTGAACAAGAATGAAAAATGTGCTGCTATTGAAAACAAGTAAATAATGTGCTGCTATTTAAAGCAAGTAAATAATGAACTACTGATCATGAAACTATTATCTCTACTGCTGTCTAAATACAGAACTGCACTCAAAGAAATAAAAGATTGCAATGAAAGTAAAACTAAAAATCAAATTACATCATTCATAGTCCAATTTCTCGCCAGTTAGTCTAGCTATGGCTTTCGGAGATAACCGTCAATAACATGAGCAATCTGATATCTAATTGTAGAAAAGTAAAACTAAAATCAAATCACAACATTCATAATCTGATTCCTCGTGAGTTAGTCTAGCTATGGATTTTGGAGATAATCATCAATGACATGAGCAATCTGATATCTAATTGCAGAAAAGTAAAACTAAAATCAAATCACAACATTCATAATCTGATTCCTCGCCAGTTAGTCTAGCTATGGCTTTTGAAGATAATCGTCAATGGCATGAGTAAGTTGATTCCTAAACTAACTAACAAAGCAAATGAACAAGACTTAAATAAACAAAACATAATTGGAATTAAAAAACTAAGAAAAGCAAAGTCAGCAGAGGATTAATCCCAAGTCATTAGTCATTGTGAAAATTATATGCAGATGCCCAGGCTGCCTACTCTATCCTGGAACATACATACACTGATCAGTGTCATACAAAGCTTGTAAAATCATGGACATAAGTGAAATGTTAGAAATATATACACAGGTGAATAACTATAAAACA
The DNA here is from genome assembly GCA_031772625.1 of Pinus tabuliformis. Taxonomy (NCBI): domain Eukaryota; kingdom Viridiplantae; phylum Streptophyta; class Pinopsida; order Pinales; family Pinaceae; genus Pinus; species Pinus tabuliformis. The sequence continues at coordinate 1,305,411,350 of CM062809.1, read as the reverse complement.
TGTGCAGTGAAAATAAGGAAACGATACATAAAGACTGTACAACAACAACAAAAATGAAACCTTAGTGTGCAAGGGCCCTCTACACGGCCTCAGTCAATAGGTTATCAATCCAAAATTACGTTCACGCAATCATGTAGAAACAGATTCTTCTTGTATATTTCAAAACACACTGACAACAATAAAACTAGTGTCACGGCACAGTGAACTTTTAACAGCAAAATTACATTCAAAAAGACTAACTCTATGCGTATAGAAACGCGTTATTTATAACAAAGGTTACATAATTGTTTTCCTATAAAACTACATGAACAGAGACACGTAAAAGACAACGTCCGTGGATTTAGCATAATGGTTGCAGAGACTATTAAATCTATCAACTGTGGCTTTTGGATTCGCATCGTGGGGCAGTCCACATGTGGCAACATGACCCCAGGGATCCAGGAATGGCCACGCATCCTTAAGAATCCTTCATGTGGTTGAAAACAGAGTCTGGTTGCCATAGGACTCTTACGTGGGACCACAACTTTTCTTGATGAATTCGGCTAAACCAATAGGACCTGATCCATGTCCAAGTCATTTCCAACTTGCCCATGTGGCTTATTTTGCCTGATGACACCTGCAACCTATAGTTTAATAAAAATAGTTGCGGAAAGTTGAATCAACTGTGGAAAGTGACCAGATTTCGCAGCTAATGAGCAAAATCTAGTTCAAATAGAAAACACAAAATATAGTTAGAAAACCACTTTAAAAGCTCTTTTAGAGTCAATATGCAATGATTTTGATAGCTTAGGAGGTCCAGGTAAGTGGGAAAAAGTCTAGGGAAGTGTGTAGGAGAGATGCAAATTCAGGGCTCAACATACCTCCACTATGAAGGTGTTGCATGTCCCCATGCAACCAAAACTTTGACCATCCTCCCTCAGTTCATGTGTTTTGAGACCTCTGCTAGCACATCCAGCCTTCTTTTCTTCTTCCTTGGTACTGCTAACATCCTAGGCTTCCTCATTAAGCACCTGAATTTGAGGTTGATGAGAGCTCTGCTCAACCTCCTGCTCTTTTTCTTCAATTTTCGGTTTTTCCTCTGCCACAACCCAAGATGTAACATGGTGTTGTTGTGAATGATCTTGTCCAATCTTCCTTGTTCCTTCAATGTTTCATTTTCATTTTTAATGTGTCTATTTAAGACCTCCAGTTCAAAAACTTCCTGCTTCAGTGATTGGATTAGAGCTTCTTGTGCTGTGTTAGGCTGGGTAGATGAAGTGCCTGGACCTGTGGCTGTTTTCTCCAAGGATTCTATATAATCATACATTTCTTGTTGGTTCGGGTCTATCTCAGGTGTAGTCTTTCTTGGGCTGACCCCGAAATCCTGTTGAAGAGGACTGATCTGAATATCTGGCCGAGAAGGACTCATGTCAAAATCTGGCTGAGAAATAGGAGTATGATGTGGGCTACTGTCAGGAGAGATTGCTGGAGGCTGCTCCAGTGTTTCCCCTCCTAAATCAATAAAGTGGGGCCCTTTAATTTGTATTTTTCTCAATTTCCCTTTAAGTCTGGAACTTCTTCTCAAATTTTGTGGGCTAGAACACTGTTTTTCTTTGCCTTTCTTCTTTGCTGCAGCTAAGTGTTCCTAAAGGTAAACTAGTCTTTCAGATAGTATTTGGTGGTCCTCTTCTGAGGAAGGTTTTGGGGTTTGATGGACAGCCTCAATATTTCTTTTCCCTTTTGATTTTCTTGGCTTCTTACCCTCAGTCTTTTCCTTCCTACTTTCAGACAATTTTTCTTCCCTACTAGTTTCTTCAACTATGTTAGTAGGAGTGTCCTGAATTCTATCACTTGTTTTCTTTCTTCTGCTTCTCCTTGATGTGCTACTTTTAGGGGTTTCTTGTGGATCTTTAAAGAAATTTCTAACCAAAAACTACTCCCAGGTATCCTTCTTTTCCTTTAATTGTCTTTCAATCAAGATTTTCACAAGGCCGTGGTGATACAAGTGGGGTTCTACGTCCCCCAGATTCTTTTGGACTGTGGTGGACATTTTCTTCAGGCTATTTAGCAAGAAGTAGGGCAAATTAATAGTTTGGTTCTCTATAAAATTCATCAACAACCGGGTGTAGTACATGTACATTGACCCGAATTGTCTCTCACAGGTAATGAATTTCTGGATTATTAATATTAAACTAGCCCATTTTTCTTGTAAAGTAGAGATAGGGATTCCTCGATTAAAGATGGTTACATCCATACCTAGATTTCGTAGGATAACCCTCCATGCTCTCTCGTCAAAGCTCTTATTTTTGAACCATCGTTCTCCCTCTTGTTGGAGTTCGGTTGCAGCTGCTATGGATGCCTCTGTGATTGAGAATTTAAAGTCTCCAACCTCCGCTTCTACGCCGTCAAAGGACCTCGCAAAAGTCTTCGTAACTTCCTTGTTGTAGGCTCTGAATTTCTGAATAAATCGTAACCACCGGGCCTTCCTTAGCATGCTTTTCACTTGTGGATACCCTTCCATAAATTTGGGCCCTTCCGACTCTGCTCTCAACAAAAGACCCATTATTTCCTTCTATCTTAAACACGTCTGCGTGAGTATTGGATGAACGGAGGTGAGACGGCTGGGTTAGCGGGGCTGGACAAGATTTATAAAAAAAACCAGTGATTGTAAATGGAAAACAGAGAACAGGTAGCGGAAGTGAGTTCACAGAGCGGAGCAGAGGCTTATGTGAACAGGGTAGAAATGCAAACATGACTTCAATAGAATAGTAGGGGAGTAAAGTGAGCCCGACAGAATTTTAAACTGGATGGCTACAAAGTAGACGTAAACATGCTCACGAAATGGCTGCGGAATTTGTGCGGCGGAGAAGAGCTGTGATCAAATCAACCATGTCCCCATAATTACAGATGGAGTATCAAAGTACTGCCATACACGAGTTAAATCCGGAGGTTTGATCATGAGGCCATTTGAAAATAAATGCAAGGGTTGTGGAGGAATCAAATGAAAAGATCGTGGAATGGTTATGGAGCTATCAATGCAAATCGTTGCATATAATGGAGCCATGGTCTCAAAACTATATAAAATGTGCTCTAAATGCTATTTGAAATAAATCTTACTCATACCTTGGAATTTTTGCCACTTTTCATCCATTAACCTTTGTCAACTGCTCCTTGTTGATGCTCTTTGGTGCCTCATGTCTTCAAAATATATCCTTGGTCACACCTGCATTTGATTTTCATGATCATTTAACTAACATCTAACTGTCAGTGTTGAAAAACAGAGTGATGGTTACGGAATCAACTTCTAGCTGTGGAAACTGGGTTCAGCTGCGAAAACTAACACAGTGATCACATGACTGAATGGAGATGGATAAATGATGATTGAATGAATGAAAATGGTCATGACAAAAAAACTTTTATTGGCAGAATGAAATGAAATGAATGAAGTGGAGTGGAATGAAATGAAGTGGAGTGTCATAAAACTTGTGAAATGAGAGAGATATTTTTTTTTTTGGAAAATATAGGGCGTCAAGAGTTCGTGATTTTCGCCCTGTATTTTTTGGATAAGACTGCCAATCAGTGATTGGTTTTCAGGCTTATACATATTTTTTTTTTTTAAGAAACAGAAAAGAACAAAGGCTAGGCTGGTGGAGAAGAAGGATTCTTCTTCACCATCCTTATTGTAAAATTATCTTGAAAGATTTTGACAAATTCCTCTTTTGAGAGTGGCTTATGATAAATATTTAATCTGTGGCCATTCACAATAAGAGGAGTTTGATGTTCATCAATGGTTTTGATTCTTACCACTCCATTGCTAAAGATTTTGTCAATCTCATATGGCCCAAGCAAATGAGTCTGAAATTTTCCTTTAAAATCTTTAAACTTGGAATCAAATAGTAATGCCCAATCTCTTTCTTGAAACTTTTTCTCCTTGATATATTTGTCATGCCACTTAGCTCTTTGATATTGAACTAGATCAGTTTTTAGGATCGCCTCTTGTTTGATATCATCTAGCTCATTCAACTGCTCCATTCTATGCTTTTGGGCTTCTGATAGATCCATCCCCAACTGAACTACCATCTTGAAATTTTTGACTTGGAACTTAATGGGGAGCAAGACTTCTTTCCCATAAACAAGTTCATAGGGAGAATGTCCTGTTGTATTTCTCCATGTAGTTCTGTAGGCCCACAAGGCTTCAGCAAGCCTTTATGCCAAATCTCTCCTATGTAGATGAACAATTATGTTGATGATGCTTTCAATAACTTTGTTTGTAGACTCCACTTGACCATTTGCTTGCGGATGGTAAGGTGTAGATTTTCTGTGCTTGATTTTGTATTCTTCCATCAACTTCTCTACCATGTTGGATATGAATTGACTTCCCTGGTCTGTCACAATTTCTCTTGGAACACCAAAGCGATTAAAAATATCCTCATAAAGAAAACTAACAACCGAATTTTCAGTAGCAGAAAATAGTGCTTTGGCTTCTACCCATTTAGTGACATAATCAGTACATACCAATATATACTTCTTTTGTTTAGATGGTGGATTAATTGGTCCAATGAAATCTAAAGCCCATTTTTCGAAGGGTTCGATGAGTACCTGTGGTTGCAATGGCATTTCATTTGAAAGGGTAGGTTTCCCTACTTTTTGGCAGCTGTCACACCTTTTGACATATTGTTTTGCATCTTTGAAGATGGATTTTCAATGATATCGTAAAGAGAGGATTTTATAGGCTGTCCTTTTGTCAGAAAAGTGTTTGTCGTATGGTTCATCATGACATGCCTTGAGGATATCAGGAATTTCATCTTCCCTAACACATCTTCTGATCACAAGATCTGGCCCTGTTTTAAACAATTCGTTAGAAATCCATGAATATTTTGAACTCTCCTGAATAACCTTTCTTCTTTCACCAGGAAATAAATGTGGAGGTAGTTTCCCTGTAACCAAATAGTTAGCAATATCTGCATACCAAGGGGTCTTAGTAGTTACTGCAAATAAATATTCATCAGGAAACTTGTCCTCTATAGGAGAATCTTCTTTAGTATTATGAATCCTAGACAAGAAATCAGCTACTGTATTTTGTTTCCCTGGTCTATCTAACATAGTAATATTGAATTCCTGTAAAAGTAAGAGCCATCTTGTAACTCTGCCATTAGTAATAGGTTTGTTCATTAGATATCTAATCGCAGAATGATCAGTATGAATAAAAGTTTTATAGCCTGTTATATAGTGTCTAAACTTATTGATTGCATGAACAATAGCTAAAAACTCTTTTTTAGTTACAGTATAGTTCAACTCAGTGGGAGTTAAATTTTTATTGGTATAGTAAATGGCATAAGGAACTAAATCTTTTTGACCCAATACAGCTCCTAAAGCTGTATCTGAAGCATTTGTAGAAATATGGAAAGGAAGTTTCCAATTTGGTCCTCTCAAGATAGGTGCTTTAGATATTCTTGTTTTCAATGTTTCAAATTCTGATTGATAGTCAGAATCCCATTTAAATTCATAGTCTTTTGTAAGAATTTTGAAGAGGGAGATGCTATTTTGGTGAAGTTTTCTATAAATCTTCTATAATATCCAGTAAATCCCAGAAAACTTCTAACATCTTTTTGACAATTTGGAATAGGTAACTTGGAGATGACTTCTACTTTTGATCTATCAATTTCAATCCCATCCCCTGAAATATGATGTCCTAAAAGAATACCTTCAGTAAACATCATAAATCATTTTTCATGGCTTAATGAAAGGTTTGTTTCCTTACATCTTATAAGTACTTTTTCCAAATTTTCTAATGCTTCTTCAAACAAGTCACCATAAACTGTAAAATCATCCATATAAACCTCTACACAATCATGGATTAAATCAGAAAAAAATCCTAGTACTGCTCTTTGGAATGTTGCAGGTGCATTACACAATCCAAAAGGAAGCACTCGGTAAGCAAAAGTTCCCCATGGACAGGTAAAGGTGGTCTTATCCTGATCTTCAGGTGCTACCTGAATTTGATTATAACCACTAAACCATCCAGAAATGAAAAGTACTTTTTGCCTGCTAATGTATCTAATACTTGATCGATAAAGGGCAAAGGAAAGTGATCATTCAAAGTTGCTTTATTCAATTCCCTGTAATCAATGCATACCCTCCATTTACCATTCTTTTTAGGTACTATAACCAAAGGAGAAACCCATCGACTATCTGAAATTGGATAAATGAAGTTTACATTGAGTAATTTTTGGAGCTCTTCTTTCACTATCTCCCTAAGATTTGGATTCATCATTCTCTGAAGTTGTTTGATCGGTCTACTATTTTCCTCGATATAGATGTGATGGATGCAAGTCTTAGGGTCAATACCTTTCATATCAGTATACTCCCATGCAAATGCAGTAGAATGTTTTTGCAAGATTTTGGTTAGCTCTTCCTGTTGTGATTTTTCCAAATTTTTGTTGATATTCAATGTTTTACCTGGAAAAATCTCAATGGTAGAACTACCAAACTCTTCCATAGAGTAAAGAGACATTTGTCTTGATGATAAGTACTCAATATCAGAATCTAACTGAAATTGTGTGTGATCATATTCTGAAGATGTTTCAAAGTTTTCTAATGTGTTCAGAATTTGACTATCTTCACTAATTTCAGAAACAGTAAAGACAGGTTGTATAGTGTCCTCATCATTGACCCATTCATTATCACCTACTTCTGTAATTGCTTTTGCTAGAGGATACAAATTGAATTTCTTTGTCGAACTACCATTAGAAATGTACATATCCCCAGATCTACAAATAATGAAAGCATCAGCTATGGCTAGCCAAGGTCTTCCTAAGATGAGTGGATGTCCTCCTAAATTACTCTTGGGAGTCAAAATCATGAAATCTAATGGATATTCCCAAGAATCTAGGGAGACTGAAATATGTTCTAATACACCATCTGGTTTGATTATTGATCTATCTGCAAGTTGCAGTAAGGTGGGTGTAAAAAGAATATTAGGAAGTTTAAGTTGTTCCATAGTCTGCCTACTCATATTGTTGATAGCAGCCCCTAAGTCAATCAAAGTATTTGGAATTTCTATCCCATTTATATGTGTCTTGAGAATTGGACTACCTAGATCCACATATTTCTGCATGGTAATTTTTCCCATCATGATATCTGCAATTTTTCCTACCAGGTGGATTCTTCTTGTGTCTCTTGGTTTCCTTCCTGGTCTTTTAAGACTTAACTCCTTTATTGCTTTTGGTAGAATAGGAATCTCTCTAATGGCTTGTAGCAAGGGAATCTTGATACAAACATTCTTTAATTCATCTAGGAAGTCATAGTCAGGCAACAAGATTTGCTTTTCCACCCCTTTGTCAATTTGTAATCTTTCAGGGAAAGGAGGCGTGGATAAAGATGCAGGTTGCTCAACTATAGGAGTTGTGGGGGTTGACTCTTTTTCTTTTTCTTTTTGAATGATTGGTTTGTGAAGAGATGCTTCCTCAGAACCTTTATTGGCTTTAAGAGAATCCTCCTCAGAGGTATCTTGCTCTTGAACATCTATAGAAGGTTTTTCTAAGACTCTACCAGACCTGAGTAGAACATCATTAAGAGGAACAATCATATAGGTAGGAAATTGTTGTCCTTCTATCATGTAAGCATTCTGAGGATTTTTAAATTGTTGGGATTTGGCACTAGCTGGGCTGGTAGTTGATTTGTCTTTTGTTGGAATTGAAGCAAGAGTTGAGAATTGGGATTTTGTTGAGAAGGTTGTTGTTGTGGAAATGGTAATGAAAGTTGTGGGTTTTGATTTGGAATTTTTTGATTTTGTTGATTTTGAAAAGATGGAGGATATTGATAAAATTGAGCAAATCTCCCATAAGGATTTTGCATCCCTTGTGCCCATGATTGGTATGGATTTTGAGATTGGGGCCAAGGTTTTTGCCAAGAATTCCAATTTGGCGGGAGCTGAAAGTTCATAGGATTGTTAAATCCTTGATTTTGTTATCCTTGCCAAGGTCTTCTTGAGACAAAACAAAGGGATTCTACTGAATTTGGATCTTCTTGAAAGACAGCTTTGAGCCTAGGAATTAAAGGACAATCCTTAGTCTCATGATTTTCTGAGCAAATCACACATGTTTCTACAACTTTTGCATCCAGGGGGCATTCCCTTAGATCATGTTTCTTTCTACATTTTGGGCAAAATATGGCCAAGGCATCAACTTTTGTTTTCTGCTTGTTTTGTATTTTAAGGGTGTCTAGCTGTTCACTAAGGCTCCCTAGAATATCAGTTTTGAATTCATCAAGCATATTGCCAATTTCTGCCCTACTTACTGAACTAGTTGCAGATTTGTTTGCTCTAATCAAAGAAGGATCTCTAGGCCCTTTTGCAATTTTAGATTTTCCCCTTTAGAGATGGACACATAGTTCTGCTATGTCACGGAGTGGAAGTTGAGAAATATCTCCCTTCCCCGTCATGTTTAAAATGCCTATCCATTCATCTCTAATGGCTTTCAAGGTTTCCTCATCTAAATTACTCATTTTTGCTCTCTTTAAGTTATATTGAAATATTTCAAGTAAGTCCTCCAAGTTTTCATCTTCTTTTTGCATCATCTTGAATACCTCATCCTTATGATTGGTGGGCATACAATAATCTAGGTATATATCCAAAAATGTTTGTTTCATATCATTCCAAGTCCTAAATGAACCATTTCAAAGCAGCTCCTTTCAATGTTGAAGGAAACAATTTGAGTTTTTGAGAGTCTTCCATATAGTCATAGGTTCGGCACAAGACTTCAAAGTCAAATAGAAATGTTTTAGGATCCTCACTTCTCAACCCATGAAAGTTTGGGAGGACAGATGGTGAAATGTTTTTCATTGTTGTATGAGTTTCCTCATCGGCTATAGGAAATCCAAATGAGTTATCTCCATCCCTATTTCCCCCGTTATTACCTCTGCCTCCTCCATTATTTCCTCCTCCTCTACCTCTACCTCTACCCCCTCCTCCAAATCCATCTACTACCTCCTCTGTCATGATAGTTTCCTCAGAGTCCTCAGAGTCCTCTGGTTCTTCTATTAATGGTGAATGAGGAAGAGTTTCTCCCTCCTCTTCTTCAGGTGATTCTAATTCTTTGATTACAATATGTCCCCCTGTAGAAGTGAAGAAAGGTTCTTCTCCTAGATCAGATTTAGTAGATAGTGTGGGAGAATCTCCTAATTCGGCTGCTGCCCCTTGAATTCCAGGAATCCTAAGGCTGGGAGTATGAGTTGGAGATGATGGAGGTGTATCTTGTCTATGCCTTGAAGTAGCTGGAGTTGTGAAAATCGAACTTTTGGCCCTTGTTATAAACCTTCCCCTAGAATCTCTTGCTCTATGCATGTCATTTTTTATTTTTCCTTCAAGTCGGGCTAATAATTCTCTTTCTGATCTTCTAGATCACACTAGGTGCAAGAAGAGAGCATAATCAAGAAATTATCGAACTAATAATTCTCTTTTCTGATCCTCTAGATCACACTAGGTGCAAGAGGAGAGCATACTTCAAGAAGTTATCAATTTTTCCCTCTTTTTTTTTTAAGAAATTGGCTACCTAGTTACACTTCCCCGGCAACGGCGCCAAAATGTTTAGTCAATTTAGTGTGTCCTAAATTGCTACATTAATTATCAATCCAGGAGTTGTAAACTGATGAAGTGTGGCACACTATATGTGCAAGACAACCTCTTTCTTACCTTTTGTCGTTTTCGATTTTTATGTTATTTTGGGGGTTTCTATCTTCGTTTGTGAATGAAAATCCTATTCCTAAGTCTCTAGAAGGCAAGTATAGATATAGATTTTAGGAAATTATGTCCTCTATAATGGTTTCCAGCACTTAACATTTCAGAAGATCTTAGAATATACTAGTGATGACAGTAATACTTGAACAAGAATGAAAAATGTGCTGCTATTGAAAACACGTAAATAATGTGTTGCTATTTAAAACAAGTAAATAATGAACTACTGATCATGAAACTGTTATCTCTGCTGCTGTCTAAATACAGAAAAGTGATTTAAGCTACTGCACTCAAAGAAATCAAAGATTGCAAAGAAAGTAAAACTAAAAATCAAATTACATCATTCATAGTCCGATTTCTTGCTAGTTGGTCTAGCTATGGCTTTTAGAGATAACCGTCAATAACATGAGCAATCTTATATCTAATTGCAGAAAAGTAAAACTAAAATCAAATCACAACATTCATAATCTGATTCCTCGCTAGTTAGTCTAGCTATGGCTTTCGGAGATAATCGTCAATGACATGAGCAATCTGATATCTAATTGCATAAAAGTAAAACTAAAATCAAATCACAACATTCATAATCTGCTTCCTCGCCAGTTAGTCTAGCTATGGCTCTCGGAGATAATCGTCAATGACATGAGTAAGTTGATTCCTAAACTAACTAACAAAGAAAATGAACAAGACTCAAATCAACAAAACAGAACTGGAATTAAAAAAACTAAGAAAAGCAAAGTCAGCAGAGGATTAATCCCATGTCATTAGTCATTGCGAAAATTATATGCAGATGCCCAGGCTGCCTACTCTATCCTGAAACATACATACAGTGATCAGTTTCATACAAAGCTTGTAAAATCATGAACAGAAGTGAAATGTTAGAAATATATACACAGGTGAATAACTATAAAACATGTGCAATGAAAATACGGAAACCATACATAAAGACTGTACAGCAACAACGAAAATGAAACCTTAGCGTACAGGGGTCGTCTGCACGGCCTCGGTCAACAGGTTATCAATCCAAAATTACGTTCACGCAATCATGTAGAAACAGAGTCTTCTTGTATATTTCAAAACACAGTTACAACAATAAAACTAGTGTCACGGCACAGTGAACTTTTAACAGCAAAATTACATTCAAAAAGACTAACTCTATGCATATAGAAACGTGTTATTTATAACAAAGGTTACATAATTGTTTTCCTATAAAACTACGTGAACAGAGACACGTAAAAGACAGTGTCCATGGATTTAGCATAATGGTTGCCGAGACTATTAAATCTATCAACTGTGGTTGTTGGATTCGCATCGTGGGGCAGTCTACAGGTGGCAACATGACCCCAGAAATCTAGGAACAGCCATGCATCCTTCAGAATCCTTCATGTGGTTGAAAAAAGAGTCTGACTGCCATAGGACTCTTATGTGGGACCACCGTTGACCACAACTTTCCTTGATGAACTCGGCTGAACCAATAGGACCCGATCCATGTCCAAGCCATTTCCAACTTGCCCATGTGGCTTATTTTGCCTGATGACACCTGCAACCTATAGTTTAACAAAAAAAATTGTGGAAAGTTGAATCAGCTACGGAAAGTGACCAGATTCCGCAACTAATGAGCAAAATCTAGTTCAAACAGCAAACACAAAACATAGTTAGAAAACCACTTTAAAAGATCTTTTAGAATCAATATGCAATTATTTTGATAGCTTAGGAGGTCCAGGTGAGTGGGAAAAAGTCTAGCGAAGTGTGTAGGAGAGATGCAAATTTAGGGCTCAACACCTGGTACATACTTTACATCAGTTAGGGTGAGGGAAGCTCCTTGCTCCCTTTGAAGCATAACTGTACCTTCACCTAAAACCCGGTACTTTCCATCATCGCCCATCTCAATTCGCATCTGGAGATCCTTCTCCTCCAAGGTACTCAAAATGTTCTTGTCATCTGACATGTGGAATGAAGCTCCACTGTCTAGGTACCACACACATCCCACCATGGATGAAACCATGCATGCGATAAGCGAGAAATCCAGCTCAAACTGTGAGGCGAGTGCCTCACCATCAGATCCCTTCGAGGAACCCTTCTTGCATTTCTTCTGTGGAAAATTCGTAGCATAGTGGCCCACTTCATGACAATGAAAGCATCACACTGTCGATTTTTCAATCCTTTTCCCACCATGGGAAGAACCGGATTTGGAATGGGACACCTTCCCTTTCCCTTTCCTCGCCTTACTCACTAAGGCTAGATTTTCCTCATCATATTGCTTTCATGAGGATCCATCTCTGGTGCTTCCTCTTATTTCCTCCTGCATCAGATCCGACCAAAGTCGTTCCCAATCTGGCAGCTTTTCTTTTCCATTAACCAAGTCTTGGTAGCTATGCCAGCTCTTAGGAAGATAGAGGATTGCAAGACTCACCATGTCATCATTAGCAGTCATGATCCCCACACTTAAAAGCTCATCCCTATAGGTGGTGAGCTTGTTCAAATATGTCGATACTGTGTCGCCCTTTTCACACTTGATCTTATGAAGCTTTTCTTTCAGCGCCAGCTTCCTCTAATCGTTGTTGTTCTGATATAGATCTTTCAATGTTTTTGACATCGAAAACTGTGTCTCCTTCCCATGGAGGCTTGAGACAATGTGGTCTCGAACTCCCTCCAGGAGGATTCTCCTTGCTCTAGCCACACATTTCTTCCATTCCGCCAATTGAGTAGCATCAGTCGGCTTGGGGACTTCTTGATCAATGAAGTCCTTTAGACTGTTATCCTCTAATAATGCCTCGATGTGATCCTTCTAGTCTATATAATTCGAGCTGCCATTAAGGGAATACTCGAGTCTTAAACCGCTGAATGCCATTGGTGAAATTGACATGTGATAAGAAATCAATTTCTATATTCAGGAAGCACAAATTTCGAACTCCTCCTTCTTGTATAATGTTCTTCGCCCTGATCACCTTTGTTCTAATACCATGTAGAAATTCCCACTATAGATCAACAGATTATGCAATATACTAAAACACAATACAAGATCTACTTCTACAACACTTTGCGGAAGCTTAATCGAATTGAGCAAGATCAAGAGAACACATATAACTGGGAATGAGAAATCAATCACACATAACATAGAAGAAATAACCTGGGGAAAGCCTCAACCTAGAACCCCAATCTCTGTATTGTCATCCAACTGGAAATCTTGTTCAAGTTACAAAAAGAATCAGCTCTCAAGCTATCCTGCTCTCTCTGCAATCAAACAATACAGCTCACAGACCGAATAGACATAGTATATGTCCTCCTCAAGCCCTCCAAGCCTCCTATTTCCTTGCGCAGCTTTTTCTTGGGGTCCAGTGAAGCCACATGTGTGAATTGGCCTCATCGCACTCACAAAACCTGAAGAAGTAACTGCACAATCATCAAGGAAATAATTGCTTCTGCATGCAAGAAATATTCACAATGGAATATTCTAGCAATTGATAGTATGTTGCCCCTCCATCTAATGTACTAGGTCTCTGTCTGAATTAACATGCATGAGTTATTTATGAGAGAATATTTAGTTATCTAAAGTGCAGCAATTACATGCATGCAAGCATTAACTAACTGAACTTACATTAATTCAAAAAACTGTTTGAATTAATCTAACTGGACTTGACTCAATTAACTGAGCCAACTAATTACAACTCATCCTTATCTCTTTAACTGATGGATAAATTTCTCAATTAATGGAGAAATTGTTGCATGTCCCCACAGTATTCATGTTTGATTTTCCTTAACTAATTAACTCAAGATGAATTAATTAATTATTTTACAAACAGCTGCTAAGATCAAATTCAAATTTTACCTCACTATTTTAGTTTAAGGACTAACTAAAATAGGAAGGTATCCCGAAATGTTATTTATAGAATGTTATTTTTAGCACTTCCATTTTTTCATTCCTTGTTGCTATGTTCAACACTCGCTGAACTGCTATTTATAGTAGTGCTATTTTTAGCATTTCTTGTTTCTATTTTCAGCAAGGTCAACGGTTCAAATATGAAACAAATACCTTGAAGAAAATCATAACTTTTGACCTTATTCCTAATGACATCAAACAAGGAACCAATGAGCTCCTCCCCTTCAGTATAATGGCCCAATTATTTCCACCCCTCGACTGGCCAAAAGCGAAATTATTAGGCATGAAGACCTCGCCATAAGGCTCAACGCCCAGTCCTCACACTGTCCATGGTACTAGGCTCAATATCCGTGAGCACATCATGCAACACAAATCTCCCACAACTTGCCTCATTGTAGGAAACATTAACTCTTTCAAGTTGTAGATTAGAAGTGCTATGGTATCTCTTCGTGGAATAGATCTCGTGTTTATTTCAGTCAATATTGTATCGCTTGTTTGCTCATGTCGATGATTAGATGGGCATTAGTGGCAGGACTATCTTTTGCCATTAGTGTTGAGACAACACTTGAATAGTATGTTAGAAAAATTTTATGGGGCAAAAGAGATGAGTCTCACTAGGAATTCGGTTGTGGAAAGGTAAGTCTTATGAGAATTCAATTGCGTGGAGGTAAGTCTTATGTTGTGGCATGGAAATCGCAACTACACAGAGGCTTAATAAAACACACGAAATAACTCATGACAAAACAGAGTAAAAGAAAAAGGTTGCCATAAATCTACTTGTGAAAGATTAATACCATAACACAACAAGCCACACTTTATATGTCAAAACATAAGAAAATACATTCACGTGATAAATGGAAAATGAAAAACACAACAAACTTACTGTGATTTACGCATCACTGGGGTTGTGGAGTAAACTTTTGTAAAGCTCTGTAAAACTAGTTTTCACGTGCCCACCAATATTTCCTCCACAATTTTCTCCTCACTACCTCACAGACTCTCGCTCTCTAACTTGCCCAACATTACAAATTATTTTTACATCCATATTTATCTCAACATACAAATTTGACATTAATATATGACAGAGAAAATAATTAATAAGCAACATCAGTGATTTTACATAATAATTGGTTTTCTGAACTTGCAAGTGTTGTGGAGTGTGGGAAACAGTCATAGAGTGAATGCTTGCCCATACTTATTCAGTAAACTTCATTGAATGCCTTAACTTCCTTGATGTGTTGCGGAATGGTACATGCTCTACTTCTTCTCTGATTTCTATCCTTTCGCCTGCAAACAAAATCACAACCGTGCAATAGTTGACTAGGCAAGCATGGTGTTTGTCAATGTATTTAAGGCGGTGGTTGGGATTATTATTTCCAACACTCCCCCGAATAGCAATTTCCGCCATTGACAATTCCCAAACAATCTATGAGATAAACAAAACTTTGACGTGCCAATGACTTTGTGAAAATATCAACAAATTGTTCCTATGACTTGTAGTGCTGCAACACAATTTCATCATTGTTAATCGTCTCTTCGATAAAATGATATTTAGCATCAATATGCTTGGTCCTCTTGTGAAAAATAGAATTCTTTGATAATGCAATTGCTGACGTGTTGTCACATAAAATAGTTGTCGTTCCCTCTTGTTCATGGCAAAGATCCCTCAACATTCGCCTCATCCAAACTGCCTGACACGCTGCTGTTGTTGCGGCGACATATTCAACTTCTTCTTCTGTTGACAGTGACACTATTGGCTGCCTCTTGGAGGCCCATGAAATGGCTCTAGAGCACAAATGAAAAAAATATCTTGACGTGCTCTTTCTGTCATCGACACTTCCTACCCAATCACTGTCAGTGTAACCAACCAACCTGAAATCATTTGTTTCCGTGTACGAAATGCCATACTATTTTGTCCCATTGACATACCTCAGAATCCTTTTTCGTTGCTTCCCAATGTGTTTCCTTGGGTGTCTTCATGAACCTTGACACCAAGCATACTGCATACATTATATTTGGCCTAGTGGCGATCAAATACATCAAGTTGCCTATAATGTTTTTGTGTAATATCAAGTTGACATTGCTGCTGCAATCTTCTTTGCTTAACTTCAAACCCATGACAGTTGGAGTTTGTGTAGGTTTTCTGTTCTGCATTTTAAACCTCTCCAAAATGTCTGCCACATACTTTTCTTGAGAGATAAAAATGTCATTTTGTGTTTGCTTCACTTCTATGCCCAAAAAATATCTTAACAACCCCAAGTCAGTCATTTCAAATTCATTTTTCATGACTTGTTTGAAATTAGTGAGGAGGAAATCATCACTGCCTATAAATATTAAATCATCTACATATAAGATGACAATAAGAATCTTATCATCACTCTCTTTGATGTAGAGAGTAGGCTCATTGTCACACTTATCGAAACCATTGTCCAACAAGTAGGCATCTATCCTGTTGTACCATGCACGCGGTGCTTGCTTTAGCCCATAAAGAGCTTTCCTCAACCGATACACTTTGTCTTCTTTTCCTTTTACCTCATAACCAGGCAGTTGCACAACATACACTTCCTCTTTCAGCAATCCATTCAAGAACATTGATTTTACGTCCATTTGATACACTTTCCATTTATGTTGCACGACAATTGCCACAACTGTGTGCACTGTCTCCATCCTTGCGACTGGCGCAAACATCTCCAAATAATCTCTTCCATGCTGCTGCTTGTATCCTTTGACAACTAGCCTTGCTTTGTGCCTTTAAATCTTACCGTCGACATTGCTCTTGGTCTTATAGACCCACTTCAATCCAATGACATGTTTTCCTTGCGGAAGGTTCACTAACTCCCATGTGTCGTTCCTTTCTAATGCTTCTATTTCTACCTCCATTGTCGCAACCCATTTTTCATCTTTGGATGCCTCTTCAAAGTGGATTGGGTCATCTACATGACAAAATAAAGAAAATAATGAGTTCATACCAGAGCTGCTATCAACTTCATCTTGCTCATAAATTTCATTTAAATTTTTGAATTTTGGTCTTCTTGTGCTTGCTGAAGATGGACTTGACATGTCGCTTGGTGTTGTGCTTTGCGTCATGCTTGGAGAAGCACTTACTTGACTGCACAATGTTGTCCTATTATTTTTTGATGGTGTTACTTGCATTGTGCTTTGTTGCGCTTGAATAGGAGTAGAGGGAGTCACTATTAAGGAATTGCTTACTGCTACCAATTCCTCTTTGTCATCATGTGGTATACATGCTTTGACATTGACTGTCTTCTCTAAACTTCCATCCCATGCTTCCTCTTCTATGACCTTCTTGGTTAATGGATTGTAGAGTTTGTATGCTTTGGATTCATCAATGTATCCAACAAAAATACATTTCTCCCCCTTGTTGTCCAACTTCTTCCTCAACTTGTCGGGGACATGTCCATATGCCACACAACCAAAAACTCTCATGCGTGTGACACTATGTTTTCTTCCATTCCATGCCTCTTTAGGAACTATGTTCTAGATGCTTTTGGTTGGACATATATTCAAGATATATGCTACAAAAGTGATAGCTTCAGCCCAATAATCATTTGGCAAATGATTTACCTTCAACTTACTCCTTGCCATTTCCATAATGGTTCTATTCTTCCTTGCTGCCACACCATTTTGCTAAGGTGTATATCTTGTTGTAAATTTCTTATGAATTCCATGCTCCCTGCAAAATCGAAAGAAGTCATTTGATATGTATTCACCACCTCTGTCAGTCCTAAGGACTTTGATGTAGTGTCCACTTTGCTTCTCAATAAGAGCCTTGTATTGGTGAAAGTGCTCAAACACTTCACTTTTCTGTTTTAGGAGATAGACCCATGTCTTCCTTGTGTAGTCATCTATGAATGTCAATACATAGTGGTTGCCACCAATTGATGGTGTTTGCATTGGTCCACATAAATCTGAGTGGAAAATCTCCAAAGGTGCCTTTGCCCTTATTGACTTTCCTATTGGAAATGTCTCTCTATGTTTCTTGCCCAAGATACATCCTTCACATAGGTTCTCTGACTTTTCTATGAGTGGTAATCCCTTCACCATGCCTTTCCTATGCAGTGAATTCAAACCTCCAAGGTTGATATGTTCAAATATCAAATGCCATAACTAGTTTTCATCTTTGAGTTTTGCTTGAAATTTTACTTGTGTGACAGCTGCATCTTTTCTTCCATCCTCTTGTGATTTCACTGATAGTTGTTCTTGTGCACCTTCTTCTTTCAAATCTGATCTTATCTTTAGGGCAAACATTCTATTGTTTGTCATATGAACCTTTGCAATCAACTTTCTTCTTGGAGGCCTATCCAAAATTGTGCACACATCATTTTTGAAGAAGACATTGTAGCCTTTTGCATGAGTTGTCCAATGCTTATGAGGTTATGCTTCAAACCGGGGACAAAGTAAACATCTTAGATGTACTTCTTCTCCCCCTTATTTGTTAGGATAATAACTCACTTTTCACATGACAGAGACTTTGCTATTAGTCCCTAATGTCACTTCAGATTTCACACTTTCATCTAGATTGGGAAACATTTCTATGTTTCTTGACATGTGATTGCTACACCCTGAACCTAGATACCATATATCACTTTGTTTTTCTTGGGCTACATTACAAGCTAAAAACATGCTATCATGGTTCTGATTTTCTTTTATGAAATTTACACTTGGTTTGTTACTAATGTCATACTTCTTCTTTCTACATTCATTTTCATAATGACCATACTTCTTACAGTGATGACATTGAACTTGAGATTTATCATACCTATCACCTTGTGCTTGATTTTGGCTTGGGCCTTGACTTGGATTTTGATTGCTGCCCCTTCCACTTGAGCTTGAAGGGATGCTTCTTCCACCTTTGTGTGGGCTTCTTCCTCTTCCTCTATCATATGATCTTCCTCTGCCTCGACCTTGACCAAAGGAAACTTGTGTCTTGAAGGCATGCTCCAATGAAGAGCTTGTTTCTGTATTCAGTCTATGTTCATGAGAAATCAATGATGCATGAATCTCATCCATTGAGAACTGTGAGAGATCCTTTGTCTCTTCTATGGCCACAACAATGGCATCAAACCTTGCTGGTAGGATTCTCAAAACTTTCTCAACTATTCTCCTTTCTTCAAGTGTCTCACCATGAGACCTGATTTGAGTAACTAACCCAATTACATGTGTAAAAATGAGTCCACATTCTCAAACTCTTTCATACAAAGTGTTTCAAAGTCTCTTATCAACATTTGCAACTTTGTTGTCTTGACTTTTTCCATGCCTTGGTAGGTTTTCTGGAACGTGTCCCATGATTGCTTGGACTTCGTTGTTGCTGCAACTCTTGGGAAAATAATTTAATGAACTGCTTGGAAAATATAGAACAGGGATTCAAATCCTTCTTCCTATTGTCCCTTAACAAATCTCTTTCTGCTTGAGATAAGGCATTGTATGCTGCTACATCTGCTGGTTCTTAAAAACCATTTTCCACCAAATCCCAAATGTTTTGAGATGAAAACAGGGCCTTCATTGTAATAGCCCAAAAATCATAATTTTTTCAATTAAACTGAGGTATTTGAGGATTAGACAAGCTTGTGCTTGATGTTTCCATTTCTGAGTGTAAAAAAATACTTGCATTGTATGCTACTGCATCTGCTGGTTCTTAAAAACCATTTTCCACCAAATCCCAAATGTCTTGAGATGAAAATAGGGCCTTCATTTTAATAGTCCAATAGTCATAATTTTTGCCATTAAATAGAGGCTAAATAAAACACATGAAATAACTCATGAAAAAACAAAGTAAAAGCAAAAAGTTGCGATAAATCTACTTGTGAAAGATTAATACCATAATGCAACAAGCCACACTTTATATTATATGTGAAAACATAAGAAAATAGATTCACGTGATAAATGGAGGCTGCAGCTCCAAGTGAAAAACACAACAAACCTACAACGATTTACACATCAATGGGGTTACGGAGTAAACTTCTGTAAAACTGGTTTTTACGCGCCCACCAATATTTCCTCCATGATTTTCTCCTCTGCAGCTCCAAGTGAAAAACACAACAAACTTACCACGATTTACGCATCACTGGGGTTGCGGAGTAAACTTCTGTAAAACTAGTTTTTCCTCCACGATTTTCTCATCACTACCTCACAGACTCTCACTCTCTAACTTGCCCAACATTACAAATGAATTTTACATACATATTTATCTCAACATGCAAATTTTACATTAATACATGAAAGAGCAAATAATCAATATGCAACATGGGCAATTTTACATAATAATTGGTTTTTTGAACTTGCAGGTGTTGTGGAGTGTGGGAAATAGTCGTGGAGTGAATGCTTGCCCATACTTATTCAATAAGCTTAAATGTATTAACTTCTATGATGTGTTGCAGAATGTTACACGTTGTACTTCCTCCGTACTTCTTCTCTGACTCCTTGTGCAATGGTTGATTGGGAAGGCATGGTGTTTGTAGGTGTGTTTAAGGCGGTGGTTGGGATTATTATTTCCAACATAGTAGACCCCCGATTCTAACTTAAATAGGTATTATAACTTTTTACAGTTTAAATATGAAATTCCATGTCATTTTGACAAGTTATCCTTTTATAACACACATCAAACCTAACGTGAAAACTTTTTTTCCAACTCGCAAATACTTTCTAAAACTTAAAATACATCCTATAGGATGTCAAATTCCAGGCTTGGTAATGAGAAGTATATACATGAATCTAATCATAATAGGAAGTATAACAATATTTAGTTGAAATCAAATAGAGAGATAACAACCTTTCTCATAATCAATGTGTGAAATTGTAGTTGAATATGCACAGGTTGGATTTAAATAACAAACAATGAACATTATATAAAAATAAGAAAGAAAATTAATATCCAAAAGAATTCATAGATGGTGTAGAATATAATTTAGTACAATATATTTACTTGGTTGAAATAATGTAGTAGTGATTTTAGTATTTAATCTAGAGAGTTATGAAAATGAATTGAAGAAAATTGTCACCTAGTCTTAGCTTTTTTTTGAGTTGATACAAAAATTTTCTATTAATAGCAAGAAGGATTACATTGAGTACATATAGTTAACATCATACTAATAGAACTCACCTGAGAGATCATTCCTCCAACCAGGTATGACATACTAGGCACATTTTCAACCTTTAAACATATATGAAAACTGTGGTGCTAGAGAAGCTATGGACACAATATAAGACCTAGAAGTTGACACCTTACTATATATAAAACCAAGAAGTTAACTCCTTAATACGTCCATGTTCCATTGCCAATTTTGGTTGACAAGGATCATTTCACTATAACAAAGTTTCCTAATGAGGTTGTCGAGGGCACCACCCATAGTTCCATGGAGTGAGGCCAACAGAGCAAGACCAAAATTGATCCATCCAAAGTTCCATGGAGCGAGGTTGAGAGAGAAAGAAAAAAAATGATCCTTCCATTCATTCATCAGTTTGAGATAATAACTGGAGAGAGGACCGAAGGGTTAGCAGAAGGAGTGACAATAGCAAGAGGAGCTGGATATCCAGAGGTGCATTAATAACTATATATAGGGTCATTGAGCTCCTTTATCTTAGAGTTTGAGTCAAAGAAAACGTATTTCTCAATCCTGCTCAATTGTGACCCAATATCATCCAAGATAAAAAATACATTGTGGAGAAGCCTTTTGATGACATCTTTCCCTGAAAAAAGTTAGTAATTTTCCAGTTTCTCATCTCTAAGAACCATTCACAAGAGGGTATCAATCTGGATGTGCACTCTTGGCGCATGTAGAAAGTGAAGGCTCTTTTTTTTCAGAATTTCCCCAGGTCACGGATCCGCTTGAGTCCATTTTCTCCCACCTCTGAATCAGAAAAGTACAGGTTGTTGCCAAACTCCTTTGATTTAGGGTGGGGGATTTCTCTTCTAACTTCTATAGGAAAAAAATCAAAATATTTTTCCATTGGCTTCCACCCAAATAGTCTATGCCGACATGAAGAAGAAGTGCCTACGCCCCCTCTATGATTTGCCATTCTTTATTTAGGAGGCATGTTTATAGAGGGGTGGGTGAACTTTTGACAAAACAGAACCACACTATAACCAACAGGACACAGGTAGGAACACACCCTCAACTCAACGAATCTCAACAAAGACATAAGGAAGTCATCTCCAAAACCATACCATTGAAGCCCAATACCATTACATTATGGGCTTTCCTGACAGAACTCAATTTGATTCCTCTCAACACAGACTCAACCTAGTAGAACTCTAAGGTATAAACCCCACCTCAAAATAAAACATAGCACAACTACAACACTTCTAATCTTCATAGATATATAATAGAAGAGTTGATTCCAGAAACTCAATGCACCTTGATTTCCTAATAATGTGAGTAACCCAAATCTATAAATATAGGCAACAAAGAATGCCCAACTCTAATAATACCTTACCAAACTAAATGGGAAGTTGCATCCATTAAAACAATACAAAGAAACCACTTGGATACCAAACTCCACACACTATGATAGGGAACTTAAAGGAAATACCTATAGAATCAAGCCCTTGGAGCGTCAAGGAGGGTAAAACAACCACCAATTCTAAGGTTAACCCACATGTTGTATTATGTAGAAACCAAATGAAAAACATTGACCCTCGTCGGTGCATACAATGGACTTAATGAAAAATTGGTCTAGGGAAATAAATAAACAACCTTAGCAACCTGAGAAGACCTTAATTGAGAACCAAAAGCAGACAAGTGAAGAGACAACTTCCCCACCACCATAGATAACATCATAGTGTCCTCACCCTGCCATAAATCCCATGCTTATATAATGGGAGAACAAAGATTGATATCCTAAGGAAACAAAGCTTTTACCGGAGCACGATAGGTCTAGGAAAGGAAAAGTATGAAACCTAACACACATTTTAACACAAACAATCATTCACTTTCTCATGTGCTCATCAATGAGCACACTGATCCCTTCGTCACGCTCCCCAAAGACATGAGCCAATCCTTCCATAGATGCCACGTTCATTTGAACTGAAAAATTCAAAAAAATCGTGTGCACATTAACACCGTACCTCCTCCTAATTGCAACCATCTTTGATCATTTAAGGTGAAGAGAAAAGGGTTGGAGACCCCAACCATATGATCAGTTTCCATGACACACGTGGATGAGGGGTGGAAAAGTGTTAGGCCTGGCACACAAATTGAAGATCGATCTCTAGACCCGCACCCTCATCATGGAGATGGATTAATGTGTGTGATGACAAAGAGCATTAAAGATACCCCCATCGAGAAGTCACCTATTCTTAGTTAACTGGCCATGTGGTTAATTGTCCTATGTGAGTGAAGATTAATAAAACTCAAACATGCACTGGTAGAGTTCCCTCTTGATATAATGACTCGATTGGCATGTATGACTCCACTCATTAATATAACTAGAATACAATTAAGTGTATGTCAATATTAACTAACCAATAAATATAATTATTTTTATTGATTATTATATACAACAATATTTTATTATTAAAAATTATAAAATTAAAAGCTAGACGATAAAGTTATAATAAATAATTAAGCCTTCATCATATTCCTTTTTATGTTCACTTGCCATCTCCCTTTTCGATGTCCACTTACAAGTAGACATCTACATATATTTTTCTATTGAAATGATGTTTGAGAGTTGGAACATGGCCCTCGTCTTAATAGGGAGCTTTCTATCTCACAAAGTAGTGAAGGATTTTGAATAAGCCACAACTACATGCCGCAAATTATGAGAGCATGCTTCCACAAAAAGGGAGAAAGTTTTTCAAGAATAAAAAGATGTATTCTTATTTACTTAAAATCTAAGAGATTTTTACTACTGAGATGTTTACAAAATGGAATGCAAGGGGAAAACCCCACACCTTCGTTCTCAATGCACTTGTACAATGGTTAGGCCAAAAGGATTTATTGTTATTTCCAACTCATCAATCAATTGATACATGAATTGTTTAACATTTTATGCCATTGATCTATTGATATTCCTACCCACGCAATCCAAGTCATGGGATTTCCATGAAATTATTTTTATGTGACTTTCAGTGACATGGTCAATGGCAGAGTATCCCTCGGATTATCAAGTTATCACAGATTTCAGTGTTGGAAATAGTAATTACTCCCACAAGAAGATCTATCAAGATACAAATTGAGTGATGCATGAAGAGATAGCGGAATTAAGTGCATTCCATATTTAGAGTGTGAGTTAATTGAGAGTTAGGTTGAATTTAGCCTATATTTGGAGAAGTCCAAATTTAGTGTGTGTGCACATGTTGAATTTATTTTGTGAGAGTCATTAGATGAAAAGCATAAATACCCATGATGGGTTCATCGTAATCAAGTCAAACCAACTTTGTGTGATCAATAGAAGAGTTGAAGCTCTGTTATTGTGTGTGTGAATTTTATGTTATTTTGTGCCTTTCAAAATGGTGTATATTGATCTAATACCACCTCCTATGTTTACTAGTAAGTATTTTGATTTTTGGGTTATCAAAATGATAAATTTTCTTTGAGCTAAAGAGTTAATTGAGTACCATTCTAATAACCCATTTGGTGAAGTATGTGACACTTTAGCATAGAATTTTATAAAACAGACATTGAATGCGAGACTTTTGTGCAAGGTAGAAAAAGCTACAATTTCTATGGAAGAATGAAAGATCCTGGAAGAAGAATTTGGTGCAAGGGGGAGTGACATGCAGTAGCGAGATGTGTCAGAATTTGTTGAGTCAGTAGCAGATCTTAGAGTAGATGAGGAGGAATATGTTCTGAGAAGACAATAAAGCTTGGAGAATCCCACTCAAAAGTGGATGATGGTTGTGAGGACCATAAAATTGAAACCCATTATATAGGCATGCATATGGATTAAGAAGATGTAACAAAGATTGCAAAGAAAGAAATTGAAGCCTTTGTGCATGAAACAGAGCAAGAGCATATAAATTCTCAAAGGACTCCATTGTAACGTGGATGGTGCAAATGATGGCGAATCCAATTGGGATGAAACAAGTGTGGATGATGACTACAAAATGAGATTTGAATTGGGGAATCCAGTCAGAGCTGATGAATCTAATGAAGAATTGAAGGTTGAAGCTGCCACTATAGAAACAAGATATGAATTAGTTGGAATTGCTCATGAAGCAGTATGTGATCTAAACATAGTTGATGATTAAGAAGAGGATAAAGTGATTGAAGAGTTTTTGATGAGAATATCCACTGACTGCATAATAGGGGAAGACAACCTCCATGTAGTGGAAAAGAAGGTAGAGAAGGAAGAGGTAGAGAATGCAACTCTCATTGAAGAGCATAACAAAGATGTTTTTAAGATTGTTTTTGAATATGCAAGTGTTCAAAATAGCATGGGAGCAAAAGTTGAAAACAAAGTTGCTAATAAGTTTGATGCATATTTGAAGCTCATCGAATAATGGATTCAGAAGCCAATTGAACAAATTGATGAGAGTCTTAAAGTAATGACTGTAATAAAATAATTAAATGAAGTGGTGA
Organism: Pinus tabuliformis; assembly: GCA_031772625.1. Classification (NCBI taxonomy): domain Eukaryota; kingdom Viridiplantae; phylum Streptophyta; class Pinopsida; order Pinales; family Pinaceae; genus Pinus; species Pinus tabuliformis. The sequence goes on along the minus strand of CM062809.1, from coordinate 1,305,386,218 downwards.
ATGAGAAAAATGAGCATGATTATGATTTTACATATAAGCCTAATGATGATCTTGATTGTGCAGACTACACGCAAAAAGAAGTAGTACTTTATGATGAAAGTGAAGACAATGACATGGAAGTTTCTCAAAACAAGGAAGAATGCATTAAAACCATTTTTCAGCGATGGAAGAGATAAGATTCTACTATCAAGAAGTATGGTAGAAAGGAAGTCATAAATATGAAGCATAAGAAGTAGAACAAAGAAATTAGTTTGATGATGAAGAGTTGTGGCAACAGTTCATAGTTGAATGAATCTTTGAAGAGAAAGTTGCACAAGATAGGATCATATTGCTTTTCAACACAAATTCTAGACAAGTCAAAGAAACATTGCAACAAAAACAAGTAAATAAATATGGAGCCTACAACAAGAACATGCAACAGAGAATGAAGCAATTTCAATGATATAGAATCTCGAAGAAACGAAAAAAGAAGAAGCAAATTTCTCGAAGTTTTGAGTCATTATAAGCCTATCTGAGACATAGACCAACAGACGTGTTTGAGTGATGATTGATTCAATCTCTATTGTAAGCCTAGGAAGCATAGTTGAATCATGTTGGGTCATGTTTGAGTTATGTTGATTCATGTGGTTGTAATTAAGGGGGAGTGTTGAAAATAGTAATTATTCCCACATGAAGATCTAGCAGGATCCAAGTCGAGTGATGCATGAAGACATAAATTGAGTTAAGTGCAGTCCAAATTTAAAGTGTGAGTTAATTGAGAGTCAGATTGAGTTCAATCTATATTATGAGAAGTCCAAATTTAATATGTGTGTGCATGTTGAAGCTATTTTGTGAGAGTCACTCGCTGAAAAACATAAATACCCCATAATGAGTTCATTGTAATCAAGTTAAATCTAGTTTATGTGATCAATATAAGAGAAATAATTCATATTATTTGTTTATTTGTGTGTGTGTCAATTTTGTATTTCTCCTCTATGCCTTTCCAACATTTAAAATCTTGCATGTTCACGTTAAAAGTAGATCTATCAAGCCTGTGTGTTTTGGGCCTTCACTAATTCTACTTCGAAAACAGTATGAGCTCATTTTTTTCATTTTGCTGGTCACTTCTTAACACGTTGAGAGACATTGCAGATTGTAGGGCATCCAGCGGTATAAAGTTGTTTTTAGCAAAGGTGAGATAACATCGACAAAGAGGCATGGTTGACTTACCAAAAGATTGTTTTTTTTCTTGAAATCTAATGTAACTTTCGTTCTACTAATGCATCTTTCATTCTGCAGTGACATAGAAACTCCCTCAAATTTGCATGACTCTCCTTATGTCACAACAAGCTTTGCATTCTCGAAGGCAGGCGTTCTGTCTCCACCCATTAAATTGATTAATACTACTTGTTATAGATAATGGAGAATATCATAGAATAGTGAATTGGTTCATGGTACCTCAAGATAGGAATTAGTTTCTATTTGTTAGGGTATGGTTCTAACTTCCCTAATGTGTGATGTACATTGAGAATGTAGAGCGTTCTGCAGAGCCAAACTCTCTTTAGTAGAGCTTACCAGTGGTTGTTTTTGATTAATTCAAACATCACTTCAGAGCGATAGGGCTAAGAAACCTGTTCACTGAGTGAAGGATTTGAAAGGCGCGCCTGAGGAGAAATCACTGCATGGTTTGGGCGAAAAATCGCGTCGATCCCATAGTGAGACTTCCCACATTTTTATTTTGGATGACTGTCGCAAATCCGTGTTGGATAATCGTGCCGACTGTCGCGAATCCTTGTTGGCTAATCATGTCGACTATGGCTGCACGTCTCTATTTGGGAATTGGCTGTGGTAACAAGCTATGGGATCAAACAGTGTTGTAGACCATTTGGAGGAGGCTCCATAGTGGAGGCATGAGACTTGCAAGATGGCTGCGTGGAGTAAGCCAGAAGGAGGTCGAGGTTGCTACAGACTTGTGGAGGAATATCCATGTGGAGGAACATCCGTGTGGAGCGTGAGCAAGGTAGTAAAGATTGTCGTGTAGGCCGCAAGAGCTAGTAGCATGGAGGAGCGTGGATTGACTGATATGCTATTTTTCTTCATCACTGCTATGTATTGGCGTGAATCACAGCAAGCGATCAGCCTCAGAAGGAATCCACGAGTAGAACCAAGACTCATGGAGATCACAAACACTATATTTGACATAGATATGGGGTAGATCTAACATATATTTTTTTACCTGTCAAGATTTTTTTTAATTGCCAAGATGAATAATCAAATGATTGAAGCATACTTGAATGTGCATAACAAGCTCAATGGCTCCAATTATGCGAATTGGAATTTCAAGATGCAGACTTTGCTAGAAGTGCAGAGTGCTTGAACGATTGCAAATGGGGATGAGAAGAAGATAGTTGCTGGATTAGCATCGATCCCAGATTGGGAGAAGCGAGAAGGTAAAGCAAGGATGCTGTTGAAGATGTCAGTGAAAAACTGCATCATACCACATATCAGAGAATGTAAATGAGTAAGCGAAATTTGGGGAATATTGAAGGATTTGTATGAGATCAGGAATACAAATCGTCTTCTGTTCCTGAAGGGAAAGATCTTATCCCTGAAGGTGTAGTAGAATGAAATAGTTGTTGCCTTCATAGCGAGGATCAAATATCTGAAGAACAAATTGGTAGACATTGGTGATACAGTTGCAGATATAGATCTAGTAACCATTACCTTGAATGGTGTGATCGATGACTACCAAATGTTTATCACTGGGATAAATGTGAAAGAGAAGATCACAAATTTTGAAGAAGTGATAGGAATATTAATGCAAGAAGAAGAAAGAAGTTTGACTCTAAAGCCCAAGAGTGCCGATCTTGTGTTGATGGAAAAAAAGAACGCCTTCAAAGGAAAATGCAATCCGCAACAACAAAACGGAGGAAACTCACAAAAAAGACCAAATCAGACTCAAGGTATGCATCCAAATAGAAACAAATCTGAAATAAAATGTTTTTATTGCGGAAAACTTGGTCATATAGCTAAGGAGTGCAGGAATAAGAAATATCATGAACAACAACAGAAGCAGAAATGACATGCAGGTCATATCACAAATCATAATCATGAGCAAAAGTTCAGATTGTTCATGGCAGATTTTGATGAGAATGTTGATGCAGACATCTAGTATGTATATTCGGGAGCATCAACACATATGACCGGGAACAAGTAATGGTTCAAATATTTTAAATAAATCAACGATGGAGCACAAATCTACGTAGGTGATGATAAAAGTCATCAGATCAAAGGGTGTGGAAAAAGTTCTGTCATTTTACCTAATGTCACTGTAAGATAAATTCATAATGTCATGTATGTGCCCGATGTAATGAAGAACTTGATTTCTGTATCCATGATTACAGATCATGATCTCAAAGTTGAATTTTTTAAATCTAACTCTTATATTAAATATTTGTTGGATGGTATGAAGACTATTGCTACAGGATTTCGAACAGGAGGTCTGTACAAATTGGATGTAAAACTAGCACCAGTTCGAGTTTTGACAGCAATGAGTTTGACTACAAAAGAGTTGTGGCATCAGATATTTGATCATATCAATTACAATGATTTGTTGTTACTTCAGAAAAAGGAAATGGTAAGAGATATTCCTATGTTAAAACAAGTGCATAATTATTGTGATGCTTGTACATTAGGAAAGATTCATAGAGAGGAATTCCCTGTTCGAGTAGAGAAGAAACAGAGAGACATACTTGAATTAGTGCACACATATCTTTGTGGACCCATGCAAACAAAGTCATTAGGAGGTGCACTGTATTTTTTACTGTTTATTGATGACTACACAAAGTTTTCTTGGGTATATTTTTTGAGTAAGAAAAGTCACACATTTGAATACTTTAAGCAATTTAGAAACATGATTGAAAAGCAAACAAGGAAGCATATAAAAATTCTCTGCTTCGATCAAGGGGGAGAATACAGGAACGATGAGCTTATCAAGTATTGTAAAGACCATGGGATATTATAGAAATTCACAATACCCCATACTCCTCAGCAGAATGGAGTAACAGAAAGAAAGAACAGAACACCGGTGGAATGTGCTAGGAGCATGTTGAAAGGTAAGGATCTTTCGAATGGTTTTTGGGCCGAAGCATTGAATACTGCAGTTTATTTGAAAAATAGGAGTCTTACAAAGAGTCTTAATTTTTTAAAACTCCTTATGAAGCATTATATGGATTTAAGCCTACAGTAAAACAGTTAAGAGTGTTCGGGTCTAAAGCATTTGCCCATATTCCAAAGGAAGACAGAAGAAAACTAGATTTAAAAGCCATCACATGTACCTTTATAGGGTATTGTTCAAAATATAAAGATTATAGATTATTTAATCCCTCTACTCATAAGATTTTTGTTAGTAGAGATGTCATATTCCATGACCAGGATCATGAAGAATCTGATAAGCGCAATGAGGAATGGGATATCCCATTCTTGGTGGAAGAAAGTGAAGAAACATGAAACAACCAGGATCAGCAGACAAAGACAGAAGAAGAGAATTTAGATGCAACAATCAAGCCGAGTCCAGCAGAATAGGCCAGAAGCTACACCAACGCTCAAAAGATCAGGTAGGCAGACTCAATTTCCTGTTAGATACAGGGAAAATACTTTTATAACTAGTATGATGAATGTTGTTGAACCTTCTAGTTATAAGGAAGAAAATGAATGTAGTGAATGGAAAACAACTATGGAACAAGAATATGAATCTATAATCAGGAACAACACTTGGGAGCTCGTTGAACTTCCTAAAGGGAAACAAACCATAGGTTGCAAATAGTTGTATAAATCAAAGATTAATGCAGATGGAACCATAGATATATTAAAATCTAGATTGGTAGCAAAGGGGTATTCACTAAAAGAAGGCATTGACTATGAAGAAACCTTCGCCCCTGTAGCTAAACTAAATACCATTAGAATGTCGATTGCTTTAGCTACTAAGGAACATTGGATGATTCACCAACTAGATGTAAAGTCTGCATTTTTAAATGGATAATTGAAAGAGGAGGTTTATTTAGAGCAACCTGAGGGGTTTGTTCAGAAAGGGAAAGAACATTTAGTCTGTAGATTAAAGAAAGCTCTTTATGGACTAAAGCAAGCACCCAGGTCCTAGTATGAAAATATTGATTCGTTTTTTTTGCAACTTGGCTACAACAGAAGTAAAAACGACCCAAATCTGTATAGCATGAAATATGAACATGGGCACATAGTGTTGATTTATTTGTATGTAGATGATTTAATTATTATAGGTGATGTTATTTCTCTAATCAAAGAAATCAAGCAACAAATGTCACAGGTGTTTGAAATGAAAGACCTTGGTGAATTAAGATATTGTTTGGGTCTTGAGATCTGGAGAGATTAGGGACAAACTTTTTTGTCCTAGGGTAAGTATGTCAAAGATCTACTAGAAATATTCATAATGGATTAGTGTAAGGCTGCAGCAGTACCATTACAGCAGAACATTAAACTTCAAAGTGAGGATGGCTCTAAAGAGGTAGATGCGACACTTTACAGACAACTGGTTAGGAGCCTAATCTACCTTACCACTACTAGACCTAATTTGGCTTATGCAGTCAGTGTGCTAAGAAAATACATGTCCAAGCCACTTGAGAATCATTGGAATGTAGAAAAATGTGTACTAAGGTATCTACAAGGTACTGTAGACTATGCTATTATTTATACTGATTCCTCTGATGTTAGATTGAGAATATTTACAGATTCTGGTTGGGCTAGAAATGTAGACGATCGCAGATCTATAATAGGTTATGCATTCAGCATTGGATTCGGGGTGATTACATGGAGCAACAAGAAACAAAACACAATTTCCTTGTCTTCAAGAAAAGCAGAGTATCAACCTATGTGTGCAGCAATGTGTGAGGCAATTTGGTTGTGGAGACTTCTCCAGGATGTTAGGGAAGAACAAAAATATGCAACAACAATCAGATGTGACAATCAGAGTTCAATCAAACTTTCTAATAATCCAGTGTTTCACAAGAACACTAAACACATTGATACACAATTCCACTTTGTCAGGGAGAAAGTGGAATCAAAGAAATCCATCTTGTATATTGTAATACATGTGATAATGTTGCAGAAATTTTCACTAAGTCTCTTGGCAAAATTAAGTTTGAAATGTTTAGGGAGATCTTAGGCATATTTGTAAACCCCTTCTCCATTAAGGGGGAGTGTTTGAGATAATGGAGAATATCCTAGAATAGTGAATTGGTTCATGGTACCTCAGGATAGGAATTAGTTTCTATTTCTTAGGGTATGGTTCTAACTTCCGTAAAAACATGATTACTATATAATGTGTGATGTACATTGAGTATGTAGAGCGTTCTGTAGAGCCAAACTCTCCTGGTTCAGACTCTCTTTCGTATAGTTGACCAGTGGTTTTTTTTTATTAATTTAAACATCGCTTTTTAACTCTACTTTGATGAAATTTTAATACTGGGTGACATTGTTAGATATTATTACTCTTGCTAATTGAGAAATCGATGAATAATGTATGATTTTCAAGGTCAATTGTTAGTCAGATTCAATTAAATTTCATTATATATGAATTTTCTCATTGTAAAGGTTACAAAAGCCTTGAGTTATCTATTGTTTTTATCATTGCAAATCTAGCTTGAGATAGATCTTTATAGAATGTGCATGAAGGATTTTTTTAGAAATTTTTTTGTTTATTTTATATTTTATATTTCATTTTTTGGAAAGTTTATGTTTATTTTTTTGTATTTTATATTTTGAAGAGGTTTGTGGTTACAACAAAACCTATACTTGTGAGTAAACTTTCCAAACCGGTAACTAGGATCTCCATAGTGAAAATTATGGATTGCATAGAGATGTGGTGATTCTTCCAACGCCCCTTCTCACACGGAAATTATGGATTGCATAGCGATGCAGTGATTCTTCCAACACCCCCTTTGAGATGTAGCTCAGGGAAATCTTAACATCCAACTCTTAATACCATGTAAAATTATTAGAGCACAAATAAAAATCTAATTGAAGAATAATTACACAAACTTGCAATAATTGAAAAAGAAAATTGAAAAAATGAATCAATTCCATTACTTAATATTAATTTGAGAATAAATACACAAAGCAACTTAAACTTAATTGTACATGTAATAACTAAGACTAATTAAAGTTACCTAAAGCTATGCCTTATGTTATGTTAATGTGCACATGCACCACATTAAAGTTAATTATTTAAAACCAATGGCACACCACATATAAGCACTACATTTAACTAACTGTAATTAAGTACACATCATATAAAAACTATAATTTAATCAAAACTAATTAAAATTAACCAAATACATGTGTACCAATGCATTTCATTCTTAAAATAACGGATGCATCACTGCACTATTGTGATTCATTTCATTTCATAATGTTAGAGGCCAAGGTGTGCAGCAATTAAATAGACAATATACACAGCAAATAAATCATGCACAGGAAACACAGAGGTTTAACGTGGTTCACCCAACCAATCTGGGCTACGTCCACCAAACATAGGCATCGGCAATCTTTATTAATCAAACAGGAGATTACATAAATCAATTCCTCACAAACTCTCACCACACTCAAACCATCCGTATGGATACCTATTTTATAGCAAGGAGAATCTAACTGCCTCATAAATCCTCTCACATCAAATTTAGGATGCATTAACTCTCTCCCAACAACCTGGAGCTAATCTAGCAACAAATTCCTATTGTTGTCACACACTGAGATTTTTGCCTATTTTATTTAAAACAGAAAATCTCAACAATCTCCACCTTGACAACAATTAGCCTGATGCCCTGTTTGTTTATTATTTTATCTTTTCTGCAAGCCAAGAGAAGCCAAACACCAGTGTAGCTTCTCTAACAAAACTGGTTTCATGAACATGTCTGCACAATTCTCCTTTGTATGCACCTTTTCAAGAGAGACTCCCCTTTTAGTGATAACCTGTCTTACAAAATGGTACTTGATCTGTATATGCTTTGATTTACTATGATAGGCCAGATTCTTAGCCAAATGTATTGCACTTTAACTGTCACAAAATAACTTGATGTTGTCCTGCAACCTACCAAATTCACCAAACAAACCTTTCAACCAAATCGCTTCTTTGCAAGCATGAGAAGCAACAATGTATTCTGCTTCAGTAGTGGATAAAGCAACAATGTTTTGTAGCTTTGACATCCAGCTAATAGCTCCACCTGCAAGAGTAAAGACATACCCTGATGTTGACCTTCTCTTATCCAAATCACCTGCAAAATCAGAATCAACATATCCGCAAACAAATTCACTACTCTTATTGTAAGTGATACAATAACTACTTGTGCCTCTCAAATACCGAAGCACCCACTTCACTGCTGACCAGTGTTCTTTACCAGGATTTTCCATATACCTACTGACAACCCCAACTGCATGTGAAATATCTAGTCACGTACACACCATCGCATACATTAAACACCCTACTACATTAGCATATGGAATTCGAGACATAAATTCCTTTTCTTCATCTGAATTAGGACATAAACTCGAAGAAAGCTTGAAATGGGAAGCCAAAGGGACTGACACAGGCTTCACATTATTCATACCAAACCTCAAAAGTATTTTCTCAATATACTTTTTTTGTGATAGCCATAGCTTACCATTGCTCCTGTCTCTGAAAATCTCCATGCCCAAAATCTGTCTTGCTACTCCTAGATCTTTCATATCAAATGTCCTTGCCATCCGAGCCTTCAATCTGTTGATTTCTTCTATGCTTTTGCTTGCTAAAAGCATATCGTCAACATACAATATCAAGATAATGAATATGCCATTATTTAACTCTTTAAAATAAACACAATGATCATATTCACTTCTAACATATTTTTGACTCAACATGAAAGAATCAAACTTCTTATACCACTGTCGAGGCGACTGCTTCAGGCCATATAATGACTTCTTGAGCCTGCAGACAAATTTCTCATTGCGATGCTGAACAAACCCTTCTGGTTGTTCCGTATAAATTTCCTCATCTAAGTCTCCATGTAGAAATGCAGTCTTAACATCTAATTGCTGCAACTCTAAATCAAGCAAAGCCACTAATGCTAACACAATTCTAATTGAAACAATTTTAACGACTGGTGAAAAAATCTCATGAAAGTCAATGCCGGCTTTATGAGAAAACCCTTTTGCAACCAGCCTCACTTTGTACCTGTCTTCCGTATCATTCACACCTTGTTTCAGCTTGAAAACCCATTTACACCCCACAGTTTTTCTGTCTTTCGGAAGCTCAACCAGATCCCATGTGCCATTCTTACCTAAGGCCATCATTTCGTCCTTCATGACTTCTTTCCACTTGCCACTTTTCGAACCTTCTATTGCTTCCTGATAGCACAGAGGTTCATCGTCATTAGCAGTAAATGCAACAGAAGTGACATAATCATCATACCTTCTCAGTGGCCGTTTGATTCTTGTCGACCTCCTTAAGGATGTTTCTGGCGCTTCCTCGATTGGCTGACTACCATCTGTAGGAACTTCTTGACGATCAGTATCTGAGACCTGTTCATGATCTATACCTGAACCCTGTTCATGTTCTGATTCTAAAACTTGTTCATGACTAGTATCTGAACTATGGTCATCATGACTATCATTAGCAATGCTATCAAACTGAATGTGTTGAAAGTCAGATACAACATCCTGTTTCAATCTACTATCTACATCTAACTGTACAAGAGAGGATTCATTAAACTTTACATCTCTGTTGATGATGATTTTACGGGTAGTAGGATCCCACAATCTATATCCCTTTGTTCCAACACCATACCCAAAAAAGATATACCTTTTAGACTGTGGATCTAATTTAGTTCGTTGATGTTTAGGCACTAGAGCATATGCATCACAACCAAACACTCTGAGTTTAGAATAGTCACAAGGGTGACCTTTCCATACCTCTTGGGGAATCTTGCAGCCTATCGCCATCGATGGATATCGGTTTATCACATAACAAGCTGTTGCCACCGCTTCCGTCCACAACTCCTTTTGCAACCCAGCGTTACTCAGCATACTCCTTGTTCTCTCTAGAAGAGTCTGATTCATGCGTTCAAAAACTCCATTTTGCTGAGGAGTATAAACCGTGGTCTTATGTCTCTCGATCCCTGCATCCTTGCAATAGCTGTCAAATGCCTTAGAAGTAAACTCACCACCATTGTCAGTTCTTAAACATTTTATTGTTCTACCAGTGTTGTTTTCTACCAATGCTCTAAACTGCTTGAAAACTGAAAAAGCATCAGACTTCCTTTTCAACATGTAGACCCACACTTTCCTAGAAAAGTCATCAATAAATGATACAAAATAAGACGAGCCACCATATGAGGTTGAAGGAGCTGGACCCCAAACATCTGAATGGATATAATCAAGTATGCCTTTACTAGTATGTTTGCCTGTTTTAAATTTTTGCTTACTTTGTTTTCCAAACAGACAATGCTTACAGAAATCTAACTTTTCAGACTTTAGATTTGGAAGTAACTTGCGATCAGTGAAAATTTTTAACCCTCTTTCACTCATATGCCCCAATCTTTGATGCCACAAGTGAATGGAACTACTGTCATGTTCAGACACCGTAGACACAAAATCTGACCCTGTACTTCCTTCTAACTGAAATAGATTTCCTACCTTCTTAGCTTTCATAACTAGTAAAATACCTTTGTAAATTTCATTACTCCACCTTGAATTACAGTTTTATATCCATTTGAATCAAGTGCTCCTAATGAAATAAAAATTTTCCTTAAATCTGGTACATGCCTCACATCAGTTAACATTTTAGTTGTCCCATCAAACATTTGCAGTTGTATACTCCCAATTCCCACAATATGTTGGAAATAATACTGAGAGGGGGGGTGAATCAGTATTATCAGATCATTAAAACTTTTTCAATGCTCAAAAACATATACGCTACTTCAGTTAAGTGAACCCGCGTGTACACGCTGCTGTGTCTAAAGAAACTAGCGTATATCCAGAAATCTTATGATTCAGTTAGCTTATCTTCAGTAAATGCATCAGAACATTATTAACCATATTAACAGTAAACAGGTGCAGTATAACAGAACAGAACATCACACAAGAGCCACACACATGAACACAAAGATATAAGGTGGAAACCCAATGTGGGTGAAAACCACCTGCTGCAAGTCATCTCAATCTTCTTCTTAATAAGAAAATCCTTTTACAATATTTGTACTGGTGCAGTCTTATACCAGTACGGGAGCTACAACCCCCTTTGCTCTTGTACTAGCCTATCCATTTACTAGTACGCAGGCTGCTACCTGCTACAATGCTCCAAAGATCTCCTTTAGCTTTTGTACTAGCTTAGATACTAGTACGTAGGTGCTTGCCTACAATCTTCTCACCTCCAGGTACCACGTTTCATCAATTTTCAGACTGGATACACTGAAGCACAACACATAATCTGTAAGGCCACTTTTCATCCAATTTTCATACTGGACCCATAACTATCATTGAAGCTCAAAACAATCATCAAACTTTGAATCACTGAAACCCTGTTAACAACAGTCACCAGAACACAGAGCAGACACAGAACTCTGTAATAACCATCAGATCCATCTGCAACTTCAAATATTAAGATTTACAATGTATACGCTACTTCGATGAATCAAACCCGCGTGTATACGCGCTTTTATCAAAGCCAACCCGCGTACAGATCTAAAAATAATTTCTATCAACTTGCAGCTGTACCAGACATCAGTCATACTCATAACACTTATATAACTATACATGCGTCAGTATGTAGATCTAGAATAAGCATCATAAAGATAGTTCATTTCAAACCATTTGATCCCGATCTCTCCTTAGATCTAGTTCTCCATCAACCGGTGAGATCTCTCCTTAGCTCAGATCAAGCAATGCATCATCAACCCATAACCCTGCATACTGGATCTAATGCTTCATCAGATATTCAAGACATTTCAGATCCACTTGCCTAATGATTTCCTTCCCTTTATATAGCCTTAGGCCTTGTTCAATACCAAGAGCCAAAACCATAGAAATCCAATACCATCAACTTCAAAACTAGGGATCGACACGCCCGTCGAGACACAATGGTCCGAAACCATAGGCACAACTTCCAAGGACTAACCGCCATGGACCAAAGGTACTTTTCCACATACACGCGCTTTTGCTGAAGCCAACCTGCGTGTACACGCGACTTGGGCTTAACGAACCTGCGTGTATAAACTTTCTCTTCTTCTTATAGTCTGATCATCAATTCCTTACTGCTGACCTTCTGCACTATGATTTGTCATCAGTGTGGTTTGCCATCAAGGACAACACTTGTCTCATAATGCCAACAATCTCCCCCTTTGGACTTGATGGCAAAGCTAACTTGTCACACTTAGAACTATCATCTGATTCCTTTGAGCCATCCTCCATCAGTCACATCTGATATCTCTTCTGAAGATTCACCCAGTTATACATAAGTGAGATATTCTTCTATGAGAGGGTTGCCATCAAGTACAACACATGCATCATAATGCCAACACAATATTACATGTTACATCATTACCCATGTACACAACACCATCATCAATTGATTTATATGACTTAAACCAGTTTTTATGAATACACATGTGGTTTGATGCACCGGAATCTAACAACCAATGTTTACCATGATTTGACACATTAACTGATAATACTTCATCACTCATACCTGAACCAGATGTCGAACCTGTATCTGTCGTATTTGCCTCCTTCTTCTCTGTTGGGGAATCTGCTTTAGAAGTTTGCTGCTGTCGCTTCCAACAGTCCTTCTTTAAATTCCTTGATTTGCCACAAAACCAACACTTTAGCTTACTCTTCTTCCCTTTCGACTTTGAACGTGAGTCGCTCGGCCTACTGGAGCGTCTTTCTTTCGAACGACTTCTAACCATCATAGCTTCTGATGTAGAGGTTTTTGAATGCGACCTTCTCCTTGTTTCTTCCGATAATAAGGATGCAACTACATCATCAAACTCAATAGTTTCTGATGAATTAAGACTTATAGAAGTAACAAAATGATCCCATGACTCGGGTGATGAAAACGAAGACTGGGTGATCTTCATTTTCAGTATTTTTCTACAGGTTCGATCTTGGGCCTGTGGGTTATGGGCCCACGAAGCCTTCTTGGGAAGCTCTAGACCCTCCTTCTTCAATGTCAGACATCTTTTTACTCTTAACCCTACCTTCAAAGTTCAGAACATCCCCCATAAGCGTTACATGAATCAAATTACCTTCTGAAGTAAAGCCATACCCTTTTGATCGCTCCGCAGCATCGAAAGCATAAGCTACGGCCCTGGCTCCGCTGAGGCCATCATATTCCCCCGTTCGCACCGTCATGCTTCTTAAATCCAGCGACCCTGCACCCGTCTCCGTCAAGAACAGCAGCCTCTACCTCAGAAACGCCAGCGGCCTACTGTTGCTCGAAGTCTCCGCGACTCCATACAGCGTTCCATTCTCGCGAAAGACATGAATTTTCCCTCGGTTGCCGATGCCAAGAACGTACCGCATTTTGCCGATCTTCAATCCCACCTTTGGCGTACTCCGTGACCAAAAGGGACAAGCAGAATGAACAATTTCCTTCTGGGTGATTCATATCAGAAAGCCTATCAATCGCTGCCTCACACAACGATATGAGCATGGGAGAAGCTGCAAGCTCCCTGGCATAATTTTGTATTTCCGAGAGCAAATAAGAATGTCGGCATTTGTCTAGACCTTTTGAATCTATTAACTCTATCTCAGGAGGCTCCATTGGATACTGTGTGTTTGCCCTGATAACAAGAGAAGCTTCCACAAACTGTTGTGACAGATCGTCTGCAGTTCGAGGCTTTAGGCTTACTTTCAAATAAGGGGGCATTTCCTGTATGACGCTGCAATCTGTCGCCTCATCATCATCTTCGTCGACTGCAATTTCCGCGCCATGGTTTGTGTGCTCCATTACTCTCCTCAAATTGAATATGAGATTTCCAGGTTTGAGTCTGGTCATATCTCAGTGGCTGCTAAACCGAAACAAAAACTACTTGTGTTTGCTTCAACCGAGACCTTCTCTCCTTTTTTTTTTGCCATGAAAAAAAATAATATAAAAAGATTTTGAGTCTCTGCAGAAATTAAGGCAAAATGCTGGCAAACAATACAGGCAAAAACACACAGACACAAGTTCACATAAAACATTTTTTTCATTATTTACAAACTCAGTTTACAGTGTTAAGGCATTTCAGCCTTAATCCAGATTTCTTTGGCAATCACATTTTGCCCTCTCTCTTACGCACTCACACGTTTTTCCCTTCTTCTTTTTTTGATTTACTCAAGAATCCTACAGTTCTTATTACACATACATTCAGTTTTAACTGATTTTTTTAACTAAAATTAGTTCATTAACCGAATCTTGGCTTGGCTGTCCATGTGGTTGTCCACATGTCTCCTTCTCTAAATTTTTTTCATTGAGGTGTCCAGATGCTCCTGCATTAGACTCCCGAGGTACAAAAATTATGACCTCCTGGTCATATGCTCTCGAGGTACAAAATTATGACCTCCTGGTCATATGCGTTTCTTTCACAATTCGCAATTCTATCCACTGTTTCACTTCGTCAGTGGAACTGCCTTCTGTGAGCTGCAACCAAACCTCTGCAATAGCAAGTCCTCCCTGCTACCAGATGCCCTACCAAGCTTCTCTGCTGAGCTTAGTCCTCTCGGCATCTCCGCGGTTCTCTCCTCTCGAACCCATTGAGCACTCCTGCTCCAGGTTTGCTGCAATCTTCTCACCTTCACAAGCTTACAAATCTTCAACAAAATGTACCTCATCATTCTTCGTACCTCTTTTCTTCACATCCATAAACCCCTTTCCGCAGGAAATCTTTCCCGCTCTGATACCACTTGATGAAAACGAAGACTGGTTGATCTTCATTTTCAGTATTTTTCTACAGGTTCGATCTTGGGACCTGTGGGTTATGGGCCCACGAAGCCTTCTTGGGAAGCTCTAGACCCTCCTTCTTCAATGTCAGACATCTTTTTACTCTTAACCCTACATTCAAAGTTCAGAACATCCCCCATAAGCGTTACATGAATCAAATTACCTTCTGAAGTAAAACCATACCCTTTTGATCGCTCCGCAGCATCGAAAGCATAAGCTACGGCCCTGGCTCCGCTGAGGCCCTCACATTCCCCCGTTCGCACCGTCATGCTTCTTAAATCCAGCGACCCTGCACCCGTCTCCGTCAAGAACAGCAGCCTCTGCCTCAGAAACGCCAGTGGCCTACTGTTGCTCGAAGTCTCCGCGACTCCATACAGCGTTCCATTCTCGCGAAAGACATGAATTTTCCCTCGGTTCCCGATGCCAAGAACGTACTGCATTTTGTCGATCTTCAATCCCACCTTTGGCGTACTCCGTGACCAAAAGGGACAAGCAGAATGAACAATTTCCTTCTGGGTGATTCATATCAGAAAGCCTATCAATCGCTGCCTCACACAACGATACGAGCATGGGAGAAGCTGCAAGCTCCCTGGCATAATTTTGTATTTCCGAGAGCAAATAAGAATGTCGGCATTTGTCTAGACCTTTTGAATCTGTTAACTCTATCTCAGGAGGCTCCATTGGATACTGTGTGTTTGCCCTGATAACAAGAGAAGCTTCCACAAACTGTTGTGACAGATCTTCTGCAGTTCGAGGCTTTAGGCTTACTTTCAAATAAGGGGGCATTTCCTGTATGACGCTGCAATCTGTCGCCTCATCATCATCTTCGTCGACTGCAATTTCCGCGCCATGGTTTGTGTGCTCCATTACTCTCCTCAAATTGAATATGAGATTTCCAGGTTTGAGTCTGGTCATATCTCAGTGGCTGCTAAACCGAAACAAAAACTACTTGTGTTTGCTTCAACCGAGACCTTCTCTCCTTTTTTTTTTTTTCCATGAAAAAAAAAATAATATAAAAAGATTTGGAGTCTCTGCAGAAATTAAGGCAAAATGCTGGCAAACAATACAGGCAAAAACACACAGACACAAGTTCACATAAAACATTTTTTTCATTATTTACAAACTCAGTTTACAGTGTTAAGGCATTTCAGCCTTAATCCAGATTTCTTTGGCAATCACATTTTGCCCTCTCTCTTACGCACTCACACGTTTTTCCCTTCTTCTTTTTTTGATTTACTCAAGAATCCTACAGTTCTTATTACACATACATTCAGTTTTAACTGATTTTTTTAACTAAAATTAGTTCATTAACCGAATCTTGGCTTGGCTGTCCATGTGGTTGTCCACATGTCTCCTTCTCTAAATTTTTTTCATTGAGGTGTCCAGATGCTCCTGCATCATCGGGCAACGAGCACAATAAAGTAATAGCTTTATCCTCGGATTGAATTTTTACTTATATACTTTGTAATTGCACAAGAAGAGTATTAAAAGAATTTAAATGATCAGCAATTGATGTACCTTCCTTCATTCGCAAACTATACAATTGTCGCTTCAGGAGAATCCTATTGGTTAAGGATTTGGTCATGTACAGTTTCTCCAGTTTCGTCCACAAACCAGCAGTTGTTGTCTCTGACACGATATTAAACAGGACATCATCAGCCAGACACAGTCGAATAGCACTTATTGCTCTTTCATCCATCTCGGCCCACTCATTATCTGTGATGTTGTAAGGTTGTTTGGATTTGCCCAACAACGCCTTTGCCACACCATGTTGGACAAGCAAATCGTACATCTTCACCTTCCAGATCTCGAAATTATTTTTGCCATTAAACTTCTCAATTTCAAACCGGGCACTCTGAGTTTTCGCCATCTTGTATCAACCAAAAAACAATAATCTCCAAAACCAATGTTTAAATACCAGCAATTAATGTATATAATCAACTGCCTATGCCTTATAGCCTTTGCTTTCAAAAACAAACTTTTTGCTGTGCAAAATTACAGTACAAAACAAAAAACTGAGTATCAAACTCCCAATAAGTGTATTGGAATTGAGTCATCAATTAAACGAAAATTTCTCCTTTTGTTTCGACATACCCCAAAATTCCAATGCATATTGCTACCATCGACATCGTGGCTACATCAACGTTCAAATCTGCAGTTTCTACTACATGATCCAGCATTGTCATTTCGATACTGTAATCAAATAACTAGAAGAGGGTGGAAGAGGTCTTTATCCCGTATTACAACATCACAATTTAATTTATATTTCGAAACCCCTTAGTAGCTTCGATTTATCTAAACGGGCGTATTATAATGCTTTTGCAACACATTTAACTTTATAAAATTGTGAGTATGCTAGATTTATATGCACAAATAAATCTGGCAAGGTTTCAATTAACGAGAAACGATGCTAAACCTGTCAAATTGCTACAGGATAACACGTCTAAATACAGTGGGGAACCGCCAGCAGAAATGTGTGCATCTATTCATTTTAACACATCACCCCACGCATTAACCAGCAATACGCACCCTCACGCAATAATTGCAGGCTCCACGGAGGTTTGCTGGTCTGTTGGCCTCCACGCAACCACAGTTGGTTTACGCCCAACGCATCAACAGCAGTGCGCACCAGCGCTGTTTCATATCATAAAATTCTCTACGCAGCAATGTACAGGCACCGCACCAATGCACAGGCACCGCCCGCACCACCAGCAAACTCAGCAATCAGCAACGCAGGTTATATAGCTCCTCCTCCACGCAGCATGCAGCACTCGGTCAACCACACAATCACATGAAGACAGCCACGTTACGCGCAGGACCTCCTCCGCTGCGCCAAGCCTCCAACATGCTCTGATACCACTTGTTAGAGGCCAAGGTGTGCAGCAATTAAATAGACAATATACACAACAAATAAATCATGCACAGGAAACACAGAGGTTTAACGTGGTTCACCCAACCAATCTGGGCTACGTCCACCAAACATAGGCATCGACAATCTTTATTAATCAAACAGGAGATTACATAAATCAATTCCTCACAAACTCTCACCACACTCAAACCATCCGTATGGATACCTGTTTTATAGCAAGGAGAATCTAACTGCCTCATAAATCCTCTCACATCAAATTTAGGATGCATTAACTCTCTCCCAACAACCTAAAGCTAATCTAGCAACAAATTCCTATTGTTGTCACACATTTGCCCAACAACGCATTTGCCACACGATGTTGGACAAGCAAATCGTACATCTCACCTTCCAGATCTCGAAATTATTTTTGCCATTAAACTTCTCAATTTCAAACCGGGCACTGTGAGTTTTCGCCATCTTGTATCAATTAAAAAACAATAATCTCCAAAACCAATGTTTAAATACCAGCAATTAATGTATATAATCAATTGCCTATGCCTTATAGCCTTTGCTTTCAAAAACAAACTTTTTGTTGTGCAAAATTACAGTACAAAACAAAAAACTGAGTATCAAACTCCCAATAAGTGTATTGGAATTCAGTCATCAATTAAACGAAAATTTCTCCTTTTGTTTCGACATACCCCAAAATTCCAATGCATATTGCTACCATCGACATCGTGGCTACATCAACATTCAAATCTGCAGTTTCTACTACATGATCCAGCGTTGTCATTTCGATACTGTAATCAAATAACCAGAAGAGGGTGGAAGAGGTCTTTATCCCGTATTACAACATCACAATTTAATTTATATTTCGAAACCCCTTAGTAGCTTCGATTTACCTAAACGGGCGTATTATAATGCTTTTGCAACACATTTAACTTTATAAAATTGTGAGTATGCTAGATTTATATGCACAAATAAATCTGGCAAGGTTTCAATTAACGAGAAACGATGCTAAACCTGTCAAATTGCTACAGGATAACACGTCTAAATACAGTGGGGAACCGCCAGCAGAAATGTGTGCATCTATTCATTTTAACACAGCACCCCCACGCATTAACCAGCAATACGCACCTCTGCACAGTCATACGCACCCTCACGCAATAATTGCAGGCTCCACGCAGGTTTGCTGGTCTGTTGGCCTCCACGCATCCACAGTTGGTTTACGCCCAACGCATCAACAGCAGTGCGCACCAGCGCTGTTTCATATCATAAAATCCTCTACGCAGCAATGTACAGGCACCGCACCAATGCACAGGCACCGCCCGCACCACCAGCAAACTCAGCAATCAGCAACGCAGGTTATATACGCTCCTCCTCCACGCAGCATGCAGCACTCGGTCAGCCACACAAACACATGAAGACAGCCACGTTACACGCAGGACCTCCTCCGCTGCGCCAAGCCTCCAACATGCTCTGATACCACTTGTTAGAGGCCAAGGTGTGCAGCAATTAAATAAACAATATACACAACAAATAAATCATGCACAGGAAACACAGAGGTTTAACGTGGTTCACCCAACCAATCTGGGCTACGTCCACCAAAGATAGGCATCGACAATCTTTATTAATCAAACAGGAGATTACATAAATCAATTCCTCACAAACTCTCACCACACTCCAACCGTCCGTATGGATACCTGTTTTATAGCAAGGAGAATCTAACTGCCTCATAAATCCTCTCACATCAAATTTATGATGCATTAACTCTCTCCCAACAACCTAATCTAGCAACAAATTCCTATTGTTGTCACACACTGAGATTTTTGCTTGCCTATTTTATTTAAAACAGAAAATCTCAACACATAAGTTTATATAGCTACAATTATTGGCCATTCTTCTCCCTCCATATTGGTATCATATCACAAGGTTCTGAGATTAGACTCCGCCATAGCCATCACGGGTCGTTGTCATTGTTTTAAGGAGAGCTACAACCATATCGGCAAACCCTTGCCACAACTTGTCATTGCATAGAACTTGTCGAGTGGCAATAGTGTCGAGCGTCTCCAGTTTCTTCATCCCACATTGAAATCCCACATTGAAATACGAGTGGCATGGAGGGAATGTTGGTCTCATTTGGTTGTCCTCTTGCTGCCATGAAAACATTTCAAATTGGAATAGTGAAGTCAAAGGGAACACTCCGTCTAAAGTAAAAAATAGCTAATGTTATGAGCTTAGTTAAATAATATTTGGTCAACTTTTGAGTTTTCTAATAAATTACTAAATTAAAATGGAGAACGTAGCCTGGATGTTCTTGCAGAATTTATTCGCTCCTCACCTCTGTACAGAACTCCTTGATGCTCCCATCCATCAATATGATCTTTGCCGTAGCCGCTGGCACAGAAATGTCATATGAAGAAACGCAATTCCCCATCTTTGGGATTCGGATATATTTATGAAAAACACTTAGTTATTGCGAAAGTGAGTGATGGTGACTTTTGAAAATGGAGACCTGTGTAGATAAAAGAGGATAGCCTCCACCAATATCGGATAAACCACGAGCCCAGGCAGTCGCCAAACCAGGGGGCGTTTAACCTCAAAACGAGAAGAGAAGGGGCACCAAACCTGTGGATTTGCAGTAGCATTTGGTGACAAACTTGAGACAGGGCGTGCCGGTAGTATTGTCCCCACAATTAAGTGTAATCTCATTTCCTTTTGATATTTAATTATATCACTATCTGTCATGTTTGGCGACAGCACACATATAATTGTAGTTTTGGATGCTACGACGTTCTACCTGACGACATCTTATTCACTCCTGTGTTTTCAGGGCAAGTGGCCTCTCGGCCAGAGATTTACATGGTTGTTGTCACATGTTTCAGTGAATGAAATTGAATCCAACTCATAACGTAAATGCGAGTGATTTGGTCAGAGGTCTCAAATAATTGAGATACATGGTAATGCTTAACAATTCACGGGTGATTGTGACTGCGGCGTAATATCATGGTCTGACCGGTTTCTAGCTAGTGCTGGCTAGCAAATGAAGTCATGCATCACAGTAAATTGTTGTCCCTCCATATCCGCCCATAGTTTATGACATCTCGAACGTGAGATGACACATTGTGCGCTGAAAGGACCTATCAATTTAACAACAACGCACAATGTTATCTTATTTTTGGTAATACTGATATGTGAAATGATTTCTTTCTCACTTTGTTGAACAGCTAATCATGATGTGCCATCCTCATCTGAATATTAGATTTTTCAAAATTAAATATTTAGGAAAATGATGAATTGGAATTAACTCAAACAATTTATTTAACTCTTTTAAATTCAAATCTAATTATAAATGTGCATATTTTTATAATTAAAATTAGATTTAAATTTATTAAATAATTTTTATTTTTTAGGATATAAATTTAGTTATTTTTCCATTTCCATTTATCAATATCACTAATTAAAGTTTAACATCTACAAAAAGGTGGGAGCAAAATTTTCAAGAATAATAAAAATTTCTTAATTTCTTGTTTTTTCAAAACCTATCCCAGATATCTACCCTATAGAATTCAAGTGAAAAGCCCAGCACTTCCTTTTCTAAATACACGTGTACAATGCTTATGCGAAAAATATTTTTTCCACTTTCCAAGCTATTAAAAAGTTAATACACTTTTACAATGCTTAGGCCAAAAGGATTTCTTCCTTTTTTCAAGCTATTACAAAGTTAATTGTCTCTCTCCCTTTTATACCAACACTGTGGGACTATTGCTTTAATATGTTAAATTGGATCTCCATCCGATGGATATCCTCAATCAATTGATTCACCAACGACTTCATCTTTCATGCCTTTGATTTGTTGGTAATCCTATCACACAAGCCAGGTCATGTGGTGTTAAGATGTAATTAGCATATTGGCAGCCGAGACCAACGTTCGGGCCTCAAATTGGGTTTTTAGTGTTTTTTTCCAACAGTTTTTTTAGAAAGGGTTTAGCTTTTAGAGAGGTTTTTAGTGTTTTTTCTAGGTTTATTTTTTTTGAGGAGTATTTTTCCAAAATGTTAATTAGATTTTAGATTTTTCTAATGATTTTTGTAATGCAGATAAAAAGTTGTTTATTTTTCATTGAAGAAAGGATAAGTAAAAAAGATGAGAATAGCAAAGGCAGAAGGGAAAGCCAAAGCCATCATTGTGTAATCAGGCCAAGGAGAAGGTGGATTACCTAAATGTATATACAAAAAAATTATTAATAGAATTTATTTTAGTACATTTAATCTAATAGAAATTGGAGTCTATTTTTTTTTTTCCTGACATTATCTAGTATCATAGCAAGAAGATGGATGAGAGAGGAAGAGGAAGAGAAGGTCTTTCTCAGATGTATAGAGATATGTAGAAACTTCAAGAACAAGTAGTATATATTACAAACATGTTGGAAAATCAAGGAATGAGTCCAAGAGAAGGTTTGTTTAATGAAGAGACAAACAAATGAGACATAGCTCCACATGTAGAACTTGAAGAAGAATAATTAGAACACTTTACTTTTGAAGAGATATTGCTTGGGACTCTAGAAGAAAAAATGATAGGATAGAAGTTTCAAGCTAGGTAGTCTTAAACCAGAGGGTTAATAGACTGGTTGAACAATGTGGGAAATTCTTTTGAATGGAATCCTATGACATGGGAAAAGAAAGTAAAATCTGCATACCCCAAGTTGAAGGTGTTGATTTTTCATGAGTCTTCTAAAATGATAATTACTTCTTATGATTTTGTAGGTTAAATATTTTCTTGTATTCAAATTCATAATAAAACAATTACTCAGAAGATCTCAATAGTAAGAGAAAATGCCAATAAGATAATAAATAGATACCCAAACAAGAGCAAAATAATTTACCATGGGAATTCTAAGATGGGGGTAAACCCCACAACCTTTTACTTACAAAAATTATTCAATTCAACATAGATACATATAAATATTTTAGACAAGAACAAGGTCAACCTAACTAGCTATGTCACTATGGTCAAACCTGGTCAAAATGCTCTTATGTGAAGTCACAATGTTGCCCAAAAGTCTCAGCATTCTCTCCTCTACTAGGGTCGAATTTCGGCCTCTTGAACTCAAAAAAACTCAAACCTACTACCAAATATTCTAGGAAACTTGTCATACATGCAAAGTCAAGTGAGAGAGAAAGAAAGTGATGAATTAGTATTCATCTTTCTTGCCCTTTATTTTCTCCACTTAGATTAGGCAATGTCTTGGCTTGTGAGGTCACATAGTCCCAAGGCAAGGAGGATATATATATATATATATATATATATATATATATATATATATATATATATATATATATATATCTATATATATATATATATATATATATATATATATATATAGATAGATATATATATATATGGGGAGTTCGAATGGGTGTCTATTCCAATTTGGCTAACCTAACATTAGGAGGGCTAAGATATTAATTACAAAGAGTGGAAATAGTTACAAAATTCAACACTCCATCATAGCTAGGGATGTATTCATAATGACTATCTAGGTGTTCTCTTGTTGACAAATTTCTCTATGAAAATATTATAGCAATTCTTCATCAACATCATCATCATATTTTTACCATATTCATAGTGAATATCTTTGACTTATGGTAAAAATATACAAAATCAACGAGACACCATAATTCTAGTCAATACTTCTCACCTATTGTGCATTATCACCATAATCCTAGTGAGTACTCTTGATACATGGTACAACATTAGCATCCAATAGTCATAATTATTGTCCCTCTGACACATGGTATATAGGCTAGTCTTGTTTCACCATCAGCCTGGTCAATATATTTGACTCATGGTGAATCTCCAATGGCCTCACTTTTCATGAGTAATTCTAGGACCAATGCTAAATGTGCTCACTCAACCTATCTGGAGAGTTTGAGCCTAATGCTTGAAAGACACCCACTTAAATATGTGATTTTGGGCCTCTAGGACAATTCTTCCTAATTCTAGTCAGGATACTTGAGATAGGAAAATGGTTATGCTCTGTCCATTCTCCCTAATCCTCGTCAACATATTTGAACAAGATAGAATGATTGTTTGTGAATGAGATATATATGTTGATGTGTCAATCCACTACCCGTGGAAAACATCCTACATCGCCACCATGCTCAACAAGTCATCACTTGGAGAAATTGACTAATGATCCAAGTTATCACTTGGAGCTTGGTCAACGCATATGACCTATGGGGAAACCCTAGTCTATTACCATTCCTACATGCTAATTGAATGGTAGCTCTAATTCTTGATGCTAGAGACACTCATTCACCCACTTGGGGAGAACTCTGGGCCATTCTCCCTAGCCACAGTTTGTGTAGAAATAATTTTAAGGATGGAAGTTTATCTTAAAGTTTAGAAACGTTTGTGAATATTACTAGTACGTAATATGCAAATTGTAAATTTTTTGGTGATATTTTTGTAGAAATAGTTAGATTTCCAATGATTTTATATTAGTCAATATAATATTTTGGAGATTTTTAAGGTAAAATAATGGTGTACTATAAAATTTGGGTGAATCATTTTGGAAAAAAATGGAAACTGGCAAATTGGTTTTTGGAAAAAGCATGGAAAATTAGCCCAGTTGTGAATATTAGCCCCTAAAAGTTTCCCTGAATTTTGTGGCCCCTGGTCAACCACTTTGACATGTCTATATTCTAATATATGGACAATGTATTCCACTTGATGCAATAACATAACTATTCTCTTTAACTGAGGAAAATATTCTCAACCACTTCAGCTTGTCCCTAAAGTATAAAAACTTCTCAAGATTATCGTTGAAGTATACAAACTTGACCCTAGGATATATGATTTTGATAATGTCGACAACTTTATTGACTATAGAAATGTGTTAGAGCCTCACTTCCCTCTTCTGTACCATGTATCGGTACTTGATCTCAATGTTCTTTGACGTGTCATTGTTGTCATATCCTGCACATGATCAAACAATATTGTGAGTAGTTGTTGAAGCCACATTACTTCACAACTCGCCAGACTAGTTGCAATATACTCAACCTTTTTAGTCTTGAGTGTGACAAATGCATAATTCTTACCCAAGAAGAATCCAAATTGAATCATCATCCTGAAGGGCTCTTCTTGTCTTCTACACTCTCTACCCAATATAAATCTACATATCCCTGCAACTATACTTCTCAATTCACATCTATTTTTACCATGCACGTACCTCAACACATGTTGTGCCACAACTACTTTTTGGTCACCCTTACTACGTGCTTCTTATGACACTAAAACAAATTATATTATGGAAATCCTAGCTGCTCCCTACATTTGTTTCCATACTTCTAGTTCTAAGAAGTAAAATATCCAATAAATATACTTCATCTTGAACTCAGAGGTCAACTCTCTCTAATATTGAAGCAAGGCTTGATATCTCCCTCCATCATGGAAGCAGATCCTCCTGTCACTGCTACTTCCTTTGTCATGCCAAAAAAAGTCATATAATAACAAGATCAACCAAGACTCATCATATATCCATCAAACCAATAATACAATGTCTGAGGTAGGTACAAAGCTTTCTTTAGTCTACAATTATGAGACTTATTCTCATGTACCTCAAAGCCTTGAGGTAACTCTATGTGCACTTTTTCTTCCTTAATTACTCCATTAAGGAAAGTGATCTCTACATTCGCTCAGTGCAATTTTCAAATCAATAATAATAGTTATAACAAAAGTGTACCTGAAAACTTGAGTAAACGTCTTGTCATAGTCTTCTCCCTCTTTCTTGTATAATCATCAAATCTCACTTTGTAATTTTCTATGTTTCCATCAAATGCATACTTGTAGATCCATTTGAAGTTCACCACTGACCTTCATCATATCTCAAAACAATCTTCATTATGGTACCCTTCAAACTTGCTAGCATGCTTACTTCCTATGCATTAAGAAAATTTTCGATTATCATGCATGGTTCTAGATGTCAATACAACTTCTCCCTATTGAACACAAATCATAATTGGAGAATCCTCTTATCATAATTTTTTCTTTGTCCTTATCAATGCTTTAATCTATTTCCAAAGCCTTTGAAACCTTTACTATTTACTTGCAATCCTCACTAGGAGGTCATGGAAGAAGGATTATAACTTGACAAAAGACACAAAGACAAAGGATAACTTATAGAAAAAAAATAATAATAATTAAACAAGAGATATAAGTTACTTATATTTTGATATAAGGATTGTTTAGGTCTTCTTCCTTCAGCAAAAACTTGTCTTCCAATACTTAGGGCTTTATTCACAAAGCCCAGGGAATTCTTATATCTTTCATAATTATCTTAGGGTCTACAAACCCTAGCACTATAAAATATTACAAGTTTTATGACTTCTCTTCTCAACTTCCTCTATTTTAGGAGAAACTTTCTTGAGTCCAACTAAATTGATCATGACCCCAATATTTGAAGGAAAATTCAACTATATACTTATTCTAAAAATCATTGGAATCATACAATTTCCTTCTAGCATAATGTGAGTCATCCTTTTCATTCATGATAAGAAACCTTACGTAAGATATTTTCATAGTAGTGTTAGACACTTAGATCTTGCAACTTTAAATCAACACTCTCTTGAACACATGTCTTGCAATATAATGTAATCAAACATTCTAGATATAAGTGTACTTGGTCCAAATCTCCTATCAAGCCTTATTCTAACTTTAGGTATTATCAATATTTGAACCATAATCCAAATTTAAAAACTTTTTAGTCTTCACCCTTAGAAAAATAATATTTTCAAGTATGTCAAGTGAAAATTTTGTCACTGAAGTCAATATAGATGGGACAATTCATCCAAACCATAAGAGGACAAGAATGTGCCATGGAGTGATCAATTTAAATAATATATTTTCCATCTCATTCCATCTACCTCTTTGTTGATTAGTATTATGTCAACAAGATAGTGTACGTGATTCAATATCTTCCATACAAGTCTTCCATCAAGGTAAACAAAACAAACTTAATACACTTCTAACTTATCAACCATGAAACACCATGACATTTATATAGTATTGGACTCAACCTTTAACTCACCTTTACTTGTGCCATTAGTCAAAAATTGACCAATGTCAATTGAAGCAAGTATATTTGGATCAATGAGAGCCTTTATAAGGCTTGTACCACTAATACTGTAGATCAAAACATATTTGCAAATCTTCAAGGTTTCTCTACAGCGCCCTTGTGATCAATAAAGGTTGTCAATAACAACAATGTATTATGGAATATATGTATGCCTTTCCAAACCAAGTAGCTCATCCCTCTTAAAAAAATTGTAGGAATAGCAATAAATTTTTTCTTTACAAGGACAAATTCAGTTTTCCAAAAGACTTGTTCTTTAAAAGAAAATTTTGGTCTCAAACTTAACCTTATGAGTGCCCTTTCAACTAACTATCAACAAAAAATGAATTCTATCATTGTGCATGCAAAGAATAGTGATAAATATTAAGGTATGGAATTTCTTTCTTTCAAAATTAGATTATGAGCCTACATTAGTATGTCTTATTAGATCCTTACAACCAACCCAGAGGCTTCTCAACCTCCTCCAACCATCCCTTTGAGATCCATGAAAACATGCAACTCAAATCCTTGTGACCATTCCTAAGGCTTTTCAACCTCTTGAGGCATGGACTAAGGCCTTTTTGGATTTCTGTGATTTCAAACCTAATTTGAGGGATTTCTATCTAATGTTTAAAAGGAAAAGAGAAAGTTATATTCAAGGTTATTTGGATTTCTTCTAGGGCACAATTAGTTTCTTATCGAGATTAGTTGTCTATGAATTGTTTTTTACTAGGTTGCCTCTTCGCCCAAGCTCTTATACCATTTTGATTTTTTCATAGGTCTTCTAAACTAATAATTACTTCTTGTCATTTGTTAGGTTAATATTTTCTTGTACTCACATTCATCATAAAGTAATTACACAAAAGAACTCAATGGTAAGAAAAAAATTTGAGTATGATCATAAAGAGATAGGAAAGCAAGAGAGATAAGAATTTACTCTCGTAAAACCCACATGGGAAAAAAAACCCAACAACCTTTTCCTTAGAGAAATTATTCAATTCAAAGGAGATACATCTAAATATCCTAGCCAATTACAAGGTCAACTTGATTAATATCACTATGGTCAAACCTAGTCAAAAACCCCTAAGTCAAGTCATAACACTGCACAAAAGTCTTAGCCAGATATGCTCTACTAGGGTCGAATTTCAGCCTTCTCCTGAACTCACAAAAGCTCAAAACTATTTATAGATATGCCCATAAAAATCATCACATGTGCAAAGTCAAATGAGAGACAGAAAGAATGTTTGATTAGTATTCGTCTTTCTTGCCATTTTTCTCCTTTGCTTGGATCATATGATGTCTTGTTTTGTGAGGTCGAATAGTGCCAAGGTGAGTAGGTGGAATCACATGCACACACACACACACATCTTTCTTTGGATAACAAATGGGCATCTCTTCCAACTAGGCCGACTTGACATTAGGAGGGCCAACTTCATCATTTTATATCCATAAATTCAAATTCCAAAACTTAAAAATTATTCCTTTTGAAACCGACATCAAGAAGATGTCTTAAGTTTTTCATTATATATACTTCAAGGGCTCAAATGACATGAATAACAAGTCTTACATAATTCAAGGGATAAGATATTAATTATGAAGACCAACCATAGCTACATAATTCAACAAAAGGGTCATGCAATGATTTAGTGGGATCATTTGCAAAAAGAAATAATAAAAAAAGGAAAACATAGAATTACGACCTAGAATAAGATGAAAAAGAAGTTGAAATAGGAATTTCTTCCTCTAGACTATGAACACAGTCTTTTTCATAGTTTTCAAAACTTGAAGCAAAACATGTTTAGTGTGGAATATCTTAGGAAGTATTTTTATGAATTTTCCATTCATGTGGATCACTAGTGTGATCTATGAGCGACCCTTGCAACCCTTACGACCCCTGCAACCAATAGGTTGTTGAGTTGCAAGGTCGCAATTTGCATCCATCGTGACCACATGACCCTTCTGACCTAGCGACCTTCATAGGTCGCCAGGTCAGATGGGTCGTGAGGTAGCACACCTCCCCCACTAAGGGACTTGTGACCCATGCAACCCCTTCACGTCCGACAAAAACTATAAATAAAAGGTCACGCAAGCTCATTTGTAATGACTCTTTTGGTTGCATGAAAGACGAGGGAGACTTGTGACTTGGGCGCACACGCATTTTCTCCAGGTAGGTGACCTTTCACCTTCCCTGTAATCATTTTCTCCATCCAAGTGTTGTCCTCTTTCATCTCGACCCTACACATTCTACCCTAAGGGGGTTTTTATCTCCATTTTGGTGTAAGTCTTCACCTCAAACCTCAAATCAATGACGTTGGCCTCGTGCAATCCCTTTCGCCCCCCCCACAACCATTCCTCTCCCTTAAACACCCTTGTTTTCTCCAGTGAGCCTGACCATTTGGCCTTGAGGAATTTCACACATCCCCTGAGTCTCAAACTTCCCTTTTAGCTCGCCAAAAGCACAGATTGCACGACCCACAACTGTGATAGCCTAAATCCCGCGACCTTCGTGACCGGTACGACCCTGCGACCTCGCGACCAGTGCGACCCTGTGACCGCCACGACCCCCCAACTTGGCATCTAGTGTGACCCCTGTAACCTATGACTCATATACTTAGTTTTTAAGTCGTGCTCCTACCCTTGCGACCCCTATGACCCGCCTAAATACCTCCTTACAATTTCTTGGAACTGATTTTATTTAAGTAGACTTTGTTATTATTTCATGTTTTCACTCTCATCGTGGGATTGTTTCTTCGACATGCAAGGTGACATGGACCTCAAGTGCATATCCATATCCTCTTTCAAAGATGAGATAGCACTCCCAACTACAAAGGCCGCTCGTATAAGCTCGAGAAGTAGTTCTTTGGAAATCTACCAGTATGAGGAACCACCAATCTATGGGGACACGGCCTGCAATATCAATAAAACTACAAGGTTTTCCTGGTACAACATTTATGAACATTTCGCCAAGCCAGACATACCAGATTCCCAAGAGTATTTCCCAGTATAACTAAATGTCAAGAGGTATAAACTCCATAAGATAGTGTCACACCCTACGTGTTATAGCTCCGATATGAAAATACAACACAATGCCAATAAACCCAAGAAATAACAGATAGAAATAGATAGAAATGATTCACTTTATTGATCAAACCCTTAAGGTAGGGCAACACCATACATTCACTCCTTAAGGAAGGAGAACACTCCACAAGCCATATGCCTGTTCATACAATAATCCTTGACATCCCTCAATGTGGAGTCTCTAGCCT
Organism: Pinus tabuliformis; assembly: GCA_031772625.1. NCBI lineage: Eukaryota > Viridiplantae > Streptophyta > Pinopsida > Pinales > Pinaceae > Pinus > Pinus tabuliformis. The sequence continues at coordinate 1,305,356,029 of CM062809.1, read as the reverse complement.
CTATATAGGCCTCATACATACAATACCATGGGTCATTACCATGGTTCCCTCAATACCATCTATCTAATACCATGGGCTTATTACATTATTGCTAACTACTTGTGGTCCCTTACATGATACGGGTTAACCACCTTATTTATTACTATTTCCCATCCCATTATTATTCCATTGGGTACCTCCCTTTGTACCCCATATTATCCCCCCTAGGTATACTACATTCCACCCCCATTAACATGTTTCGTCCTCGAAACATGGGAAGAACACAAATAATAAGATCTACTCAAAAGACTAGTCCACTGGTACCATGCACGTGCATCTAGCCATCCAAGAGAAAGGTGAACCCTCGATCCAGCTAGTGCCTCGCTCGCTTGAGATGGAAGTTGACCGTGGTGGCTCTTCTGTGTTGATGTGTAGTAGGTGGATCGTCGCTCCTCTCTATCTATCATGTGGGGGTTGTTGTCCTTGTGGCTAATTCGTTGCCATCTTGTTGGTTGTTTTCTTGCGGGGTGATGTGGGTGGTGATATGCTGAATTTTTAGCCAACAGTGGAGCCTGAGTGGTATCTGGTACATGTTGTGGTGCCTGCTGTTTTTTCTTATCTTCCAATATTACTTCAACCATTGAGTCCTCATCTGATGTATCAGTACCTGTAACCTTTTCTGCTTCAACCTCTATCTGTGTTTGATTGTCAATCTTCAAAGGCTCATCATTTGATGTGTAAGTGTTATTAGAAATTTGTGCTTCTGCCTCCATATTCTCTACTTGGGTTTTAATGGAAATATTTTGCAATGTAATTTTCTTCTTTTTATACCAGAGCTTCAGGAATTTCTTCTGCACATTAATATTAACAGTACCCACAGATTCCATCCAAGGATATCCTAAAACAACATCCATGTTATCCATATATGAAGTGTAAAAATCACAATGCAACACATACTTATCCATCGAAAGCTTCAAATCTTTATAAACTTGCACATCCTCATCATTAACCTGTGTGTTTTCAATGTGTTTTGCTGGCACTTGCAATTTTTTTGCCAAATTGACATTTATGAGATTTTTCTTGCAACTAGGATTTATAGACACAATGATCTTCTCCTTCTGAATCAATCCATGAACCTGCAATAAGGAGATAGTAGCAGAAAATAACCCTTTAGGTTTCTTGGTTTCCTTCTTTCCTGTACCAATAAAATCTTTGCTAGGTTGTGTGCCTGTCCGTCTGAGCTTAGTAAGAGGTCCCAAAAAATTAGATTTAGGGTTAAAGCGGTCACAAATGGATTTTGTGAACATCTGCCAAGTAATTGTCCTTGGATAACATTTAGAATGCCCCTGCAACCATTTCCATGTTTCTTGGTTCAAGTAAAGGTTTCCCAAACTTAGCTTAGTTCCATCATCTACGATGCGCTGAAAAGAGAAATATTCTTCCATTAGTGCTACCCATATTTCTGGATTAGAGCCATCAAATTTGTATGTCTTCCTCAAATTCTGATCTAGGCCCGCCATCACAAAAAAATTTGGCGAAAATTTGAAATTGTCACAATTTAGTCAATATTGCTCAGAATCCCTATTATAACTAGTTTTCGGACATGGAACAACCATTCTGCATCTTCCCATGTGTTAGAAATCCCGATCTAGACACTGGAATTCTAGATATGCACTGCATCTGTCTTGCCATCACAAAAAATTTATGAAAAAAGAGCTGATTTTAAATCAGCGATATCTCCCTCATCCAGACTCCGATTCAACTGATTTTTTTTTTTTGAAATTGGCTATTTTTTCATAAAAAATCTAGATCTACAATTACATTCTATAGATTTTGCACCAAAACGTGTAGATCTGCGCCGCAAACTCACCGCCCAAAAAAATGTCTGCAATAGCACTGATTTTTAAATCAGTGAGATCTCCTTCATCCGGACTTCGATTTGGCCGATTTTTTTTATTTTTTTTTTAACTTGGGTATTTTTTCATCAACAACCTAGATCTGCAATTAGATTTTGCAGATTTTTCCCCAAATCATACAGATCTGATCTGCAAATTCACCGCCCCGAAAAATGTCTACAACACCACTGATTTTTAGATCAGCGATATCTCCTTCATCCAGACTTCGATTTGGCTGATTTTTTTTGAACTTGGGTATTTTTTCACAAAGAATCCAGATCTGCAATTAGATTTTGCATATTTTGCCCCAAAATATATAGATCTGATCTGCAAACTCGCTGCCCTAGAAAGTTCTTGCAAAAAATTAAAAAAATTCTCCACTTTGCCCAAGAAAGTGCTCCGATACCACTTGTTATAGCTCTGATATGAAAATACAAGAAAATGCCAATAAGCCCAAGAAATAACAGATATAAATAGATAGAAATGATTCAATTTATTGATCAAACCCTTAAAGTAGGGCAACACCATACATTCACTCCTTAATGAAGGAGAACACTCCACAAGCCATATGCCTGTTCATACAATAATCCTTGACATCCCTCAATATGGAGTCTCTAGCCTCTATATAGGCCTCATACATACAATACCATGGGTCATTACCATGGTTCCCTCAATACCATCTATCTAATACCATGGGCTTACTACATTATTGCTAACTGCTTGTGGTCCCTTACATGATACGGGTTAACCACCTTATTTATTACTATTGCCCATCCCATTATTACTCCATTGGGTACCTCCCTTTGTACCCCATATTATCCCCCCTAGGTATACTACACTATGATCTATCTATGTGTTGAAACTATCGATTGAATCTTGTAGAACATGGATATATATTCATGGATGGTGAGGGACCACACTAGAGCACCCTTAGCAACAATCTCTCCTATGGATATTGCCACTTACTACAGACTCCCTGAGAGGTAGGAAACCTTCAATACCTGGTGGCTCTCCGAATTTGTAATACCAGTTAAAGATATCATGAGGGAATGGTGGTAGGACCCATCTAAATTTTTGGTTAGAGCAGATCAGGCATACAGGACAAAGGGGCTAAGGAAAGTGTATCAACTGATTATCGCCATGATGTGCCGCTTGTATGGAAAAGAAGATTGTGATATATTCCATGGTACCTTGGTCCCTCTCATGCACGTTGTCGCCACCCGTGGAACAATCTTCAACTGGGCAAGCATTCTGGCATCGTCCCTAAGGAAAAACATAATTGCAGCCAAGCATCCAGAGCCAGAGAAACCACCAAAATTCTACATGGGTTCATACCTCCTAGATTCCGTCTGTGCAAGATGCCAGTTTGATAACTGGAGCTATAACTAGGATACATCAACAACCAGCCTTGTGCACCACCACTACAGGGTCTTCTGGGACACCGCCTATAAGGGTATGATAGATGTTATTTCTGAATCTTTTATCGCCCCACTATACAAGCAGCTATTCGGGGAGGAGCCACTGTGCATGTCGAGGAGGGCTATGGAAATCGTGGTCAAGGTGGTGCACTGGTTTCCCATCCAGGAGGGTACATTCATTAGAGTTTTTGGTACCCATAAGGCCCCTCATGCTCTGCCCAGGTTTTTCACAGACAACGTACTCCTGCGAAAAGTTTGGCATCAGATGACGCAGGGTTTTTCAAAGGTACTAAGCAAAGGTAAGAAGAAACCATGGTTGGCCTTCTCGCTTGTCATCGGAGCATATGTAGTTGAGAACTTCAAACAAGTGGAAGTAGAAGCTGAAGCTTTGAAAGGTAGTCACTTTGTAAACCTAAACTATCAGACGTATGATCCTGAGAAAGTCGTGGCTGCCCACTGCAAGAAAGAAAAATTCAACTGGTCATATTCACACGCCAGATAGGATCATGAAGATGGGGTAAATAATTGGTATAATGCCACTAAGGAACTCAGCCCTAGTGAGAAACAAGCCAGAGATGAGGAGCTCCTAGAGAACTCCCAGGAAAATGTCAATCTTCAAGAGAGAGCCTCCAACCTTAAGAAGAAACAATGGGAGACATAGAAAGCCACTGGGAAATCTGATAAGCAGAAAGAGAAAGAGGTTGAAGATATTTTGAGTGACCCAGAAGAGGAAGACAATAATGAAACACTGGAAAAAAGGAAATCTACCCTGGAAAAGAAGAAGCAAGAGCTCAAGAGAAAAAGGAAACAAGAGCTCAAGCAATCTCAAGATTCCAGTGACCAAGGCTAGCTCGAAAAGAAGAGTCGATAGGAAAAGGAGGAAAAGAAGAAACAGGTAGAATAAAGGAAGCAGGAGGAACGAAGGGCCCAGGAAGAAGTAGAGAAGAAAATAAATCAAGAAGAGTAGAAGTCCAAAGAGGAAGAAGATCAGAAGGCCAAAGAGGAGGAAGAGAAGAAGAGGCTAGAACAGGAGGTAAAGGAGAAAGGAGAAATACTTAAGCAGGATGAAGAGCTCAAGAGGAAACAGGCGCTGGCAGAACAAGAGAAGAAGCAGAAGGAGGAAGAACTAAGGAAGAGTAAAGAGGAGGAAAGGAGGAGACTTGAACAGGGGGAGACCAGTAAGACATATGAGATGGACATGGAACAAGATGATATTTTCCTCCTTCAGCTCCTCTCACTGGAGGGAGCCTTTCCTTACAAGAGCTGGGTTTCTCGGAAGAGAAAGAAGAGGAAGTCCTAGATCTCATTAAGCTAACCTTCGACCAAGTTAGCCTCAAAATCATGCACGAAAGGAAAAAGTATTATTCTAGAAAACCAGCGGAGCCCTTATCGGTCACCACATCCAAGGAGATTGTGCCCGACACTAATGTGAATCTAGAGATGATCGCCTCAGCTAGGACGACTTTCGTAATGGCAACGGAACATAATGTGGCCTGGATGAGAAAATAGATTACGAACCTTCAAAATAGGCTTTATGCATTAGAACAAAGGGCCACTAGAGCAGACTAGGAAAGAAGGAGAGCAGAAGAAGAGAATGCAGCCCCCTGTTTAATTCACTCAAGCACAACAAAATTCTAGGCATCAATCAAAGGAGAGGTAGAGACCCTCGGGGAAGCCATGGCGATGGTCAGCGAGGAGATGTCAAAGCTACACCACACAGTGGCCCCAATCTTGGATATACAATCTCACACAAAAGAAAGAGTTGCAATGCTGAAGGAAGTTGTAGTCACTCTAGAGAGCATGCATGAGTGGTTCGTTAAGTACCCAGGAGCACCAATGGTAGTCCCCAAGAAGGATTATATCACCATGCAAAATGCCAAGGTTCAGCTCCGCATCAAGATCCAGTCAAAATACAAACTAGTGAAAGACGTGGACAGGGTGTTGGCTTTATTCAGAAACGTTTTCAACGGCCTAGAATCTATGATCCAAATTCATGGATTTCCATCCATCGGAGAAGTCAGACATGTAAGGAAGTAGGAGGATATCTCAAGGGAAGTGTAGGCCTTCGTTGGTACATATAAACAGGCAGCCCATGCAGACGATCTGCCCATTACTAAAGAAAATATCACACGCTATGTGGTGGAACGAGTAAGAATGTACACCAAACTGGTAACCTTGAATAACCAGATGAATGCCAAAAGGACCACCTTCATACCTGATGCATTCTAATGCCTCCACATACATGATGAATAAAAACCATAGATCACCCCCATTGCAGTTGAGTACAAAATGTGGCACACGTACCTAATGGAGCAGCTCAACCTGGACATCCTTGAACTTACTATTGTTAAATTGATAGATGAGATTAGTAGCTTATTTTGTGACTTTTGTAATTAGATTGGATAAGACATTTTTGGAATGTGAAAGGTCATGAGGAATTCCAAGAGTCACCAGGTAGTTGAAAGGTTATGAGGAAGTCCAAGAGTTACCCTCATTCTATAAATACACCCTCATGACACATTGTAATGGACTTTTAGTTGTAATTCCATGTGTATTTTCCACTTGACAGATCGAACATTCCTGAGAGTTCTGTAATGAATGGAATGGTCATGTGTTGTCTCATACTACAAAACTTGTTTTCTACACATGAATGGTATACGATTTGCTAACTCTATGCATATATCGGTGAACCGTTTCATTGATATTGGCATAATCTATCATTGACTGTATGTCTACTTATGCTTATAGATGTTTGATTCCTGTGAACTTCTTTACAGTTGTTAAGCACTTTATCTTATGAACATGAGTCTTATTTGAATTCTATTGAGAGTTACTTTACGTAAGGTTTATGTTGTTTATAATCTAGCTATTCATGGTATGCATATTATAAGATATTTGTCGATTATTTCCTTGTTTTTATTGAAGTTCATGCGTTCAATTGAGCCCACATTTCGCTTTCGTCTAAAGCAAGCTCAACACATATGAATGGTAGTCAGGCCTACATATTGGACGTGATCCCTAAATCAAACGGTGCAAGGTCTAGTTGGGATCCTACACCGGGGAGATCTCATTTGCTATTGGCAGAGAATTCCAGCCCATCAATAAATTTGGTGCTAGAATGAGGGCCATGGCAAGTACCAATCCACGCCATCACACTGAAACTTTCCATCAAGCTAGTAACCAATCCATCCCCCCACACCTCCTAAAATAACATATATTCCCCCTTATGATCCAGCTTTCATGAGGCCCTAGCAAGAATTTTCCCAACCTCCGCCTCTTGAAGATGTCTCATGAGGACAGGAACTCCCCCTTTTCGAAGTCACCAATGAACAGCTTAGGGCCATGCCCCCTATTACTTGATAGTTCACCAGGGGTTTGAAATGAATTGTTGCCACTAACTCCCTATCCAACCCTTGCACCTCCATGCCTCATCACATGCGTCAAGTCATCCTAGCTAATTCCATATTACAGTTAATTGGGCTAGTGCTCGATGACTATGAGGACACCGTTGAAAGGCTCTCCATCGAGGGGTTGGACAGTCCTCCCGAAGATGAAGGAGAGGACCCCAAGAACACATTCACTGAGGAAAAAAACCACTCATGACAGGGAGGGACGTAGGGAAACAATCAATGGCCCCCAGATGGTACCCTTATCAACAACCAACCTCTGAGAGAGAATATTGATGGGACCCTAGGGTAGGGGACCGAGGATCACATTAGAGACTGTATTAACTTCTACAATAATCGATGACTCCTGAGATTTCAGGGGAACCTGAGAAATTTTAGGAATGCGACAAATACCATAGACCTAGGACACCTCAGAGTGCCACGAGGGGAAGGCAAACACCCTCCTCATACTAGCAGCGGGTCAGGGAAATGGAAATCGCCTCATGTTTCCTCCCCCACCTAGAGGCAATCGTCGCCAACCTTTGGCCTGGATGGCTCAATCCCCATTAGGTATCAGGGGCCAACTTCATGATAAGCCCCACCATCCTGAGAAACACCTCCCGAAGTTCGACCCTAAAAAGAAAACCTCGGCTGATGACCATATTAGCAATTTTTACCTAGCATTGCAAATGATGAGGGTGAAATACGACAACGTAGCTTGCCGCCTTTTCCCTCACACTTTTGAAAATAAGGTTGCCACTTGGTATCGGTCACTGCCAATTGCCTCCATCCGAACTTGGGTGAACATTCTTTCTTCTCATCTACCCTTTTGTTTGATTTATCAAATCATGAGGATGTCGATGAACTCATTGATTTTTCTGATCATAGCTGACGTGATCTATTTACTCATGTATTCGATAATGATGTTTATTCTATCGTTTTTGATCTTTCAAAGCCACATGTTTATGATAATCTATCTTTCGATGAAGTCAAAGCCCCATAGGTTGTCAAGGCACTTCAACCCAAAATGATGGTTATGTCAGGCCCTCGCTGTCTTGAGGTTGGTTTCACTTCCAATGAGGAAATTGTTGAAATACCCAAGTCTCCTCATCACTGATCTGTATGCATTGAATATCAATCCAACACATAGATTTTTCTTCCTCCACTCGAACCACATGATCCCATGGCTCATGCATTGGAGGAATCTTACATAGCAAGCACACTTGTGTGACGCAAGTTGTCTATGTTTCTCATGTTTTCTTTCATGTCACAGTCAAGAGAGTGCATATGTTTAACATCTGTGCGTAGTGTAGCACAACGTCATGGTAAGTCCACAGATTGCATGTCATGTGATTTCACTTTTTTATTTTTTGTGGATGCATTTAAACTCGGAGTGTTTTTGTCTTCATTTTTATATCTTTCATGTTTGTTGGTTCGCCTAACTGTGTTGTTCGCGAACCACACCTTCACCAACATGGCTAAACGAATGCGCCAGTGGCTGCATTGGAAATATCACTTCACGTGATCAGATCCATGCACCGTTAGCGTAGGAGTAGTAGTGTTTTCTTTATGTTGGTTTGCTTGCATGCATGTTTTCTTTCTTAATTTGTTTGTTTTTTTCTTGCCTACTTGCTTCATTTCTTTACTTTCACATTTACTTCTGCTCTTTACTCTTTTGTTTGTTTGTCTATTTTAAGTTCATAGGTTAGTTTCGCATGAAACCATGTGTGACTCTTGAAACAAGCAGTGTAAAGTACAAGAGGACTTGTACAAATATCAATACTTGGTTATCCGTTGTGTAGTATATGTATGTAGAACATGTTGTCTTTAGTCAATGATACACCAATGGAAAATAAGTTATGTTCGAAGTGAACGTTGATGAAAACACAATGCTTGCACGCTAACTAGTACCACCTAGTCTAGTCGGTTGTTTTGGGTTAACCCTTGTCAGCTCAGTCAAGTAGAGGAAGGTGAGGGGGAAAACCTTAACAAGTATGTCAGACGTATATACAAAATAATTATCTAAAGTAACAACCTCTAATGCTCTCAATAAGTCACGATCCCTCTTTTGCCTTTGAAATAAATAGGTACTATGCACAGTTCTTGAAAAAATTAAAAATAAAAAAAAATGAAAATGTAAAATTTTTTGAAAAATGAATAAGGTGAAAGAATACAAATGCTTCCTACTCAGAGAGGTGATACAAGTAACTCTGTCGGGTTACTTTCCGGGCTTGCTGGCAGTGGGGAGATGCTTGTGTTCCTATGTGACTCCGCCGGGGTATTGTCCAGGCCCACTGGTAGCAGATGAACACCTGAGATGAAACTTAAACTATGCATATCATATTGCTTGCACACCAATATACCCCTCATCCCCAATCAAAACAACTGTGTTGACTTGGCTTGGAATGTGTGTTGACCGATCAAGAGCATGGCACGTGCTATATCTTTCAATCAGGCTAGTGTGGAAACCAAGATGATCTAAGAGTTGAACAATACTTTTGGAGGAGTTAGACTTGCTTTTCATGGAACAAGGTCCATTCAGAGAGCTGGAGTTCTACCAGTGTGTCGCCAAGTGTTGTAGTGCCTACAACCACCCTCCAAAATTTTTCCTTAGCTTCATTTTGGATCCTCCCTACCAACTATCCTTAGTAGCATGCCTTGCATTGTCCAGGTATATATGCTTCAGTTGTGTTTCAATGGCTTACCAGCCTATGCTTGTCAACTTATTTTTCTCCCACCCGTAGGTTGACATTCCAGAACTTGGTCAGTTTTTTGTTGTGATGTTCACCTGGAAAATTGTGCAATTCTAGATGGGGAACCAACCTTCCCTCTGGAAATTGCAAAATCCATTTGGGCTGCCTACTGCTCTCTAGAAATGCGTAGAAAAATCAGGCAACCTTCCCTCTGGAAACTGAGCAATGCAGCCCAACACTGGGCTTCCTCTCAAACATTGCACAATTCTGACTGACAACCAGGGCTTTAGTCGAGAAATTGCGCAATGCATGAGGGACAATCAAACTTTCTTAACCCAAAAACTACACAGAAGTCATTCCCAGGCTTCCAGACTATTGAATGTGCTCCCAGGTTGATCGGTCCCCTCCAGGACTAAGCAATCTTGATTTGCATGCATAGGTTGCTTTTCCTGAAAAAGAAAAAAACAAAAAACAAAATAGAATCCCTTGATTTTAGGGATTCATTTTGAACAGTTGGAGGTTACATGCAAAATCAGTTTTAGAAACCTCCCGCCAAGTGTTGCTTTCTCCTAGATTTGTGGCATGCATGTCATAAGCATCGATCATATCAAACTTATTTATTCAATGCTTCAGAGCTCATTCCTCATGTCGATCTTGGAGCTCTCACATCCCACATCACATCTAGAAGCATTCGGCACACTCAACTTAGCTTTTTCTGGGTAAGTCCACTTTTCATGTCTTTTGCTTCTTTTCTGCCACTTTTTGTATTTTGGTTTGTATGAGTGTCGTTTGCTTGGTTTTGTTGAACACTTTTTGTCGTTTTAATGCATGTTAGCTTGTAGAAGAATTGTTTCAATTTTTTCATTACATCTCACTTATGTCGCATGTGTGACACTCTTTCTTCACTAATAGTCATCGTTGTGGTGACTCGCTTCACACACATGCTTTTTTTCTCATTTTCTGAATCTTGCACTCATTGTTTGCACACATGATCATTAACTCTTGCTTGCACTCAGCTTCACCATGCATTCATACTTTTCATGTTTTCAATCGCTCGTTGGCAGATTTGGGCTGCCTTGGCCCAGACCTTGCCTTCCATAGCTTGCAATGCGCAATTCTGAGAGTGAAGGCTTTACCTTCCTCCCATGAATTCTACAAATATGGTCCAGAGCTGGCCTCCAGACTTGCTCTATGCAATTCTAAGAGGAAATGCCTTGTTGTCCCCAGAAATTGTGTAAATGCAATTTGCTGGTTTGCAAGCTGGACTGTGCATTAAACAATTTCAGAAGTTAGTCAGCCTGCTGATAGTCTGGACTGTGCCTTGCATATTTTTGGCAGTTAGTCTTCCACCCTCCTAGTGAAAATTATGCAATATTCCCAATCAGTCACCCAGGTGTGTTTCATGTCAGTCCTCAAGTTGATTTTGGGTTTCAACTGACAGATTTCTTTCCATGAGTGTTTCTATATCTCCAGGTATCATAGATGTTCATCCATCTCTCAGCCGTACAGGTATAATGGCCTCAAAGAGATTAGGAAGGACATCATCAAGAGTGCAACTGGAAATGCAGTTAAGCAAGTGTTTATGAGATTTCCTATCTATGAAGACATTAATATATTCATAGACAAGGATATCAATATGAAATGGCAAGACATCAATGACACCATTTCAGGAACATTTGAGGAAAATATGGAAGACCACAGGGGTTATGTCAACATTCACAAGACTGGCTTGTACCAGATTTCATGCAAGTATCCCGCATTTCGATGCACGGACATGATCCACTAGATTGTATCACATACTAATCTAGAGACAATGGTGTTGAGCAGTGTCAGTGGAACACAACTTGCCACCTTTAGGGTGAAGGATTTTCAGGAGATGTATCACTTACGAAAGCTGGTGATCACAATGGATACAACCTTCACCAGACCCAGCAGCAGTAAAAACTCAAGAGATATCTTGAAGAGATGGGTGAAAGAGCCATCCAAGTTTAGAACAAACCCTAGCACTATGAAATCTTACAATTTTTATGGCTTCTCTTCTCAACTCCCTCTATTTTAGGAGCAACTTTCTTGTGTCCAATTGAATTGATCATGACCTGAATATTTGAAGGAAAATTCAATTATATACTTATTCTAACAATCATTGGAATCATACAATTTCCTTCTAGCATAATGTGAGTCATCCTTTTCATTCATGATAACAAACCTTACATAAGATATTTTCATAGTGGTGTTAGACACTTAGAATCTTTGCAACTTTAAAGAAACACTCTCTTGAACACATGTCTTGCAATATAATGTAATAAAAAATTCTAGATATAAGTGTACTTGGTCCAACTCTCCTATCAAGCCTTATTCTAACTTTAGGTCTTATCAATCTTTGAACCATAATCCAAATTTAAAAAAATTTCATTCTTCACCCTTAGATAGATAATATTTTGAAGTATGTCAAGTGAAAATTTTGTTACTGAAGTCAATATAGATGGGAAAATTCATCCAAATCATAAGAAGACAAGAATGTGCCATGGAGTGATCAGTTTAAATAACAAGTTTTCCATCTCATTCCATCTACCTCTTTGTTGATTAGTATTATGTCAACAAGATATTGTACATGATTCAATATCTTCCATACAAGTCTTCTATCAAGGTAAACAAAACAAACTTAATACACTTCTAACTTATCAACCATGAAACGCCATGACATTTATATAGTATTGGACTCAAAATTTAAATCAACTTTACTTGTGCCATTAGTAAAAAAATTGACCAATGTCAATTGAAGCAAGTATACTTGGATTAGTGAGAGCCTTTATACGGCTTGTACTTTTCCACTAATACTAGAGATCAAAACATATTTGCAAATCTTCAAGGTTTCTCTTAAAGCACCCTTGTGATCAATAAAGGTTTTCAATAACAACAATGAATTATGGAATATATGTATGCCTTTCCAAACCAAGTAGCTCATCCTTCTTAAAAATTTTGTAGGAATAACAATAATTTGTTCTTTACAAGGACAACTTCAATTTTCCAAATTACTTGTTCTTTACAAGAAAATTTCAGTCTCAAACTTAACCTTATGAGTGCCCTTTCAACTACCTATCAACAAAGAATGAATTCTATCATTGTGCATGCAAAGCATAGTGATAAATATTAAGGTATGGAATTTATTTCTTTCAAAATTAGATTATGAGCCTACATTAGTATGTCTTATTAGATCCTTACAACCAACCTAGAGGTTTCTCAACCTCCTACAGCCATCCTTTTCATATCCATCCAATCATGCAACTTGGATCCCTGTGACCATTCCCGAGGCTTTTTAACCTCATGAGGCATGGGGTACGACCTTTTGGCTTTCTGCAAATTTCAAACCTGATTTGAGGGATTTCTATCTAACTTTTTCAAGGAAAAGAGAAAGTTATATTCAAAGTTATTTGGATTGCTTCTAGGGCACAATTAGTTTCTTATCACAAAAATTAGTCTTCTATGGATTATTTTTTTCTAGGTTGCCTCTTCACCCAAGCTCTTATACCATTTTGACTTTTCATGGGTCTTCTAAACTAATAATTACTTTTTGTCATTTGTTAGGTTAATAGTTTCTTGTAATCACAATCATCATAAAATAATTACACAGAAGAACTCAATGGCAAGAAAAAAATTCCAGTAGTATCATAAAGAGATAGGAAAGCAAGACACATAAGAATTTACTCTCGTAAAACCCACATGGGAAAAAAACCCAACAACCTTTTGCTTAGAGAAATTATTCAATTCAAAGGAGATACATCTAAATATCGTAACCAAGTACAAGGTCAAGTTGATTAATAATATCACTATGTTCAAACCTGGTCAAACTACCCTAATTCAAGTGATAATATTGCCCAAAAGTCTTAGGCATATATGCTCTACTAGGTTCGAATTTCGGCCTCCTCCTGAACTCACAAAAGCTCAAACGTATTTCTAGATATGCTCGTAAAAATCATCACATGTGCAAAGTCAAATGAGAGATAGAAAGAATGTTGGATTAGTATTCATCCTTCTTTCCATTTTTCTCCTTTTCTTGGATCATATGATGTCTTGTTTTGTGAGGTCAAATAGTGCTATGGTGAGTAGGTGGAATCACACACACACACACACACATCTTTCTTTGGAGACCAAATGGGTGTCTCTTCCAACTAGGCTGACTTGACATTAGGAGGTCCAACTTCATCCTTTTATATCCATAAATTTAGATTCCAAAACTTCAAAATTATTCCTTTTGAAATCGACATGAAGAAAATGTATTATATTTTTCATTACATATACTTCAAGGGCTCAAATGGCATGAATAACAAGTCTTACATAATTCAAGGGATAAGATATTAATTATGAAGACCGACCATAGCTACATAATTCAAAAAAAGGGTCATGCAATGATTTAGTGGGATCATTTGCAAAAAAGAAAGAATAAAAAAAGGGAAAATATGGAATTACGACCTAGAATAAGATGAAAAAGAAGTTGAAATAGGAATTTCTTCCTCTAGACTATGAACACAGCCTTTTTCATATTTTTCAAATCTTGAAGCAAAGAATGTCTAGTGTGGAATATCTTCAAAAAGATTTTTATGAATTTTCCATTCATGTGGATCACTAAGAAACTGATCAGCAACTAGCTACAAGGTGTGTGAACTATCTAAAGTTTTCTCTCCAAGATTAATTGAGCATGCATAGGATTAGCAACATGGAAGAGGTATTGTTAGCCCTGAGATGTAGTGCTGACTTTTTGAAGATCAAAGAGGGACTCGGTCTGATATGTTGTTCTCAAAGGGGCCCCACCTGGGTCATTTTTCCCTTTTCTCCTCTTACTCGCTCAATTGCTAACCTTCTCATTTCCTTCGTTCACCCTCTAACCCCGACAAAATACTCCCTTTTGGCCTTAGCCCCAAGCGCAAAGCCAAAGTACCCATAAAACCTGACCATATACCCTTGTGCGCTCATAAAACACCTCACCGCATCCCCGCCGTTGATCTTCTCCCGCCAATCCAATGGCCCATATTGCTCTCGATAAAGGCAACCTACCCAATCGGCCTTGGCTGTCAAATAACCTCCACCAAATCTGACAGTCCTCACTCATATCGCATGGACAACTAGCACGGGCAATACACACACGATATGGGCAGTTTCTCTCTCTCCTCCACCGCTACATGTCAGCTGCTGAATGGAATCGTGTGACTTCGGGCAATTACCACTTACCGCCCGATGACCGTGCGATAAAAAAACCATTACCGCCCAGAGTAAACCACCCTGCCCGTTATCATCCGTGCAACTCCACCGCCCGATAATCATCCAATCTACCTGCTTGAAGATTTGACGGCCCAAACATATCCTGCTCCCACCACAATCGTTAGACTCTGCAAATTGATCTCCACCACACTTCTCCTCGATTTGACGGCCACCATCCTCGCCGTTCATCTACCCATGTGCTACATCCCCACGTTCAGTCTGACCCCAAAAACTGAATTAAACAGAGAGCATGGCCAAATGGAGAAAAGGACATGGCACGACTCAACAACCGAATTAAACATTTATGGCACTCCTCTGCCATGATCAATCCAACCGCCTGAAGGACAGCACAGTACCAGAACTAATGGAGTTTTTGTAACAGAGAAAGCAACTGCATCCAAAGACGCTATCAGACAGTTAATAGTGGTTGGTGGTCGATTAAGACCCCCCCATCCATAAACGACTAAGGCCAGTGTAATGAAAGATTATAAATAGCCTAAAGAAAGATGTAATGAGGGTTGGCATTTGATGTAAGGTTCAACTTCTGGAGACTGTAGACACTCTGTAACTTGCAGCGTCTCATCTTCATTTTCAGCAATGCAAGCTTCTTTTGCTGTTACATGCTCACTGTCCATTTCTTCTCTATTCTAAGCTTGTGCCTGTGGCGCTGTATTCATGATTGCTTCCATGTTTAATACTAGATAACTGTCATCTTATCTCTGTATTGAAATATTGAATGTATCAGTGAGTAGGCCACTCAGGTTTCTTCTGTGTCTGATGCAAAACAATTGTCATCTTGTCTTTGCATTGATAGATTAGATCTACAAGTTTATTTACTGGTTGCGGCCGGCCATCACATGGTTGTGTGTTTCTGCTAGTGTGGTCAGTATTCTCCATATTCACCTAATTCCTAAACTGTTGAGCATTGGTGGTATAAAGCCTTGTAATCTGAGGGTGTTCATGCATGTCTAGAGTGAAAACAGAGTAGAAGTGGTTATTTGGCTCGAACCAAACCGTCATCCCTTCCAATAAACTTCCACAAAAATAGTTTAATTTATATGTTACTAGGCATCTTCGATCTACAACCTAGGAGAGTTTCCTGGAGAGATAACATAATTGGCACTGTTGCCGGGGAGAGGAGATTGAACCTCAGCTTCCCTGGGAGAACGACACAGATCCAGCTTTGATGATAGACAAATTCTAGACACATTTTTGGTTGTAATCATCTATCTAGCGACTCTACTGGAGGCCGAAACTCTTGGCAACTCCAAATCACAGCTCTGGCTCAGTTTGTGAGGCACACTCGAAGAAATCCTCAGAAATCACCAGCTGACCCAGCACCTCACCCTGAGAAGATTATCAAGCCAAGAAAGACATCACAAAAGGGAGCATAAGGATCAGGTAAACCTAAACAATCTTATGCATCTCTGCAAGAAAGGCTTGTAACAGAGTAGTACATGCATGTTGAGAATATAGCCTCAAGTATTAGCAGTGAAGAACAGAAAGTGAAGACTCATTTCCAGAATGTAGTCATGGAGGAGGAGCAGTATGATGAAGAGGATGACATCCACTACATGGAAGACAAAGGCAACGCCACCTTTTTGACATTAGCTGCCTATGAGGAGTCATTACTCAAGGAGCAGACCAACCAAGAGTGGGACAGGGAAGCTGTTCTGCAAACTGAAGATCAGCAGAGATATAACTTGAGGTCAAGGATGAGTAATGTCAAAGAAAGCCCTGATCAAAGAGTTGATGTCCCTGTGGAATAACAAGCTAACAAGCAGAAGTGACCAGCAGCTAATCCCATTATCCCCAAAGCACCAGCTCAAGAGGTAAGAGGCCCTGACAATTCCCCTTTTAGTTTTGAATCAGAAGTCCAAAAGTTGAAAATATCTATACCTTTGATAGAACTAGTAAAGAGTGAGGCCTTCAAGAAACCTATCCTTGATGCCCTTGTGCTCAAATCCACATGATCATCAAATGACTATATGAATTTACAAGATGACAAACCTGCAGTTGTGCTTGGCTCAATGATTGAACCCTCTGATGATAGTTCCCCATCCTTATATGTATCCTTGACCATTCATGACAAAATCCTTCACAACTGTCTATTGGACATAGGTGCCAGTCATAATCTAATGCCCACGACCATCATGGATGAGTTAGGCCTTGACATCACTAGACCCTATCATGACTTGTTCTCTTTTAACTCAAGAAAGGTGAAATGTTTGCGGTTAATCAAAGATCTAGCCATCACCTTATCCCAACTGCACATGAAGAGCATGATGATCGATATTGTGGTAGCAGATGTCCCTCCTAAGTTTGGCATGTTACTTTCTAGAGGATGAATTAATATATTAGGTGGAACATTGCAGAATTATTTGTCTTATGCCATTGTCCCGGTTTTTGGAGGAGAAAGCAGGAGATTGTATAGAGAAGCTCAGCTGGCCTATATCATTAGTGATGAGAAGCATCCCACTAATCATCCCATTTATGTTGTGGACACTGATTTTGGAGCATGTATTCTCCAAATTGAAGAATCCTAGTTGGCCTCAGTACAGCTCAAGAAACCAGTATGCCAGGTCATGGGGAAAGAAGGGCCACAAATATGGGATATGTTCTTTGATGGAGCTTGCTCTAGGGAAGTTGTAGGAGCAGGTGTGGTGCTAGTATCCCCAACACAGGAATGCATACATCTGTCATTCAAGCTGACTTTTCAGGTCACCAACAATATAGTAGAATATGAGGCTTTGATATTGGGCTTAAGTGCTGCTAAATAAATGGGAATTAGAGACATAAAGGTGTTTGGAGATGCCGATCTCATTTTTCAACAAGTGAAAAAAACCTTCCAAGCAAAGCACCCAAGGCTAAAAGCATACAGAGATGAGGTATGTAGGCTCAAATATTATTTTAGTAGATTTTGTATCTCATATGTTCCCAGAGTTAAGAATCAACTTGTTGATTCCCTTGTTGTGTCTGCTAGCGTGTTCATCCCTCCCATGCCTCCTAGATTGACTTATGAAATCTAGGTGAAATATAGACCATCCTTGCTCGACAATGTCAAGTATTGGAAAGTTTTTGAGGATGATGATGAAGTCAATAGGTTTCTACAAGTCATTAATGAATTCTCCAAAATGAAAATTGATCAAGAGAATGAAGCCATGGAGGAATGTCACCAGTCTCAGCTAAGAAATAAAATTGGCCAAGACAACATTGTACAATTGCCTAGTAACCATATACCTAAAGGGTCGGTGCCTCTAGAGAAGTTGTTTGACCATAATGATGTACCTTATAGGCCTGCCCAGGAAGAAAATAAGTCTGCAATCCATAGGCATAACATAGGGAGCCCAGATCATCCAAAGTATATAAATCTGTCCACCCATTTGTCTACTGCCCAAAGTTCCGAATACTGCACCCTGATGAAGCAATTTGCTGATGTCTTTGCCTGGGAATATAGTGACCTTAAGACTTATGACAAAATTATCATCCAGCATAAGATCCCACTGAAGAAAGGCACCATCCCTTTCAAGCAGAAGCTGAGACCCATAAACCCTCTACTACGCCCTTTGATTGAAAAGGAAATCAAGAAATTGTTGGCCGCCAGGATCATAGTTCCCCTGAGATATTCAAAGTGGGTAGCCAACCTAGTAGTCATGAGGAAGAAAAGTGGGGAAATCAGGTTGTGTGTTGACTTCAGGAACTTGAATAGATGCTCTAAGAAAGAAAACTATCCCCTGCCCAAAATGGAACATTTTCTGCAAAGGTTTTAGGGGCTAAAGTTATGTCTTTCTTGGATGGATTTTCAGGGTATAATCAAGCAGCTGTACATTCGGAGGACCAAGAAAAGACTACCTTCACCACTCCTTGGGGCACTTTCATGTACTCCAAGATGCCATTTGGACTGATGAATGCTAGGGCCACCTTTCAGAGGGCCATGGATATAGCTTTTGTAGGTGAGAAGGACAAGTTTGTCCTAGTTTACCTGGATGATATAACAGTTTACTCCAGCAGTCATTGGGTTCATTTGCAGCATCTGAAGAAAGTGTTTCTGAAGTGCAGAAGGTTTGGGATTTCAGTAAATCCTAAGAAGTCATAGTTTGCTTTAGAAGAAGGAAAACTTTTAGGACACATTGTTTCTACTACAGGTGTCAAGATTGACCCAAAAAGAGTTAAAGCAATATGACCTTGTTCGTCCCAAGATCAAAAAAGGACGTTCAATCCTTTTTAGGCAAGATCAACTTTGTGAGGAGGTTTATTCCTAATTTTGCAAAACTGGTAAAACATATCACCTCCATGCTGAAAAAGGGATCAGAGATTAAATGGACCGATGTAGCAAGAACATCGTTTGAAGCTATCAAAAGAGATATTATTGAAGCTCCCACTCTAATCAGCCCAGACTATAACAAGGAGTTCCATATCTTCTCTTTTTCTTCCTGTGACACCCTTGCAGCAGTCTTGTTGTAGAGAGATGTTGAAGGTACAGAGCACCCACTGGCCTTTTTCAGTAAAACTTTGAGGGATGATGAATTGACATTATTGAAAAACAGGCTTATGCTCTTATTAAATCTTTAAAGGCATTCCGAATCTACATTCTGCATTCCAAGGTGATTGCCTATGTACCCTCGTCTTCAGTAAAGGATGTCCTGATGCAGCCAGATGTTGATGGAAGAAGGGCTAAATGGATTGCAAAGCTCATTGAGTTCAACATAGAATTGAAGCCCACCAAGCTTGTCAAAGGCCAGGGCCTTGCTCAGCTAATGGCTGAAGAAAATTGTAGAATGCTGGACATAAATTGCATGAGTGCAAATTCAGATCTTGGACAGACAGAGGGAGCAATAGTGGAAGAAGGGCAGAACCAGTCTTTGGCTGAAAATCTGGCTTCTTGTGAATGGTATTCTAAAATAGCTCACTTCCTGTTGAAGCTAGATGTTCCTCCAGGCCTTAGTTCAAGCCAAGCTAGGACCATTAAGCTCAAAGCAGCTAAGTTTTGCATCAATGAGAACCTGCTTTATTGGAGGGATCCAGCTGGAATCCTCTTAAGGTGTCTAGACAAAGAGAAATCTGTGGAAGTCATGCACCAGTTCCATTCTAGCATCTGTGGGGGACATCATTATTGGAAAACCACTGCCCACAAGATCTTGAGAGCTGGGTATTATTGGCCCACTCTATTCTCTGATGTGTTTTTATTTGTAAGATCTTGTGACAAGTGCTAGAGGTTTGCAGGGAGGCAGCAGCTGAAATCTTTGCCCCTGAAGCCAATACATACTAGTGGCCCATTCCAGTAGTGGGGTTTGGATTTCATAGGGGAGATTAATCCACATTCCAGTGGCCAGCATAGATGGATTTTAGTAGCCACTGATTATTTTACCAAATGGATTGAGGCCATCCCCACTAAGAAAGTAGATCACCAGGTTGTCATGAAATTCTTGACAAAAAACATTTTCACCAAGTTTGGCTGCCCAACTAAATTGGTTACAGACAATGCAGCAGCTTTCAAGGCAAAAGAATTGGTGGACATGTGTAACACAATGGGAATTAAATTAGTGAATTCCACTTCATATTATCCTCAAGGTAATGGTCTAGAAGAATCATCCAATAAAAACTTGGTAAGGATAATCAAAAAGCTGCTAGAAGACAACAAGCGGAGCTGGGATTCCAAACTGAAGTTTGCATTGTGGGCTGACAGGGTCACCACCAAGAAATCCACAAGGAATTCTCCATTCAAATTAGTATATGGCACTGAGGATGTTTTCCCAGTCCAATTGACCCTCCCTGTGGCCAAATTCTTGCAGGAAGAACAGAACGACGGAAGTGACATGGCAAGGAGAATGAGTGACTTGGCTGAAGTTCATTAGATTAGAGATCAATTGATTGAGAGGTCTGTAGTACATCAGAGAAAAATCAAGGAAGCTTTTGACAGGAAGCCAAAGATGGGTAACTTTTAGAGAGCATGGCCAAATGGAGAAAAGGACACGACACGACTCAAAAATTGAATTAAATAGTTATGGCACTCCTCTGCCATGATCAATCCAACCGCCTAAAGGACAGCACAGTACCAGAACTAATGGAGTTTTCGTAACAGAGAAAGCAACTGCATTCGAAGACGCTATCAGACAGTTAATAGTGGTTGGTGGTCAACTAAGACCCCCCATCCATAAACGGCTAAGGCCAGTGTAATGAAAGATTATAAATAGCCTAAAGAAAGATGTAACGAGAGTTGGCATTTGATGTAAGGTTCAACTTCTAGAGACCGTAAACACTTTGTAACTTGTAGTGTCTCATCTTCATTTTCAGCAATGCAAGCTTCTTTTGCTGTTACATGCTCACTGTCCATTTCTTCTTTGTTCTAATCTTTTCCCTGTGGCACTGTATTCACGATTGCTTCCATGTTTAATACTAGATAACTATCATCTTATCTCTGTATTGAAATATTGAATGTATCGGTGAGTAGGCCACTAAGGTTTCTTCTGTATCTGATGCAAAACAACTGTCATCTTATCTTTGCATTGATAGATTAGATCTACAAGTTTCTTTACTGGTTGCAACCAGCCATCACATGGTTGTGTGTATCTTTTGGTGTGGTCAGTATTCTCCATATTCACCTAATTCCTAAACTGTTGAGCATTGGTGGTCTAAAGCCTTGTAGTCTGAGGGTGTTCATGCATGTATAGAGTGAAAAAAGAGTAGAAGTAGTTATCTGGCTTGAACCAAACCATCATCCCTTCCGATAAATTTCCACAAAAATAGTTTAATTTATATGTTACCAGGAATCTCCAATCTACAACCTAGGAGAGTTTCCTGGAGAGATAATAGGTATAAAAATTAGCCTTAAAAGTCGATTAAAAACAAAACCAACAATACTTTCAAAGGAATAGAGGAGAAAGGTGGGGTACATCCTCTTCATTGCGAGGTGATTCAAACTATATTAGAAGAGAATAATCCCAAAGAGTAGAGAAATCATAAGATACTCGAAAAAATAACCAAAATCAACAAAGAGGAAGAGGATTTTAGAGGGGTGGAGGTTACAATGGTGGCAAAGGATGGGGAAATTAGCAAATACCCTTTGTTTATCTTGGGTGTTCTTGTAGCCGCTGCACCAACCCCTCCAAAATTTCAAGCTCCTAAAATTTTAGGAGCCCCTTTTACCATGCAAGAGTTTGCCACATCCTAAGAATCTGTTCAAGAGCTTGCTAGACTAGAAAATCCCCGTAAGAATGCAAGGTTTCCTTCTAAATCAAGCTAAGTCACAATCTCGTCCAAGTAAGGCAGTCACAGCTTCATAATGCGACCATTCCCTTCGCATGCAACTAGTGCGACCTATCCTACCCGATCAGCCCATGTCGCTAAAGTCGCATAGGTCAAATCCCGAAAACTTGTGACCCTTGCGACCCTTGCGACCCCTGCGATCAATAGGTTGTTGAGTTGCAAGGTCACAATTTGCATCCATCGTGACCACGCAACCCTTCCGACCTAGTGAGCTGAATAGGTCGCAAGGTTCCATAGGTCGCGAGGTCGCACACCTCCCCCACTTAGGGACTTGTGACCCTCGCACGTGCGACCAAAACTATAAATAGCAGGTCACCCTAGCTCATTTGTAATGACTCCTTTGGTCGCACGAAAGATGAGGGAGACTTGTGACTTGGGCGCATGCGCATTTTCTCCAAGTAGGCAACCTTTCACCTTCCCTGTAATCATTTTCTCCATCCAAGTGTCGTCCTCTTCCATCCCGACCCTCCACATTCTACCCTAGTGGGGGTTTTATCTCCATTTTGGCCTAAGTCTTCACCTCAAACCTCAAATCAATGAATTTGGCCTTGTGCAATCCCTTTTACCCCCCTCACAGCCATTCCTCGCCCTTAGCCACCCCTGTTTTCTCCGGTGAGCCTGACCATTTGGCCTTGAGGAATTCCACACATCCCATGAGTGTCAGGCTTCCATTTTAGCTCGCCTAAAGCACAGGTCGCACGACCCATAATCGCGATAGCCTAAATCCCGTGACCTTCGCGACCTCGCGACTAGTGCGACCATGCGACCGTTGCAACCTTGCGACTAGTGCGACTCTGTGACCTCACGACTGTCGTGACTCCGTGATTTGGCTTCCAGTGTTACCCCCATGACCTGTGACTTATATACTTAGTTTCTAAGTCACACTCCTACCCTTGCGACCCCTGCAACCTACCTAAATATCTCCTTACAACTTCTTGGAATTGATTTTATTTAAGTAGACTTTGTTATTATTTCATGCTGTCACTCTCATCGTGGGATTGTT
This sequence comes from Pinus tabuliformis, assembly GCA_031772625.1. Classification (NCBI taxonomy): domain Eukaryota; kingdom Viridiplantae; phylum Streptophyta; class Pinopsida; order Pinales; family Pinaceae; genus Pinus; species Pinus tabuliformis. The sequence goes on along the minus strand of CM062809.1, from coordinate 1,305,333,133 downwards.
TGTTCGACATGCCAGGTGACGTGGACCTCGAGTGCATCTCCATCTCCTCTTTCAAAGATGAGATGGCGCCCCCAACTACAAAGGCCGCTCGTAGAAGCTCGAGAAGCAATTCATTGGAAATCTATGAGTATGAGGAACCACCCATCTATGGGGACATGACCTGCAATATCAATAAAACTACAATGCTCTCTTGGTACAACATCCATGAATATTTCACCAAGCCATACATAACAGAAACCCAGGAGGATTTTCCAGTATACCTGAATGCAAGAGGTATAAACTCCACAAGATAGTGTCACAACCTTCGACCTTTCTATGCATTGAAAATATCGATTGAGTCTTGGAGAATACGGATACAGATTCATGGACAGTGAGGGACCACACTAGAGAACTCGTAGCAGCGATCTCTCCTACAGATATTGCCACTTACTATAGACTCCCTGAGAGGCAGGAAACCTTCAATATCTGGTGGCTCTCTGACTTTGTAATACTGGTTAAAGACATCTTGAGGGAATGGTGGCAGGACACGTCTGAATTCCAGGTTAGACCAGATCAGGCATATAGGACAGAGGGGCTAAGGAAAGTTTATCAACTGATTTCCACCATGATGTGCCACTTGTATGGAAAAGAAGACTATGATATATTCCATGGTACCTGGGTCCCTCTCATGCACATTGTCACCACCCTTGGAACAGTCTTCAACTAGGCGAGCATTCTGGCATCGTGCCTAAGGACAAACATAATTGCATCCAAGCATCCAGATCCATAGAAACCACCAGAATTCTACATGGATTCATACTGCCTAGATGTCATTTGCGCAAGATGCTCGTTTGATAAATGGAACTATAGCTGGGATACATCACCAGCCAGTCCTGTGCAACACCACTAAAGGGTCTTCTGGGACACCGCCTATAAGGGTATGATAGATTTTACTTACGAATCTTTTATCGCCCCACTATACCAGCGGCTATTCGAGGAAGGGCCATTGTGCATGTCGAGGAGGGCTATGGAAATCGTGGTCAAGGTGGCGCACTAGTTTCCCATCTAGGAGGGTACGTTCATTAGAGTTTCCAGTACCCATAAGGCCCGTCATGCTCTGCCCAAGTTTGTCACAGAAAAAGTACTCTTGCAAAACGTTTTCCACCAGATGACACAGGGTTTTTCAAAGGTACTAAGAAAAGGCAAGAAGAAACCATGGTTGGCCTTCTCGCTTGTCATCGGAGCATACGTATTTGAGAACTTCAAACAAGTGGAAGTAGAAGATGAAGCTTTAAAAGGTAGTCACTTTGTAAACCTAAACTATCAGACGTACAATCATGAGAAAGTCGTGGCTGCCCACTGCAAGAAAGAAAAATTCAACTGGTCATATTCACATGCCAGACATGATCATGAAGACAGGGTAAAGAATTGGTATAATGCCACTAGGTAACTCATCCCTAGTGAGAAACAAGCTAAAGATGAGGAGTGCCTTGAGAACGCCCAGGAAAATGTCACTCTTCAAGAGAGAGCCTCCACCCTTAAGAAGAAACAATGAGAGACATAGAAAGCCATCAGGAAATCTAAGAAGAAGAAAGAGAAAGAGGTTGAAGATATTCCGAGAGACCCAGAAAAGGAAGACAATAATGAAACACTGGAACAAAGGAATGTTTCCCTAGCAAGGAAGAAGAAATATCTCAAGAGAAAAATGGAATAAGAGCTCAAGCAATCTCAATATTCCAGTGACCAAGGCCAGCTCGAAAAGAAGAGCCGACAGGAAAATGAGGAAAGAAACAGGTAGAAGAAAAGCAGCAATAGGAACAAAGGGCCCAGGAAGAAGTAGAGAAGAAAACACAACAAGAGGAGTGGAAGGCCAAAGAGGAAGAATAACAAAAGGCCAAAAAGGAGGAAGAGAAGAAGAGGCTAGAATAAGAGGTAAAAGAGAAAGGAGAAAGACTTAAGCAGGATGAAGAGCTCAAGAGGAAACAAGCATTGGAAGAATAAGAGAGGAAGAAGTAGAAGGAAGAACTAAGGAAGAATAAAGAGGAGGAAAGGAGGAGAGTTGAATAGGGAGAGACCAGTAAGACATATGAGCTAGACACGGAACAAGATGAGCTACCCCCATTATATTTTCCTCCTTCTACTCCCCTCACTGGAGGGAACCTTCACTTACAAGAGCTAGGTTTCTCAGAAGAGCAAGAAGAGGAAGTCCTCGATCTCAGTAAGCTCACCTTCGACTAGGTCAGCCTCAAAATCATGCAGGAAAGGAAAAAGGATTATACTATAAACCCAACAGAGCACTTATCGGTCACCATAGCCAAGGAGATTGTGCCCGACACCACTCTGAATCTAGAGATGATCGCCTCGGCTGGGACGACTTTCGTAACGACCACGGAAGATAATGTGGCCCTGATGAGAAAATAGATTACGGACCTTCAAAATAGGCTATACGCATTAGAACAAAGGGATCCTATAGCATAGCAGGAGAGAAGGAGAGTAGAAGAAGAGAATGCAGCCCTCTATTTAATTCACTCAAGCACAATGGAATTACAGGCAGCAATCAAAGGAGAGGTAGAGACCTTTGGGGAAGCCATGGAGATGGTCAATAAGGAGATTTCAAAGCTACACAACACAATGACCCCAATCTTGGCTATACAAGCTCACACAAAAGAAAGAGTTGCAATGCTGAAGGAAGCTAGAGTCGCTCTATATAGCATGCATGAGTAGTTCGTTAATTACCCAAGATCACCAACAGTAGTCCCAAAGAAGGATTGGATCACCATGAAAAACGCCAAGGTTCGGCTCGACATCAATATCCAGTCGAAAGACAAACTAGCCAAAGATGTGGACATGGTGTTGGCTTCATACAAACACATTTTCAATGGCCTAGAGTCTATGATCCAAATTCATGGAGTTTCGTCCATCAGAGAAGTTGTACATGTAAGGAAGTAGGAGGTTATCTCAAGGGAAGTGTAGGCCTTCATTGATACATATAAATAGGTAGCCCATGCAGATGATCTATCATTTACTAAAGGAAATATCACACGCTATGTGGTGGAACGAGTAAGAATGTACACCAAACTGGTAACCTTGAATAACCAAGTAAATGTTAAAAGGACCACCCTCATACCTGATGCACTCGAATTCTTGCACAGACATGATGAAGAACAACCACAGATCACCCCCATTGTAGTCAAGTAAAAACTGTGGCACACATACCTAATGAATCAGCTCAACCTGGACATCCTTGAACATAATATTGTTAAATTGATAGATTATATTAACATCTTATTTTGTGATTTTTATAATTAGATAGGAAAAGGCATTTTTGGAATGTGAAAGGTCATGAGGAAGTCCAAGAGTCACCCTCATTCTATAAATACACCCTGATGACACATTGTAATGGAATTTTAGATGTAATGCCATAAGTAATTTTCGCTTGATGGATCGAACATTCCTGAGAGTTTTTTGGTGTACGGTATGTTCATGTGCTATCTCATACTACAAACCTTGTTTGCTATGCGTGAATGGTATATGATTTTCTAACTCTATGCTTGTATTGGTGAACTATGTCATTGATATTAGCATAATCTATCATTGACTGTATGTCTACTTATGCTTATAGATGTTTGATTCCTGTGAACTTATTTACAGTTGTTAAGCACTTTATCTTATGAACATGAGTCTTATCTAAAGTCTGTTGATAGTTAGTTTACATAAGGTTTATGTTGTTTATAATCTAGCTATTCATGATAGGCATGTTATAAAATATTTGTTGATTAATTCCTTGTATTTATTGAAGTTCATGCGTTCAATTGATCCTGCATTTCACTTTCGTCTAAAGCATGCTCAACACATATGAATGGTAGTCGGGCATACATACCGGACGTGATCCCTAAATCAAATGGTGCAGGGTCTAGTTTGGATCCTACACTGGGGAGATCCTATTTCCTGTTGGCGGACAATTCCAGCCCATCAATAGATTTGGCGCTAAAAGGACGGCCATGGCAAGTACCAATCCACACCCTCACATTGAAACTTCCCGTCAAGCTAGTAACCAACCATGTCCCCCATGCCTCCTGAAATACCCTATATTCCCCCTTATGATCCATCTTTCACGAGGCCCTAACAAGAATTTTCCCAACCTCCCCCTCTTGAAGATGTCTCGGGAGGACAGGAACTCCCCCTTTTCGAAGTCATTGATGAATAGCTTAGGGCCATGCACCCTATTACTCGACAGTTCGCCAGGGGTTTGAAATGAATTCCTGCCACTAACTCCCTATCCAACCCTTGCACTATTGGGTTGTGTTATATTCTTTCCACGACTAGACACCCTAGTTAACCGGGGTGTCAGAGGGGGGGTGGGTAGCCCCTCTCTACGGGCTGGGGAATTTTCTTTTGGACCCTATATTTGGTTGGGCGGACCTACCTATGGTTTTGTGCATGGTTTTCGCACATGGTTTTGGACGCGATGGTTTTTTGTCCATGGTATTGGATGCTTCGGCATGTATATATATGTATTGTAACATTGAAAGGAACATAATGAAAAATAAATTTGGTAGTCCCAGTTTTGGGATCCAAGGGAAAATCTTTGTGTATATGTGTTTTATGTGTTATGCTCTTGCATTGTTTATTTCCTGTGTTTTAGAATTCGTATGCAGGTAATTTATGTACGGGGTTATAACCTACATTTGGTATCAGAGTTGTTTTGGCTTCAAGGGGATGCCCTTGTTGCTGAGGGGTTTCGCTCGGGCCTATGGTAGACCCTATTCAGTAGGAGATCTACAGGATCGATTCTAGTGGTGAAAGAATATGGCGAGCAGTGTGTTAACCTCTTGTTGCAACAGGGTTTCATCTTTCATGATTGAAATTTTTACATGCCAAATATGTCATACTTTGCAAGCTGCAGTGCTCCATATTTCCAGAAGAGACCAAAGAAAAAAGCCATGAAGTGTGCTAGTCCAAATGCCACTACTGTATTCCAATTTTGATGAGTTGTTCCAATTTTGAAGAGTTTTTAAAGGGAGGTCCAAACAGTCTAATCTTGGTCTCCCTAGGTTTCAATTTCCTGTTTTAGAATATAGAGAATGTATCTGTCCAAACAGCTTAATCTTGGCAGATTTGTAGATAGGTAGAGAATCAAAGGGACCCAACTGCTTAATTTGGGCCCTGGCAGAAATAAGTGTAGTTTTAGATAGGAAATCATTCAAAAAGAAAAATTGTAAAGCTGGGTCTGCAAGTCTAAGTGCACCCAAATCAAAAGAAGAAAAAATGTTAGGTGAGTAGGTTGGGTAGGTAGCTGTGAGGTTGCAGAATGATGACTTATGATCAATTTTGTGTTACAAAGTATTTTATCTTTTCAGATCACAGTTGCAGACAATTTTTATCTGGAGGAGCTCAAGCTGGACATCACTAAATTCCCTTTCTTCTAAATTCCCCAAGTCAATTACTAATTTCCCAAAGAGGTCAAGATCTACTTGATTCCTCTTAGTTTCATCATTCTCCATGTCATTTGTCTTGGTGAAAATCTGCTTCACTCAAGGATTCTTTATTTCTCACCTATAAGTCATTTTTCCCTCGAAAATTAGCCTAAGGTCCCCCACCTTAGCACCTGCTTATCATCACCATATTAACCACTAACTCTAGTATATAACTCCCTATCAGTTTTCCCATTCCCTTACTAAAACTATGTATATAAAACTCCCCCATGTAAATATCCCCTCCCTAGCAATATAGCCATATTTCTTCTAAAGTCAGGGAGAAAATGGTCCATCAGGGGCTGTTTTTAACCCATCCGTGTCATAACAGGAGTTAGATGACACCTGGTCATGCTAACAACCTCTCTCCTAGCACTAAAACCCTCAAAAACCCACATTTCCGCCCTTATCCTAAGTTTTTGTGCATAAATCGTTAAAACCCCACTCATAAACCCTCAAAAACCCATGTTTTACCCCTTATGCTAAAGTCCCAAACATAAATATATTAACCTGCCCGTTATTAACCCCCCAAACCCACAAAACCTAAGTCTAAACCCCCGCCGCGCCGTATTAAAATGGGAATATTCCTGCGGAATCCCCGCCCCTTATCCCTCCGCCACCTCACCTTTGCCGCCGAACGTTAGATCGCCCGCCCCACAGATCTACGGTGGGCAGGCCTACCTGTCCCCCAACGCGCCCAAAGGTTAGCGTCCGAGAGATGGGCGGTATTTCCGCTGTACTCCCACCATGCCTCACCTCCTGGGCTGTGGCAGAGCCCCCTCCCCCGAAACCACCTCTGTCCAAAGGCGGTGCGCCCAGAAACCACTTACCACCCTCCCCCTGTGACGTAAGCCACACGTCACCTGCCGCATCATCCTCCTGCGTGGCCTCCTACCACTGTACCGCCGAGTCACCCTGCCACATGTCCTGCCACCGTCACCTTGCCGTACTGCCACGTCACCTCCGTACGTGATGACGTCATCATGCTGACGTCATCTTGCCACATCATCATGATGACATCATCGCTGACGTCATCCACCGTACGAATTCCATCATGCTGACGTCATCAACAATTTTAGCGTCAAGAGCGAAAATCGCACTCCGGAGCCCCGGAATCAGTTTCTGAGGCAGTTTTTGATGCGCGATTTGCGCAAATCGCGCATCGCTGGATAAAATAGGCCTGAATCGGGAATCTTTAGGGAATCTTTTCATTACGCATCCCCCAGCAAGCCCGAAAGGCGCCGACTGACCCATTTTTCTTCGCGAAGCTTGCCGAAAGGAGAAGAAGATAGTTCTAAAGGAAACAGAGGCCGAACAACGGCCATTAATTTGTGATTAGACCCACAGCAAAGGAGAAAAGTCACCCAATTCATTTGTCAAAGAGTATCAGATGGAGAAGAAGAGCCAAAGAGTATCAGCCAAGATTTTTTAGGGGCTCGAAGCACCTGAACATTGATGAGCCCCCCAGAAAGTCAAATCAAGAGGCGTAAGCCCATCCTTGCCCTCAAATCACAGTTAAAGCTTTAAATGTAGGCAGACAGCAAAGAAGCAGAAACCCATACACATTTATTTCAGAAAACACTGCACCAAGCCACCGAGGACAACATCATTTACTTAGTTTTGATACGGCAGCCCTCAGCACAGCTCGAGATATTTTTATGCATTTATTTCTGGATAAGATTAGGTTAAAGTAATCATCTTTCTTTCAGACCTGTTTAGGTCAAGTTGTAATAAAAGCAGTTGTAGAGAGTTTTTCCCTATATATACCGCTCTCTACATTGTTTCAAGCGTTGGTCAATTGAGAATTTTCACTAGAGACTCGCATTGTATACCTGAGTTTTTTCTATAACCAAAGATTGCTGAAAGCTTGGAGAGAAAACTGCCTGTTATAAATGAATGTTTTGAAGATATGAAGATGGAATTCTTGTGCAGCAGCCTGAAACAATAAGTGCATCTTACCTCTGTTTTATTGTTTACCACTATCTAAATAGCATAAAGAAAGAATAGCTTAGAATTTGTTTAAATACACTCTATGCTCAATTTATGTGGTTTCTTAATGTTTTCTTCTGAATGAATTGGTCATGAATATGAATTCCTTCTGGCTCATATTTACCCTGATTCACCTGTGTTTTGCCAATTATCTAGGGATTCTTCATTGCCCCTAGGTAGAGCTCTGTTGCCTCCATATGTTAAGCTGATTGAGAGATTCTTAACTGCCTCTCGTTACTTAGCATTCTTTCCATCATTTAAACCTGAAACATTGTTTCATGCACAGCTATCTTGCTCCATTTTCCCTATGGTGACCAAGAACACACACCAACAGTCCTCCTCCTCGACTCCACGCCAATGGTTTGAAATTTTTAGACTATGCTCTGCCTCTCTACCTGAAACATCAATTTTCCCACCAAAATCAGAACAAAAAACCCCTGAACTCGATAGCTAGCCTAAGATCATTTCCAACAAAGCTAAATCCCAAAGAGAGAGCCCTCTCTGATTGCAGGTGGGCTAGAAACCTGCAATCCAAAGTTGGTTTGTGGTTACCTCGGCCGTATCCCTTACTCCAACCTGGGGACAACCTGAGTGATAACATAATGGCGACTCCACTGGGGACATCCTCAGTTAATTTCACAAAGAAGGTTGTAAAGATCCCCTGTAAAAAGGTCGATTTTCTAATTGCTGTATATTTCTTAAAACTACAGATGAAGCCTGAATGTCAGCCAGGAAGCCTTTGAAACTGTTTCTGTTTTACATTAGCAGAAGTAAATAAAAGCTGCTTCAGTCAATCTTCATGCTAGTTTTAAGATATACACAGCCATTCTAAAATCTGATCTGTCCCTTGTTAATTACAAAAATATTCCCATAAAAATACCCAAAAAACAATTCGGAAGCTGGCTCCCAAGAAGAATCCACGATATACAAGGTCAAATCCAGATCCCGACCCTCCAGCTATTTTTGAAAACCCTAACATAATCTCGAAAATCCTTAGGAAGCAAGAAAGACAGGAAAATTTCGCTGATAAAACTCCTGAAATAGCTTACCCTAGCTGTATTCCGACTCCTGTCAAGGTTTTGTTTCGTTCGGCCCCTGTTTCCCCTAGTTCATCATCCACACCTCGAACTCCTCCTTCCACACCTTCATTCACTTTACATACTACCACTACTGTTGTTTCCAGCGTTCCAGTTACTCCTGTGATCCCCGTTACTCCAGTTGTTCCATTTATCCCCGTTGTTCCACTTATCCCTGCCAATATGGCTAATAGATATGCACCCCTGCAATTACCTGCTAATGCTGGGGCTTTACCTCAAGAGTACCAATCTAAAATTACATATTTTGATAGTACTGGCCCCTTTACTGCCATTCAGCATACCAAAAAGATGCAAGACTATTTTGAAAACTACGAAATAGATGATGATAGCGTGAGAATGAGAATTTTTGTTCACAGCTTAACAGGTGATGTAAGAACATGGTTCAGATCACTTGCTGCAAATTCCATAACCACCCCAGATGAGCTTTATCAATCCTTTACCAACAGATGGGAGAAAAAGAAAGACCCCTTGCACATACTAGCTGAATATGATACGATTAAACGAGGTCCTCAAGAGACTGTTTTGGAGTACTGTGCAAGATTCAATAATGTATATAATGCAATACCACAGAACCTAAGGCTTCCCCCTGATCTGGCCTTGTACAAATTTCCGGATGGTTTTGACCCTGATATGGCATACCAGTTAAAAGAAAGAGTTCCTCAGACCCTTGCAGACATGCAAAACGTTGCTATCAGTGTTGAGGCCAACTTAATTGCCAAGAGAAATAGAGCTAGAATGGAAAGAAGAACCACCTTTAAGGAAGAACCCTCAGCCTTTGATCAAAAGCTTGATGCTATCATCAATGGCCTGCAAAGGCTAGGAGAAAGAGTAGAAAATGTTGAGAGAAAAGCATCATGGGAAGGACAATAGTCCAATACCATAAGGAATCCAAATTTTAGGAAAACGGAGAACACAAATGCTGGTAGGTCTAACCAAGACCATGACATAAGACCCCCTTTTCAAGATAACTATGTTGAAGGATCTACTTCTAGTGAACCCATAGAGGACACTCACATGAACTTGATGGATCTAAAGGGTGAGCACCAAACTGTCCTGTCCCAAGAAGACCAAAATGAACTCGATTACAATCAGTTTCAAACTAAATCTGGTGAGTCTTTTGATTTTAAACAAGGATATGATACTGCTGTGTATGAAGTACACAAACAATATAAGCTGAGAACTAGGACCATTGACATTGCTGAACCTAGTAAAACAAAGGATGGCAAACAACCCAACAAGACCAAAGGTAAGGTTGTCATAACAGAACCAGCTGATACAAATGTTCAAACCCGCATCAAGTGACTGTAGAAGACATAACAGAAATACAGCCTTCCAAAGATCAGCCTTTGCCACCTTCTTCCTCGAAGGAAAGCTCGAACAGTGTTCCAAAAAACTTTCCTGAAACTAAAAAACCGCAAGCTATCAGTCCTCATAACGCTGATAAACAAGAGCAAATCGCAGATAATTTAAATGAAAAGGAAAAAACTGCCTTTATCAACACCAAGACTCCATTGGAAAAACCATTTAATTTAGAGGCAGAAATAGCTAAGTTGAAAATATCCATTCCCCTCTCAGAACTTGCCAAACACGATGTATATAGGCAACAAATTCAAAGGTCACTTCAAATTCCAGAAAACAAGGACGATGTGAATGTTTTGGATGATTCCCCTGAAGTGCTGTTTGGTCCAGAAGTTAATGCAAACTCAACACATGGACCTGTCCCACCCTTTTATGTCAGTTTTCATATACATGACAAAGTTTTGCACAATGCTATGTTTGACTCAGGGCCATCGCACAATCTAATGCCCAAAGCAGTTATGGAAAAACTGAAACTTGACGTTACAAGACCTTACAAAGACTTGTACTCATTTGACTCAAGTCAAGTGAAATGTCTAGGCCTCATCAAAGACTTGTGTGTCTCCTTAGCTCAATATCCCAACAAGACCATCCTCATGGATGTAGTAGTTGCTGACATTCCACCAAAGTACGATATGCTCCTATCAAGATCATGGGGAGCAAAGCTCCAAGGATCCCTTCAATTAGACCTTTCCTACGCTACTATTTCAGTCTTTGGGCAACCAAAGAGACTGTACAGAGAAACGCTGATGAAATATGTGGTAAGTAGTGAGAGAAAGCCTGAAAATTTTCCCATTTATTCAATCCATTCTGATATGGATTCCTTTATTTTGTTTAATAATGATACAAATTCTCCAATTGATAATGAGCCCTTGGCTCTAGAACAACAAGCACACATCAATGAAGAATCAGTTGCACACACTAGTGAAACTGTCACAACAGTTAACACAACCAGCATGTTAGAAGAACATCCCCAAATAGAAATTGCAAATCTGCCCAATCCTAAATTAGCTGAAACTCTTAGTACAAACCACAAGCAAGAAATCACATGGTATTTAGAGCTTGATGGCTCTGTTAACAAGTTAGGAGCAGGGGCAGGTGTCTGGATTCACAATACATATAACAACCATGCGGAAGGTCATGCCTACAGACTGAATTTTAAATGCACAAATAACATGGCAGAGTATGAGGCTCTGCTGTTAGGCCTTAAATTGCTCAAAGCTCTAGGAGCTGTAAAGGTGTCTATTTTAGGTGACTCTGATTGAATCATACAACAGATGAAAGGTAATTTTGTAACCAATGACAACAGAATGAGAGCCTATAGGACTGCTGCCACTAATATACTCAATGCATTCACTGAATTCAAGCTGGCCAAAATTTCAAGAGAACATAACATTCATGCACACAGCCTAGCCACCTTTGCTAGTACATGCAAGCTTCCTTTTGACCCAAACCATCACTTCACAGCTGAAATAAAACATAGGCCCGCTGTCCCAAATAATGTTAAAGATTGGCAAGTATTCAAAAATGATACCCAGATTAATAATTTCCTCGCTCTTGAGCATGAGTTTTCAAATATCAACATTGACTTGGATGCTATGACAGATTCGGAACAGCAAACAAATGAAGATCAGCAAGCTATAACAGCTGCAACAGCCAAGCAAATCCTGAACCCGACTGTTTTTGACAAAGAAAACATAGAACAGCTGAAACAAATTCATTTGGAAGACATTGCCAAAGCAGAGGCAGAGATCATTGACTTAAAGGATAACTTTCTGCCTGCTGGCCTAACCCCATTAGAAGACATGTTTGATGTCAATGACGTTCCTAGAAAGCCAAAATTGCAACCCATTAACACTGATATAGAAGAACACAATATTGGGACGGCAGAAAATCCAAAAATGATCAAACTGTCCAAAAATGTGCCACCCGATCAAAAACCCAAATACATTGACTTGTTCAAAGCGTTCCAAGATGTATATGCTTGGAGCTATAAGGATTTGAAATCCTATGACACCTCAGTGATCCAACACACAATCCCCTTAAAACCGAACCAGAAACCCTTCAAACAGAAACTTAGAAGAATTAACCCTATGCTTCTGCCACCGATTGAGAAGGAAGTAAAGAGGATGTTTGAAGCAGGCATCATAGCACCCATCAGATTTTCTGAATGGGTATCCAATCTTGTTCCTACAAGAAAAAAGACAGGTGAAATCAGACTTTGTGTAGATCTCAGAAATTTAAACCAAGTCTCCCTAAAAGATCATTACCCTTTGCCTAAAATGGACCACATCTTGCAGAGAGTGGTGGGGTCATCTAGAATCTCTTTGCTAGATGGTTTTTCAGGTTTCAACCAAATACTTGTTCACCCGGACGACCAAGACAAAACAGCTTTTACCACACCGTGGGGAACATTTAAGTATGTAAAGATGCCATTCGGTCTTAAAAACGCTGGTGCAACTTTTCAACGAGCAATGGATATTGCATTTGCCAGAGAAATACATGACTTCCTAGTTGTTTATCTTGATGACTTGACCCCATTTTCCAAATCTGATGAAGAATACCTCAAGCACCTTAGGCAAATATTCATGACATGTAGGAAATATGGCATTTCCTTGAATCCCAAGAAGTCCCTATTTGGCCTCGAAGAAGGCAAGTTACTTGGCCACATCATATCAAAAGATGGGATCAGAATTGACCCTGAAAGAATCCAAGCCATCCTCCAAATTCCATATCCAAGAAACATAAAAGAGCTGCAAGCATTCCTTGGAAAGATTAACTTCCTAAGAAGATTTATTCCAAATCTAGCTGAACTGATAAGATTGTTAAGCAACATGTTGAAGAAGGATGCCAAGGTAAGATGGTCCCTGGAAACCAAGCAAGCATTTGAAAGTATCAAAGCTGCATTAACCCAAACCCCTGTACTCACCAGCTCGCAGTTTGAGAAAGATTTTATCATATTTTCGTTTGCATCTGATCACACAATAGCCGCTGTCCTTTTGCAAAAGGATGAATAGGGAGCTGAAAAGCCAATTGCTTTTTTCAGCCGAGCCTTAAGAGATGCCCCTTTGAAGTACCCAATAATGGAAAAGCAGGCCTATGCACTTGTTAAGGCCATCAAAGATTTTAGAGTGTACATTTTTTATTCACACGTGATTGCCTATGTCCCACAGGCTGCTGCAAAAGACATATTGACCCAAGAAGGATTAGAAAGAAAAAGAGGCAAGTGGATTGCAAGCATCCTTGAACATGACATAGAAATAAAACCAACCAAGCTGATAAAGGGACAAGGTTTAGCCAAACTGATGTCCGAAACAAATTTTCAAGCCTTAGACATTAACCAAGTGGACAAGGAATCGGAGCTGGCGACTCCACAGATCAGTGAAATATTTCTGCAATGCCCTTGGTACACTGATATTTGCTTTGTATTGTTAAACCTGTGTGCTCCCACAGGATTGTCCAAGACCAAGAAAAGATTTTTGAAAATGAAGGCTTTAAAGTTTTGTGTTATAGATGGTGCATTATTTTGGAGAAATCATGAAGGTATTTTGCTTAATTGTTTAACCATGAATGAAACTAACAATGTCATGAAAGAATTCCATGCAGGTGACTGTGGAGGACATCTATACTGGAAGTCCACCGCTGATAAAATTTTAAGGGCAGGTTTCTATTGGCCCTCTCTTTTTGCAGATGTAAAAAAGTTTTCCATGTCATGTCACAAGTGCCAAATCTTTGAGGGCAAGAGAAAGTTGTTACCCCTGCCCCTTAAACCTATCTCAACAGAAAAACCTTTTCAACAATGGGGTCTTGACTTCATTGGAGAAATCCATCCCTCTTCCTCAGGCCAGCACAAATGGATCCTAACAGCCACTGACTATTTCACCAAGTGGGTTGAAGCCATTCCCTACAGACAAGCCAATGACACCATCATTATCCAATTCCTTGAGTGCAATATCCTTTCTAGATTTGGCTGCCCTGAGAAAATCATCACTGACAATGCCACTGCCTTTAAGTCCAGAAAGATGATCAATTTTTTCCACAGATTTCATATTACTTTGGGCCACTCTACAGCCTATTACCCTCAAGGTAATGGTTTGGTCGAATCATCTAACAAAAGCCTCATCAAAATCATAAAGAAAGTGCTAGAAGAAAACAAGAAGAACTGGCACAAAAAGCTGGTGAATGCCCTATGGGCAGACAGACTCTCGAGCAAGAGATCCATTGGGATGAGTCCTTATGAGCTAGTATATGGCATGGAGGCAAAATTTCCTTCATCCCTGGGCATTCCTACTATCAAGCTGTTACAAGAGATTCAGGCTGAACCAAATGAAATTCAGAGAAGGATTAATCAGACCATTCATCTTCAGCAAACCAGAGAACAAGTTTATGACAGAGCTCAAATTTTGCAAGAAAATCTTAAAAAGATGTTCGATAGAAGAGCTAAGGCTGAGGATTTCAATGTTGGTGACAAAGTTCTAAGATGGGACTCAAGAAGGGAAGACAAGGGCAAACATGCCAAGTTTGATTTCCTATGGAAAGGGCCATTTGTTGTTTCTGTTGTTCAGGGAAATAACACATATTTTCTCAAATCTGTAGAGGATAGTTCTGCTGAAGAGGGCCCTGTCAATGGTCGTATGCTGAAACATTACCATGACCCCTTATAAGGGACAAATTGAAGTTTTGTATATATCTTTGTACAGTCTTACTTGTATATATCAGCACTCTGTTTTTATTTTGTATAAGCAGGCCGATTGTTTAAGGAACAGCAGTAAATTTTGTAAAGATACAGCCGATACAAGTATTCCAGTTTTTAAAGCTCTGTCTCTACACCAGTTTTCAGCAAAGCATCAAGAGGAAAAACTGTCACATTACAAGCAGTTCATGGTAGAAAAAGAAATGTTTACAGTCAAAGCATTATACATAATCATCAAGCATGCAGAAGAAAGCAGGCGATGCTATACAGTTCACAGTAACTCAGTTGTGGAGGGGAGAATGGTTCAGATTTCAATGTTTCACATTTTTAGCAGCCAGAACGAAGAAGTGTTTCCAGTCTACAGCAACAAACAAAAGATCAAGGCAGTCTGACCTGCTGTTCTTGGCTTTTCACAAGGAAAAGCCATCCCCAAGTGGAGCCACTGTTAGCCTCCTGTTGCAACAGGGTTTCATCTTTCATGATTGACATTTTTACATGCCAAAAATCTCATTCTTTGCAAGCTGCAGTGTTCCATATTTCCAGAAGAGACCAAAGAAAAAAGCCATGAAGTGTGCTAGTCCTAATGCCACTGCTGTATTCCAATTTTGATGAGTTGTTCTAGTTTTGAAGAGTTTTTAAAGGGAGGTCCAAACAGTCTAATCTTGGTCTCCCTAGGTTTCAATTTCCTGTTTTAGAATATAGAGAATGTATCTGTCCAAACAGCTTAATCTTGGTAGATTTGTAGATAGGTAGAGAATCAAAGGGACCCAACTGCTTAATCTGGGCCCTGGCAGAAATAAGTGTAGTTTTAGATAGGAAATCATTCAAAAAGAAAAATTGTAAAGCTGGGTCTGCAAGTCTAAGTGCACCCAAATCAAAAGAAGAAAAAATGTTAGGTGAGTAGGCTGGGTAGGTAGCTGTGAGGTTGCAGAATGATGACTTATGATCAATTTTGTGTTACAAAGTATTTTATCTTTTCAGATCACAGTTGCAGACAGTTTTTATCTGGAGGAGCTCAAGCTGGACATCACTAAATTCCCTTTCTTCTAAATTCCCCAAGTCAATTAATAATTTCCCAAAGAGGTCAAGATCTGCTTGATTCCTCTTAGTTTCATCATTTTCCATGTCATTTGTCTTGGTGAAAATCTGCTTCACTCAAGGATTCTTTATTTCTCACCTATAAGTCATTTTTCCCTCGAAAATTAGCCTAAGGTCCCCCACCTTAGCGCCTGCTTATCATCACCATATTAACCACTAACTCTAGTATATAACTCCCTATCAGTTTTCCCCTTCCCTTACTAAAACTATGTATATAAAACTCCCCCATGTAAATATCCCCTCCCTAGCAATATAGCCATATTTCTTCTAAAGTCAGGGAGAAAATGGTCCATCAGGGGCTGTTTTTAACCCATCTGTGTCATAACAGGAGTTAGATGACACCTGGTCATGCTAACAACCTCTCTCCTAGCCCTAAAACCCTCAAAAACCCACATTTCCGCCCTTATCCTAAGTTTTTGTGCATAAATAGTTAAAACCCCACTCATAAACCCTCAAAAACCCATGTTTTACCCCTTATGCTAAAGTCCCAAACATAAATATATTAACCCGCCCATTATTAACCCCCCAAACCCACAAAACCTAAGTCTAAACCCCCGCCGCGCCGTATTAAAATGAGAATATTCCTGTGGAATCCCCGCCCCTTATCCCTCCGGCACCTCACCTTTGCCGCCGAACGTTAGATCGCCCGCCCCACAGATCTACGGTGGGCGGGCCTTCCTGTCTCCCAACGCGCCCGAAGGTTAGCGTCCAGGAGATGGGCGGTATTGCCGCCGTACTCCCGCCATGCGTCACCTCCTGGGCTGTGGCGGAGCCCCCTCCCCTAAAACCACCTCTATCCAAAGGCGGTGCGCCCAGAAACCACTTACCGCCCTCCCCCTGTGACGTAAGCCCCACGTCACCTGCCGCATCATCCGCCTGTGTGGCCTCCTACCACTATACCGCCGAGTCACCCTGCCACATGTCTTGCCACCGTCACCTTGCCATACTGCCATGTCACCTCCGTACGTGATGACATCATCATGCTGACGTCATCCTGCCACGTCATCATGCTGACGTCATCGCTGACGTCATCCACCGTACGAAGTCCGTCATGCTGACGTCATCAGCAATTTTAGCGCGAAGGGCGAAAATCGCACTCCGGAGCCCCGGAATCAGTTTCTGAGGCAGTTTTTGATGCGCGATTTGCGCAAATCGCGCATCGCTGGATAAAATAGGCCTGAATGGGGAATCTTTAGGGAATCTTTTCATTACGCAGCCCCCAGCAAGCCCGAAAGGCGCCGAATGACCCATTTTTCTTCGCGAAGCTTGCCGAAAGGAGCAGAAGATAGTTCTAAAGGAAACAGAGGCCGAACAGCGGCCATTAATTTGTGATTAGACCCACAGCAAAGGAGAAAAGCGACCCAATTCATTTGTCAAAGAGTATCAGATGGAGAAGAAGAGCCAAAGAGGAGCAGCCAAGATTTTTTAGGGTCTCGAAGCACCTGAACATTGATGAGCCCCCCATAAAGTCAAATCAAGAGGCGTAAGCCCATCCTTGCCCTCAAATCACAATTAAAGCTTTAAATGCAGGCAGACAGCAAAGAAGCAGAAACCCATACACATTTATTTCAGAAAACACTGCACCAAGCCACCGAGGACAACATCATTTACTCAGTTTTGATACGGCAGCCCTCAGCGCAGCCCGAGATATTTTTATGCATTTATTTCTGGATAAGATTAGGTTAAAGTAATCATCTTTCTTTCAGACATGTTTATGTCAAGTTGTAATAAAAGTAGTTGTAGAGTGTTTTTCCCTATATATACCGCTCTCTACATTGTTTCAAGCGTTGGTCAATTGAGAATTTTCACTAGAGACTCGCATTGTATACCTGAGTTTTTTCTATAACCAAAGATTGCTGAAAGCTTGGAGAGCAAACTGCCTGTTGTAAATGAATGTTTTGAAGATATGAAGATGGAATTCTTGTGCTGCAGCCTGAAACAATAAGTGCATCTTACCTCTGTTTTATTGTTTACCACTATCTAAATAGCATAAAGAAAGAATAGCTTAGAATTTGTTTAAATACACTCTATGCTCAATTTCTATGGTTTCTTAATGTTTTCTTCTGAATGAATTGGTCATGAATATGAATTCCTTCTGGCTCATATTTACCCTGATTCACCTGTGTTTTGCCAATTATCTAGGGATTCTTCATTGCCCCTAGGTAGAGCTCTGTTGCCTCCATCTGTTAAGCTGATTGAGAGATTCTTAACTGCCTCTCGTTACTTAGCATTCTTTCCATCATTTAAACCTGAAACATTGTTTCATGCGCAGCTATCTTGCTCCATTTTCCCTATGGTGACCAAGAACACACACCAGCAGTCCTCCTCCTCGACTCCACGCCCAATGGTTTGAAATTTTCAGACTATGCTCTGCCTCTCTACCTGAAACATCAATTTTCCCACCAAAATCAGAACAAAAAACCCCTGAACTCGATAGCTAGCCTAAGATCATTTCCAACAAAGCTAAATCCCAAAGAGAGAGCCCTCTCTGATTGCAGGTGGGCTAGAAACCTGCAATCCAAAGTTGGTTTGTGGTTACCTCGGCCGTATCCCTTACTCCAACCTGGGGACAACCTGAGTGATAACATAATGGCGACTCCACTGGGGACATCCTCAGTTAATTTCACAAAGAAGGTTGGAAAGATCCCCTGTAAAAAGGTCGATTTTCTAATTGCTGTATATTTCTTAAAACTACAGATGAAGCCTAAATGTCAGCCAGGAAGCCTTTGAAACTGTTTTTACATTACCAGAAGTAAATAAAAGCTGCTTCAGTCAATCTTCATGCTAGTTTTAAGATATACACAGCCATTCCAAAATCTGACCTGTCCCTTGTTAATTAAAAAAATATTCCCATAAAAATACCCAAAAAACAATTCGGAAGCTGGCTCCCAAGAAGAATCCACGATATACAAGGTCAAATCCAGATCCCGACCCTCCAGCTATTTTTGAAAACCCTAACATAATCTCGAAAATCCTTAGGAAGCAAGAAAGACAGGAAACTTTCGCTGATAAAACTCCTGAAATAGCTTACCCTAGCTGTATTCCGACTCCTGTCAAGGTTTTGTTTCGTTCGGCCCCTGTTTCCCCTAGTTCATCATCCACACCTTCATTCACTTTACATACTACCACTACTGTTGTTTCCAGCGTTCCAGTTACTCCTGTGATCCCCGTTACTCCAGTTGTTCCATTTATCCCCATTGTTCCACTTATCCCTGCCAATATGGCTAATAGATATGCACCCCTGCAATTACCTGCTAATGCTGGGGCTTTACCTCAAGAGTACCAATCTAAAATTACATATTTTGATAGTACTGGCCCTTTTATTGCCATTCAACATACCAAAAAGATGCAAGACTATTTTGAAAACTACGAAATAGATGATGATAGCGTGAGAATGAGAATTTTTGTTCAGAACTTAACAGGTGATGTAAGAACCTGGTTTAGATCACTTGCTGCAAATTCCATAACCACCCCAGATGAGCTTTATCAATCCTTTACCAACAGATGGGAGAAAAAGAAAGACCCCTTGCACATACTAGCTGAATATGATACGATTAAACGAGGTCCTCAAGAGACTATTTTGGAGTACTGTGCAAGATTTAATAATGTATATAATGCAATACCACAGAACCTAAGGCCTCCTCCTGATCTGGCCTTGTACAAATTTCCGGATGGTTTTGACCCTGATATGGCATACCAGTTAAAAGAAAGAGCTCCTCAGACCCTTGCAGACATGCAAAACGTTGCTGTCAGTGTTGAGGCCAACTTAATCGCCAAGAGAAACAGAGCTAGAATGGAAAGAAGAACCACCTTTAAGGAAGAAACCTCAGCCTTTGATCAAAAGCTTGATGCTATCATCAATGGCCTGCAAAGGCTAGGAGAAAGAGTAGAAAATGTTGAGAGAAAAGCATCATGGGAAGGACAACAGTCCAATACCATAAGGAATCCAAATTTTAGGAAAACGCAGAACACAAATGCTGGTAGGTCTAACCAAGACCATGACATAAGACTCCCTTTTCAAGATAACTATGTTGAAGGATCTACTTCTAGTGAACCCATAGAGGACACTCACATGAACTTGATGGATCTAAAGGGTGAGCACCAAACTGTCCTGTCCCAAGAAGACCAAAATGAACTCGATTACAATCAGTTTCAAACTAAATCTAGTGAGTCTTTTGATTTTAAACAAGGATATGATACTGCTGTGTATGAAGTACACAAACAATATAAGTTGAGAACTAGGACCATTGACATTGCTGAACCTAGTAAAACAAAGGATGGCAAACAGCCCAACAAGACCAAAGGTAAGGTTGTCATAACAGAACCAGCTGATACAAATGTTCAAAACCCGCATCAAGTGACTGTAGAAGACATAACAGAAATACAGCCTTCCAAAGATCAGCCTTTGCCACCTTCTTCCTCGAAAGAAAGCTCGAACAGTGTTCCAAAAAACTTTCCTGAAACTAAAAAACCGCAAGCTATCAGTCCTCATAACGCTGATAAACAAGAGCAAATCGCAGATAATTTAAATGAAAAGGAAAAAACTGCCTTTATCAACACCAAGACTCCATTGGAAAAACCATTTAATTTAGAGGCAGAAATAGCTAAGTTGAAAATATCCATTCCCCTCTCAGAACTTGCCAAACACGATGTATATAGGCAACAAATTCAAAGGTCACTTCAAATTCCAGAAAACAAGGACGATGTGAATGTTTTGGATGATTCCCCTGAAGTGTTGTTTGGTCCAGAAGTTAATGGAAAGTCAACACATGGACCTGTCCCACCCTTTTATGTCAGTTTGCATATACATGACAAAGTTTTGCACAATGCTATGTTTGACTCAGCGGCATCGCACAATCTAATGCCCAAAGCAGTTATGGAAAAACTGAACCTTGACGTTACAAGACCTTACAAAGACTTGTACTCATTTGACTCAAGTCAAGTGAAATGTCTAGGCCTCATCAAAGACTTGTGTGTCTCCTTAGCTCAATATCCCAACAAGACCATCCTCATGGATGTAGTAGTTGCTGACATTCCACCAAAGTACGGTATGCTCCTATCAAGATCATGGGGAGCAAAGCTCCAAGGATCCCTTCAATTAGACCTTTCCTACGCTACTATTCCAGTCTTTGGGCAACCAAAGAGACTGTACAGAGAAACGTTGATGAAATATGTGGTAAGTAGTGAGAGCAAGCCTGAAAATTTTTCCATTTATTCAATCCATTCTGATATGGATTCCTTTATTTTGTTTAATAATGATACAAATTCTCCAATTGATAATGAGCCCTTGGCTCTAGAACAACAAGCACACATCAATGAAGAATCAGTTGCACACACTAGTGAAACTGTCACAACAGTTAACACAACCAGCATGTTAGAAGAACATCCCCAAATAGAAATTGCAAATCTGCCCAATCCTAAATTAGCTGAAACTCTTAGTACAAACCACAAGCAAGAAATCACATGGTATTTAGAGTTTGATGGCTCTGTTAACAAGTTAGGAGCAGGGGCAGGTGTCTGGATTCACAATACATATAACAACCATGCAGAAGGTCATGCCTACAGACTGAATTTTAAATGCACAAATAACATGGCAGAGTATGAGGCTCTGCTGTTAGGCCTTAAACTGCTCAAAGCTCTAGGAGTTGTAAAGGTGTCTATTTTAGGTGACTCTGATTTAATCATACAACAGATGAAAGGTAATTTTGTAACCAATGACAACAGAATGAGAGCCTATAGGACTGCTGCCACTAATATACTCAATACATTCACTGAATTCAAGCTGGCCAAAATTTCAAGAGAACATAACATTCATGCACATAGCCTAGCCACCTTTGCTAGTACATGCAAGCTTCCTTTTGACCCAAACCATCACTTCACAGCTGAAATAAAACATAGGCCCGCTGTCCCAAATAATGTTAAAGATTGGCAAGTATTCGAAAATGATACCCAGATTAATAATTTCCTCGCTCTTGAGCATGAGCTTTCAAATATCAACATTGACTTGGATGCTATGACAGATTCGGAACAGCAAACAAATGAAGATCAGCAAGCTATAACAGCTGCAACAGCCAAGCAAATCCTGAACCCGACTGTTTTTGACAAAGAAAACATAGAACAGCTGAAACAAATGCATTTGGAAGACATTGCCAAAGCAGAGGCAGAGATCATTGACTTAAAGGATAACTTTCTGCCTGCTGGCCTAACCCCATTAGAAGACATGTTTGACGCCAATGACGTTCCTAGAAAGCCAAAATTGCAACCCATTAACACTGATATAGAAGAACACAATATTGGGACGGCAGAAAATCCAAAAATGATCAAACTGTCCAAAAATGTGCCACCCGATCAAAAGCCCAAATACATTGACTTGTTCAAAGAGTTCCAAGATGTATTTGCTTGGAGCTATGAGGATTTGAAATCCTATGACACCTCGGTGATCCAACACACAATCCCCTTAAAACCGAACCAGAAACCCTTCAAATAGAAACTTAGAAGAATTAACCCTATGCTTCTGCCACCGATTGAGAAGGAAGTAAAGAGGATGTTTGAAGCAGGCATCATAGCACCCATCAGATTTTCTGAATGGGTATCCAATCTTGTTCCTACAAGAAAAAAGACAGGTGAAATCAGACTTTGTGTAGATCTCAGAAATTTAAACCAAGTCTCCCTAAAAGACCATTACCCTTTGCCTAAAATGGACCACATCTTGCAGAGAGTGGTGGGGTCATCTAGAATCTCTTTGCTAGATGGTTTTTCAGGTTTCAACCAAATACTTGTTCACCCGGACAACCAAGACAAAACAGCTTTTACCACACTGTGGGGAACATTTAAGTATGTAAAGATGCCATTCGGTCTTAAAAACGCTGGTGCAACTTTTCAACGAGCAATGGATATTGCATTTGCCAGAGAAATACATGACTTCCTAGTTGTTTATCTTGATGACTTGACCCCATTTTCCAAATCTGATGAAGAACACCTCAAGCACCTTAGGCAAATATTCATGACATGTAGGAAATATGGCATTTCCTTGAATCCCAAGAAGTCCCTATTTGGCCTCGAAGAAGGCAAGTTACTTGGCCACATCATATCAAAAGATGGGATCAGAATTGACCCTGAAAGAATCCAAGCCATCCTCCAAATTCCATATCCAAGAAACATAAAAGAGCTGCAAGCATTCCTTGGAAAGATTAACTTCCTAAGAAGATTTATTCCAAATCTAGTTGAACTGATAAGATTGTTAAGCAACATGTTGAAGAAGGATGCCAAGGTAAGATGGTCCCTGGAAACCAAGCAAGAATTTGAAAGTATCAAAGCTGCATTAACCCAAACCCCTGTACTCACCAGCCCGTAGTTTGAGAAAGATTTTATCATATTTTCGTTTGCATCTGATCACACAATAGTCGCTGTCCTTTTGCAAAAGGATGAACAGGGAGCTGAAAAGCCAATTGCTTTTTTCAGCCGAGCCTTAAGAGACACCCCTTTGAAGTACCCAATAATGGAAAAGCAGGCCTACGCACTTGTTAAGGCCATCAAAGATTTTAGAGTGTACATTTTGTATTCACACGTGATTGCCTATGTCCCACACGCTGCTGCAAAAGACATATTGACCCAAGAAGGATTAGAAAGAAAAAGAGGCAAGTGGATTGCAAGCATCCTTGAATATGACATAGAAATAAAACCAACCAAGCTGATAAAGGGACAAGGTTTAGCCAAACTGATGTCCGAAACAAATTTTCAAGCCTTAGACATTAACCAACTGGACAAGGAATCGGAGTTGGCGACTCCACAGATCAGTGAAATATTTCTGCAATGCCCTTGGTACACTGATATTTGCTTTGTATTGTTAAACCTGCGTGCTCCCACAAGATTGTCCAGGACCAAGAAAAGATTTTTGAAAATGAAGGCTTTAAAGTTTTGTGTTATAGATGGTGCATTATTTTGGAGAAATCATGAAGGTATATTGCTTAATTGTTTAACCATGAATGAAACTAACAATGTCATGAAATAATTCCATGCAGGTGACTGTGGAGAACATCTATACTGGAAGTCCACCGCTGATAAAATTTTAAGGGCAGGTTTCTATTGGCCCTCTCTTTTTGCAGATGTAAAAACGTTTTCCATGTCATGTCACAAGTGCCAAATCTTTGAGGGCAAGAGAAAATTGTTACCCCTACCCCTTAAACCTATCTCAACAGAAAAACCTTTTCAACAATGGGGTCTTGACTTCATTGGAGAAATCCATCCCTCTTCCTCAGGCCAGCACAAACGGATCCTAACAGCCACTGACTATTTCACCAAGTGGGTTGAAGCCATTCCCTGCAGACAAGCCAATGACACCATCATTATCCAATTCCTTAAGTGCAATATCCTTTCTAGATTTGGTTGCCCTGAGAAAATCATCACTGACAATGCCGCTGCCTTTAAGTCCAAAAAGATGATCAATTTTTGCCACAGATTTCATATTACTTTGGGCCACTCTACAGCCTATTACCCTCAAGGTAATGGTTTGGCCGAATCATCTAACAAAATCCTCATCAACATCATAAAGAAAGTGCTAGAAGAAAACAAGAAGAACTGGCACAAAAAGCTGGTGAATGCCCTATGGGCAGACAGACTCTCGAGCAAGAGATCCATTGGGATGAGTCCTTATGAGCTATTATATGGCCTGGAGGCAAAATTTCCTTCATCCCTGGGCATTCCTACTATCAAGCTGTTACAAGAGATTCAGGCTGAACCAAATGACATTCAAAGAAGGATTAATCAGACCATTCATCTTCAGCAAACCAGAGAACAAGTTTATGACAGAGCTCAAATTTTGCAAGAAAAGCTTAAAAAGATGTTCGATAGAAGAGCTAAGGCTGAGGATTTCAATGTTGGTGACAAAGTTCTAAGATGGGACTCAAGAAGGGAAGACAAGGGCAAACATGCCAAGTTTGATTTCCTATGGAAAGGTCCATTTGTTGTTTCTGCTGTTCAGGGAAATAACACATATTTTCTCAAATCTGTAGAGGATAGTTCTGTTGAAGAGGGCCCTGTCAATGGTCGTATGCTGAAACATTACCATGACCCCTTTTAAGGGACAAATTGAAGTTTTGTATATATCTTTGTACAGTCTTACTTGTATATATCAGCACTCTGTTTTTATTTTGTATAAGCAGGCTGACTGTTTAAGGAACAACAGTAAATTTTGTAAAGATACAGCCGATACAAGTATTCCAGTTTTTAAAGCTCTGTCTCTACACTAGTTTTCAGCAAAGCATCAAGAGGAAAAACTGTCACATTACAAGCAATTCATGGTAGAAAAAGAAATGTTTACAGTCAAAGCATTATACATAATCATCAAGCATGCAGAAGAAAGCAGGCGATGCTATACAGTTCACAGTAACTCAGTTGTGGAGGGGAGAATGGTTCAGATTTCAATGTTTCACATTTTTAGCAGCCAGAACGAAGAAGTCTTTCCAGTCTACAGCAACAAACAGAAGATCAAGGCAGTCTGACCTGCTGTTCTTGGCTTTTCACAAGGAAAATCCATCCCCAAGTGGAGCCACTGTTAGCCTCCTGTTGCAACAGGGTTTCATCTTTCATGATTGACATTTTTACATGCCAAATATGTCATACTTTGCAAGCTGCAGTGTTCCATATTTCCAGAAGAGACCAAAGAAAAAAGCCATGAAGTGTGCTAGTCCAAATGCCACTGCTGTATTCCAATTTTGATGAGTTGCTCCAGTTTTTAAGAGTTTTTAAAGGGAGGTCCAAACAGTCTAATCTTGGTCTCCCTAGGTTTCAATTTCCTGTTTTAGAATATAGAGAATGTATTTGTACAAACAGCTTAATCTTGGCAGATTTGTAGATAGGTAGAGAATCAAAGGGACCCAACTGCTTAATCTGGGCCCTGGCAGAAATAAGTGTATTTTTAGATAGGAAATCATTCAAAAAGAAAAATTGTAAAGCTGGGTCTGCAAGTCTAAGTGCACCCAAATCAAAAGAAGAAAAAATGTTAGGTGAGTAGGCTGGGTAGGTAACTGTGACGTTGCAGAATGATGACTTATGATCAATTTTGTGTTACAATGTATTTTATCTTTTCAGATCACAGTTGCAGACAGTTTTTGTCTGGAGGAGCTCAAGCTGGACATCACTAAATTCCCTTTCTTCTAAATTCCCCAAGTCAATTACTAATTTCCCAAAGAGGTCAAGATCTGTTTGATTCCTCTTAGTTTCATCATTCTCCATGTCATTTGTCTTGGTGAAAATCTGCTTCACTCAAGGATTCTTTATTTCTCACCTATAAGTCATTTTTCCCTCGAAAATTAGCCTAAGGTCCCCCACCTTAGCGCCTGCTTATCATCACCATATTAACCACTAACTCTAGTATATAACTCCCTATCAGTTTTCCCCTTCCCTTACTAAAACTATGTATATAAAACTCCCCCATGTAAATATCCCCTCCCTGGAAATATAGCCATATTTCTTCTAAAGTCAGGGAGAAAATGGTCCATCAGGGGCTGTTTTTAACCCATCCGTGTCATAGCAGGAGTTAGATGACACCTGGTCATGCTAACAACCTCTCTCCTAGCCCTAAAACCCTCAAAAACCCACATTTCCGCCCTTATCCTAAGTTTTTGTGCATAAATAGTTAAAACCCCGCTCATAAACCCTCAAAAACCCATGTTTTACCCCTTATGCTAAAGTCCCAAACATAAATATATTAACCCGCCCGTTATTAACCCCCCAAACCCACAAAACCTAAGTCTAAACCCCCACTGCGCCGTATTAAAATGGGAATATTCCTGCGGAATCCCCGCCCCTTATCCCTTTGCCACCTCACCTTTGCCGCCGAACGTTAGATCGCCCACCCCACAGATCTACGGTGGGCGGGCCTTCCTGTCCCCCAACGCGCCCGAAGGTTATCGTCCGGGAGATGGGCGGTATTGCCGCCGTACTCCCGCCACGCGTCACCTCCTGGGCTATGGCAGAGCCCCCTCCCCCGAAACCACCTCTGTCCAAAGGTGGTGCGCCCAGAAACCACTTACCGCCCTCCCCCTGTGACGTAAGCCCCACGTCACCTGCTGCATCATCCGCCTGCGTGGCCTCCTGCCACTGTACCGCCGAGTCACCCTGCCACATGTCCTGCCACCGTCACCTTGCCGTACTGCCACGTCACCTCCGTACATGATGACGTCATCATGCTGACGTCATCCCGCCACGTCATCATGCTGACGTCATCGCTGATGTCATCCACCGTACGAAGTCCGTCATGCTGACGTCATTAGGAATTTTAGCGCGAAGGGCGAAAATCGCACTCCGGAGCCCCAGAATTAGTTTCTGAGGCAGTTTTTTAAATAAATCGCGCATCGCTAGATAAAATAGGCCTGAATGGGGAATCTTTAGGGAATCTTTTCATTACGCAGCCCCCAGCAAGCCCGAAAGGCGCTGAATGACCCATTTTTCTTTGCGAAGCTTGCCGAAAGGAGCAGAAGATAGTTCTAAAGGAAACAGAGGCCGAACAACGGCCATTAATTTGTGATTAGACCCATAGCAAAGGAGAAAAGTGACCTAATTGATTTGTCAAAGAGTATCAGATGGAGAAGAAGAGCCAAAGAGTATCAGCCAAGATTTTTTAGGGGCTCGAAGCACCTGAACATTGATGAGCCCCCCAGAAAGTCAAATCAAGAGGCGTAAGCCCATACTTGCCCTCAAATCACAGTTAAAGCTTTAAATGCAAGTAGACAGCAAAGAAGCAGAAACCCATACACATTTATTTCAGAAAACACTACACCAAGCCACCGAGGACAACATCATTTACTCAGTTTTGATACGGCAGCCCTCAGTGCAGCCCAAGATATTTTTATGCATTTATTTCTGGATAAGATTAGGTTAAAGTAATCATCTTTCTTTCAGACCTGTTTAGGTCAAGTTGTAATAAAAGCAGTTGTAGAGAGTTTTTCCCTATATATACCGCTCTCTACATTGTTTCAAGCATTGGTCAATTGAGAATTTTCACTAGAGACTCACATTGTATACCTGAGTTTTTTCTATAACCAAAGATTGCTGAAAGCTTGGAGAGCAAACTGCCTGTTGTAAATGAATGTTTTGAAGATATGAAGATGGAATTCTTGTGCTGCAGCCTGAAACAATAAGTGCATCTTACCTCTGTTTTATTGTTTACCACTATCTAAATAGCAGAAAGAAAGAATAGCTTAGAATTTGTTTAAATACACTCTATGCTCAATTTTTGTGGTTTCTTAATGTTTTCTTCTGAATGAATTGGTCATGAATATGAATTCCTTCTGGCTCATATTTACCCTGATTCACCTGTGTTTTTCCAATTATCTAGGGATTCTTCATTGCCCCCAGGTAGAGCTCTATTGCCTCCATCTGTTAAGCTGATTGAGAGATTCTTAACTGCCTCTCGTTACTTAGCATTCTTTCCATCATTTAAACTTGAAACATTGTTTCATGCGCAGCTATCTTGCTTCATTTTCCCTATGGTGACCAAGAACACACACCAACAGTCCTCCTCCTTGACTCCACGCGCAATGGTTTGAAATTTTTAGACTATGCTCTGCCTCTCTACCTGAAACATCAATTTTCCCACCAAAATCAGAACAAAAAACCCCTGAACTCGATAGCTAGCCTAAGATCATTTCCAACAAAGCTAAATCCCAAAGAGAGAGCCCTCTCTGATTGCAGGTGGGATAGAAACCTGCAATCCAAAGTTGGTTTGTGGTTACCTCGGTCGTATCCCTTACTCCAACCTGGGGACAACCTGAGTGATAACACAGTGGAAAGATAGAGATCGAGAAATTTAGTGGTCAAAGTTTTGAGTTATGGAAACTTAAGATGGAGCTTCTGTTCGTGGATAAAGGTTAGTGGATCACGATAGATCCAGGTACTAAACCAACGGGAGTGTCCGATGAAGAATGGAAGAATATGGATCAGAAGGCAAAGAGAACAATACGATTGTGTGTCTTAGATTCAGTAGTGCTGGATGTATAAGGGAAAGCTACAACAAAGGCTTTGTGGGACAAGTTAGGGACTTTGTACCAATCTAAGTCTCTGGTGAATAAACTGTTCCTATGGAAAAAGCTATATAACCTGAGGATGAAAGATGGAGACTCGATGACAGAGCATATGAATGCATTTAATACTGTGGTAAGTTAGTTATTGTTTGTTGATATTAAAATTTTAGATGAAGATAAGTGCATCAGTTTGTTGAGTTCTCTACCAGATTCGTGGGATAGTCTAGTTATTGCAATAGGTAGCAATGCAACTGCCTTGCAGTTTGATGAAATAGTCTCATCCTTGTTGACGGAGGAGATGAGATGGAAAAATATGGAGAGACAGAATGGTGATGCCTTGCCTCTATGAGGATGGTCCCAGAACAGAAACAAAAAAAGTCATTGAGTGGGGATCTAAATCTCCAGGAAAACCTGTAAAGGTGGTGTACTGGAAATGCGGAAAGGAAGGGCATTACAAAAGGGACTATAAATCTAAATCTCCTCACAAAGGAAAGGGATCCGATGATGCTCCTTCTTCAGAAGCTAAAACCACCTCAGATGAAGGTGGGGATGTGTACTTGGCTTCTTCAACTACACATGTAGATCATGAGGCTTGGTTGATTGACTCAGGTGCATCCTTTCACTTCACTCCCCATAGAGAGTGGTTCTACGAGTATGAGAAATATGATGGTGGTGATGTCTTCTTAGGGATGATAGGAAGGCTAGAATCATTGGTCGCGTAAAAGTAAAGTTGAAGTTACAAGGTGGAAGGGTTAGAACACTTCCGGGTGTTCTGCATATTCCTGCATTGGCCAGAAATAGAATTTTTGTAAGCAAGCTGGATGATGCAGGTGTAAAAATAGTTTTCGAGAAAGATACCTGCAAGACGGTTCAGGGAGCACTAGTGTTGATGCGGGGAATTCGGATTGGAACTCTGTACAAGATAAAAGGTAGCACTGTTGTTGATGGGTGCAAGAGTTCAGTGGTTATTGAAAGTGGAGCAGAAAATCTAGTGGTCTCTGGAGAGAAGACCATGTTGTGGCATTAAAGGCTTGGACATATTGGAGAGAAGGGCCTTCGAATACTTAATGGTAAAGGTATGGTAGAAGATATGAGTAATAACTCTCTTGATTTTTATTTATGTGAAAATTGCGTATATGGGAAGCAGAATCAAGTGAGTTTCCCTTCTGGTGGTAAGAGGGAGAAACATATATTAGAGCTTATGCACAGTATTGTGTTTAGACCTGTGAAGGTTCCATCATTGGGTAAGTCTATGTATTATTTATCATTTATAGATGACTTCTCATGGAATACATGGATATATTTCCTCAAGAAGAAATCTGATGTCTTTGACAGCCTTAAATAATTTAAGGCTCTGGTGGAAAACCAGACAGAGAAGAATATAAAGGTGCGGAGGATAGATAACGGTGGAGAGTTTTGCAGCAAGGAATTTGAAGAATTATATAGGAAGTGTGGTATAGCACGACATAAGACTACTCCATACACACCTGAGAAAAATGGAGTTGCAGAAAAAATGAACAAGACATTAATGGAAAGGGAAAGAAGCATGCTCAGTGGTGCTGGGTTAGGACAGGAATTCTGGGAAGAGGCGGTGGAGACAACATGTTACCTAGTTAATAGGTCAGCTTCATCAACGTTGGAGGATAAGACTCCACAAGAGGTATGGACTGGTAAGAAACCCTCTCTTTCACATTTGAGGGTATTTGGATGTGATGCATATGTACATGTTCCAAAGGAGAAAAGAACCAAGTTGGATATTAAATCTGAAAAGTGCATCTTTATTGGGTATAAGGATGGTTTTAAGGGTTATAAGCTTTAGAACCCAGTAACAAGGAATGTCGTGTACAACCGAGATGTGGTGTTCAGAGAGGTGAAGGATGTTATTAAACATGAGGTCCCATCAAAGGAACCTGAGAAGATAGATTTTGAGCTAAAGGAGGAAGAATCAAACTCTACAGCAGAAGAGGAATCAGAAGATGAAGAGCCACAAAATCCGGTTGTGAGAAGATCAGTTTGAGAAAGAAGGCAACCAGAAAGGTATAGTCCATCTACTTTCTGTTCAAAGTTTTCTTTATCTATTACTGATGACGATCCTAGAACTGTGAAGGAAGCAGTAGATACAGAGGATGGCAAACTCTGGAAAGAGGCCATGGTTGATGAAATGGAATCTTTGAACAAAAATAAGTCTTGGATCTGGTGGAGTTGTCGGCTAGAAGGAAACCCATTGGTAGAAAATGGGTGTTCAAGAAGAAGACAAATGCAGAAGGAAAGGTGGAGAAATACAAAGCTCGGTTGGTAGCAAAAGGTTATCCCCAGGTGTTGGGAATTGATTTTGGTGATATTGTTTTTGCTGTTGCCAAGGTAGCTTCTATAGATTACTTTTATCTGTTGCTGTTGCTTTTGATTTTGAGGTAGAACAGATGGATGTGAAGAAAACATTTCCTCACGGGGATTTGGGAGAAGAGATCTACATGAAGCAACCTGAAGGCCTTGCGGTGAAGGATAAGAAAGAACTGGTATGCAAGTTAAAAAAGTCTCTGTATGGGTTAAAACAGTCATCAAGGATGTGGTATCAGAAATTTGATACATTTATACGGGGACTTGGCTTCACCAGAAGCAAAGAGGATCACTGTGTGTATTTTAAATTAATTGGTGACCATGTTATTTATCTGGTCTTGTATGTGGATGATATTTTGTTGGTTGGAAATGACAAAGAAATTATCCAGGATTTGAAGACCCAATTGTCCTCCAAATTTGACATGAAAGATCTTGGTGTTGCAAACTATATTTTGGGCATGGAAATTAAAAGAGATTGGGCAAAGAGGAAACTCTAGTTAAACCATAGGAAGTATGTTGAGACAATACTACAGAGGTTTAATATGCAGGATAGTAAACCGGTGAAGGTTCCTATTCCTGTAGGTGTGAAGTTATCTGTTGAACAGTGTACCAAGACACAAGAAGAGGAAGAGGACATGTCCCGTGTTCCATATGCAAGTGCAGCTGGTAGCCTGATGTATGCGATGGTCTATACTAGACCAGACATTTCACATGCAATGGCAATATTGAGCAGGTTTATGTCAAAACTAGGAAAGGAGCATTGGGCAGCAATGAAGGGGGTTTTCAGGTATTTGTGTGGCACTAGTGATTATGGTTTGTGCTACCAAGGAAGACCAGGATTGGATAGAGTTTTGGATATCCGTGGCTTTGTTGATACAGACTGGGCTGGAGATCTGGATCAGATAAGATCTACAAGTGGGTATGTGTTTAACCTATTTAGAGGTGCAGTCAGTTGGATGAGTAAGAAACAATATGTAGTGGAATTATCAACTACAGAGGTAGAATACATGGCAGCCACTCATGCAAGCAAGGAAGCATTTTGGTTGCAAAGATTGTGTTCAAGTATGGGGTTAGTACAGGGAGCTATAAGGATAGACTGTGATAGCCAAAGTGAAATTTTCTTGGCAAAGAACCCTGCTTATCATTCAAAGACAAAGCACATTGATGTTTAGTATCACTTTGTGAGGGATATGATAGAAGACAAAAAGGTGTTGCTAGTAAATGTGGACACTTTGAATAATACTGCAGATGTGTTGACAAAATCTGTGAGCTCTGAGAAGTTCTCTTGGTGTAGAGAAAGAATGGGCATTACAGGGTTGGATAAATGACTTAGCTCTCATGTGGCCCCCTGTGGAAAGAAAAGAACAAGTGGGAGAGTGTTGGGTTGTGTTATATTCTTTCCATGACTAGAGACCCTAGTTAACCGGGGTGTTAGAGGGGGTCGGGTAGCCCCCCTCTACGGGGTCTGGGGCAGCACCAAGGGGAAATTTGTTTATGGACCCTATATTAGGTTGCGCAGACCTACCTATGGTTTTTTGCATGCTTTTCACACATGGTTTTGGACACGATGGTTTTCAGTCCATGGTATTAAATGTTTCGGCATGTATATATATGTATTGTAACATTGAAAGGAACATAACGAAAAATCAATCTGGTAGTCTCGGTTTTGGGATCCAGGGGAAAATCTCTTTGTATATGTGTTTTGTGTGTTATGCTCTCGCATAGTTTATTTTCTGTTTTTTAGACTTCGTATGCAGGTAATTTCTATACGGGGTTATAACCTACATGCACCTTGATGCCTCTGTTGTGGAGGTAAATCCCCTCTGCGGATAGAGGCAATCCCTACTAGCCCAGACCGGGTCTAGCAACAATCAAACAATGCTATCACGCAAGTTCCTAATTGCAAATTAAAGGTGGATGATGAGAACCTACTTGGATTCCAACGCTAATATTCGTAGAAGAGACGTCGCTC
The DNA here is from genome assembly GCA_031772625.1 of Pinus tabuliformis. NCBI lineage: Eukaryota > Viridiplantae > Streptophyta > Pinopsida > Pinales > Pinaceae > Pinus > Pinus tabuliformis. Next base: position 1,305,300,116 of record CM062809.1, on the reverse strand, counting down.
TCGTTCCTTTGCTTCGACCGGTCACGATCCCCATGATCTCCATGATTGGACACCTGCACATGCAAAGAACAACACAAATACAAGCATAAAATCCAATAGATGCAATTATATATCAGTCAGAAAAGATATAACTCAACATCAATCAGTACAAAGGACAATGAGAGTGGAACCATAATGACAGTCATCTATTATTGATAAACAACAAAGAAGAATACAACCATAGTTCTGATGTCAAATCCTCCTTTGGCTGGGTGATCAGCTACACAAGTCTTGCAAAGCTTGTTGGGATGGGAAACAAGCCTCTCTCTCCTTGGTGACAAGAATCTCCTCACTTAGATTTGGCCTTATGGATGCAAAGAAGGCTCTTGCAACTTCAATCTCTTGAACTTCTGGAATTCTTACTATCCCTAGCACTCTGCTGGAACTAGCTTGCTCAAGGCATTGAGACAAGCTTTTATAGATAGAGGGGAAGGAGATAAGATCAATCACAATTCCAATGGGATTGGCTTTATCACTTAGAAGCTTCCATGAAAGGTGGCAAACCACTTCCCTTCTATGGAGATTCGAAGCCAAACCATCCTAACTCAACAAGGATTCAATTGGTGAATGGGTTAAGGAGAACCTTCGGAAGCTTGTTTGTTAAAAACTTTACCCAATTCGGTTGGTGTGAGTGCGACTCTGAGACAGAGCGCCAATGGCGCACCCTCTTTAGAGGATTTCCCCCATTGGCGCGAGCAGTACACTATGGAACCGCGCCAATGCAAAAAGAGGTCTTTTCATGGGTATTTTGCAGGAGATGTCTTCAGGGCATATGAAGCTCATACTTAGAGGAATACGATGCAAGTGGTTTCAAGTCATTTCACTTCTCACAGGTCCCGGAATGAGTCCTCCAGTGTGCGGGAGAGGGGTAACAGGGACGGTGACAAACGGTGACAAATTACTGTGTAACAGATGCCCCCTAAAGCATGAGGCCCGAGGTAGAGAGAGGGGTGAAATGCTTTACAAGAACATGCGTCACTGCCGCTGGAGAACCTGCGTAAAGAAGTACAACTGATATCTCAAGTACATAATATGCGGTATGGATGCAGCCATTGATAACAAAGTACATAATAATCTAGATCCAAGGTATGGGCGCAGCCATCCAGTGAGGATCGATGAATAGACTCAGGCATGGTCACAGCCATCCAGTGAATGAGTCATGTAATGATCATAATAAGCCACAAATCGCAGCCTGGATTCCAACAAACAAAATCCAGGGTCCTGCGCTCCATCTCGACCCAAACAGAGTACAAGTTCAAGCATGTGAATACATGAGTTGGAGTCGAACATGCATGAACATCGTCTGATTACCAGTCAATGATGAAAACTGTTAACAGACGTGAGAAGTACCACCAATAATGACAATGGCCCTCAAGGTACTATAGGTACAATCCACGGCGTGTGAATCAATGAGCTAGCGTCGAACACCCATAGAATCATTCGATCGGAGGCCAATGATGAAAACCTCGCATCGAACACGAAGAACCTGCCATTGAGGCATGCAGGCTCCAAGGCACCGGAAGGGAGTCTCTAGATCAGCTTCTTGGATAATGAGCTGAAGTCGACAGGAAGTGACCTTGATCAAAGGTGGGCCATAGTGTTTCCCACATCATTGACACGAGACAGAGGAAGAATGTTGTGGTGAATCAGAATTATGTGAGGTATCAGAGGAGGGTTGTAATTCTGCAGAGGTCAACTTCTCTTGAACATATCGGCGGCACGATAGTGGACTTGGTAGTATTTGACATTAAATGATCAAGGGTCATGCTGACAAGGCAATGAGGAGATGAGAGGCCAAATAGGATAACCCAAACCCATGGAGGCTAGTGTAAAACAAGATGAGAGGTTCCCACCCAGACACGAAAGTAGACAAGTGCCATGTTCAAGAGCGACATACTGCCGACACGACAATAATTATGGGTCCATTTTCCCCACCATTTCTGGTGAGTACCCAGTTATTTTTAACAAGCTTGACAAGGATAGCATATGCTTGTGAGGCGTCATTCCGACAGGATCCGATGTCATCAGGTTTTAACGAGCCTGACAAAGGAAAAACTCGGCGTCTTTTCATGTTTAGAGAGTTTGAAAAGACAACAGAAAAGTGAACTCCAGGGGGGTCCTTTTTCGTAAAGTTGTGTCTCGCGAGCCCGAAAAAGTATAAAACAATGCTCGAAAGAACCGCCCGATCATTACGATCAAGGAGTACTTTTCATATGTAGTGACATCGACCTGAAAAAGTAAAAAAGCGATCGATATCACGTCGTTTCGTAACCATTAACGAGCCTGAAACAACAAAGACCCAACAATATTTTGTTTTTTACACGGTCGGAAAAGAGTTTAAAGATGACCACCTCTTATTTACGTTTAACGAGTCAAGAGGAATAACTCAGCAATATTTTCATTTTTAAACGGTCGGAAAAGAGATGAAAGAAGACCTCCATTTTTATTCTCTTTAACGAGTCAAAAAGGGAAAAATACTCGGTAATCTTTTCATCTTTTACGAGTCAGAAAAGAGCTTAAAGGAGACTCGTCCTAGAGGAACGAGTGGTATAAAGGGTAGCAACTGGTTCCGGTAATGGTGGAACTGCTCAAAACATGTAATGGTCAAGAGGCTAGCTAATAAAACCACTCATCGCTGCGGTTCCTCAGGAAAGGAAAAACAACCAAGTGAAAGCATATGATCGGCCAAAGAGATGGTAGCAATAGAATGAAACAACCAAGGCTCATTTAGCAAAATTTAGCGGATAAAGACAGCAATCACGAGATGTAAAATGGGTATGGGTTCATTTTTACACAAGCTTGAACCATGGAGAACTTTGCTTGGATTCGGTTTCATGTTTACACAAGCTTGAAACGAAAAACTATGCTTGTTATGAGTTCACATGCCCCCAGCATAATAACGCAAAATGAGGTACATGCCCCCCAAGCTTCATTGCATTCAACAAAGTGGATGGAATAAAGGTTCACTCTCGAGATCTTAGGAAAGACTCGACTTGTATTTTACGAGATCTTAATCAAAAGACTCGATTTGGAAAGGAGGAGATGTTTCATTTTTTAATGAGGTTGACACAGTAAAAGAACTATCCTCATAACCCTTGTTTCATTTTTTTAACGAGCTTGACACAAGATCAGGAACTATGCTCGACCACCTTGTTTCATTTTTTAACAAGGTCGACACAAGATCAAAACTATCCTCGAGACACAAGCTTGAACCAGGAAGGACTCTGCTTGTTGGAAATGCGCATGCCCCCAGTGCAATGGCGAAGGATGAGGTACATGCCCCCCCAAGCTTCATTACATTCAACAAAGTGGAAGGAATGAAGCTTTACGAGATCTTAATTGAAAGATGCGATTAGAAAGGGGGAATTGTTTCATTTTTTAACGAGCTTGACACAAGATCAAGAACTATGCTCGGGACTCTTTGTTTCATTTTTTAACGAGCTTGACACAAGACAAGGAACTGTGCTCCGACACCTAGTTTCATTGTCTAAGGAGCTTGACATAGGAAAGGAACTATGCTCCGCCCGAACTTCATCATAATGAATAGAAAGTCAGGGCTTCCAAGATTGCCACTCCCGGTGGAAGGGAAACATCTTGGAAGTTAGGGCCCAATGCCCCCAGGACACTATGCACGATGGCAGCATCACTGGATCCAAGCATGGGATAGGTGGCCACGTAGTTGATCTATGGTGGGGTAGATGCAACTGGTGGATGAAAACTAGGAGGGGACGACAACGGCGCAGGAGGCATCGAGGGACTAACGAATGACACTTGATCGATAGTCACAATTCTTCCATCGTGCGGAAAGCAAACCACATGGAAAAGCGAAGAAACGAGGGCCCCCATGGCATAAACATAGTCGCGACCAAGGAGAAGACTAAAGTCTAAAACACCTTGGGTAACCAAGACGTCTATATAGATGGTTTTGCCTCCCAAAGTAATAGGGAACTTCGGGAGAACTCCTAGAGATGGACAGGCTCCTCCGTCGAAGGCCAACAGATTCTGAGTGACTGGCCCAAGCTGCGGGGAACCTAAAGCTTGCCAAGTAGTGTACGACATAAGACTGACAGACGCCCCTTCATCCAAAATAGTGCTAGGTACTGCCTTAGCACAGGCATGTACTGTGATCTAGAAAGGCATATGGGATGGAAGGCGACCGGCGATCAGGCGATTCCAATCAAAGGAAGCGACCAGACTACTTGGTGGGGGAATCGTATGATTGCCCCCATGTGCTAAAGGAACCGAAGGAGAACCTTCGGGAGCAGCTGGGTTAGGAGAGTCATTTCGGGACTCAGGAGAATCTGAAGAGACGAGAAGAACATGGGCGTGATTCTCTTCCGAAACAGAGTGAGCAAGCGGCGGACTCGAGTCGACACTCTTTCCGACCAATGGTTGGTCTGGAACAGGCTGGGGACAACCGGGTTCGGGAAGAGGGGCCTGGACAAGAGAAGAATTTGAAGCAATCTCTTTGTCAGCAGGGGGATGATCTGCAGCTGCAGAGAGATGTTGATAACCAACGGGAAGTTGGGGTGAAGGAGATGTAAGACTTTCCAAGACAACGAAGGCTTTATCCATGAGTGGACAAAGGTGAAGGGGATGATTGCCTTCAAAAAGTCTACAGGGGATTCAAATCTTCCCTTTTCCCTTACCATTCCCGACTGATAAGGTAGCATCGCCATGAGCTTCAGAGGACGATGAGGGGCAGGCCGGATCGCAAGACCATACTTCTAGTACCCTGGGAATGCCAGGACAATCGCGAAGAAGATGGTCCTCCTTGCATAATCGACAAGGAAACTTGACCTTTCGCGGAGGAGCGGAAGGGGGCCCGACTTCAAGTGTACTCGAGGGGGTAGTTGCACTTGTAACCTCTCCCTTAGGAGCCTTCTTCTTCTTCGTCTTCTTCTTCTTCTTCTTAGCCACCGGGGTACTCGAATCAAGACTTTCACCAAGCGAAGTAGAAGATGAGCACGTAGAAGTGGGCGTAGAAGGGGAGAGATCCACCTTAGAATCAACATGATGTTGTTCAGGTGGAGGGATGGATTGACTAGACGGTGAGATGGCAGGGACCAAAGAGGTTGAGAACAACCAAACCGGCAACCCAACAGTTAACCCTAGGAGGGACAACGTCGCCATATAAGGAGCACCAACATTTCCAAAAGGAGCGAAATGACCAGGGTTCTCGTCAGAGGGGATCCCTGGGTTGGTGAACCCCGGAAAAGTTGCCATCGAGAATCAAGAGAAGCCTATTCAAGCTAACGCAAACAAGATCTAACCGGGTAAATGTGAACGCGACCGAATAAATTTTAAGACAAAGGAACTGAACTTGACTTTTTCATGTTTTAAGAGTCGAGAAAAGGACAAAAAGGTGACTCTAGTCGCCTTCAAATGTTTTGTGAGCCCGAAGTGACAAGCGCTCAAGTGAGCCTTTTGTTTTAAGGAGTCCGAAAAGGATCAAAAGTGACTACTCTGGAGAAACTAGGCAAAGGGTTTACCAGACAACCCGTAAAACTGCATATACACCTTGGCAATCATATGAAAACCAAGGACTTTCCGTACGGCAGTCAATCTTCCCGAATGTTGTGTTCGGTGCGTTACGGCTTGTAAGGCGGCAGACACGGCTTCCTGTGGATAAAGGATGATAATCTATTGGATTTTATGCTTGTATTTGTGTTGTTCTTTGCATGTGCAGGTGTCCAATCACGGAGATCGTGGGGATCATGACCGACCGAAGCAAAGGAACGAGAGCGACGTCTCTTCTACGAATATAGCGTTGGAATCCAAGTAGGTTCTCATCATCCACCTTTAATTTGCAATTAGGAACTTGCGTGATAGCATTGTTTGATTGTTGCTAGACCCGGTCTGGGCTAGTAGGGATCGCCTCTATCCGCAAAGGGGATTTACCTCCACAACAATTTGGCGACTCTGCTAGGGACTAGCTTGCTCAAGGCATTGAGACAAGCTTTTATAGATAGAGGGGAAGGAGATAAGATCAATCACAATTTCAATGGGATTAGCTTTATCACTTAGAAGCTTCCATGAAAGGTGGCAAACCACTTCCCTTCTATAGAGATTCGAAGCCAAACCATCCTAACTCAACAAGGATTCAGTTGGTGAATGGGTTAAGGAGAACCTTCGGAAGCTTGTTTGTTAAAAAATTTACCCAATTCGGTTGGCGCGAGTGTGACTCTGAGACAGAGCGCCAATGGCGCGCCCTCTTTAGAGGATTTCCCCCATTGGCGCGAGCAGTACACTGTGGAACCGCGCCAATGCAAAAAGAGGTCTTTTCATGGGTATTTTGCAGGAGATGTCTTCAGGGCATATGAAGCTCATACTTAGAGGAATATGATGCAAGTTGTTTCAGGTCATGTCACTTCTCATAGGTCCCGGAATGAGTCCTCCAGTGTGCGGGAGAGGGGTAACAGGGACGGTGACAAATTACTATGTAACAGCCTCATCACACGCGTCAAGTCATCCTAGTTAATTCCATATTGCAGTTAATTGAACTAGCACTCGATGACTATGAGGACGTCGTTGAAAGGCTTTCCATTATGGGGTTGGACAGTCCTCTCGAAGATGAAGGAGAGGACCCCAAGAATACATTCACCATGGAAAAAAACCACTCACAATAGGGAGGGATGCAGGGAAACAATCAATGGCCCCTAGAAGGTACCCTTGTTAACAACCAACCTCTGAGAAAGAATACTGAAGGGCCCTAGGGCAGGGGACCAGGGATCACATTAGAGACTGATTAACTTCTACAATAATCAATGGATCCTGAGATTTCATGGGAGCCTAAGAAACTTTAGGAATGCAAGAAACACAAGAGACCTAGGACACCTCAGAGTGCGCAGAAGGGAATGTAGGCACCCTCCTCTTACCAGCGGAGGGTTAGGCACCATTAGTGAATCAGAGGGAAATGGAAATCACCGCATGTTTCCTCCCCCACCTAGAGGAAATCGCCACCAACCTTTGTCCTGGATGGCTCAATCCCCATTAGGCATTAGGGACCAACTTCATGATCTGCCCCACCATATTGAGGAACACCTCCCAAAGTTCGACCCTAAAAAGGGAACCTCAGCAGATGACTATATTAGAAATTTCCACCTAGCATTGCAAATGTTGAGGGTGCAATACGACAACATAGCTTGCTCCCATTTCACTCACACTTTTGATAATAAGGCTGCCACTTAGTATCAGTCACTGCTAGTTGCCTTCATCCGAACTTGGGTGAAAATTCTTGCTTCTCATCTACCCTTCTATTTGATTTATCAGATCATGAGGATGTTGATGAACTCATTGATTTTTTTTAATTGTAGTTTTCGTGATCTATTTACTCACGTATTCGATCAAGATGTTTATTCTATCGTTGTTGATCTTTCAAAGCCACATGTTTATGATGATTTACCTATCGATGAAGTCTAAGCCCCGTACGCTGTCGAGTCACTTTAGCTCGAGATGATGGTTATGTTAGGCCCTCGCTGTCCTGAGGTTGGTTTCACTTCCCATCAGGAAATTGTTAAATACCCAAGGCTCCTCATCACTCATATGTATGCATTAAAGATTAATCCAACACACAAATTTCGCTTCCTCCACTCAAACCACATGATCCCATCGCTCATGAATTGTAGGAATCTTACACAGCAAGCACACTTGTGCAAAACAAGTTGTCTATGTTTCTCATGTTTGCTTGCATGTCACAGCAAAGAGAGTGCATATGCTTAACATCTGCATGCAGTGTAGCACAGCATCATGGTAATTCCATAGATTGCATGTCATGTGCTTTCACTTTTTTATTTTCTGTGGATGCATTTAAACTCGAACTGTGTTTGACTTCATTGTTATATCTTTTATGTTTGCTGGTTTGCCTAACTGTGTTTTTCATGAACCATGCCTTCACTAACATGGGTCAACCAATGCGCCAGTGGATGGATTAGAAACATCACTTCACATGATCAGATCCATGCACCATTAGCCTAGGAGTAGGAGTAGTGTTTGCTTTATGTTGGTTTGCTTGCATGCATGTTTGATTTCTTACCTTGTTTGTTTTTTTTCTTGCCTGCTTGCTTACTTTCTTTACTTTCACATTTACCTTTGCTCTTTTCTCTTCTATTTGTTTGTCTGTTTTATGTTCGTAGGTTAGTTTCGCATGAAACCGTGTGCGACTCTTGAAACAAGCAGGGTAAAGTAAAAGAGGACTTGTATAGATATCGATACTTGGTTATATATTGTCTAGTCTCTGTATGTAGAACTTTTTGTCTTTATTCAATGATACACCAATGGAAAATATGTTCTATTCGAAGTAAACCTTGATGAAAACACAACTCTTGCGCGCTAACTAGTACCACCTACTCTAGTATGTTGTTTTGGGTTAACCCTTGTCAGCTTAGTCAAGTAGAGTAAGGTGAGGGGGAAAACATTAATAAGTATGTTAGAGGCATATACAAACTAATTCTGTGAAGGAACAACCTCTTCTGCCTCTGAAATAAATAAGTACTATGCATAGTTCTTGAAAAAATGAAACATAAAAAGAATGAAAATGTAAACAAATTTGAAAAATGAATAATGTGAAAGAATACAAAGGCTTCCTACAAAAAGAGGTGATGCGAGTAACTCCATCGGGGTACTGTCTAGGCTTTCTGGCAGTAGAGCGATGCTTGTGTTCCTGTGTGACTCCGCCGGGGTATTATCTAGGCCTGCTGGAAGCGGAGGAACACTAGAGATGAAACTTAAACTCTGACTGTCATATTGATTGTGCAGCAATATACCCCTCATCCCCAATCAAAATAACTGTGTTGACTTGGCTTGGAATGTGTGTTGACCAATCAAGAGCATGGCAGGTGCTATATCTTTCAATCAGGGTAGTGTGGAAACCAAGATGATCTAAGAGTTGAAAAATACTTCTGGAGGAGTTAGACTTGCTTTTCATGGAACAAGGTCCATTGGGAGAGCTGGAGTTCTACCAGTGTGTCGCCAAGTGTTGTTGTGGCTACAACCACCCTCAAAAAAATTTCCTTAGCTTCGTTTTGGAGCCACCCTACCAACCATCCTTAGTAGCACGTCTTGCACTGTCCAAGTACAAATGCTTCAGCTAAGTTTCAGTTGCTTACTAGCCTGTGTTTGTCAACTTATTTGTCTCCCACCCGTAGTTTGACATTCCGGAACTTGGTCATTTTCTAGTTGTGATGTTCACCTGGAAAGTTGTGTAATTCTGGAAGGGGAACCTACCTTCCCTCTAGAAATTGCACAATCCATCTGGGCTGCCTGTTGCTCTCCATAAATGCGTAGAACAACCAGGTAGCCTTCCCTCTGGAAACTGAGAAATGCAGCCCAACACTGGGCTTCCTCTCAAACATTGTGCAATTTTTGCTGACAGCCAGGGATTCAGTCCAGAAATTGCGCAATGCCTGAGGGAAAACTAGACTTGCTCAACCTAGAAACTGCACAAAAGTCATTCCAAGGCTTGCAGACTATTTCATGTGCTCCCAGGTTGACCGATACCCTCCACGACTGAGAAATATTTATTTTCATGCATGGGTTGCTTTTCCCAAAAAATAAAAAAATAAAAAATCATCCCTTGATTTTAGGGATTCATTTTTAGCAACAATCAATTTTAGAAACCTTCCGCCAAGTGTCACATTTTCCTAGATTTGTGGCATGTGCATCATAAGCCTTGATCTTATCAAAATTATTTATTCAACACTTCAGAGCTCATTCCTCACATCGATCTTGGAGCTTTGACAAAACACATCACATCTAGAAGCATTTGGCACCCTTATCTCATCTTTTTCTGGGTAAGTCCACTTTTCATGTCTTTTTTTTCTTTTCTATCGCTTTTTGTATTTTGGTTTGTATGAGTTTTGTTTTCTTGGTTTTGTTGAATGCTTGTTAGCTTATAGAAGCACTGTTTCAAGTTTTTCATTTCATCTCACTGTTGTCACATGCATGACACTTTTTCTACACTGAAAGTCACCATTGTGGCGAATTGCTTCACACACATGCTTGTTTTCCCATTTTCTGAATATTTCACTCACTATTTGCACACATGATCATTAAGCCTTGTTTTCACTCAGCTTCGCCGTGCATTTGGAATTTTCATGTTTTTAGTCGCTAGTCAGTGGGTCTGGGCTACCTTGGCTTGGACCTTGCCTTCCACAGCATGCAATGTGCATTTCTAAGAGTGAAGGATCTGCCTTCCTCCCATAAATTCCACAAATATGGCCCATAACTCGCCTCCAAAGTTACTCTGCGCAATTCTGAGAGGTAGTGCCTTTCTATCCCTAGAAATTATGTAAATGCAATTTTCTCGTTTGCAAGCTAGACTATGCATTTCATAGTTTCAGAAGTCAGTCAACCTGCTGACAGTCCAAACTGTGCCTTGCATAGTTTTGGCAGTCGGTCACCCACCCTCGCGGTGAAAATTGTGCAATCTTCCCAATCAATCACCCAGGTGTGTTGCATGTCAATCCTCAAGTTGATTTTGGGTTTTCAACTGAGAGATTGATTTCCATGAGTGTTGCTACATCTCCAAGTATCACAGGTGTTCATCTGTCGATCAGCAGTACAGGTATACTGGCCTCCAAGAGAGTAGGGTCAAAGGACATTGTCAAGAGTGCAACAGGAAATGTAGTTGAGCAAGTGTCTATGACATTGCCTATCTATGAACACACTAAGCTATTCATAGACAGGGATATCAAGATGAAATGGAAAAACATCAATGACATTGTTTCAGGCACATTTGAGGAAAATCTAGAAGACCGCAGGGTCTATGTCAACATTCACAAGTCTAGCTTGTACTAGATTGCATGCAGGTATCCCACATTTCCATGCACAGACATGATCCACTGGATTGTCTTGCATACTGATCCATAGACAATGGTGTTGAGCAATGTCAGTGGAACACAAATTTCCACCTTCAGGGTGAAGGATTTTCAGGAGATGTATAACTTACCACAGCCGATGATCATGATGGATACACCCTTCACCAGACCCAGCAACAGTGAAAACTCAAGAGATATCTTGAAGACCTGGGTGAAAGAGCCATCAAAGTTCAGGACAACACCGAGCCAGGTTTACAAGACAAAGATACTACAGAAGACATATAAGCTCTTGATCATCTTTGCATGCACCTTGTATGGCCAAGAGAGCATAGAGACCTAACCGCATAGTTGGGTGATTGTGTTGTATCAACTGGCGAGCGAAGAAAGACCTTCCAACTGGTCTGACATGTTGGCTCTCAGGTTGAAGAAACAGGTAACAGAAGCCCAAAAGCCATCCAAGGGTCAACAAGGAAAGATATACATGTCCTCTTACATACTGGATGCAGTCTGTGCCTCTCAGTAGTTCCCAGGCTTGGGTTTGGCATGGACACCTTCAGAAACCTCTATGCACACTTATTATAGGTTGTTCTCTGATTGTAGCTTTCGTGGAGTTATCATACAGTTATCAGGCCACTTCGTCACCCCGATGTACATGATGATATTTGATCAGGATCCACCTTACATGTCTCAGGTAATGATGGAGGCACTGATTGATAAAAAAAATTGGTATGCCTCACACCTTGGCACCTACATACGGATGTACAGCGTGGAGAAGTCTCCGCATGTTTTATCAAAGTTTTCCATGGACAATCTCATCATGCAAGAAGTGTCATATCACATCTCGACAAGGTTGTTAGCGAGACTACACAGGAGGAAGAAGGCACCTTGGCCTGCTCTTCCTTTATGGATCAGGTTATATGAGATCCAGAATCTTAAGCATGTTGAGGCCGAGACGAAGGAATTCAAAAGATTCACCTTCGGTGCCAGAAGTTTCAATTTGTATGATCCGCATTACTTAGTGAAGGACCACTATGAAAGAGTGCAATATCCTTGGATCCACGAGGCGTGTCATTGGCCTAAGGAAGACCCATGGAGATATTGATATCACTTCTCAAGGCTCAATGAACTAGTCTACATAGGTGTAGAGTGGTTAGCAAAGTAGATGGAAGAAGCATCTCAAAGAGAAAGATCATCAGCAGTAGCAGAGGGTTGCAAACCTACGTGTGACAAAGGCAAGAGGAAGGTTGTCGACAACGCAAAGGTAGAGCAAAGCTACAAGTTCAAAGCAGATCCACTTGTGTTGAAAGACGCTTTGGGGATTGAGGCTAAGAGGCAACAGCGCGACATAAGGATCGCACAAAGGAAAAGAGAGAAACAGAAGATGGAGGAAACAGAAAAGGAGTTACAGGAGTTGAAGTGACAACTCAGGGAAGAACAAGAGTTATGTAGAAGAGAGAAGGAAGCGTAGCAGGAATAGGTACAACATGAGTCGTAGCATGAACAGATTGATGAAACTACACCCATACAGGTTATATACTTATCCGAGAAGCTGCCATACAGCAGACAAGGTGAGCAGTCACAGGAGCAGGACTTATCTCAAGAGATTGAACAGATGTTAGATAAGATGGACACGGATATGGTTCAACTAGAATCAGATTGGGATATTGACCTCATGCCTCAGAAACAAGAGGTCACTCCACCGGCTTCACCAAATCTAGAAGCCAAGCAAGTCCCAAGCAATCAAGGAGACAAATAAATCCTTGAATACAATCTAAAAGCGGAGATGCATAACATATCATTCGACGAGTCACAACACAGAGTTATGTAGTCAAGGAGAGTGCCTACTCTACGTATCCATGTATCTCCTATGCATTTTGATGAATGAGTGATCATGTCCAATGTACGTAAACCTCTAGCTCAATTGGCCAATGCTACCAACTCATATGCAGAAGCCACCAGCTCGAGTGTTAGATTCTTGATAGCTGAAAACGAGTGCATGGTTAAGGAGTTACAAGCGGCCAAGCGGGGAGGAGAGCAGGTTATAGCATCTGCTAGAGTAGAGTTGAGGAAAGAAATATTGGATGAGGTATCATCTCTCGAGACAGTCATGCAGAAGTTGTATTCCAGATTTGTCACCATGCATAAGTCAGTTGTCCATCTCAATGGTTAGTAGTAGCGATGTGCTAGGAGAACACACATCTTGTCAGATCTGCACATTGTTGTCAATCACATGTAAACATGGACAATGAGATACAAAGGAGCCCCATTGCACTTGCCAAAGATGATGAATCTAAAGGCTGTAGAGTTGAAGACACACATCGGGAGTCAGATCCGGAACTATGAGGAACTCTCGCATCTCATCACCAGTTTGTAGGCTTCACATGCACATGTGTTCAGGAGCATGGATGTCATTGTGCGCATGCATGCAATCACATCCATTGAAACACTCACTAAGGTGAACTCAAAGAACCAAGTCCGATTGGAGCTGGACATGTACTTTTATCAGTTGATGCATGTAGCCACCAGTGCAGACTTGGCGATCAGCACAAACACTATGGATCAGTATGTTGCTGGTCCGGCTGCACTCAAGACTATGATGTGCATGTTATGAGATGAGTTATAAAGAGGTGCAAAATCAATGTACCCGGATGCAACAGAGGCAAGAGTTCTCTTTTAGAGGGATGTCACCATAGAGCATGTGTACACCATAATAGACTACCAAGCTTAGCATTATTTCACCACCATCGATCATCGTGATGATGTCGAAGAGTTAGTCTTCCCACAACTGTCTGACTATTAGCGATGTCTTGCATGGCTTACTCAAGCCTATTTTTGTCTAACATGGGTACATGTGCACATTGTAATGTAAATATGTTGTAACAGTGAAAGACTAAGTGTCGATAGTAGAATGTATCAACCATGTGGTAGTTGAAGAGTCATGAGGGTAGGTGAAGAGTCACAAAGGGGAATGTCAAGGGTCACCCCACCCTTTTCTATTTACAGAACCTCATAACTCATTGTATGGGCTTTTGGGGAGCCAAGCTTCCTATAGGTGTAACTTCGAGAAAGCTTGGAGTGTATTGTAACGAGCCTTGGCTTCTCTACAGTGTAGAGCTAGTACATCTCTTTGGAGGAGTAGGCGACAGTGACTATAATATTCTGGTATCGGGGATAGTGGAAGTCTCAGTTGTATGTATGATTGGATATTTTAATTATATATGTAGTTGTTATTTACGCATGTATGTATGGAATATTTCGTATGTGTTTGTATGAATCTTAGTGAAGTGTGTTGTTGATATAATCCATCACTTTGGATCATCGGTTATCATGCTTTGCATCTCGTGGTGTCTCACTGCTCATGTGTTCCCTTTCAAGCTACGTGCTATCACAGGTTTCTAAGGGGTGCACTCACTTCCCCTTCCGTGTGTTAGAGCCTTTAATGCACCTTCCTTGACATGTTTCAAGGTCACACCCTTGCTACTAACAAGGACATCTTACTTACCTCTACACACAACCATAGTCAAGGCGATACTGTACTACCCACTGTTGGGACTCCTACACCAAACAGTCTGAGGTCTATTTGGGACTTCTTATTAGGGAGATCCCCTGACAGGTTGGCGGGTCCAACACCATAAATAGTACCCTTCGCAAGGGGCGAAGTTGCCCCATCATCCCCTCCTCCTTTAGCAAGGGGAAACCTATTGTTGGTATACCTCAAACTGGTGCTCAGCCATATCTAAATCCTCAATATCCTAGGATGGGTGCTAATGTCAACAATACCCTTTGAAAGGGGGGACGTTCCCTCCATCACCCCCTCCTCCTTTAGCAGGGGGAAACCTATTGTTAGTATACGTCAAATTGGCACTCAGCCTTATCTAAATCCTCAGTATCCTGGTATGGGTGCTAATCTTTGGAAACCTACTTTTCCCATACAACCTGGTTCAATTATGGATCCATTTTTGAATTCGAAACCTGTGTCGTCCACATATCAAATTCCTACTTATCAATTTGTACCTCTACAAGCTAAAATTCATGTAAGCCAACATTTACAAGTTGTAACTATGACTCAATATATTCCTTCGGTATCTAGTACCCACTAGGTTCCACTTACACATCCTTTACAAGTTACCTTACAGTCTCAACCATTTGGACAAGATATTCCTCAAATTCGAGTAGGACAAATTTATTATAGTATGGCACAGCATCAACGAAATCAAATTTATGTTGGGATGATGAAGAATCCCACAATGCAACAATATAAACCTTATCAGGGTATTCCTCAAGTACCCTATCATGGCCAGCAAGTCCAAACCCAACCTCTCCAGCATTTGCAAGGTTATCCTTCGATCTAGACAACAAGGTTATGTGTATGTTGGTTATCAAAATCCTCCTTATTCTGTTGCCTAGGTTCCTCTTTAACATAACCCTCCCTATCATGGAGCGCAAATACCTATTTGTCAGGCTATCCCTCTTATCCAGGTTATCCTCCAACATATTTTAATAGGTAGTTGTCATTTGTGGAAACTCTTGAATTGCTAGATTTGACTTGACTCATAATGATCCTATTGCTCATTCACCTTGGAGGATGATTATTAATATGAAATTTATTTATGATATCCCAAAATTCAATGGGAATCCTGGAGAATAACCATCGATGCATGCAATTACTTACCATCTATGGTGTTCATCGAACTTCCTTAATGATGATTTGATTTTATTACGTCTTTTCTAGCACACTCTTACTGGTGTGCTAGCCAAATGGTATATTTAATTACCAAGAGCTTTGTTTAACAATTTTAGTGCCTTGGCTACACCTTCCTCACACATTTCCAATGTTTAACGAAAATTTTGACCAAATTCAAACAATCTGATTCCACTCAGATATCTGATTGTACTCATGAGTGGAGATGTCACCGTCAATTGGTTAAGACATATGTTCTAGATCAATTCTTATCAAAATTGTTTACTGAGTCTATGTTGGACCCTGTAATAGAAGACGTAGCTAAGGGTGGAGTTCTAATCGAAGAGAGATTAATTGCTCGTACTTGAATCTCATTTATACCCATTCTGGGACACTTTATGATAAGATACCAAATGCTCTACGACCTTCGAGCATTATTCCTCAAGCTCCTGGTAAAGAATATCATGGTTCTGATGGTGTGATTGGTTCTACTAGTTCGCAATTGGTGAGTAAACCACCTGGTACTGCTCTTACCATAACTACCCAAATCCCTCCATCCAATCCTCCTGCAGATTCTACTTCTGAGATAAGTTTTGCTCATTCTGATAAAGGAAAATCTCAACAACAACTAGGAAGTAAAAAGAAAGGAAATGGTAAGAAGAATAAAAATTCTCCTTCGCGGTATAAACAAAACAATCAATCTTCTGACAAGAAGTGGAAACCTCATTATCCATGCCTAATTTGTAATGAGGAACACTTCACTCATGATTTTCCCCACTGGGTGGAAGTAAACCAATTTCTGAAATCCTCTACTTCACCCGTCGTGTTGATAGATCCGTTTCCAAATCAAGAGACTCATTTCATTTCTCGGGACCCTACTTCCTCTAACTCAGTTTTGATGCTTTCTTGTCCTAAATAAAAAACTGATATTATGGTGGCTACCCATAATAAAGACTATGGTAATGTGAATTGTTGGGTGTGGAGCCTGATTATCTTCTTTATTTAGAGTTTTTTGTTTCGGGCGAGTGTATACCCCAAGAAGATTGTACACCCCTACATGTGGTGGGGTCTTTTCCCCCTCATGTGGGTTCAGGCGCAGCACTCCTAAATTTAAAAAATAGATGTAAAATTGCCTTGTAAAATGTTTTCATTTCGTAGTTAATCTGAGTCGTTCATTAGGCAGATGATCTGACAGTAGAAGTTATGTTTAATTTAGAATTTTTTTCCCTATAAGGCAACCCCTCGCTATATATGAGGGAATTGTATTGCGGCTGGATATATGTGTATTCTAAGCGAGAAAGAGAGGATATTGTGTGAGAGCGAAGAGGAAATTACAACAGATCTACTATAGGTTGTATATCTTAATTTTGTTAGATAATATAAAAGGAAGGACTGGATGTTTCTGCATGGACATAGCCCAAATTAGGTGAACCACATATATATGTGTCTCTCTTGTTTTATGCATTTTCTTTGTTTGTGTTTCTACAATATTTTATGTGTTCCATTTCTTTGTAATATACGATTTTGTAACTCGAATCCGCCGAACAATCAATCTACTAATCAACCTACCAGTTCGACTGCATCTCCATCAAATCTTGCTCCTCTTATGAATCCTGTGAAATTGACTATTAAGCCTCCAAAGGGAGTTATCCATAAATCTTCTTTCAAACCTCATGCTAGAGTTGCTAAAAATTAGAGAGTAGTTGAGAACTTGGCTTGGTCTCCATTAACTATGTCTACTCTCAAGGTGTTGGAGAAATGTCCCGCCCAGAAAAAGGCTTTTCTTTCCGCGGTTGGGTGCATCGATCCTCTAGATTCCAACCTAGTCATTTTCAATCATGAGAACTATACACCTAGACTTTCGGCTTAATTATCATTTATGATCCAGGTTCTCATCCATAGTAAGAACATTCATCAATCTATTTTGGATGAAGGACCCTCAACTTGCATTATGTCCTTGTCTTGCTAGAAGGCCATTGGTTCTCCTCAATTGAGTTAGTCATCCACCACTTTGAAATCCTTTGATGGAAGAATGTATAAACCTTGTCAGATTTTGAATTCCTTACAAGTTGATTTGGGAGGTAAATCTGTATCCATAGAAGTTGAAGTTATTAACAGACCACTCGATTATAATATTTTATTGTGTCACATCTAGGTTTATGCCATGGTTGTTTTTGTTTTGACTTATTTTCCGATTATCTCCTTTCCTTATAAAGGAGACATAGTAGCACTCAATCAACTCATGTTTTTTTCCTCTAATTCTCTAGCTACTTTAAGTATCCCTCTTGTAGGGGAACACCCATACCAACATGTTGGGGTCAGATTGCTTAAGGATTCCTCTCTCATGGGAGCCTTTTCTCTTCCTCCTCCTGCACTTCCTGACAACTCCTCTTCAGTTGCCTACATAAATATGATATCCTCTTCTACTATTCCAACTGATCCTTAGATAGTACCAGAGGTAACTAACATCGATAGCTTTGGTGACCGTATTCCTCGTAGCCCCATCTAGATTGATTATGAAACCATTCATTTAGCTTAGGAGACTCATTCTGATTTAGTCTCTTCGACCAATTGGCTCGATTTCTCATTGGATTATGGCATGTCTTCTGATCCTTTCTCTCGCGAATTCCCTACTAATGAGATCATGATTCCAGACGATGCGCCATGGAATGATCATCACCATCATTCCTCCTTGTTAGATTCCATCAAGGATAATCCTAATGAGATTTATCAAGGAAATATCATTGAGCTCTCTAGGAATTATGTTTTGATTCATGAATTCGATTCATAGAAAAACCTATCAAATATTGAAAACACCATCCCTCTCGATATCGCGATTAAACTCAACATTATCAAGAATCTACATATCGACATGTCTTTCTGTCTGTATGAGATTAACACTTACAAAGCTTTGTATCAAGAGTTTCGATATGTCTTTTCCTGGTCTTACGAAGAAATTTAAGGGATCGATCCAAACATTTTGGTTCACAAAATAAAAATGTATCCCAATGCTAAACCAGTCTGGCAGCACCTTCGTCCAGTCCATCCCAAGAAGGCTGTCACGATTGTATCTCAGGTTGAAAAAATTCTACGCATTGGTTTCATCTATCCAATTCCTTTGACTGATTGGGTGTCAAATATTGTTCCTGTCATGAAGAAACATGGAACAATTCATGTATGTGTTGATTATCGAGACATAAATTGTTCTTGTCTAAAGGATAATTTTCCCACCCCGTTCATTGACCAGATTGTTGATGACTATGTTGGTTGTGAAATCTATTCATTCATGGATGGATTTTATGGCTATAATCAGATCAAATTTCTCCCACAAGATCAACCTAAGACTACATTTATTTTTCCCTGGGGCACGTTTGGATACAGGAAACACCCTTTTAGATTGAAGAATGTTGGGGCTACATTTCATAGGGCGATGAATTATGCCATTCATGATATCAAACAAATCGTATAACCTTATCTGGATGATCTCCTTGCTCAGTAGAAACATCAGGTCGACCACTCGATGCATCTTAGAGCCATTTTCTTACAATGTAGGCATTACAATATTTGACTCAACCCTCACAGAATCTGTATCGGTCTTTTGAAAGTTTAGGTGATCATTGATTTGTTTGGGCCTTCATCCCTTCTTTAGCTCCAACGACTCCAAGGGAAGGCTAACTTTCTATGTAGGTCTGTCCTTAAATATGCGGAGTTGACCAAAGGATTCACTCACCTGTTAAAGAAAGGGGTTCCCTTCCATTGGAACGACATTGCTCAAACAACGTTTTATGCCTTGAAAGATATACTAATTTAGGCATCTCTGTTATATACCCAGTATTACTAACATGATTATTTCTTGTATCTCTCCAATGCAGTTACTACCATCACAATGGTATTGGTCCAAGAGGATGATGTAGGGACTAAACATCCCATTTACTACTTGAGTCGGAATCTCAACGATACCGAAATCAAGTATACTCATGTTGAGAAGCTAGCTTTGGTGGTTGTTCAAGTTGTCCAAAGATTTTGCCATTATATATTGCTTCGGAGAACTATGGCCATTTCAGATTGTAACACTATGGCATGAATTTTGTCACGTAAATTTTTGGGGAAACGTACTCCAAATGGATCTTCATCCTACGAGATTTTGACTTGGAATTCATCAAATCCAAATCCAGAAAATCCTTAGTTTTCACTAAGTTGATCTGTGACCTTCCCACTAGTGGTTCTAAATCCACATCTGAAAATTCAATACCAGACGAGTCGTTCTTTCTGTCAGACCAAGAGGTAACTCCTCAAAATGAGATACTATATTCATTTAGGATTTTCATTATTATATACATGAGGGAGTGACTGTTGAGTTTCATCTCCCAATGACTCTCCATTTTCTCTATTATTTATTTACACTATTTACAGTTGTTCACCTAATCCCTATGATTAGGTGTCAACATTGCCCCCCTTAATCTGAAGGGATGTTGGTGAGTCCAATCATCGTTCTGAATCTTTCAAGCTTTTCTCTTCCATGTGCTTTGGTGAAGATGTCTGCAATCTGCTCATTAGTGGAACAATGTCGAAGATGGATTGTTTTTGCCTCAACATGATGTCGAATCAGATGATATTTTTTATTGATGTGCTTCGTTCGATCATGGAACTTTGGTTTCTTGGCAAACTTTATTTCCAAGGTATTGTCAATCATGAGTGGAGTCGAATGTACTTATTTTACCTGCAAATCTTCCAGAATTTTCCTGAGCCACACAATTTCTTTTGTTTCCTCAGCTACTGCCACATATTCTGCCTCTGTTATGGAATCCGTTGGAGCTAATTGTTTGCATGATCTCCAGGAGATAGCTCCTGATCCAAGACTCATAGCATAACCCGAAGTAGATACCCCCATTTCTTTGTCTCCATCGAAGTCTCAATCAAAGTATCCAATCAAGCTGAAGTCGCCCACTTGTGTATACTTGAGTCCAAAGTCTTAAGTTCCCTTCAAGTACTTTAGAATTATTTTTTCTACAGACCAATGTCCCTCAGAAGGCTTTTGAATAAACTTGGAGATGATTCCAACAGCAAACAAAATGTCTGGTCTGGTAGTAGTCAAGTAGTTGAGACTTCCTACAAGCTGTCCATACTTTGTTGCATCCTCAAATTCTTTTCCTTCAATGGATGTGAGCTTTAAGATCTGTTCCATTGGAGTAGTCAGAGGACTGCATTCAGCCAAGCCAAACCTATTCAACAGATCTCCAATGTACTTCTTTTGAGAAAGGAATATGGAATTCAGATGTTGAGTTACTTCAATACCAAGATAGTAATGAACATAGCCCAAATCAGTCATTTCAAAACCTTTCTTCAATTCCTTCTTTATGTATGCAATGTAGCTCTCATTGTTCCCTATCATCAAAAGATCATCTACATATACCACAAGATATACAACTATTTTGCCAACTTTCTTGACAAACAAAGTTACATCATCAAGATCATAATGTTTGAAATTGAGTTTCAGAAGATGCTCAGTTGGTTTTTCATACCAGGCTCGCGGTGCTTGTTTGAGGCCATACAAGGATTTTACAAGTTTGCATACTTTATGTTCATGTCCTTTCATAGAAAATCCTTCAAGCTAGGACATAAAAAAATTCTATTTTAGATATCCATTCAAGATAGCAGTTTTTACATCCATCCTTCAGGCTAGGACATAAAAACATTCTATTTTAGATATCCATTCAAGATAGCATTTTTTACATCCATTTGATGGACATTCCAACCGTTCTGAGCTACCAGGGCAAAGAGTGTCCAGATGGTAGCCCATTTTGCTATGGGGGCAAAAGTCTCCTCATAATCAATCCCTTGCCTCTATGCAAAAACTTTTGCCACAAGCCTGCCTTTGTGCTTGTCAAGTGAGCCATAAGCTTTATACTTGTTCTTGTAGACTCACTTGCAGCCAATTGGTTTGATTCCCAATGGAGGATCAATGACTTCCAAGTGTCATTCTTTATCAAGGAATCATACTCCTTTTGCATTGCTTCTTTCCATTCATCATGAGAAGCATCTTTGAAGGAATTTGGTTCAAAATATGTAGACAAATTCAATTCACAATCATAGGAAACATCAATATCAACAGGTAAATAAGAGTCATCTACATCACCTCCATTTTTTCGAGTTGAATATCTAGTTCCTGTCTTTCCAACCTCATCAAGATGAACACTTTCAAGTGTCTTTGTTAGCCACTTTGGGGGACCTTTCTGAGATGGTCCATACTGCTCAGTTGATTGAGTTGGGATTGAATCAAGATTGAGTCTCCCAATTTTGTCAATCACATCATTTAAAGTCTCATCCGTTGTTGGAGTTTCATGCAGGGGAGAGAGTGCTTCAGAAGAAGATTCCACAAGTTGATATGGTATAGGAATCCCCCCTTCAAGATGTGGAATCTGATTATCAAATTCTTGAAATGATTTTGCATTTGAAAATCTATCCAAGTGATCAAGTTGTCGCTCAACAACATTGTTAGCTTTGGGTGATTCAAGAAATATTACATCTCTAGATACAACAAAATTTTTATTGACTTCATCATAGAGACGGTATGCTTTGGAGGTGTTTGAATACCCGAGGAAGATACACTTATGACTTCTTGCACCAAGTTTGTTTCTATGTACCTTTGGTATCAAGGCATAACAGGTGGAACCAAAGACCCTGAGATGCTTTATCCAAGCAATGTGTCCATACCACATTTCATAAGGAGTCTTGTTTCTAATAGCTGTTGGGCACGGGATCCCCCAAGGGAATTTTTGGGGCTAAAAGCCCAGATTTTGGCTAAAAGGTATAAATCCAATGTAAAGACTCCGCATTTTGTGGGTGCGGAGCGCGAAGTTGTAAATGAGTCATAGGGTTGTCCGCCCTCAGTTTTGTAATGTAATGTCGGATTTAGAGATCTACCCATGGTCCGCAGACCATGGGATTGTATAAATAGAGCGAGGCTCTAAGTTGTAAAAAAGTAAGTAATGGAATGAGAATAATGATGGAATAGAAGGATAGTGGAAGATCTAAGTGTAGAGTCAAGTATTTGGGTCGTAGAGTAGGAGAAGGCTCTGCAGTTGAGTGCGCAGAGGCCTAGTAGTCCATAGCTGAGTCGCTAACCCCTGCAACTGAGTGCACAGGGAAGGTTGAGTCTGTAACCATTGAAGCATTAATAAAGAGAAGTTTTATACCATTCTTGTGTATTCATTTATTGTTTTTATGCTTTGAGTATATTGGGTATGAATTGCATTTTCACTGTTTATATGGTGCACGAACTTATATGATTGTGTTGATTAAGTAAATGTGAGATAAGGTATCTGTTTACGCGAAGTTAACTAACAATTGTAAGAAGATAAGTAAGATATGTAGTGTAACTTGGGGAAATAGTGCAGATCATTGCCCTAGCAGCGCGAAAGGTGATCCTAACATATCGCGAAGGTATTGTAGGTCAGGATAGTGCGCGAAGTGACCTGCACAAAGGTATTCATAGTTGGACTAAATAAACCCCTCAGACATCTCCAAGGTTCTTTAACTTGGTTCTAGCATCCCCCGATACTGCTTCGGGTGAGACTTCAATCCGCGCTCCGCGGGCTGAAGCCGAAAGGGCGAGTAGTGTAGGGATTTGTTTGGCTAATTAACTTCGAACTTGGGTCAGGCCCCCTCAAGCCAACAATAGCCTTAGATGGACATCTATTCTTTACATATATAGTGCATAGAACTGCATCAGCCCAAAACATCAATTTTACATTTTTGAAAAACATCATGGAGTGCACCATATTTAAGATTGTCCTATTCATTCTTTCATCTACTCCCTTCTGTTGGGGATTATAAGGCACATTTGTTTGATGTTTGATCCCATGTTGGCGAAGATAGTTTTCAAATTCATTTGAAGTGCATTCTTTTCCATTATCAGTGCGAATAGAGCCAATATGAGATTGTGCATCATTTTCAATCCATGTATGAAATTTCTTGAATGTTTGAAAAGCATCAGATTTGTTCTTCAATAAATAAACCCAACACATTCTGGTGTACTCATCAATAAATATCATCATATATTTATTTCCATTTGCAGAGGGAACAGCCATTGGACCACATAAATCTAAATAAATGAGTTCAAGTTTTCTATGTGCTTTGGAATGTGAATCATGAAAAAATTGTTTGCTATGCTTTCCTAAAATTGAAGCATCACATTGCTTATGTTTCCTAGGAATTGTAGGCAAATGAATAACACCATTTTTATTCAACAAGCGGAGGTAGTCATAGCTCAAGTGTCCAAATCTAGCATGCCATGATAAACTTGATGGAAATGTACCTTCTTTATAATGAGAATTGTATGAGAAATTTTGTGCATGAGCAGAGGTACCCTGCAACTTGAGAAGCCTTTCTTCTTCTATCCCCGTCATGACAAGTGAGTGGTCTGATCCTTTTCTCACCTCAACCTTTCCATCAAACATATGAATGGAGTTTCCTTACTGGCAGATGTGGACCAGGGACATCAAGTTTCTCCTTAGCTGTGGGAGATATAAAACCTTATGCAGAAGAAAGTCTTGAAGAACAGGCAATTTAAGGGCTTGAGTTTTGATTTGTCTGCAAAGTATACTGCTCCATCAATATTTTCAGTAAATTATTCAAAAAAATCTCTTCTAAAATTCATGTGGCAAGTTGATCTTGAATCAAGCAACCAATCATTTTTCCAAGAAGCAAGTGAAGCATTAAATAAGTCTTCATTTACTCCAATATTACAATGTGCCACAACATAGTGAGCAGATTCAGGTGCTTTACCTTTCTCTTTGTCATTAGTTTTACCTTTGGATTGGTTTCTTTCCTGCTCAATTCTTTTCCAAGGCAACTTGCATGTGGATGCATCATGTAATCCATCTCTTTTGTAGCATATGCAATGCAAATCTAACTTTTCTCCTTGAGAGTGGCTGCCCCCCATTCCTCTGAAATTTCTTCCTCTTCCTCTTCAACCACCTCTTCCTCTGGAAGAATATGTAGCAAGATTCTTCTCTCTATGTGCAAGACACACAACCTCTTCAGAATACCGAGGAGCTATCTTCTTCCCAAAAGCTTTCTCTCTTTCAGCAATTTTTTTCACAAGGGAGTCAAAGGTAATATCTTTGAGGTTTCCATTTGCTTCCAATGACTCAAGATAATCTGAGTAAGTGGGATAAAGTGCTTTGATAAAAGCTATCAAAGGAATGTCCAGTTCAACATTAGTGACTTTGATATCATGCATAATAGATTTTACTTCTAATGCAAGATCAAGAGGATCAACATTTTGTAATTCAAGGCTGAACAATTTAATCATGAGTTGAACAAATTCAAGTGCAGAGTGTGAGTTATAGAGTTCCTTCAGTTTTTGTAAGGCTTCGAAAGCATTTGAAAATGGTGAAATATAGCAACTCACCTCTTCATTTACTGATGTTGCAATCAATGCATAAGCCTTGTTATTCTTATTTTCCCAAATGACGAATTCCTTGTTTGAGGTAGGTTGTTTTGGCTCTTTGTCTCCTTCTCCAACACACACTCCTTTCCATAGCTCATTAAAAATGAGAGTGTGTTTGAATTTCCGTGACCATTCTGGATAGTTCTCCTTGCCGGTGAGAACCACTCCCACAATAGATATCAGTGAATGCATTTTAAAAAATCTATGTACTGTAAAAAAAAATGTACCTCTATTACCAATATGTTGTAAGAAATTGCAATTCTAATGTATATAACAGAGGTATCTATGAGGGAGGGGTTATGTCATGGAGGGGATATTTTGGAAAGGTGTATATGGAGGAGGGAAAATTTGGGAAAAAGTATTAACTCTGTATTGACCAGAGTGTAAAAATAGTGTGGAACATTATGATATATAACTGAGCAGAGTCCCATAATTGGGAGAATCATTGCATGAACATAGTTTTGTTGGAATTGTATATCATTTTTTCTTCCATGAGCTGACACTGAGTCCCATAAATGACAAAGAAAGGAACAATGGTGGTTGGTGCATGCTTAGCGAGTGGTGGTGCAACTGGGGGGAGGTGGGGAAAGCAGAGCAGGTCCGTCGTCCTCACTAATCCTGAAGATATTGTTAATGAGGGCAGGAGGCAAGAGTATAAATTATAATCAGGAGCGGAGTTTGGGTGGGACTGTGGCTGCGGGATGGTGGAGGGTCCACGACGTATGCAGAGGGAGTAAACAGTCACTGAAAACAGTCACGAGACCACACTTCTCATATTAAAATACCACCGATATTAAAATTCATGCTCATAAAAATCCGATACAGGAATAAATTCATAAATACCACATTACAACAATATTGAAAGGAAACACACTCACAGTCTCCACGCCAACACAGAATCAGTGGTCATACCAATAGAGGTTTCAATGTCAAGCAGCGTTCACTACACAGGCACGAAACACAGTCATGCGAGTATCGCAACTCCAAAGAGAAGATTTCGACTTGTTTGCAACTCATTTCTCCACAATCCTCCATGCAAAAAATACCAATAGAGACAAACATATCCATAGACACCATTAAGAGAACTCCATGAATCATTTAAACCATGAGCTAGAGGTGTTAGTTCTACAAAATATGCAGAACATAGATAGGATCGTTCAGTGTGATAGAGGGGCAGAGGACAGACTGCAGAAAAATTGTCAGAAGGGAGTTACAAGGCCATGATGGGATGCTAAAGATAGAGGATGGGATCTGTACTCTGATACCATGTCAGGCCAGGAGGTAACTCCTCAAAATGAGATACTATATTCATTTAGGCTGTTCATTATTATATACATGATGGAGTGACTGTTGAGCTTCATCTCCCGATGACTCTCCATTTTCTCTATTATTTATTTACACTATTTACAGTTGTTCACCCAATCCCTATGCTTAGGTGTAAAAACTTTCCTATTTCATCATCTAACCCTTAGTATGGAGACATCCTTGTATATCTCCAGACCCATAATTTTTGGTCTAATACCTCTCGCTTCGAGAAGTGACGTATTTGATATCAAGCCAAATATCATATAATCATTGGCGACACCCTCTATCGTCATGGTAATGATATAGTTTTCCCAAGGTGACTCACCCATGAGGAGGCTAAGAAATTCCTTAATGAATGCCACTCATGGGCATGTGGCAGCCATTTATCTGTTTATGCTACTACAAAGAAGATCTTACGTGTTGGTTACTTTTTGCCTACCATTTTTTGTGAATGTATTCTCATTGTCAAAAAGTATCATTCGTGCTAGATTTTTAATCGTAAGACCCATGACCCACATGCACATATGCATCATGTTGTCAGTATAGGTCCTTTTGTGAAATTGGGTATTGATTTCATGACATGTAACCTTCACTCGGCTGGGGGGGCATGGATATGTCATTGAGGCGGTTGATTACTTCACCAAATGGGCCGAGGTGATGCCTACATTTAACAATACTGGTGAAACAAAAACATATTTATTGTTCAACCATGCAATCATATTGTTTAGTGTTCCACAGGCCATAGTTACAGATCACGAAAAGCATTTTGAGAATCATATGATGATCGAACTAGCTACCAAGCTGGGAATTTACCATGAAAGTTCCACTCCCTACTATCCACAGGTGAATGGACAAGTTGAGGCTATCAATAAGGTTCTTAAAACTATGCTTCAATCTATGATAGGGGTCCATAAATCAGATTGACATTTCCTTCTTTTTGCTGCTTGTATGCTTCTTTGTTTGACAAAATTTCTCCAGGTATTAGATCAATATGATGACTAATACTCCTGATGGGTGGTAATGCATTCAGAAACTCATCCACAGTAATATCAACAAAATCATTCAACAAAGTTTTGATTTCTTCAGATAAATCATCTCAATTTGTGGAAGTTAAAATTACCTTAGGTCTCCTTATGACAGCAAAATGCATTTGTTCATCCTTCTTGACTTCTTGCAGCAATTCTTTCCCACTCATCAACATAACACTATTTCCAGGCGCTTCTTTTCCTGCTTCATCCTTCAATGGCAGCAGTGTGTGTTTATTTCCATCCTTCTCTAGAGTGTAAGTATTTCTTCTTCCCTCGTGAATAGATTTCCAATCAAACTACCAAGGTCTTCCCAGAAACACATGGCATACATCCATTGGCATTACCTCACACAATATCACATCCTTATAAGTACCAATCTGTATCTCTACCTTGCATTGTTCTGTCACAATAAGCTGATGACCTTTTTGTAGCCATGATACTTTGTAAGGAGTAGGGTGTACTGTTTTTGCTAGTCCTAACTTTTCCACCATTTCTATAGAAAAAAGGTTATTAGTGCTTCCACTATCAATTATCACTTTCCAGCATTTTCCTTTGGACTTGCATGTAGTTCTGAATAAACTCTTTCTCTGAGTTGGTTCTCTTGTCTTTTTCTCTGCCTTAAGCAATAACCTTTTCAACAACAAGGATTATCCTACTTCAGGTGATTCTTCCTTGTCTGCAATTTGAGGTTTTTCTTCCCTTGCCTTACCCACTTTCACATTCCTCTAATTTGTTACTTTATTATGAGGACAGTCCCATGATCCATGTCCCCATTCTCCACATGTGTAACACCGAATTTCTCTTCCTCGGCCTCTTCCTCTGGGTGCAAATCTTCCTCTACTAAATTCTCCTCTCTGTGGTGGTCTACCACTTAAACTTCCTACTTCACCCTGAGGGTGCTGAAATATTGATCTGGTAGTTCCTCTACCTCTTGCTGAACTTTTTCCTCTAGTCCTCTGACTTTGCTTCCTCAACATCTTCTCTTCTACCTTCAAAACTGCTTGATAGGAATCTTTAATTGTCTTCAGACTCAGCAAGCTAATTTCATCTTGTATGTCATATCTCAAGCCATTGATGTACCTGGCTACCTTTTCTACATCATCCTCTACATGTCCTACTCTAATTCTCAGCTTATAAAACTCTTCTGTGTGATCTTTGACAGTCATTCCTTTTTACCTCAAATTTTGTGACTGTCTAAAAAGATTTAACTGATAATCTTTTGGCATAAATTTGGATTTCAATCTACTTACCATTTTATCCCATTGTTTGATCTTGGACTTCCCTTTTCTTGCTCTGGATGTTTGTAGTTCATCCCACCAAATAGCTGCATGACCCTTCAATCTGGTAATTGAAAATTTCACCTTCTTTTTTTCATCAACCTCCTCCTCATAGTCAAAATACTTGTCTAATGAACTAATCCAGTCCATCAACTCTTCTACATTGAGATTCCCATCATACAAAGGTATTTCCATCTTTGGTCTTCCACTTGCTTTGCCCAATATCTTGAGAACTTTGGCAGCTTCACTTTCATCCTCTTCTTCTTCCTTAGAATATTCTTCTGTAACACTGGCATCTCCTTCATCAGTTTCTCTCCTTTGAGAAGTCTCCATTGTCTCCATCCTTGTACGCAGACTCCAGATCTCATCCAGCAGAACTACATTCGCTACAGGTCTCCCCCGACCTATGCCAACTCCTCTCCTCAGTGGCATGTTTACTGTAGCAAAACTTAATCTCTGTGCTCTAATATCATAATGATGTAGGAGGGTGACAAAAATGGGGCGGTAATCTGGAATTAGACTACTGGTTAACTTTGTAACCAACCAGCTATGCACAAATAGATTCTGTACGAGGATTTTCCCCTTGAGGGTCCCGCTTATTTGACCAATCACTATCTGTCCCTCGTTGACTTCTACTTTTCTCAAGTGCTTCAATCCGCACCATTGATTTCACTTCTCCAGATCCAACATATATCACATTGTCTGCTCACCATGATCTCCACCGTTGATGTGACCCATCCAATCGAACGGCTATAGCTCAATCTCACGCAGATTCTTCCACGACTGATATCAGGTCAAGAGCACACGAGAAAAAGTGGTTTTCCCATGCTATGTGTCAACCGCTAGGATATCGTGCGAACTTGGAACAATACCATTTACCTCTTCTTAAGTGCATGAGATACCGTTTACCACTTGGGAATACTGCCCACATGCTTAATACATAACTTTAAGAAACATGGTTTAATAGAGGTTTAGCTTAATCTTAGAATAAAGCCTTAACGCTAATTGACAACAATTAACAATAAAACACATAAACAGAAATTAATACCCGATTAGGGTCTAGAACGTCGATACACAGCTACAAATGAATTTATGCACCAGAACAGTGCGTCCACACCACACTTCATTCAATTATTCAACAAAATGGAAATTATAGATTCTTGACCCTCTCGGATTGATTACAACAGTTTGTCTGACCTCTATTTCAATCTCAAACCCTATCTCTCACTTAAACTCTCGCTTACTCACTCTGTTCTCGATCATCTAATCTCTCTATCATTATATTCTTTCCTCTTTTATGAATCAATCATATCCTAACTACATTGACAACTCAATCTCTATTTTTATCAACTCAACCATTAAATCCCTATTCTCAAGATCTGATACACACCTATACTAACAACTTATCTCCTATTCTAAAAATAATACAATATTATAATTATTACAATAATTGAGATAAAGATTAATTCGAGAGATCCAACCCTCTCTACTAAAACTGATTTTTTGACCACTCAGGTCAATGAAATTCATCTCTTGTTAGCCACAACATGTGAACATACAATCACATTGCTGGCTAAGTCCGGATTCTCCTGCATCATGGGTTAAGGGGCAGCGACCCCGAAGCTAAAAAATAGATGTAAAATTGCCTTGTAAAATGTTGTAATTTCGTAGTCAATCTGAGTTGTTCATTAGGCGAATGATCTGACAGTAGAAGTTATGTTTAATTTAGAGTTTTTTGCCCTATAACGAAACCCTCTCTATATATGAGGGAATTGTATTGTGGTTGGATATATGTGTATTCTAAGCGAGAAAGAGAGAGGAGATTGTGTGAGAGCGAAGAGGAAATTACAACGGATCTACTATAGGTTGTATCTCTTCATTTTGTTGGATTATATAAAAGGAAGGACTAGATGTTTCTCCATGGACATAGCCCAAATTGGGTGAACCATGTATATTTGTGTCTCTCTTGTTCTATGTGTTTTCTTTATTTGTGTTTCTGCAATATTTTATGTGTTCCATTGCTCTATAATATATAATTTTGTAACATGAATCCCCCGAACAATCAAGCTACTAATCAACCTACCAGTTTGGCTACATATCCATTGAATCCTTCTCCTCTTATGATTTCTGTGAAATTGACTATTAAGCCTCCAAAGGGCATTGTCCATAAATCTTCTTTCAAACCTCATGCAAGAGTTTCTCAAATTAGAGCGTAGTTGAGAACTTGGCTCAATATCCATCAACTATGTCTACTCTCAAGGTGTTGGAGAAATGTCCCGCCCAAAAAAAGGCTTTTCTTTTCGTGATTGGGTGCATCGATCCTCTAGATTCCAACCTAGTCATTTTCAATCATGAGAACTATACACCTAGACTTTCGTCTCAATTATCATTTATGATCCAGGTTGTCATCCACAGTAAGAACATTCATCAATCTATTTTGGATGAGGGACCCTCAACTTGCATTATGTCCTTGTCTTGCTAGAAGACCATTGGTTCTCCTCAATTGAGTTAGACACCCACCACTTTGAAATCCTTTGATGGAAGAACGTATAAACCTTGTCAGATTGTGAATTCCTTTCAAGTCAAATTGGGAGGTAAATCTATATCCATAAAAGTTGAATTTATTAATGGACCACTCGATTATAATATTTTATTGGGTCACACCTAGGTTTATGCTATCGTTGTTTTCGTTTTGACTTATTTTCTAATGATCCCCTTTCCTTATAAAGGAAACATAGTGGTCATCAATCAGCTCATGTTTTTTTCCTCTAATTGTCCAGCTACTTGAAGTATCCCTCTTGTAGGGGAAACTCTACACCCATACCAACATGTTGGGGTTAGACTGCTTAAGGATTCCTCTCTCATTGGAACCTTTTCTCTTCCTTCTCCTTCACTTCCCGACAGCTCCTCTTTGGTTCCCTACATAAATATGTTATCCTCTTCTACTATTCCATTTGATCCTTAGATATTACCAAATGAAACTAACATCAATAGTTTTGGTGACTGTATTACTCTTAGCCCCATCTAGATTGATTATGAAGCCATTCATTTAGCTTAGGTGACTCATTTTTATTTAGTCTCTTCGATTCAGTTGGGTCTATCACTCACTGGATTATGGCATGTCTTCAGATCCTTTCTCTCGCGAATTCCCTACTAATGAGATCATGATTCCAGACGATGCGCCATGAGATGATCATCACCATCATTCATCCTTGTCAGATTCCATCAAGGATAATCCTAATGACATTTATCAAGCCAATATCATTGAGCTCTCTAGGAATTATGTTTCCATTCATGAAGTCGATTTAGAGCAAAAACTATGAAATATTGAAGAGATCATCCCTCTCAATATCTCGATTAAACTCGGAATTGTCGAGAATCTACATATCGATGCGTCTTTCATTCTAGATGAGATTAACACTTACAAAGCTCTATATCAAGGGTTTCGATATGTCTTTTCCTGGTCTTACGAAGAAATTTAAGGGATCGATCCAAACATTTTGGTTCACAAAATAAAAATGTATCCCAATGCTAAACCAGTATGGCAGCACCTTCATCTGGTCCATCCCAAGAAGGCTATCACGATTGAATCTCAGGTTGAAAAAATTCTATGCGCCGGTTTCATCTCTCCAGTTCCTTTGACTGA
This sequence comes from Pinus tabuliformis, assembly GCA_031772625.1. NCBI lineage: Eukaryota > Viridiplantae > Streptophyta > Pinopsida > Pinales > Pinaceae > Pinus > Pinus tabuliformis. Next base: position 1,305,267,869 of record CM062809.1, on the reverse strand, counting down.
TTGGGTGTCAAATATTGTTCCTGTCATGAAGAAACATGGAACAATTCTTGTATGTGTCGATTATCGAGACATAAATCGTGCTTGTCCAAAGGATAATTATCCCACCCTGTTCATTGACCAGATTGTTGATGATTGTGTTGGTTGTGAAATCTATTCATTCATGGATGGATTTTCTAGCTATAATCAGATCAACATTCTCCCACCGGATCAACCTAAGACTACATTTATTTTTCCCTCGGGCACATTTTCATACTGTAAACGCCCTTTTAGATTGAAGAATGTTGGGTCTACATTTCATAGGGTGATGAATTATGTCGTTCATGATATCAAACACATCGTATAACCTTATCTGGATGATCTCCCTGCTCACTTGAAACATCAGTTTGACCACCCAATGCATCTTAGAGCCATTTTATTACAATGTAGGCATTACAATATTTGAATCAACCCTCATGGAATCTGTATCAATTTTTTGAAAGTTTAGGTGATCATTGATTTGTTTGGGCCTTCTTCCCTTCTTTAGCTCCAACGACTCCAAGGGAAGGCTAAATTGCTACGTAGGTTTGTCCCTAAATACATTGAGTTGACCAAAGGATTCACTCGCCTGTTAAAGAAATGGGTTCCCTTCCATTGGAACGACGTTGCTCAAACGACGTTTGACTCCTTGAAAGATTAATGATTCGGGCATCCCTGTTATATGCCCTGTATTACCAGCATGATTATTTCTTGTATCTCACCGATGTAGTTACTACCATCACAATGGTATTGGTCCAAGAGGACAATGTAGGGACTAAACATCCCATTTACTACTTGAGTCAGAATCTCAATGATACTAAAATCAAGTATACTCACATTGAGAAGCTAACTTTGGTGGTTGTTCAAGTTGTCCAAAGATTTCACCATTATATATTGCTCCGGAAAACTATGGTCATTTCAAATTGCAACACTATGGCATGCATTTTTTCATGTAAATTGTTGGGGAAAGCACTCCAAATGGATCTTCATCTTGTAGGAGTTTGACTTGGAATTCATCAAATCCAAGTCCGAAAAATCCTTAGTTTTAGCTGAGTTGATTTGTGACCTTCCCACTAGTGGTTCTGAATCCACATCTGAAAATTCAATACCAGATGAGCCATTCTTTCTGATTTCATCATCTAACCCTTGGTATGGAGACATCCTTGTATATCTCTAGACCCATACTTTTCGGTCTAATACCTCTTGCTCTGAGCAGTGACGTATTCGATATCAAGACAAATATTATATAATCATTGGCAACACCCTCTATCGTCATGGTATCGATATGGTTTTCCGAAGGTGACTCACCCATGAGGAGGCTAAGAAATTCCTTAATGAATGCCACTCAGGGGCATGTGGTAGTCATTTATTTGTTTATGCTACTGCACCGAAGATCCTACGTGTTGGTTACTTTTGGCCTACCATTTTTCGTGAATGTATTCTTGTTCTCGAAAAGTTTCATTCATGCCAGATTTTTTATCGTAAGACCCATGTTCCACCTGCACCTATGCATCATGTTGTCACTATAGGTTCTTTTTTGAAATGGGGTATTGATTTCATGACATGTAACCCTCACTCAGCTGGGGGGGCATGGCTATATCATTGTAGCGGTTGATTACTTCACCAAATTTGCCGAGGTGATGCCTACATTTAACAATACTGGTGAAACAACAACATATATATTTTTCAACCATGTAATCACACTGTTTAGTATTCCACGAGCCATAGTTACGGATCATGAAAATCATTTCAAGAATCATATGATGATTGAACTAGCTACCTAGCTGGGACTTTACCATGAAATTTCCACTCCCTACTATCCACACGCGAATGGACAAGTTGAGGCTATCAATAAGGCTCTTAAAACTATGCTTCAATGTATGATAGGGGTCCATAAATCAAATTGACAATTGCTTATTTTTGCTGCCTTATCGGCATACCGAACCTCCATTAGGACTGCTACCGGATTTACATTGTTTCAATTGGTTTATGGTCTTCAAGTTATCCTTCCCATAGAATGTGAGATTTTGTCATTGAAATTGGCTATAGAACCTATTCTTGCCACTTCTACAGAAGAGGAAGGTAGTTTACATCTCACATGCTTAGATGAGACACTTTGCAATGTCGCTTTAGCTAATGTAGCTCATAAGAGGCGTATCAAGGCGCAGTATGATAAGAGTGTCAAGATGTCTTCTCCGAAGGAGACCTTGTTCTGCTTTATGATCAAGAGTCTGACAAATTAGGTTCAGGAAAGTTTGAGCTAATGTGGCTAGGTCCATATATTGTCAAATGTATTTTTGCAAAAGGGGCCTATGAGCTAGTATATTTTGATGGAGTTCCACTAACTCAACCTAGAAATGGGTTGTACCTTAAAAATACTATGCTTGATTTTGTGTAATACATTGTGTACATACTGTATATAGGCATGTTGAGTGTGTTTGCAGTGTGTGCCTTCAAAATTTCCTTCAGTTTATGTTATTACCATTTACATTTGGTTTGTAGATGTCATTATCCTTAGAACCATTTGTTGGGTACGCTAATGGTGCTAGTTGTAGTACTCATAACCTATCTTCTGCAACGTGTGTTGTATTCGCTCTAGATGGCGAGTTAGTGAGTCTACAAGGTATTTGTCTCAGTCGATCTAACAATAACATTGCTGAGTATAGCATGGTGATTGAACTACTATCTGATGCTATTTCACATGGTATCCATCGTATAGTTATCAGATTGGACTCACATCTTGTAGTACTATAATTGACTAATGTCTACTCAGTTAGAAGTCCAACTATGCTTTGCATGTTCTTAAGGGTTCGCCTTCTAGAAAGACACTTTGATTACATCCAATATCAACACATTTCTATAAATCTAAATACATTGACAAATACATTGGCTAATCATGTTTTAGATAGGAATTTTTGATACATGTAAATAATTTCAATACACATCACATCAATTGAAAGCAATCATAGAAACATAGGGAACATTGAAGATAGTTATATATATAATGTTTGGTTTTACAAAACTTGTGCACGAGACACATATGACTACACGACCTATCATATCCAAAAATATACATGCAAATATGGCAGTATGCCTCCTAGTAGACTAATCATAGTGCTCATGATAACATGCCACTACATGAGTTATCTTGCACAGTAGTTGACCGATATGCCCTCGAACTCCAATAGTATGTCATTGTAATCACATAGGAATTTTTTCGACTGTCATTTCAATTATGCCATGTGTCAGCCCCTCCATATGACACTCAACCTCTGCTAGGGTCTCTGCTATGTTGATATGTTGTAGTACTTCCTGTCCTACTCCAGCAACCTGTATTGGTGATGGTGTCGCTTGTGGATCTCATGCTCATTGGAGATATGAGACACCTAGAAGTCAAACGGGTCTAATATCTGCATGTGAAAAGTGATAGTTTAGTCTTGAAAACACCAAAAATTAAAAAACAAATTGTAAAACTCAAAATAAAAATTGGTCAAAATATTTTACCTATAGCACCCCATTTCTCTCCCTCAGGAAGCGTGATCTCTGGGTATCTGTGAAAATCCACCATTGTGTATAGATAATCATCTATCATAATAGATTGCATGTGTATCCATCTGAATAAAACCAGTGTGAATCACATAGACGATGGACCTACATGGCAGGACATGAGATCTATCCACCTCCTCATTCGTGGAACTCTCACATCAATGGGCTCAAGTGAGATATGTTGAGGCTATAGCAATGGAATCCTCTCTAGAGCAAAGGAGACCAAGATTGCTCCATAGCCAAAGTTCTTTAGTCTTCCATATTTTTCTTTAGTCAGTTATTATTTCATGTTGACTAGCACTCCCTCACTCCAGTTGAAGACGGTTGGCTTTATGCATTCTAGAGCATATTGCTTACATGACCTATTGGCCACATGTAGTGTAGAAATATCGGCCAATCGAGTGATAATGAACATAATCATTCGTTGAGGTAGTCAGACCACGTATTTTATGTTGATTTTCCCATCCCTGGTCAACTGGGCGCGAGGTCTGCAATAAGTGGCGACATATTCCTTAACTATTTCTCCTCCGTTTCCCATGCCTATGAAAGAGAGAAGGGCACCTTGTCTAGATAGACCAGTCAATAAATATATGTCATCTACCTTTATCTCAAGAATATGTGCTCCTATCCTGAATTCCTACGCTTGAACATCCCATGCACGTACAAGATATTCAAGTAATTCCATTTGTTGCATCATTCCAGGAAGCCAGACGAACTTTAGCAATCCACAATTTCTTAGTTCCTAGGTGGTATTAGGATCATCTAATGCATTCATATCTTTTTCTTCATGTTCTCATTACTACCATATCAGAGACAATTTGTAGTAGTAAAGTGTTGAAACATTACAAAGAGACTCATTAGGTTAGATTTCATGCAAAAAACTTGACAAATTTTGAGAGAAAATAGTGGGAAAATTTTAGGTTTTGCACCCAACGCACCCCCCTAAGGGAGAACAATACATTTCATTGCCCCCTCCAATGTTAAGTCTCCAGTATCAACACATAGTTCAACCTTCTAAGGGTGCATTGATCCAGGGGTGCAACATTTGTGCCCTAGGACCTCTAAAATTCCAAAAAATGTGCATGAAACTACAAAATGTCACAATGAAAAGAAAGATAAATGTCTTAGCTTCTAGCTAGAAGTGACGACACTTGAAATGATACTTCAGATTGAATGCCATGAGATACAAAAGGTTAAGGTTAAAAATAATTCAGAGCTCCAATGTCAAAAGGTAAATGTAAAATGGTAAAAATGAATTGTCATTTTAGATATTTATGGTCATTACTCCATTATTTTATTCACATTTAATGTTTGACCTCATTACAGTTCAATTTTATCATAAAATACGTATTTTCAATCCATTTGATGATGTTTTGAGCAGGTTGAGAGTTGTTTAACACATTCCATCGTGTTTTGAATGGAATAGGATCATTCTGACTGAGAGTAAACTTTTATCACTTTTTCGGGCTCTGTAAAATTACGAAAAAGGAATCCCTTGGAGTTCTCTTTCAGCTCTTCTCAAACTCCCAAAATATGAAAATATTATCAAGCACTTATCTTTTCGAACTTGTTAAAGAAAATGAAAAGATGTCTACTCAGTATAATTTTAAACCTTTTCGGGACTGAGATAGACTACTTGCAAAAACGAAATACCTTAGTCAAACATGGCTAAGAGGTTATCCTAAGTATTTTTTTTTTCATTTATAGACTCAAGAGACTATCTATGAAAGGGAAAATTTGGAGTTTTCCTTTTCGTCTCTTTTTCAAACTCTCTAAACATGAAAAAAAATGTCAAGTTTTAACCTTCACTTGACTCGATAAAACATCAAATAGTGATGGACTCGTCGAACATGACGAGACCGAACCACCCCTTCTCTAGGTTTGTTAAACATATTCATAGGGATTAATCTGAAGGATAAACTTATAGATCAAGCATATGTTATTCTCCTTAAGCTTGTCAAAATAAAGAGGTACTAACCAGTAATGGTTGGGGAAATTGGAAAAAGGGGATATCCACTTGTTAATGGCAGCAAGACGCTCTTAAACATGACACTCTATTAGGTTGTGTTATATTCTTTCCATGACTAACCTACGTTGTGCCGATTGCGCAACTGGGGGGTTACAGGGGGGGCAGCAACCCCTTGTGTCCAGGGGGTTTGAGGGGCATGGGTAGCCCCCCTCTACGGCATCCGAGGTAGCACCCAGGGGAAAATTTTTTGGACCCTATATTAGGTTGGGTGGACCACCTATGGTTTTGTGCATGGTTTTTGCACATGGTTTTTGACGCAATGGTTTTTGGTCCATGGTATTGGATGCTTTGGCATGTATATATATGTATTGTAACATTGAAAGGAATATAATGAAAAATTAATCTGGTAGTCTCGGTTTTGGGATCTAGGGGAAAATCTCCGTGTATATTTGTTTTATGTGTTATGCTCTCGCATTGTTTATTTTCTGTGTTTTAGAATTCGTATGCAGGTAATTTCTGTACGGGGTTAAAACCGACATTTGGTATTAGAGTTGTTTTGGCTTCAAGGGTACACCTTTGTTGTTGTGGGGTTTCACTCAGGCCTGTGGTAGACCCTATTCATTGGGAGATCTGCGGGATCGATTCTAGTGGTGAAAGAAGATGGCGAGCAGTGGAAAGATAGAGATCAAGAAATTTAATGGTCAGAGTTTTGAGTTGTGGAAACTCAAGATGTAGGATCTGTTGGTGGATAAAGATCAGTGGATCGTGGTAGATCCAGGTATTAAACCAACGGGAGTGTTCGATGAAGAATGGAAGAAGTTGGATTGGAAGGCAAAGAGCACAATACGATTGTGTGTCTCAGATTCAGTATTGTTGAATGTATCATGGGAAGCTACAGCTAAGGCTCTGTGGGACAAGTTAGGGAATTTGTACCAATCTAAGTCTTTGGTGAATAAATTGTTCCTACAGAAAAATCTATATAACCTGAGGATGAAAGATGGAGATTCGGTTACAAAGCATCTGAACGTATTTAATACTGTGGTAAGTCAGTTATTATCTGTTGATATTAAAATTTCAGATGAAGATAAGTGCGTCAATTTGTTGTGTTCTCTACCACATTCGTGGGATAGTCTAGTTATTGCAATAGGTAGCAATGCAACTGCCTTGCATTTTGATGAAATAGTCTCATCCTTGCTGACGGAGGAGATACGACGGAAAAATATGGATATCTAGAATGGTGATGCCTTGTCTATACGAGGATTGTCCCAGAACAGAAACAAAAATAAGTCATCAAGTGGGAGATCTAAATCTAGAGGGAGATCTAAATCTCTAGGAAAACCTGTAAAGGTGGTTTGCTGGAAATGTGGAAAGGAAGGGCACTATAAAAGGGACTGTAAATCTAAATCTCATGACAAAGGAAAGGGATTTGATGATGCTCCTTCTGCAAAGGTGAAAACCACCTTAGATGAAGGTGGGGAGGTGTACTTGGCTTCTTCAAGTACACATGTATATCATGAGGCATGGTTGATTGACTCAGGTGCATCCTTTCACTTCACTCCACATAGAGAGTGGTTCTGCGAGTATGAGAAATACAACGGTGGTGATGTCTTCTTAGGGGATGATAGGAAGGTGTTGATGCCCCGAAAATCGTTACAACAACATTGGGGAAACCACCCGGTCCGGACCTTAGTGCAGCTCCTTTTCCATTTGGAATAGTGGCTCCGACTGGGGATAATGGGACCAGTTTCCCAGAAATATAGATAAATGGGATGGATGAGTGACTTCTGAATTAAGCTAGCGGTAAGCGATGGACTTAAACTATTAGCAAGAATATAACAACTAAAATCTATCCCGGGGTCTTATCAATCTTTCAAAGCGTAGCGTTTGATAATCTATGCTTTAAGGCAGGCATATAGATGACTCTAACACTAAAGCATAGAGGTTTAAATCATTTAAGATTGCTCTACATAATTAGTTATGCAGAGCGATAATAGCGAATTACTACACTTATTCATTTATATTATTGACACACGCATGATTAAAAGAGATAACAAATCACAAAACATTCAATAGTGAAATGAAATGAAGATTTGTTGTTATATCGCATACATGTATTCAACAATAGCAAAGATAATAACACAGCAATTCATATAAAAAGAAAGAATGCAGATGCAGATAAAAGTACCATGTAAGCTGCTCAACAATCCAGTGTATCAATCGCTATGTCGCAGTTCTTCCTTCAAACCAGAAAGCATTCCAAACAAGAGACAATAGTGCACAATTGAATATAACAGCCTTCTCGTTAAATTAAGAACTATTGGTCGAATTTCACAAAAGAATATAGGTTGAAGCACAGTAGTGCAAACTTCAGCTTTTAAGTCTGTTACAAAATTTTACGACCCTTTCCAAAACAATGAAAGGGTCTATAAATACTATGCTAATCTAAATATCTAAAAAAAACTGAAAAGCTACTAAATTGGCATTAACAAATATCATCATCTTTTCTGGCGATCTGGCAGTCGGCGGCGATGCTTCATTCGGTGGTCTCTTTGCCTTTACTCCTTTGCTGACATATCGCCAGCATTGGCTCTACTTCTGGTGGAGTGTTGAGACGCGAAGTTAGCTGGGCATCATATGTGGCATCCTGAATGTCGGAAATCAGGTATCGGAGGGCATCTGTTAAACAGTTGAGAGCCGACCTTTGAGAGTGTGGTTTAATCAGAAAGAGCCAGTATGCGTCGGAGGTTAAAGTATTTACTCCAGCGATTAACCTTCCTTGTTTCTCCAGATCAGGATAATTTCTCTGCTCAAGCATGTTTGCTGTTGTTATGCTTCCAGGTGTGCACTGGGAGATCATGTTAGCCAAATAAAGTGTATCATTGACTAGGTCGGTCATATTGCTGGCAATTATTTTACACCTGGAAGCTGCCCTTTCTGCTTTCATTACCTGAGTGTTCCATTCCGTGAAGAGGATGTCCTTGTACGCTTCATAAATTTGGGGCAAGTTTGCCACTTTCCCTTCTTCAGAATCTTGCCACTCAAGATATTCGGATATGGTATCTTCGGCCTGATCTAGCTCATTTCTGGCTTTCTCTATCTGCTGACATACTGCTGTGGATGTTTCGCATAATGACTCAGCCTCAATAAGTTGTCGGCATAAGAGCCTGATCTGAGATATTAATGCGCCATTTATTCGAGTTGCCTCTGCTCTGAAATCGTTAACACTCTGGGCGTCCTTGATGCTTTCGAGCTGTGCCGATAGCTGATCTATTTGCTCATCTTTCGATTTCATTATCAGCTCATTCACCGTTCTCAACTGTGCCAATGTCTCGACAATTCATTCTGCCTCTGGACTGCGCTCTGTTTCTCGATTTGCAGCTGCTGGGTTAACAAATTGTTTTCTTGCTGTTGAGCCAGCAACTGCTCTTCTACCTGTGCTGCCTTGTTTTTCGCCTCAATTACTTCTGCCTGTAATGCATAAATTTCATGGTCCTTAGTCTTTAACATAAGACTTACCTCTGATGCTTTGTCGATAGTTGTTGCCGAATAGGCTCCCGCGAATTGCGATAGCTTAGTTAGATCATCGGAGGGGTCCAATTCCCCTTTCCAGACCACATTGCCCGTGACTGTTTGCTCAGGAGAAATAGAAGGTTGATCAAGCCTTCGTCTCTTCCTAGAGCGCCTAACAATGGCTCTATGCTTTGGGCTGTAGAAAATATCCAGGGGAGGAATTTCTTCCACCTGGAGATCAACTTGATCGGACGGGTCTTGAGTGATTACCTCGACATCCTGTGAAATGGGTGGGCCGCTGGTTCTTTCTAGAACCTGAGAAGAAGTAGTATCGGGAGCATTGCTTGTTTTAGAGGTGTCTGAGTCTTTGGAGGCTTCCTTACCACTGATAATGGAATCGAATTGGTTCTATTCTTTAATCAATTCAGGATCAATGGAGGTTTGCTCATGTTGCTCTGTGTGGGCTTTGCTCCGTTCTTTTTCTTGTTCTGCCCTCTGCTGCTCCTCCAATTCCTTTTTCTGCCTATCTTCCCGTTCTTTCTTTGCTTTCTCTTCTTCTTTCTTCTTCCTCTGTTCCTCTATCTCTTTCTGCTTTCTTTGCTCTTGATCCTTCTGTGCCTTTTGCTGCCTTTCTAACTGCTCCTTTTTCTGCCTTTCTGCCTGCAGCTTGTTTTGCCTTTCCTCCTGATGTTTATCCTGTTCTTTAGTTGTAACAGGAGGTGAACGTATCTGCTGCCGACCAGGCTCACTTGAAGAAGATGCTGGGGTTGTGGATAATAAATCTAGAGGCAGAGTTTGCAACCTCTGCTCTCTAAGTTTATTAAACTCAGTTAACGCCACATCATTGTATCTTACTGCAGCAAGCTGTTTGGTTTGGCTTATTGAACCGGCACCTACGAACGGGTCATCAAACACATCTTCTTGATGGACAATCTTTGACAGTTTGGCCTGTTCCAGGGCAATGAAAGAAATCTTGTTTGGATCATAGAGTCTGTTTGGGATAGTGGCCAGGGATATCATTTGGAGTTTTGTTGCTTCTTTTTCTGCATGCTTGTAGTTAAGTAAAGTATAAACTCCAATTCTTAAAGGAAAAGAGGGCCAACCTCTTTTCTTCTCCTCTTTGAGAGTTTGTGTGACACTCTCGGACATAATCTGGTAGCAGATTTCCCGGGCTAACAGTTTGTCTGGGATGTATAAAGGGAGAACGTGTGGCCTAGCTTTGCTTCCAAAAACTCTAATATAGGTGAAATGCTCTTCCCCGAACCAATTTGCTAAGGCTGGTAAGTCAAAAGAAGCTTCATGAGAAATTCTTGGGATAGGTCTGTCGAAAATAGAATAGTGAATGGGCACCATGAAACCATTGCAAATTTGATACAAATGGTCCTTGTAAGAGGACTTCCACAATTTCCGATGGTACAAATGGATGGGTGTTGGATCATGGGTGGTCCATCTCCATCCGAGGACAGGAAACTCAGAATTAAAACACAGGGTATCCATAATGTAAGCAGAGTAATAAAACGGTGGGATTTTCCTTTCGCTGACTATGGTTTTGGCTCTAAATTCACGAACAGCTATGACCAACTTATCAGACAGAATAGTGGCCCAATCCATAATTGTACTATTGACAGCCGCTTCCATTAGGGGAACCATGTCAATATGGATATTAGCGGAGTCATGTAATCCCCACAATCTACACATCATAATCCCCACATAGCAATAGGGAGAAGCCAAAGAAGCATTGGAGTACTAACCCGAACTTTCATGCTTGTGTTTGGCTGGGTTCTGCCTCCAATCTCGGAGGGGTTCGGATGGTGATTCATTCTCGTTCGCGAACTTCTCCACGAAAGCTCTGATATAGACTAGCTCCGGTTCAGGCAAATGATACATTTGCCTCAGGTCATCAGGCTTGAACGACCCGAAAATCCTTCCATCCCTTGTATGAAAAGTTCTATCAGTGAGAGGAATTTCCTCGATCGCCCAGCGTACCACATCAGTGAAAGGTAGGACCTACTCTCTTGCTGCTATTCTGTGCAAAAAGGAGTCGGCCAAGTCTTTGAGAGTTGCATCAGACTTCCTTTGTTCATCCACGCTAGCCTCTGTCACTGTCTTCGCCGGTTGCTCGGCTTCTAACAGATTATATGTACCCTGCCATGTAGTGCTAGGAAGACCGGTGCATGTAGTATCTGAGATTAGGCCTTTCTTCGAAACTGTGGCAGCTTGACCTGCGACAGGTGCTGCAGTAGAACCCGCAGCCTTCTTGAACTTCTTCCCCATCATGTTCAGGCTTCTGTCGACAGCTGAACTCTACACAAATGCAAGAGAAATCGTAACGAGGAAATAACAATGACAATCCATAACGGGAAAGATATATCACTTGAAGCGTGGCAAGATCAATTCTAAAAGGGGTTGCGGATCTAATTATTTAAGAAGACACCGCAGATGCAATGATGGTGATTTTACGGCCTGCAGCTCCATAAATGACCATTACATCGTTATTAGGCTGAATGACCCCTTAAAGCGTGCAACAGATTTTTTAAAGGTCTAATCGTAAATGTTCGTTAAATCGAAGGGGCAAAGTTTTAAATACGCATGCATTACCTTATCCCTGCATTTAACGGCATTTTGAAATCTGTGCTTTATCAACCGGATTTAAATATAACTTAAAAGCTTGAAGCAATCACCTTTTAAGAACTCTAATCATCATTACACGTCATCGCATCGCATTGGGGGTGTAAGTGATACTATCATTTGGGAGCTGTTTTGGCGAATGCCGATTGCGACATCGCATCGAATTAGCGCATGAGCACATTACCAGATGTATGTCAAATGATTTGCCGACTTCCGATTGCGATATCACATCGCATCGGGGAAAAGACCTGCGCGTCCTGTGAAAGTGTTTGGGATTCCGCCGACTACCGATAGCGATATCGCATCGGGTCGGGGCTTATAACTTAAGGCGTTTTTCCACAAGAGGCAGCGCCGATAACCGATTGCCGATATCACATCGCATCGGGGTGTAAGATATGTGCTCTTTTTGTGTGTGCATTGAATACCGCCGATCGCCGATAGCGATATCGCATCGGCAAGGACCAAGGTGATATTTAAATGTGTTTCTCTTGTTATTGCGTCATGCGATCTTGCGATTGCTTTTTCGCATTAACCAAAAATTGCTTGATATTTATTCAAAAAGGCTCTCATTCACAAATTCGTTTGATTATCGTACCTTTTTTGAACAAATTCATTAATGCCAATTAAATTTTTAAAAGGGACCCATTTCATATGTTAATTGTTTGTGAATGAAAATGTTATGAAATGGGGGGTTGTTGTAGGGCACAACAATTGGCGATTCGTTGGTAGAACCAGTTATCTCTGGACTGATAAAAATACTTAAACTTTTTCAAATAGAATCTCTATAAGGGAAAGAAAATTTCTAATATAACTAGATATCTATTGATTCTGAATAAAGTAGAATTCTTCTGTTGACTTCCTCTTTTTGTAAAGAAAATAAATGCATTCTAAGTTTTAAAACAGGTCTTTAATGGTTTATAATGGTAAAACAGAAAACTTTTCCCAAATCAGCTTTTAAAGTAAACTCCTCTGTCATAGGTAGAGCCTCTGCTGCCAGCAAACGTTTATAGTCTCGGCAGGGTTACCTTTTAACCATGCTGTTGTACATTGTTCCATTCACTTAAGAGTGTGACTAAACATAATGAATTCAAAACATGTTTGCATATTTTGTACTTCATTTTCTTTTCTTCTTTGTTTAAGATAAAAAGCCATTGTCCTGGTTTGGTGGCCAGCTGTTGACAATGCCATTCACTGGTAGTAATCTAACTGAACAAGCTGGCTCGTGATGAGACCCCTTGTCTTGTAATTTCAAGCCATTACCCTGTTTGATATGCAGTTTTGGTAATGTCAGTTAAATTATTTTCCTATGAACACGGTAAGCAGGCTTGTAATAAGACCTCTTATCTTTAATCTTTATATTTTAGAATTACACTCTGAGTAATCATAAACTTTAGTGAATGGGATGAACAATTTTCTCTTTGAGAGTAAATGGATGACAGATTAAGGGTTAAAGATGCTGAAGATGGATTAGCTTCTATCTTAATATAGATAACCTTTGGAGACCAATTTTTAAAAGACTCACAATGACTCATAGAACTTTTACGTTTTGAGAGAAGTTTACAAAGTAAGACTGCGATCTCAAAATAAAAAGATATCTAATTTCCTAGAAATGATCTTTCTTGTTTTAGGATTCTATTATCCAAAAGCAAATATTGATAGTGCCCCAGCGAGACAACTTTTGACTACAGCAAAAGGTCAATGGAAGATATCCTACACCCTTATTTTCTACAAATCCTACAAACTATAAAAATCTATCAAACTATAAGGAGAAGGGATTACCTCCTCAATTAAAGAATTTCTTTAAGATCAGACCATTAACAGGGAGAGAATCTCTCATCCCTGATAAGTCTTGTAGTATAAAGGTTGAATGGCCTATCTTTTCACAGATCTGAAATGGTCCAAGCCATAGTTTCTGAAACTTGGAGTGTTTACCTTTGTCTTCATGGGCTTTGTCCCATTTCAGAACTAGATCGCCGACTTGGAATTGTTTAGGACTAGATGAGGCTAGATCAAAAGCTGCTTTAATGACTTGCTGATGTTTGGCGTGTGTAACCTTGGCCTTTTCCCTTTCCTCTTCAAGTTTGAGAATTTGATCATATCTGAGCTGGATAGAGGAAGAAGGAGTTTCCTCGATAAATTGCACTAGGGCTAGAGAGGGAAGAAGAAGATTGGTTGGTATAATTGCTTCTTTTCCATAGACAAGTTTAAACGGAGAGGTTCCTATGGAGGCTTTCTGTGTTATCCTATCGGCCCATAATGCAAATACTAAGGATTTATGCCAGTTCCTATGATTCTCTTCGATTGTTCGCTTAATAATTTTGATTAGGTTTTTATTAGTTGATTCTGCTAGGCCATTACCCTGAGGGTAGTAATTAGCAGAATACTTTAATTTAAACCCTCTTTTGATAGCGAAATCAATGATTGCATTACCTGAGAAATAAGAAGCATTATCAAAGACAAGAGCATTTGGAACACCAAACCTGGTAATGATGAACTGATCTATAAATTCAATGATAGCCTCAGAGTTTGTTGTCTTTAACGGGACTGCTTCTACCCACTTTGTAAAGTAATCGGTGGCTGTAAGGATATATTTATGTTGCCTGGAAGAAGGTGGATTGATTTCTCCAATGATGTCCAATCCCCATTGTTCAAAAGGCTGTTCAATGTTGACTGGTTGCAAAGGGAAAGCTGGTTTTTGTTGTCTTCCACCAGAAGTTTGGCATTTGAGACATTTCCTTACATACTCGTGAGCGTCTTTAAACAAAGTAGGCCAATAGTAACCAGCATGAATAACTTTATGAGCTGTTGTATCAGCTCCAAAATGTCCTCCTGCCGGTCCGTCATGTAGCTCCTGCAAAACCTTTTGAGCCTCAGGTTTTTCAAGACATCTTAATAGAATAGAATCATAATTTCTTTTGAAAAGTACATCATTAATAATCGAGAAATTCTTCGCTTTTAATCTAATGGCCCTTTTGTTTTTGTAAGACAAATTTGGAGGTGCATAACCATTCTTTAAATAAAAGATTAAATCTGCATATTGAGATTCGGAATCTGTAGCACTTATCTGATTAACTTCTTGGGTTTGATCTGTATCGCTTGATTCCGGAATGTTAGATGCTCCTGCCAATATCCTGCAAAAACCTTGGCCTTTAACAATCTTTGCTGGCTTTATTTCTAGGTCATACTCTTGGAGCGCTGCGACCCAGTTTGCCCTTTTTTCACCCAATTCTTTCTGAATTAATAGTTGCCTGACTGCCGGGAAAGGAACTATTACTTTAGTATGGGTTTTTAAAAGAAAGGGTCGATAATGCTTGACTGCCTTAAACACAGCAAAAGCTTGTTTCTCAACGTCAGAATAATTTAACTCGGCGCCCTGAAAGTTTGAACTAAAGAAGGAGATGGGCGCTTCCAAATTGTCATCATTTAATTGCGTGAGTACTGCAGCGTAAGATAAGTCGGATGCGATGGTATACAACGTAAAATGATTAGAAAAATTTGGAGTATTCAAGGCTGGGGTAGTGATTATTGATTGCTTGATAACATCAAAAGCATGTTTTTCTTCTGATCCCCACCTGAAGGTTGAATTTTTCTTAATCATCGTCTGGAGTGGTAATACTATCTGCGAAAAATCTGGAACAAATCGTTTGACGAAATTAATCTGACCCAAAAATGACTGCATCGCTTTTTTGTTGTGTGGAAAAGGGATTTCAGAAATTTCCTTAATCCGATCAGGATCTATATAAATGCCATCTTTAGATACAATAAAGCCTAAAAGCTTACCCTGGTCAAGAGCAAAGAAAGACTTTTTTGGGTTGAGAGAGATGCCATATCTTTTGCATCGCTGAAAAATCTGATTCAAGTCATGCAAATGATTAAATCTCTTTTTAGAATACACAGTAATATCATCAAGGTAGACAACTACTGTTCGGTTAATCAACCCTCTAAAGGCTGTATCCATAGCTCTCTGGAACGTCGCTCCTACATTTATGAGTCCAAAAGGCATTTTTTGATATGCATATGTTCCCCATTTTGTTCTGAATGTGGTTTTGAGTTGGTCATCAGGATGAACTAGAACTTGGTTATATCCTGAGAATCCATCAAGAAAGGACATTAATTCAGATCCTGCTACTGATTGGAGGATCTGCTCCATAGTAGGCAATGGGAAGTTATCTTTCAAGCTCGCTTTATTCAAGTTTCTGAAATCGATACAAATTCGGATGTCGCCATTTTTCTTCCTGACTGGTACCATATTAGAGACCCAATTTGAATGTCAGACAGGAAAAATAATCTTGGCTTTTAAAAGCTTGTTAAGTTCCGACTTTATCTGGCTCTCCAAATTTGGGTGGATTTTCCTTAACTTCTGCTGAATCGGCTTCTGATCGGGAAGCATAGGAATAGTATGTTGGATAATAGATGTGTCATATGTCTTGAGGTCATCATACTTCCAAGCAAAAACCTATTTGTTTTTCTTTAACAGTTTAACAAATGCTTCCTTTTCTTCTACAGAAAGTCCTAATCCTAAGTTGATATTTTGAGGAGCTTGCTCAGTTCCCAAATTAATCAATTCAAACCTTAAGGTAGAGCTTTGGAGTTTTGCATTAATTACAGGTTTGAACCTGTCTTTAATGTCATAAAGGTCTTCGAGCTTTACCACAGGCTTAGGGATCGCGTTCTCTTGAGATGTTCTTTTCATTTGGGAATCATGCTCATCTTCTTCAATGATTTGATTGTCATAGGATTTTTCAGAGGTTAAGAATTGTAAGATATCCTCATCGTGGTTGAAAACCCTCCAATTAGTGATATTATCAGGAACTGAAGGCCTAAAAATTAATTCTACAGAAAATCTATCAAGGCTATAGTCTTCAGAAGGCAGAAGTTTGGAAGCTACGTTGGCTAGTAAGTCGGCTGCTGAATTCTGTGACCTCGGAATTGAGGAAATATTGAATGCTGAAAAATGTGAGGTGAGATCTTGCACTAGCGATTGATAATGCTTAAGGTGGCTTGAGAGGCAATGAATTGCATTCCTTACCTGCTTAACAATGATCTCACTATCACCGAACACTTTAAGATATTGGACTTTAAGGCTGATCGCCTTATATAATCCTTGGACCAAAGCTTCGTATTCGGCTGTATTATTGGTGCACTCAAATTCTAGTCTACAGGACAGCATTGTCTTTTCTCCTTGCGGACTAACCAAAATGCAACCTGCTCCTGAGCCCTCGCTGGACTTAGAGCCATCAAAATATAAAGACCAAAACAAAGGAGTATTAACAGACAAATTTACAGCTTTTTCATCATCATTAAAACATCTAGACAAATCTGTTTGTGAAAAATTCTCAATCTGAGATGTACAATGATTAACTGAAAAAGGAGAAGGTTGGGCAACAAAGTTGCCGAAGAATGATTCTGACGAATAATTCCCCAAAATGTTGTTGTTGAACGCAACAGGCTGGTTTTCTTGTTCGAAGTCAGTTACTGTGTGGGTCATATGTTTCTCACGATCAATCCTGATTTGATTAGGCTTGCCTTTGTAGGGAAGCCACATATGTGACCAATCAGTGGAAATGTACCCATGCAGTTTTTCGAACCAATCTCTGCTCAGAATTAAGCCATAGAATTCAGGTATGTCGGCGATCAAAATATCTATTCTTTGTACAACCCTAGGATCGGCAGATAACCTGATGGTTACAGAATTAATTTCTCCAACAACCTGCACTTTAGTCCTATCCAACTGCACAATATGAGTGGCAGACTTCTGGGGTTCAATATTTAGCTTAGAGCAAACTGAAGCTGGCATTATATTAGATGAAGCCCCTGAATCAATTAAACAGTTGTGCAGGTTTCTATTATAAATCTCATACGTCAGCAGGAAGGGTGGAGTGTGAGAATTTGATTTATCTCCAATCAGAACTGAATCAGTAGCTTCAACCAGACCTGCAGGAGGCTGGCCTTGATCATTGGCAGCTCTTGTACTGGGAAGAGGAGTAGAGGGAACAGCATTCAATTCTTTGAGAAGTAACTTTTGTTGATGTTTTAATTTGCTAAGCTCAAACATAGTTATATTTGCCTTAGTTTTCTTCATGTCATCAACAATGTTATATTCCATTGAATCAGATATTACTAATGTCTTGGATGTTGAAGGAGAGTTAGAAGTTGAAGGCTGATTTTGGGGAGCTACTACAGGCGATTTCTTAGGAGGAACTTTTTCTTTTGCTGTAGAAGCACCTGCACTTCTTTTCTTCGATGTTGCCTGAGCAGGTTCGGAAGTACTTTTACTTCTTGTAGTAACCGGAAAGGCTTCTTCTTCATTCTCTGTATCAGAGTTTGGGAGTATAAAATCCCACATTCCATGGCATTCAGCTACTTCTTCTTCATCATCGGTTTGTAAAGTTGTTTCCTCTTCCTCTTCTTCTTGGTCTGAGTCTGCATTGGATATAACATTGGGCAGCTTTGATTCAGTTTTCTTGTAAGTTCTAAATGGTCTTTTATTTGAGGTTTCGGCCACCTGCTTCTTGATGTCAACCATTTTGTTAGACAATGTTTTAAGGACCTTTTGTAAACCTTCCATGTCATAGGGGTCCTTTGGGGTTTTCTTCTTGGAATCTTCTTTAAACGAGACTTTTTTAGCTTTTCGGTCTTCTAGAGCAGCTTTCTTCTCAAGAGCATTAATGTGCTTTTCAACAGCAAGTGCTTCTTTCATGTTTTCAGCTAAGGTAGGTTTCCCAACCCTGTCTACAAAAATAGCTATGTTGGCAGGTAGGGCGGTAATATACCATTCGCTTCAGATTTGTTCACTTGGTTTAGAATCGGTAGGGATTTTATTCAGGAGTTTATTAAATCTGGCATTAAACTCCTTTATTGGTTCCCTGTGCTCTATCCTTAGATTGGAGAGATCGTTTATTAAAGTAGCTAAGGACCTATCATCTCCATACTTGGTAAGGAACTGCTCTTGGCATGTGTTCCAACTGGTAATTGAACTAGCAGGTAAGGAAAAATACCAGGATCCTGCTGATCCTTGTAAGGTATAGGGGAAGAGTCTTACAACAACATCTTGCTCTGTCACTCCTTTTAAGTTAACTGCTAACATAAAATTGTTAATATGTTCTTCAGCTTGGGTTCCATTATCTGGATTAAATTTAGGCAGCCATTTTTCGGGAGCATCTGGTAGATCATGCAATGGTCCAGGCATGTTGACCGCACCCGGCCTAGTCCATGGGTCTGCCATTATGCTAGCGACAGTGGTTGACACTACTGTTGGAATTCCAGATGTTTGGGGAGGTATCAAAGATGAAGAGTGAATAGGTTGGGATATTGAGGCTCCTGTTCCCTGATGAACAACAATATGTAATGGAGGAGTGGGTGGTTGACTTTGCAGATGAGGAGATGAAATGGAGGATGTGGAAGAAAAATCCCCAGTATCAGATCCTTCAGTATTTTTCTTTGAATTTTTCCTTTTGGGTAAAGGAAAATCAGTGGGTTCAATGCCAAGTTTTTCGCTCTGAAGTCTGGTAAGAGGATGAGTGAGGTTGAACTGCGAAGTCGCACTGCTTTCTGATATCTCAGATTTCTATGGTGAGATCGAGAAGCTCTGAAGTTTATGGATTAGAGACTGGACTTCAGGAGATTCAAGACTTAGCTGTTCTGGGATATGATGGGATTGAGCAGTGGTGGTTGATTCTCCTTCTTCTCGATTGTGTGCTGGAGAACCAGCATGGGATTGAGAAGCAGGAGGGGATTTGGAGGGAGAATTACTCTTAGAATGGCTTACAGATTTGGGTTTGCTTGCCATTCACAGTCGATGCCCTCCTTCTAGCGCCAAAAATGTTGATGCCCCGAAAATCGTTACAACAACATTGGGGAAACCACCCGGTCCGGACCTTAGTGCAGCGCCTTTTCCGTTTGGAATAGTGGCTCCGACTGGGGATAATGGGACCAGTTTCCCAGAAATATAGATAAATGGGATGGATGAGTGACTTCTGAATTAAGCTAGCGGTAAGCGATGGACTTAAACTATTAGCAAGAATATAACAACTAAAATCTATCCCGGGGTCTTATCAATCTTTCAAAGCGTAGCGTTTGATAATCTATGCTTTAAGGCAGGCATATAGATGACTCTAACACTAAAGCATAGAGGTTTAAATCATTTAAGATTGCTCTGCACAATTGAATATAACAGCCTTCTCGTTAAATTAAGAACTATTGGTCGAATTTCACAAAAGAATATAGGCTGAAGCACAGTAGTGCAAACTTCAGCTTTTAAGTCTGTTACAAAATTTTACGACCCTTTCCAAAACAATGAAAGGGTCTATAAATACTATGCTAATCTAAATATCTAAAAAAAACTGAAAAGCTACTAAATTGGCATTAACAAATATCATCATCTTTTCTGGCGATCTGGCAGTCGGCGGCGATGCTTCATTCGGTGGTCTCTTTGCCTTTACTCCTTTGCTGACATATCGCCAGCATTGGCTCTACTTCTGGTGGAGTGTTGAGACGCGAAGTTAGCTGGGCATCATATGTGGCATCCTGAATGTCGGAAATCAGGTATCGGAGCGCATCTGTTAAACAGTTGAGAGCCGACCTTTGAGAGTGTGATTTAATCAGAAAGAGCCAGTATGCGTCGGAGGTTAAAGTATTTACTCCAGCGATTAACCTTCCTTGTTTCTCCAGATCAGGAGAATTTCTCTGCTCAAGCATGTTTGCTGTTGTTATGCTTCCAGGTGTGCACTGGGAGATCATGTTAGCCAAATAAAGTGTATCATTGACTAGGTCGGTCATATTGCTGGCAATTATTTTACACCTGGAAGCCGCCCTTTCTGCTTTCATTACCTGAGTGTTCCATTCCGTGAAGAGGATGTCCTTGTACGCTTCATAAATTCGGGGCAAGTTTGCCACTTTCCCTTCTTCAGAATCTTGCCACTCAAGATATTCGGATATGGTATCTTCGGCCTGATCTAGCTCATTTCTGGCTTTCTCTATCTGCTGACATACTGCTGTGGATGTTTCGCATAATGACTCAGCGTCAGTAAGTTGTCGGCATAAGAGCCTGATCTGAGATATTAATGCGCCATTTATTTGAGTTGCCTCTGCTCTGAAATCGTTAACACTCTGGGCGTCCTTGATGCTTTCGAGCTGTGCCGATAGCTGATCTATTTGCTCATCTTTCGATTTCATTATCAGCTCATTCACCGTTCTCAACTGTGCCAATGTCTCTGACAATTCATTCTGCCTCTGGACTGCGCTCTGTTTTTCGATTTGCAGCTGCTGGGTTAACAAATTGTTTTCTTGCTGTTGAGCCAGCAACTGCTCTTCTACCTGTGCTGTCTTGTTTTTCGCCTCAATTACTTCTGCCTGTAATGCATAAATTTCATGGTCCTTAGTCTTTAACATAAGACTTACCTCTGATGCTTTGTCGATAGTTGCTGCCGAATAGGCTCCCGCGAATTGCGATAGCTTAGTTAGACCATCAGAGGGGTCCAATTCCCCTTTCCAGACCACATTGCCCGTGACTGTTTGCTCAGGAGAAATAGAAGGTTGATCAAGCCTTCGTCTCTTCCTAGAGCGCCTAACAATGGCTCTATGCTTTGGGCTGTAGAAAATATCCAAGGGAGGAATTTCTTCCAGCTGGAGATCAACTTGATCGGACGGGTCTTGAGTGATTACCTCGACATCCTGTGAAATGGGTGGGCCGCTGGTTCTTTCTAGAACCTGAGAAGAAGTAGTATCGGGAGCATTGCTTGTTTTAGAGGTGTCTGAGTCTTTGGAGGCTTCCTTACCACTGATAATGGAATCGAATTGGTTCCATTCTTTAATCAATTCAGGATCAGTGGAGGTTTGCTCATGTTGCTCTGTGTGGGCTTTGCTCCATTCTTTTTCTTGTTCTGCCCTCTGCTGCTCCTCCAATTCCTTTTTCTGCCTATCTTCCCGTTCTTTCTTTGCTTTCTCTTCTTCTTTCTTCTTCCTCTGTTCCTCTATCTCTTTCTTCTTTCTTTGCTCTTGATCCTTCTGTGCCTTTTGCTGCCTTTCTAACTGCTCCTTTTTCTGCCTTTCTGCCTGCAGCTTGTTTTGCCTTTCCTCCTGATGTTTATCCTATTCTTTAGTTGTAATAGGAGGTGAACGTATCTGCTGCCGACCAGGCTCGCTTGAAGAAGATGCTGGGGTTGTGGATAATAAATCTAGAGGCAGAGTTTGCAACCTCTGCTCTCTAAGTTTATTAAACTCAGTTAACGCCACATCATTGTATCTTACTGCAGCAAGCTGTTTGGTTTGGCTTATTGAACCGGCACCTACGAACAGGTCATCAAACACGTCTTCTTGATGGACAATCTTTGACAGTTTGGCCTGTTCCAGGGCAATGAAAGCAGTCTTGTTTGGATCATAGAGTCTGTTTGGGATAGTGGCCAGGGATATCATTTGGAGTTTTGTTGCTTCTTTTTCTTCATGCTTGTAGTTAAGTAAAGTATAAACTCCAATTCTTAAAGGAAAAGAGGGCCAACCTCTTTTCTTCTCCTCTTTGAGAGTTTGTGTGACACTCTCGGACATAATCTGGTAGCAGATTTCCCGGGCTAACAGTTTGTTTGGGATGTATAAAGGGAGAACGTGTGGCCTAGCTTTGCTTCCAAAAACTCTAATATAGGTGAAATGCTCTTCCCCGAACCAATTTGCTAAGGCTGGTAAGTCAAAAGAAGCTTCATGAGAAATTCTTGGGATAGGTCTGTCGAAAATAGAATAGTGAATGGGCACCATGAAACCATTGCAAATTTGATACAAATGGTCCTTGTAAGAGGACTTCCACAATTTCCGATGGTACAAATGGATGGGTGTTGGATCATGGGTGGTCCATCTCCATCCGAGGACAGGAAACTCAGAATTAAAACACAGGGTATCCATAATGTAAGCAGAGTAATAAAACGGTGGGATTTTCCTTTCGCTGACTATGGTTTTGGCTCTAAATTCACGAACAACTATGACCAACTTATCAGACAGAATAGTGGCCCAATCCATAATTGTACTATTGACAGCCGCTTCCATTAGGGGAACCATGTCAATATGGATATTAGCGGAGTCATGTAATCCCCACAATCTACACATCATAATCCCCACATAGCAATAGGGAGAAGCCAAAGAAGCATTGGAGTACTTACCCGAACTTTCATGCTTATGTTTGGCTGGGTTCTGCCTCCAATCTCGGAGGGGTTCGGATGGTGATTCATTCTCGTTCGCGAACTTCTCCACGAAAGCTCTGTTATAGACTAGCTCCGGTTCAGGCAAATGATACATTTGCCTCAGGTCATCAGGCTTGAACGACCCGAAAATCCTTCCATCCCTTGTATGAAAAGTTCTATCAGTGAGAGGAATTTCCTCGATCACCCAGCGTACCACATCAGTGAAAGGTAGGACCTACTCTCTTGCTGCTATTCTGTGCAAAAAGGAGTCGGCCAAGTCTTTGAGAGTTGCATTAGACTTCCTTTGTTCATCCACGCTAGCCTCTGTCACTGTCTTCGCCAGTTGCTCGGCTTCTAACAGATTATATGTACCCTGCCATGTAGTGCTAGGAAGACCGGTGCATGTAGTATCTGAGATTAGGCCTTTCTTCGAAACTGTGGCAGCTTGACCTGCGACAGGTGCTGCAGTAGAACCCGCAGCCTTCTTGAACTTCTTCCCCATCATGTTCAGGCTTCTGTCGACAGCTGAACTCTACACAAATGCAAGAGAAATCGTAACGAGGAAATAACAATGACAATCCATAACGGGAAAGATATATCACTTGAAGCGTGGCAAGATCAATTCTAAAAGGGGCTGCGGATCTAATTATTTAAGAAGACACCGCAGATGCAATGATGGTGATTTTACGGCCTGCAGCTCCATAAATGACCATTACATCGTTATTAGGCTGAATGACCCCTTAAAGCGTGCAACAGATTTTTTAAAGGTCTAATCGTAAATGTTCGTTAAATCGAAGGGGCAAAGTTTTAAATACGCATGCATTACCTTATCCCTGCATTTAACGGCATTTTGAAATCTGTGCTTTATCAACCGGATTTAAATATAACTTAAAAGCTTGAAGCAATCACCTTTTAAGAACTCTAATCATCATTACACGTCATCGCATCGCATTGGGGGTGTAAGTGATACTATCATTTGAGAGCTGTTTTGGCGAATGCCGATTGCGACATCGCATCGAATTAGCGCATGAGCACATTACCAGATTTATGTCAAATGATTTGCCGACTTCCGATTGCGATATCACATCGCATCGGGGAAAAGACCGGCGCGTCCTGTGAAAGTGTTTGGGATTCCGCCGACTACCGATAGCGATATCGCATCGGGTCGGGGCTTATAACTTAAGGCGTTTTTCCACAAGAGGCAGCGCCGATAACCGATTGCCGATATCACATCACATCGGGGTGTAAGATATGTGCTCTTTTTGTGTGTGCATTGAATACCGCCGATCGCCGATAGCGATATTGCATCGGCAAGGACCAAGGTGATATTTAAATGTGTTTCTCTTGTTATTGCGTCATGCGATCTTGCGATTGCTTTTTCGCATTAAGCAAAAATTGCTTGATATTTATTCAAAAAGGCTCTCATTCACAAATTCGTTTGATTATCGTTCCTTTTTTGAACAAATTCATTAATGCCAATTAAATTTTTAAAAGGGACCCATTTCATATGTTAATTTTTTGTGAATGAAAATGTTATGAAATGGGGGGTTGTTGTAGGGCACAACAGAAGGATAGAATCGTTGGTTGCGGAAAAGTAAAGTTGAAGTTGCAAGGTGGAAGGGTTAGAACACTTTCGATTGTTCTGCATATTCCTGCATTGGTTAGAAATATGATTTTTGTAAGCAAGTTGGATGATGCAGGTGTAAAAATGGTGTTCGGGAAGGATACCTACCAGATGGTTTGGGGATCACTGGTATTGATGCGGGGAGTTCAAGTTGGAACTCTGTACAAGCTGCAAGGTATCACTATTATTGATGGGTGCAACAAGTCTGTGGTTCCTAAAAGTGGAGCAGAAAATCTAGTGGTCCCTAGAGAAAAGACCATGCTATGGCATCAAAGGCTTGGACATATTGGAGAGAATGGCCTTCGAATACTTCATGGTAAAGTTATGGTAGAAGGTATGACTAATAGCTCTTTGGATTTTGATTTCTGTGAAAATTTTGTATATGGGAAGCAAAATCGAGTGAGTTTCCCCTCTGGTGGTAAGAGGGCGAAATAGATATTAGAGCTTGTGCACAGTGATGTGTTTGGACCCGTGAAGGTCCCATAACTAGGTAAGTCTATGTACTATGTATCATTTATAGATGACTTCTCCAGGAATAAATGGATATATTTCCTCATGAAGAAATCTGAAGTCTTTGACAGGTTTAAAGAATTTAAGGCTCTGGTGGAAACCAAACAGAGAAGAAGATAAAGGTGTTGAGGACAGATAACGGTGGATTGTTTTGTAGCAAGGAATTTGAAGAATTCTGTAACAGGTGTGGTATAGCACGACAAAAGACTACTCCATACACACCTGAGAAAAATGGAGTTGCAGAAAAAATGAACAAGACATTGATGGAAAGGGCAAGAAGCATGCTCAGTGGTGCTAGGTTAGGATAGGAATTCTAGGTAGAGGTAGTGGAGACAGCATGTTACCTGGTCAACAGATCACCTTCATCAGCGTTGTAGGATAAGACTCCACAAGAGGTATGGACTAGTAAGAAACCCTCTCTTTCAAATCTGAGGGTATTTGGATGTGATGCATATGTACATGTTCGAAAGGAGAAAAGAACCAAGTTGGATAGTAAATATGAAAAGTGCATCTTTATTGGGTAGAAGGATGGTTTAAAGGGTTATAAGCTTTGGAACCCAATAACAAGGAAGGTTGTGTACAGCCGAGATGTGGTGTTCAGAGAGGTGAAAGATGTTATTAAACATGGAGTCCCATCAAAGGAAGCTGAGAAGATATAGTTTGAGCTAAAGGAGGAAGAATCAGACTCTACAGCAGAAGATGAAGAGCCACAAACTACAGTTGTGAGAAGATTAGTTCAAGAAAGAAGGCAGCCAGAAAGGTATAGTTCATCTGCTTTCTGTTCAAAATTTTGTTTATCTATTACTGATGACGATCACAAAACTATGAAGGATGTAGTAGATTCAGAGGATGGAAAACTCTGGAAAGAGGCCATGGTTGATGAAATGGCATCTTTGCACAAAAATGAGGCTTGGGATCTGGTGGAGTTGCCAATTGGAAGGAAACCCATTGGCAGTAAATGGGTGTTCAAGAAGAAGACAAATGTAGAAGGAAAGGTGGAGAAATACAAAGCTCAGTTGGTAGAAACAGGTTATTCCCAGGTGCCGTTAATTGATTTTGGTGATATTTTTTTTCCTGTTGCCAAGGTATCTTCTATTAGATTACTTTTATCTGTTGCTGTTGCTTTTGATTTTGAGGTAGAACAAATGGATGTGAAGACAAAATTTCTTCACGAGGATCTCGAAGAGGAGATCTACATGAAGAAACCTGAAGGCTTTGCGGTGAAGGGTAAGAAAGAACCGGTATGCAAGTTAAAAACGTCTTTGTATGGGTTAAAATAGTCACCAAGGATGTGGTATCAGAAATTTGATACATTTATACAGGGACTTGGCTTCACCAGAAGCAAAGCAGATCACTATGTGTATTTTAAATTTAATTGGTTACCTTGTTATTTATCTGGTCTTGTATGTGAATGATATGTTGCTGGTTGGAAATGATAAAGAAATTATCCAGGATTTGAAGACCCAATTGTCCTCCAAATTCGACATGAAAGAACTTGGTGATATTTTGGGCATGGAAATTAAAAGAGATTGGGCAAAGATGAAGCTCTGGTTAAACCAGAGGAAGTATGTCGAAACAATACTGCAGAGATTTAATATGCAAGATAGTAAACCGATGAAGGTTCCTATTCCTGTTGGTGTAAAGTCATCTGTTGAACAGTGTCCCAAGACACAAGAAGAGGAAGAGGACATGTCCCATGTTCCATATGCAAGTGTAGTCGGTAGCCTGATGTATGCGATGGTCTGTACTAGACCAGACATTGCACATGCAATGGGAGTATTGAGCAGGTTTATGTCAAAACCAGGAAAGGAGCATTTGACAGCAGTGAAGCGGGTTTTCTGGTATTTGTGTGGCACTAGTGATTATGGTTTGTGCTACCAAGGAAGACTAGGATTAGACAAAGTTTTGGATATCCGTGGCTTTGTTGATGCAGACTGGGCTAGAGATCTGGATCAAAGAAGATCTACAAGTGGGTATGTGTTTAACCTATTTGGAGGTGCAGTCAGTTGGATGAGTAAGAAACAATCTGTAGTGGCACTATCAACTACAGAGGAAGAATACATGGCAGCCACTCATGCAAGCTAGGAAGTAGTTTGGTTGCAGAGATTCTGTTCAAGTATGGGGTTAGAATAGGGAGCTATAAGGATAGATTGTGACAGCCAAAGTACAATTTTCTTGGCAAAGAACCTTGCTTATCATTCAAAGACAAAGCACATTGATGTTCAATATCACTTTGTGAGGGATATGATAGAAGACAAAAAGGTGTTGATGGTAAAGGTGGACACTTTGAAGAATACTGCAGATGCATTGAAAAAATTGTGAGATCTAAGAAGTTCTCTTGGTGTAGAGAAACAATGGGTGTTTTAGGGCTGGATAAATGACTAACCTCTCCTGTGGCCCCCTATGGAAAAAAAACAACAAGCGGGAGAATGTTGGGTTGTGTTATATTCTTTCCACAACTAACCTTCATTGCACTAATTACATAGTGGGGGGGTCACAGGGGGTTTGAGGGGGGCAGGTAGCCCCACTCTGCGGGGTCTGGGGCAGTGCCCTGGGGAAAAAAAATTTGGACCCCATATTAGGTTGGGCGGACCTACCTAAGGTTTTGTGCATGGTTTTCACACATGGTTTTGGACGCGATGGTTTTCGGTCCTTGGTATTGGATGCTTTGGCATGTATATATATGTATTGTAACATTGAAAGGAACATAATGAAAAATCAATCTGGTAGTCCCGGTTTTGGGATCCAGGGGAAAATCTCTGTGTATATGTGTTTTATGTGTTATGCTCTCACATTGTTTATTTTTTGTGTTTTAGAGTTCATATGCAGGTAATTTATGTACAAGGTTAAACTGACACACTCTTCCACTTCATCTCCATGGTTGTTGGGTTGGGAAAGCTTCTTTTATTTTGGTTTATCATACCTTTTCAAAGCCTTCGTTTTGGTTTTGGGTCAATGCTGCCAACTCCATTTCAGTGTCACGATTGTGTTCAAGAGAAGTCATTCAGTCAATATTTGCTTCAATACTCTTAATCCTTCATCCCATGTGTTGTTCTTGATCCAGTTCCATATCAACATCATTAAAATCATTTTGTCTCAAATCATCATTCATGTTTTATTTTGTTGATGGAGGAAACATCAAGGCCCTCCCGCAATGGGTTGCTTCCTGTCGACATCAGCTCATTATCTAGGATGTTGACTTAGAAATACCCTTTCAGTACCTTGGTTCTTGCATACATCAATAGCAAGTTTCATCGCTCTTGGTGACAGATTTTGTGTCGTGGTTGACATCAACTCATTCATTCACACCATACAGATTTTACTAGAGTACCTTGAGATCCATTAATGTCATCGATGGTTTCTCTCACATCTGTTAACGTTTTACATCATTGGTCGGTAATCAAATGGTGTCTACCATGTTCGACTTCAGCTCATTAATTCACATGGTTAGATTCATACATTGGATGGCTGTGTGAATGAGATAGAAGACACTGAATCTAGTTTCATCCATCTCGGTTGCGATTTCAGGAGTAATACAAGATCAAAATATATGATGGCTATGATCATACAAACATTCATCCAGTCATGGGTCCATCATCAGTCATCCGTGGACATGCCTTTTGTACATTGTACATGTAATGTTAGCTTATGTGCTGAGCATGGGTATGCCTCCCTTAGAAAATATATCATGATGTAAATGTATTGTAACAAATGATGATCTCGGAAGTTGTTCTTGATCCTGACTTGTCACAAGGTAAATCACTTCAGTCATTAGTTATCATTTCTGACTTTGCACTTTAGGGGGCAATCTGTTATAGGCCATTTTGTCGCATCTGGTTAATAGGCCTTCAAACGGGATCAATTCACATCCTTCAACATATTTTCATCATCCCTACACAAATCCCTAAGCATGACTCTGCTAAATCCCTAAGTTTTTCTCTTGACCACTACGTTTCCAAGGTTTTAAGGCCCACCGCACCTTGGCCCTTTAGGAAATAACGTTGACTACCAGGTTAACCCTCTTTGTACCTATGTTGATCACTAGCAAGTTCCTTAGTCTTGGGCATGCGTTGATTCTAGAAATTCAAGAAAAATAAAAAGAATCGTGAAGCTTCCTATTCCATAAGCTTCCTGAGGTTGTTTCAACCATTTACCTTGGATAAGAGTCTCGAATCCTATCCTATCATACCTTGAATTTTTCATCTCTTATCCCTTGAGCTTAGCCTTCCATCTCATGTGGATCTCATGCCTAGATTGGTAAATGGATAAGAATTCGTGAACTACCTCCCTCATCTATATATTTACAGTCATCCATATGCAAGAGGTTGGATTTTGGAGCTTGATTCTACCCGCATACTATCGCTTTGAGAGTCATTATTCCATGCATTAGGGTGACATAGAGGCATACTTTGTGGCAAGGAAAGGACAAGTCAAATTGGGGAGTTCTTCTACAATATCAACTCCTATTTTTGGTTGTAACTCTCTCCATTTCTATTTATACAAAGAGTATATTGTTTTCCTATATGTGATGTTAAGATTTCATGTATTTCAATACTATGTTGATCTATTGAAAGAAGTGATTAGATTATACTAGATAGATGTCGTAGATCTTTGGTTTGTCTTGTTTGATTGTGCATGTTCTAATTATAGTGATCGGGGATAGGATTGGAGCATGCTAGTGGAGGATGGATCAAAGCTTGCGACAGATTCTAGGTAGGCCTCATCCCATCATTCAATTACTTTAAGGAAGGCATCGCACCCTTTTTTCTATGTTGTTCTAGGTTATTCCACCGGGCATAGGGAAGACACTTTTGTCTACAGTGGTAGATTCCGTATAAGACAGACTATCGTAAAACCAAGGAAGATTTATTTTCATGTTGCTAAAAGAATTCTTCATTATATAAGTGGCACTTTTTCTTATGGTCATCTCTTTGTATGGTTACACTTATGTTTGTTGGGTAGATGACATGAATCTAGAAGATCTACTACAAGTTATTACTTATCCTTAGGTTCTAGTGTGGTTTCCTAAAGCAATAAGAAACAAACTCGCATTTCTTTATCATCAACAAAACTTGAATTCATTGCTAGTGCTATAAGGAGCTATTAATTAATATAGTTGAAACATATTATTTTTGAGCTTGGAGCTTGTAATCATATGTTTTGTATAAATGTGGAAAATAATCATGTTTTCCATGAAAATTCAAAGCATATTGAAATAAGATACCATTTTAGGAGAGATTAATTTAATGAGAAGGCATATGTGAAACAATGTTCTACTGAAAAAAAAAAATATTAATATATTCACAAAAGCACTTGCCAAACCAAAATTTAAAAATTTGAGGTCTAAGCTTTGTTTATATGTACCTAACACTATCCTCAATAGGGAGTCTTAGAATTATGAGCTTACTGTTAGGTATACATTTTTTTGTTAGCTTGGTTTGTTATCTATGCAGATAGGTGTCTTCTTGAAGGCTTCAAATTGTTAGGAGATCTCTACTTTTCATAGCTTGTGGTTGCATTCGAGATTTATTTGTTTTCCTTTCTTTGGTCAAAGATGTAATCTATATATTTAGTTCTAGTTGAATCCAATGAACATTTAGTGTTCTTTTATGTATGTGTTTCTTCTTCAATTTGTGTAAATATCATGATGTCATGTCATTGTTAAATTGAGCATTTGTTGCATAAATGGAGAGGAAACCATATTTGAAGAATTCCCCCACAATTCCCATTAGTTATCTCTCAATACTTAATAGATTAAGGTTCTCCTCTACAAATTGTTAATCGATTTTTCTAAATCATTAAGCCATAAATCCATTTTACTAAACCATAAACCAAGACTTACCTTGATAGAAGCTTTAAAAATACTTTATATGTACCAAACCCAATTTTATCTCACATTCTTATCTAAAAAAATAAACTTATATTTTTAGTTTCACCCTTATAATATCTCCATATTTCATCTGATATTTAAATTAATATATGAAAAATAAATTGTAAATATTATTTAATTATGTTTTAGTGATATGTCAAAAATGTATTTCAAAGTCGGGGAGGCTGGAGCGGGAGGGGTAATAATCAACCTCGAAGAAAAAACAGAAGTAAAATATGCATGGGGACTGGGGTCACATCCAACAACCAGACGGAGGCTCTAGCACTCTGGAAAGGAGTTAAAATATGCTTGGATAATGGTGTCAAAACTTTGAATATAGTAGGTGACTCCAAGCTAATCATTCAAAAATGTATTAGGCTTCTTGGGAATGTCACTCAGCTAGAAGAAGAAACATCCTCAATCATGGTAAGAATAATATATCTATTAAAAAAATATGATGAAGTTACAATGTTCCATGTCTTGCAAGCCAACAACAAGTTGGCAGACATTTAGGAAAATGCGGGGTTTATATTAGGACTTGGTAGAATATGCATAAATATCCACACTTTATTATGTCCCATCGCTTGATCAAAGGCTTCAAGATGACGTTATATGTTGGGGGTACAGGTCGTCAGAGCATTAAGGAAGCACTTATGGAGGCCAGCGCCCCTAGGTGTCTCTACACGGAGGTAGTTAAGATGCATGGCTCCCCGAGGCATGCTCGTAGCATCTTGGATTTGGGTCGGTAGGTGGTGAATTAATTCACAACTGTGGTGTTGTCGGACAACAGGCCATGTGCGATGACAGGTGTGTGATGAGGCATCGAACTCTTGCCAGAGTCTGCAATATAATAGTTTTAAATAGGCATGATGGAACCATTGTTGCTCAATTCTAGTTGCTGAAAATATGGATGGCATAGGAATTGATAAGACCCAACACTATTTCACATTTATGAAAGACAGGCAAGAGAGGAATGTCGGAATGGATCAAGTGGTTATATAGCTCAGCTTGCTCTGATCAATTAGTCACAAGATGTTCATAGTGTAGAAGCCTCTTGTTGTAAAAATGTCATCAGCAAGGAATGGTAGTGGGGGTGGTTTTGTTCCTAGAAACTCAGGGTTTGGCCATGGTGCGGGGCATGTCGGTCTTGAGAACCTTGTTAAGGGCTACTGCAAGCAAGTGATAAAGGAAATTGTTAAATAAATAAATGAAAACATGGTGGTAATTTATGCCCAATTGTCTGGGCTAGGCAAAGATTGGGAGCTTATGCCGAAAACAATGGAAGGTTTGTGTGTGGATGTTTTGAGCATCCAAAAAAAAGGTTGACAAGATAGAAATCAAGTTGGAGACAACCACGATGGGAGTTTTAAAAGAGGTGTTTGGGGTTGTGAATTCATTGGTCGTCAATGTTGATTATGTCGAGGAGGCTGTTGTGAGGGTTCTAGTAGAAGAAGAAGATGTTGTTGATGTTGCTGCTGCGAGGGCCCAGGAAGAAGAAGAGATCGAACCAGAGGACCTGAACACGTCTGTGGGCGACCCTACGGGTGATGACGCCGAGACTGGAAGTAGTTGATAGTATCTATTTTATTTACATATATGCAATATCGTTGTATAGTCTATAATGGTACCTTTTGAAGAATATATAGCTACAGTCTTTCCAATAAAATATATGTAAATAATAAAGATAGCAAGAAGGCTCATACTCAATGTAATGAAAAGAAAGCTACAGATAGAACACGTCCGTTTTTTGTAAAGGACCTTACCCATTTCCAATCACTTTACTAAAAATTATATTCATTTCTTAAAAAAACTTAATATATTTCAAAATTAAATAATAATAAAATTAAATTAAATAAAATTGGTGTAATTAACTCTCTTTTTTTTTCTTTTAAAAATAATTCTTAATGATAAAATTAAAAAAAAAAATCCAAATCAACATTTAACTATTAAAATATACAGTTGTACATACCCTGTATACATCTACATAGACTTTTAACCTCTTAAAACAGAACACACCTTTTTAACGATCAAACTTAAACGTATAAAATATCATATTTTAAAAAAAATAACTTTTATTTAATTAAAATAATAATAATAATAATAAAATTTATTAATTTAAATTTACGTAAAAATATTAAAAAATAAATATAAATTTTACTAAATTTTTTATTCAATAACTTCTTTGCTT
Source organism: Pinus tabuliformis (assembly GCA_031772625.1). NCBI lineage: Eukaryota > Viridiplantae > Streptophyta > Pinopsida > Pinales > Pinaceae > Pinus > Pinus tabuliformis. The sequence goes on along the minus strand of CM062809.1, from coordinate 1,305,234,845 downwards.
GATAAGATTGATCAGTAATAGTTTTAAGTTATCAAAATGTTAATAAATATACTTGTAGTGATATTCCTTCATAATATTTATGATCATGTCAACTTTAATATTAATATTGATAATAGCATCCCATTAGCTAACCCATACTTCAACATATCCGATTAGAGTGACTAACCCTAACTTCAACATAGTCTAATTCGAAAGAAAAAAAACCGCATGTTAATATTAACTTAATATTTTTAATACCGCGTCTATTGTTGAAAATGTAATTTCAACCGCACATCAGTGGACCCATGCAGCAGCATTAAGGAAATAAATGTGCAGCATTTAATTTGCCAAAACCGCTCAGCAAAACCATCTATCAATTTCGGACCGCCTTCGATCAGCAAGCAGTTTCCGTATAATCAAGCCCGATCCAATTATCCTCAGGCACGTGGTCTTCCATATACGTCAGCAGGACTGACATTTCGGAACCTAAAGTTCAGCGTAAAATCAATTCGTTATTCTTTTTTTTACATATTGCCAATAGATGAACCGTGTATGGGTGGTCCTAGTGAATCGTTCAATCATGCATCTCGATCAATCAATCATGGTTGGTGTGATGGTTGATGTCTCGTGTGAATGTAATGTAAGATTTACTGCACATGTAAAAATTTATTTTACAGTCGTAAATGTAAAAGGGTTTTACAGCAGTAAAAGAAAATGAGAATTTTTCTCAAGAGGAGACAGAGTAAATATTTTGTTGGCTGAATGTTGTTTTTGTGAATCCCTCTCAGTAAAAGAGGATGAATATGTATCAGGCATTATATTTTAATGAATAGAAATCATTTTATGGTGGTGTAATACTCTGTTCTCAGTCATTTTTTTTTTAAAGCTTCCTTGTGCAAAGGACCCTGAAGAGAGAAAGAAACAGAGCATTGCCTCTGTGTGTTCAGTTTTTATTTGTTTTTGGGATTTTACAGAAAAATCCCCAACATCTGTATCATGATATGAACTTCCCTGTTGCCCAATCTGCAATTCATCATCACGCTGACCCTGGAAGATGTTTCGAACGGCATAAATGGCCGTCCGAATAACAGATAAAGTGGCCCGGAAGTTGTTGCAGGAGAGCCTAGCTTCTCACCTCTTTCCAAATCTGGGGGATGCGCCCGTCCCTCAATATGAAAACAAGCCTAATTTCACATCTCATTCACCGCTCACATGAAAATTTGACACTGGCTTTGTACTTTTGTATTATTTTGTTGGTTAGGTTTTCAAGTTTTCAATGAGAATTTAGAAAATTATTTTTTTATTAAATTGTAAGTTGTTATTATTTAAAATGTGTTTTTAACGTTATATATAAATTCATCATTTTAAAAATTTATGTAACACCTACATGGTAAAGAATTCATAAATGATTACAATCAATTTTCACAAAATAAAATTTATGTAATATTTACAATTCACAAATAATTATAATCCATTTTTACAAAATTTTAAACAAATTCAATAAGTTAAAATTTAAAAAAAAAAAAAAAAAAAAATCATCTAAAACATATAATAATTAATTCTCACCAACTCTCTTGTGAAACACAGTCTTGGAAAAGGCCAAAGGAAGTGTAGGAGGAAAGAGTATGCATTTTTTGTTTTTCTGGAAAAGTGGAAACAGAAAAACATTTCATTTTAGAATGTGAGGCCTTCAAAAACAACAGGGAAAGTTATGCACATAAGTTAGCAGCTAGCTCTTGGGATAATTTATTTAGCAAGGGGTTTGTGGAGACGCTGGGAGCATTTATTTTGAAGTTTCACAAAAAAACCAAATCTATTTAGTCAGAGATTTGTTGAGAAATTAGGTACATTTATTTTGAAACTTCACACAAAAAACTAAATACATCAACATTAAAAACAGTCTATCCCATAAACTATCTCTAATGGTTAAAATAATTTTTTTTATATAATTTTAAATTTTCCTATTACAATTTCATCATCATCGAAATGATCATGTTATTTTATTCTTATTATTTTTTGGCATCGTCCTAGTGTATCACATCGTCTTATTTCAAGGTGTATCACTGGCCATCGAAAAAATGAGTGGACGGAGGACGGAAGATATGACAGATAAGAGGTTTCCAATGATATGGCCTTATGCCCTTGGGTTGAGTTGGTTGAGTTTGGGTTTTTAAGTGTGTTATTATTATTATTATTATTGAAAATATAAATTTGAAAAATATAGTTTTAAAAAAAATAGAGGATCTGCGATATTTTTAAAATTTAAATTTTTAAAAATTTATTTGACAATATTAAAATTAAAATTGGAAATTTTTTTTATTCGTTTCTTACTCATCTTTTGAATGTGTATCTAAATTCGTGAATGATATGATATCATCCAAATAATAATGTAAACAAAGTATTTTTTTTCTAAATTTACTTAAAGTAATTGTGAACCAAATCATTGTAAGTAAAATAAGTTAAAGTGCAGTATTATTTAATTAGGCTGCTCACTTATTTACATCGAAAGACTTTTAAGGGTTTTTGTGCTATTCTGATATAATAAGTTGTTTATTGCATTGATTTTTTATAAAGATATTATTATTCAGCAGAGAGCTCATTTTGTAAGATGATCGGTTTATGGTTAAAATTGAAATTTTGTTCAAATAGGTTTAAATTAAAAATAAAAATAAAAATAATTATACAAAATATCTAAATATTAGATCATAAAAAAATTGCACCCGAAAAAAATAGATCTCTCTAAACTCATATTAAATCTGTATTTTAAATAAATCTATATTCAATTCCCGCACTTTGACTATAAATAAGTAGAAACCTCATGTATTTTTTTTTTCCGAAGGTGGCAAAACCTATCAAACTCAGGTGTCAAACCAACAGTGAGGACAGCCATCTCTGGCTGCTATCCGCGACTCTCGGTTTGACTCATCACTATTATCAAGGAAAACCACGCCACCTGTAATAACCCGCTGGTGGTCCGTAAGGGAGCAGGCTTTCACTCCTCCAGATGCCTCTGGGTCTTGGGCCGTTAACCTGTTTCCTTACGTCCAAGGAAGACGAGCTGTTTCCTTACGGCATACTCCAGGCCGAAGTAGAAACCTCATGTAGTGTATACGTATACGGGATCATTCTTTATTTATTGATATATAAATAATTGATCCATGCAGATCACAGTTACCATCGATCACACAGTCTCCACAATCGTCTCCAACTTACATTGCCGCTGGAGCGTTCCTATTCCCGTTGAAATTGGATTATTAGGGCGCGAGCAGTCGTCGTGTCCACATTCCTTTTGGTTATGAATGTCGAAAAGGGGCTGCACTTGAGCTTGCTCTTTACCAAACCCCTATGATAATTTTCTGCTCAGCTTCTTCTTCTGTGCTGCTGATAGGGCCCATCTTCATAATTACAAAAGAATATCATTATTTCAAGTGCTCTGACTTGAGTGATGGTGAGTCAGTATATTAGTAGTAAAATAATTATTATTTTGTTTTGAAGATAATTATATTCCACGGTTCAAAACTCTGGGACAAATAATTTATGAATAGAAGAATAAAATTTAAATTTTTGAAATAATATTTATTGGATTTGAAATTTCTAAATTTACTATCTATATATTTTAGATTTTAAAATATTTGAACTTTACAAAATTGCATTATTAAAAAATTGTGTATTTAATACATGCAATTTTTTTGAATACATGTTTTAATTAAAAATATAATTTAATTAACAATATTTTTATTATAAAATAATTAATATTCAAAATATATTTATCAATAATTTTGGATAAAGTGAATAATAAAATTTGCCTAGTCTAATTTATAGACGAGATGACCTTTTTACATGAATCTAACCATATAACCTTAAGTAAGTTTGTGATTTTTCGTTATTTAAAATATATTTTTGAATGAATAAATGGATTCGGCACCCTAAAAACCCGTGGGGCACTAGAATTCTATAGATTGAACAACTTAAACTCAAGTTTTTAAAAATCTCTATCTGATTTTGATTAAAATTAACTAGAAAAATGCTCTAAAACAATGTCATTTCATAGTTAGACTGCGCCATAATAAAATGGTCTAGTTTAACTTATAGGCAAAATGGCTTTTTCATTAGAACCCGACTATACAATCTCATAAGGTTTGTGATTTATTGTTGTTTAAAATACATTTTTGAATGCATAAAAGGATTCAGCACCTTGAAAAACCCCTCCGCCACCAGAATTCTACATATTGAACAACTTAACCATAAGTTTTTAAAAATCTCTTCTGAGTTTTGACTAAAATTAACCAAAAAAATGCTCTGGAAAAAGGCCATTTTGTCGATAAGTTAGACTATCCCATAATAAAATTTCTTAGTCTAGCTTATAGTCAAAATGACCTTTTCACCAGAATCTGACCATACAATCTCAAGCAAGTTTGTGATTTTTTGTTGTTTAAAGTACACTTTTGAATGCAAAAATGGATTTAACAGCCTGAAAAAGCCCTCGGCACCAAAATTCTAGAGATTGAACTACTTAAACTCAAGTATTTAAAAGTATTTGCTCGATTTTGATTAAAATTAACCAGAAAAATACTTTGAAAAAATGTCATTTCATATATAAGTTGGTTTAGGCCATATAAAATTGGCCTAGTCTAACTTATACACAAAATGATTTTTCATTGGAATCTCGCCATACAATCTCAAACAATTTTATGATTTTTTGTTATTTAAATTACATTTTTGAATGCATAAATGGATTCAGCACCCTGAAAACCCCTTGGGCATCAAAATTCTAAAGATTAAACAACTCAAACTCAAGATTTTAAAAATCTTTGTCAAACTTTGATTAAAGTTAATTAGAGAAATTCTAGGAAAAAGGGCCATTTTGTCTATAAGTTAGACTACGCCATAATAAAATGGCATAGTCTAACTTATAGGCGAAATGACCTTTTCACCAAAATTTGACCATACAATCTCAAACAATTTTGTCATTTTTTTAATGTTTAAAATACATTTTTAAATGCATAAATGTATTCAACAACCTGAAAAACCTTGGGGAGCAAAAATTCTACAGATTTAACAACTTAAACTCAAGTTTTTAAAAATATATGTCAAAATTTTGATTAAAATTAACTAGGAAAATGCTCTGAAAAAAGTTAATTTCTCCTATAAGTTAGAGTACGCCATAATAAAATGGCCTAGTCCAACTTATACACGAAGTGACCTTTTCATCAAAATATGGCACGTTAGATTATTTGAAAAACAAGGAAGAACAAATATGAAAGAAATGGTCAGCTCTCAGGTGAGGCTGGCTCAACTTGAGAGTGCGTGAAGAGGGCACATTCGTTCATGAGCGAGAAATCTCGTACATATATAAAGTTACATGTTTGTTGAGGAGTTTGAACAACTCCCTAAGAAATAGGATATGAATCTAAATAAAATAGCTCAATCTCAACAAACAACAAATGAATTAATCTAGAAATAACTATATTTCTCCATTATTTCCAAGTCTCCCCCTTAATGGAGAAATGGAACATAACACCTGCTAGATCTCAGCCAGACTTTACAATTTACCCATACAATTTCATTTTTATCTTTCTTGTTGTTAAGTAATGATAACACTTCTTCTTTAATTTGATCTAACTGGGTTGTGGTCTTCTTCTCATTATTTGCAATAGTTCATTGAGGCCAAGATTTGTCTTCAATAGTTGCAGATTCTTCAATACATACATAAGTGGGCTATTATGCTTTGTCATGACCTTTGTCTATACCTTGTTTGGTGGATTCTTTCCACATTAGCCTATAGTAATGCCTAATTTCTTCAAGAATCCACTGCATCAGAATCCCATAAACTTCTTCAAATGTATCAATTGTTGTTTCAATCTCCATGTCACCTGCATCATTCATGGATTCTTTATTTTTCTCATTTTCAAGAGCCTTCATTGTAATGCCAATTGCTCCTTTTAGATCTTCATCAATATGTTCAAAGGACATTTCAAGCCATTCTTCAATAAGTTTTATCTCTGCATCATAATCAAGCTTGACATCTTCAAATGTTTTTGTTCCTTTAACTGTTGTTACAATTTCTTCATCATGTTCTTCCACTTGATCATGAAAAGAAAACAATAATTTATCAATCAACTTCTTCTCAGAGATAACCTGTAATTCATTTTCATAACACAAATATCCATTATCAAATTTAATTGCAAATTCCTCTTTCTTTAATTCATCAATTGCTATTGAATCATCCACAACTTTTTCCTTCACAGTCGTTGCACCTAGTTGTAGATCTATTACTAAAGATTCACCTTCATTTCCATCAATTTTCTCTGGCATTTCATTTCAGTATGATTCAAATCTATATTTGGCATTCCATATGCCCCCTCTGCCCTATGATACTTTCCCCTGAATTGTTAAAATTCTCTTCATAATTGTTTAATTTTACTTTTCCTACCCATAATTTCCTTCCCCTTTTTGTCTTCTTTAAATATGATCTATTTCCAGTCTTCTCAACTTCAATGAAAACATATACAATTTTTAAAATGTCTAGCAACAATTATCAGACATCGTATACCATTTAATTAGCATCGATCCAAGTACCAACACAATCATTGAGGAGGGTTGACGAGCTCCGGGCGATGGCGAAAATGAGGGTTTCTTAGTAACTGTAACTGTTTCAGAGCTGGAAGCGCACAGATCACGGATAGAAGCACTGTTAAGCAGGGGACAAGAGTTGACCGTCCATATGGGTGCAGAGGGGTCCATTGGGACCCCCACCTATAAACAAATAATCATGCAGAAACAGAGGCAGCAAGCGAAGGAGGGAGTCAGAATCTCGGGGAATGACAGGTTCAAGCAGAGCGGCGGGAAAAACAAGGAGAAAACACAAGTGGAAGACAATGAACCAAGCAGCAACACAATAATCAAAGGAAAAGAAGATGAGGGTTTGGAAGATAATGAAGACAGAAACGCTTCAGGACAAAATCTGACAGGAAACAAGGAAAAACAACCAGGAGCAAACAGGGAGCCCACAGACAGTAGGCGGGGGAATAAAGAGAAGGAAGGGGACACAAGCTCGAACCCCAACAAAAACTCAACAACAAACGGTATTTGTAAACCAAGGAAAGCTGAAGGTCTCAGAGTTGTGATAACGGATCCAGAGATACAAGCCTATAGAGAGCACATGGCAGAACATGCAGTCATATGCAAGTTCATGGGAATGTGGCCAACTGAAAGAGCCTTGTGTCAGTGGATCAGACAGCATTGGAAGCCCAGAGGAGATGTTAAACTGCACTTGGGAGCCAAAGGTTTCTTCACAGTTGTGTTTACTAACCTGGAAGACAAGGACAGGATTTTCGATGGAGGCCCGTATTTCATGGCCTCAGCTGGTCTATACATGCGACCATGGAAACCAAACTTCGTTCCAGAGAAAGAATCTTTTACTCAGGTTCCAGTGTGGATTCGCTTGTTCTCTCTCCCGATAGACTATTGGGGTTTGAATGCTCTAAAACAAATTGGAGATCAGTTGGGAACTTTTATCAAAGCCTCAGAGGCAACATTGCAGAAGAAATACACCTCATACGCAAGAATATGCGTGGAAATGGATGTATCAGGAGCATTGTATGAGGGGCTATGGCTCGAGTATAGGGATGAGGATTATTTTCAGGCAATAGACTATGAGCAGATCCCGTTTCGATGCCGTAAATGTCATGAACACGGACATCTAATAAGGGAATGCCCTATGAACAAGAAGGAGGAAGATACTAAATCAGAACAAGTAAATAAAGGCAAAGATAACTTTATAACCCCAAAGTCAAGGCAGAGAGCCAACAGAAGAAGGGCATACAAAGCAGGAACAGATAGAAACAACAACAGCAACACCTTTGAAATCTTGGATTTGGAAACAGACTCAGAGGAGATACAGAAAACCATAACAGCAGATAAGGGGCTAAGAGACCAGGAAAGAAGAGGAAGAGAACAAAAACAACAACGAAGTCCAAATGAGGGAGCGATCAGAAGTGCCGGAGGAGGATGCAGACATGCTGACCAGTGATGGAGGAAGCAAGGACATTGAGCTGGAGGAAGCTTTAGCCCGGGAAGGGATGAACCTACCCGTCATAGTGGAGAACTGGACAACTCAAGGTATAGAAACTGCATTGGAAGAAGAAATCAAAAAAATCAATGATCTGTTTACAGTAAGGCAAAAAGCAGAACTAGAAAGGCAGCACAGGAAGCTAGGCATAGCAAGAGGAAATGGTCTCCACCCGAAGAGTCTTCTATGGAACTCATCAAGCTCAAGGCAAAAGAAGAAAAGGGGCCGAAAGACAAGCAGTGAAGCTTTGCAGGAGCTAGGAATGATACTGATCAACTCAGGGAAGATGAAGGCTCTTAGCGCCTTCCCGTCCTTTCAATAAAACCTCAAGTTAGTCATGAAGATCATATCTTGGAATGTAAGAGGGCTAAACAGCCAAGCAAAGCACAGACTACTGAAACGAAAATTCTAGAAATATAGACCGGAAATCATGTTCTTACAGGAAACCAAATGTAGCAGTTCCAGTTTGGCAAGGATCACCAAGAAGATCAGAAGGCACATAAACTTTCTAGAAGTTGAAAGTCAGGGCAGAGAATGAGGCCTAGCAATACTATGGGACACAAGAGAAATTCAAATACTATCTGCAGCAGCGAAAAAACACTTCATTGCTGTGGAAGCTCAACCCACAGGTAATTCTAAATCATTTTTATGTGTAAATGTTTATGGCCCACAGAAGATAGAAGATAAAATAAGTTTTTTGAACTCCTTAAATAGACTTATTATTAGGCATCCAATGTCCAAGTGTATTTTGGGGGGTGATTTCAACATGATAACAACCCTTCTAGAGAAGAAAGGGGGTCTAAGGAAACTTAACAGGGATGCGGAGTCTTTCACCAGTTTCATTGAGAACGCCAAATTGGTAGACATTCACACCAAGAGTGGCAATTTCACTTGGAATAACAGAAGAGGGGGAAATAGAATGATAGCCTCTCGCTTGGACAGATTTTTGATTTCTGAAAGCATCATAATGGATGGTATCCTTGTAGAGTCAGACATCCTTCCAAGTGGAGGATCGGACCATTGGCCAATATCGCTCATAGTTGCTGTTCATGGCACACCAAGGAATAAACCCTTTAGATTTGAAAAATTTTGGTTGGATCATCCCAACTTCCTTCAGCTGGTAGAGAACTGGTGGTTAGAACCTCTGGAAGGTAAAGGTTCTAAAATGTTCAATCTGCAGAAGAAATTAAGACTCATCAAAGATAAGATAAAAGAGTGGAATAGAACAGTTTTTGGAGATATCTTCAAGGAGAAAACCCTTATAGAAGATAAGTTGGAACAAATTCACAGAGAGTGGGCAGCTGGGCAAAACAGTGAGGAATCTATCGAACAGGAAAAAACTCTAACTCAACAGTGGCACAGTCGATGTCGGCAGGAAGAAATTCTCTGGAGGCAAAAATCAAGAATTCAGTGGCTAAAAGAGGGAGAGCAGAACACCAAATTTTTTCACAGATCTGCTCTAGATTACAGAAGTTCAAACAAAATTCTTGAGATGAGAAATGAAAATGGGGAGTCAGTGAAGAACCACCATGACATATCAGAGTTGCTCTCAGCTCATTTCAGCTCCATAGCACAGGAACCGCAGATAAATAGAGAGGAAGCCATTAGGGAACTTCTAAAAGCCATTCCTAAAGCTGTCACCTCTGAGCAGAACTGGGCCCTCAGTAGGGAAATCACATTGGAAGAGGTGGAGGAAGCTGTTAGAAGCATGCCAAACGATAAAGCCCCTGGGCCGGATGGGTTTACAATCAATTTTTACAAGGCTTGCTGGAACATTGTGAAGCAGGATGTTTGGGATGTTGTAGAGGACTCTAGACGCTCTGGAACAATTCTCAAATCCATTAATTCAACCTTTATAGCGCTAATTCCAAAGGTAGAGGAAGCCAACACTCCTGAAAAGTTCAGACCTATTGCTCTCTGCAATGTCATCTATAAAATAATATCAAAAGTTATTGCCAATAGGCTGAAGCCCATTCTTCCGGGCATCATCTCTGAAGAGCAATCGGGCTATGTAGAGGGAAGGCAGATATTAGACAATATTATTCTTGCTCAAGAGATGATCCACACTCTCCATTCAAGGAAAGAAGCAGGGATGTTAATGCAGCTTGATCTATCAAAAGCTTATGACAAGGTGAGCTGGAAATACCTTGAAGCTATTCTGGACGCTTTCGGATTCTGTAGGCATTGGGTTAACTGGATTCTTGCCCTCATCAAATCATCAAGGTTCTCGATCTTAGTTAATGGAGCCCCCTCTGAACCATTCTCACCCTCGCGAGGAATAAGACAGGGTGATCCTCTATCCCCTTTCCTATTCGTTATCCTCATGGAGGGTCTCAGCAGAATCATAGCCAAAAAGAAAGCTGAAGGGGTAATTAAGGGTCTTCAACCAATCCAGTCTATACCTGCTACCACCCATCAGCAGTTTGTGGATGACACAATGTTACACGGCATCCCCACAGTGAAAGAGGCCTTGGCATTCAAGGAAATCTTAGATCTCTTTAGCAGGGCCTCAGGAATGGAAATCAATTTCTCCAAATCAACGATTTTCTTCTTCAACACTCATCATGCTATTCAGGCTCACCTTTCTCAACTTCTAGGTTTCCGGATAGGCGGTTTACCTTCGAGATATTTAGGAGCTCCCCTTACTCTCCGACCTTGGCAGAAAGTGCACTGGGAAAAGATCATAGCCAACATGGAAAATAGATGCAAACACTGGACGCACAGGGCGCTCAACTTTGCCGGAAGATTAATCCTCACCAAGGTTGTGTTACAGGCTATACCGCAGTACTTATTATCCATGCTACCGGCTCCTAAGGGGATACTTCAACAAATCAGAGCTATACAGAGATCCTTTTTATGGAATGGAAATGGGGACAAGAGAAAATGGGCGCTCGTAGCCTGGAACAAATTATGCAAGCCGAAATCTATGGGGGGACTAAATTTAGTGGATCCGTCAGTCGTCAACATGACCTGTGGTGCAAAGCTATGGTGGAGATGGATTAAAGAGCCCAATATGCCATGGGCCAGACACTGGAAAGAAAAATACATCCCAAACTACAATCATAAGGATCTCATAAGACTGCAGGAGGTTCCGGAGGGCTCGCCCATATGGAACCTTGCAAGACAAAACCATAGCTTAGTGCAGGAGAATAGCTTCTGGGAAATACGCAATGGAAGGTTGGCCCTGTTTTGGGAAGATGCATGGCAGCAACTCCCAAAATTGGACACCCTAGAGCTAATTTCTCTCAAACAGATCAGCCAGAATGAAGGCAGAAACAGAGTCTGCCATTACTGGAATCAGGACAGCAGAGATTCAAGTTGGAGAGAATGGATACATCTCAACGTTGACAACGACATTGAGGGAAATGAAAGCACAAAGCAACTCAACAGTCAGATTCTTAAAAGAAAGATAAGGAAAACAGAGGAAGATGATCAGCTAAGATGGGGCATGACAGGAAATGGCAATTTCTCACTAAAAGAAGCAAGGGAAATGATAGAAAAGGCAGAACAGGAGGAAGCAGTGCCCTGGTGCAACAAAGTGTGGGACAACCTATTTTGGCCGAAAATTAAAACATTCCTATGGCTACTAATGCGGAACAAAACCCTGACATGGGACAATCTGCGCAGAAAAGGGTTCGGTGGACCATCCAGATGCCCAATGTGCTTAGGAGAAGAAGAAACTATAAACCACCTATTTAATTCTTGTGACTGGGCAAACCATTTATGGAACTGGTTGGAGGGAATTCTACTAAAATCCGACCGTGACAGAGATTCCATCCGAAACACTATTCTAAATTGGCAAAACAATTTTTCCAAAAACCAGAGAGTCAATAGCATCTGGAAAGCTATGCCAGGCTTCTTACTGTGGACAATATGGAAAGAGCGCAACAAGAGAATATTTCAGGATGAATATAGAAATACAGAGCAATCAAAAGTAACTATACTAACAAATATTAAACAATTAATTCAGACAAAATGCAAGGTGGATCCCAATGAGAAGCCATCGGTTCGGGACTTACATATCTTGAAGTGCTTTCAACTGGAAGCCAACCACAGCATAACGACGCCGAGACACCAGCAACAACCAAATTCGGAGGCCAACAGATGGAATTGTCCGCCGGAGGGAGGTCTGAAGTTGAATTTTGATGGTGCATCCAGAGGCAACCCCGGGATAGCTGGCATAGGAGGTGTTATTAGAAACCAGGAAGGAGAAATTCTGCATATTTACTGCAGGGCACTGGGAGAAGGCACGAACAATGAGATGGAGTTCGCGGCGTTAGAACAAGGGCTGAGAATTCTAAAGAATTTACAGAATAGCAATGCAGTGGTGGAAGGCGACTCGTCCCTGGTCATCTCAGTCGCAAAGAAAATCCAGGGAGGCACTCAGGCTTGCAAAGCTACGAAACACTGGAGGCTAGCTAAGGTGACGGAGAACATTGCACAGTTAATTGGCAGAATGAAGGGATTAGTCTTTCAGACGGTGAGGCGGAAGGCAAATGGGCTGGCTGATTACTTGGCAAATTACAGCATTGACAACCAAGAGAGGGGATGGGACAACTGTTGGCAGCAAGTGGACAGTCTGAGCCTTAAGGAGAGATGCTTACAGCTGGCAAGAGAGGACTTGGGCAATACAAACCGGGCTTAACTAGAAATCGGCAGAGTATTACGGCACCACAAAATGGAACACACTGGAGACGATATGAGTGGTGAAAGTTGGCACAGGATGAAAGGACAAGTTCGGCGGAAGCATTTATGGCAACAGAAGGTGCACAGAGATTATATCTACAATTTGATATATCAAAGGGACTACTGCAGCTACCTCTTCAGCAGGATGGACACTTGGCACGAACACATTCATGAAGGCATAAGCAACATTTATTTTCAGATCTGGAGGCATCACGTAGCATTCACGGCCATCTACAAAAACTATGATGATAGTACTCCCACGTCGTTTCGGGAGGTGAGGCTCATCATGGGAAACTTCAAGGCGAAAGGCTATTTAACAAACAGTCGTAGCAACGAATCCATCACTCTTTCTAAGGGCATTACTCTGGGTTACTATATTTCTTGGCTCCGAGCTGGTCATCAAGAAATGGATAACAGGGGCAACATGGATACTGGAAGCTGTCGAAGCATAAATGCAAACCAGGAGCTTCATACTGCGAGGAGCATGTATGAGACCCGAACGACAACGAGAAATAAACGAAGGATTGCTGATATGGAAGCTGCGGTTAAGGAGGAGGAACGGCCGCGCACAGAGGAGGACATAGCAAGGGAGGTCGACTGGTTGATGGACCCGGGCACTGCCTCCAGGCGAGCTACGCAATTCGTGCGTACTCAAGCGGAAAGCTGGAGGATTAAAACCCTATTGGCGAGAGCTTTGGAATCCAGGGATGAAGGGAACCAGCATTCTCAAGGGGAGAACTTCATCTCTGAAGCCCAACTGAAAAGTCTGTATGAGATCTATGAGGCATTAGACCACAAAATTTCGGCGGTGCATGATGTTGCAGAATCTGTCAACAAAAAGTTAACTTTGCTTATTAGACTTCTACGGCAGACGCTAAGTCCGGATCCCCCGAGCTCTGATGGTCAGCAGCAGGCACCGCCGAAGGAAATTCATAATTATCGTTCCTTGCAGGAGAGAGTGGACAAGCACGTCCTGGAACAGGGTTTGGACATTGCAAGTAGGTTCGGGATGCCCCCGCCGTAAGTCGGGGCTGTCTATTCCATCTCTTTTGTTTTTGTAGACTGTTTCGGTGGACTTCTTGGACTGTAACTCTGTCATTTCCTAAAAGTATTTTTGTTACAGAGGCGTAGTTCAAGGATAGCTGGTGTTATCGCTATGCACAGTAGATAAATGGCCATGCCACCCTGCGTGGTGTGCGGTTAGCATTTTGAACTTTTAGAGTATTTTGATGTCTTAGTGCTTGTGTCCAGTATCTGTGGACCTGTCTTCCTCAGGTCTCGATCTGCAATAGCAAATTTTTTGTACCATATTTTGTTTTATAATATATCTATCTGACTTACAAAAAAAAAAAAAACACAATCATTCATCTTAGATAGAAAAACAAACTATCACAAAGACTCTCTTAGGTAATAAGAGACATAAAATTTCAAGATGCACCTGGTCCAAAATGTCTCCTCAAAGCGTCCAAACGCTTATGCCCTCGGCCCAATTGGCACAGAACTTTATGTCACAGGATTTAACACAGAGGCTAACGAACAGGCTTCAACACTCTCTACTCGACAAAGGCTCATAGGACTCTCCTAACAATTCATATTGCAATGGTAGGATTAATTACCCAAGTAGTCTATTTGACAATTTTTCCAGATCAGGACCGCATTGTTGGTATGAAAATGGAGTCGAGGCTTGGAGCTTGAACTTATGCAAAACTTGGGGTTCCTCCCACTTGCAGATTTCGAAGAGTTGAATGAAAACTGGCGGGGAGAAATGTTTAGGAGAGAAAATTACACTATTATGAGCGACCAATGTTTCCAGGCTTCGGTACTCTCCTTGATAAGACAGAATCCTGCTGCTCTTCCACGCGCTTTGACAATGGCCACATTTCTAAACCTTACATGTCTCTACCATCAACCTCGCCTTCAACAAGGATTTCAAACAACGCTTACTTCCATGATTATAGGTTTTAAAGAACGTGGTCACTACTCATGACAGTCTACTTCCCAGCGAAAAACAAAACTGTATGTAGTTCTCTTCCTCCAAGAATGTGGTGGTAGTAGTATTGATTTCTCCCATGTAGAACATGGACTCGACCCTTCTCCACACTTTCACACTTTCATGTGGATAATTGCACCAACAATTATCACTTAAGATGGGAGAAATGGCAGCGATTTCTCCAACATACCGCTATTTTCCAAGAAATGGTTCAACCACGTCTCCTCGTGGAAGGGAAGTGTATGGTATCGGGGCCAAAACACCAAAATACCACACCCCTACTTGCCTCCTCAATAGGCCAACGCAACAGTCGTAGATGGCACAATGCTTCGAGAATTGTGCTCTCCGACAACACAGTTCAACCTTCTTCAAATTGCAGTAGGGTTCGGTCTCCTTGTTGTGGGGAAAAGTGTCTATTCAGAACGACCCTATCCCACTAAGGTGTGACAGTGCCTTAGCAACAAATAGAGAAAACTACTTTTGTATTCTTCTTTATGAACTATAAACGAAGAGGAATAGGATGAACCAACCTATGTCTTGCGCTAGTCCTTTGATCCGATTTCTCTCCTCTTTGACAGCTTCCAGCTACCTGCTTCCTTACTTGCCCAGCTTCACCAAGTTCCTGTAAGATCACAGAAGAAGAAGACTACACAAAGACATGGATTTATATTCATAAATAGCTTAGGATCAGATTTAAGCTAAACATACAAATGTAACAAACATCAATGATACACAAGCATGTAGGAGAAACTCAAATAGTTTTATTGATATAACAAGAAGATCCAGGAGGAGATACAACCAATGATTCCCGATCCAGCATCAACCTCCCAGCAAAGGAATCCCCTCTTCACCTCCAACAAAGCATAAATCACCCAATACTCTGAAATCAATCTCAAAATCAACAACAATTCTCTGCAATGTACAAAATTCCAGCCTCCTGGATCTCTGGGATGAGGGATCCATATATAGATGTATGCAAAGAGGATGAGTCAGCTTATGATTTGACTTGTGGCCTCTCTCTGTCAGTTCTTGCTTCCACTTGGAGACTGAGAGCCTCTTACTCATCCTTGGTCGAACTCAGTGAGGCAAGTGTCATTGGGGAAGATTCTGGAAGCTTCCATTGTCTGTCCACCTTGTGGAATGACACTGCCATTTGTCATTTCCCGCTTAGCGCACCTTGGTAGTGCATTTAGGTGCGTTGCAACGCACCTAGCTAGTGTACTTGGGTGCTATGCAATGCAGGTAGCTAGTGGAGCAGCTGAAATGATCCTGATTTGACTGGTTCTGAGCAGTTTCTGGTGGAGAACTTCTGGGAGAAGCTGTAATTTGTTGACCTTGTTCCTCTAGGGGTAGGAACAACACATTTAGGGACTTAGGATCCCTTGGATTATGGACATTTCATGCTTAGAGCTGTAAGGCACAAAAATGTCTATAACAGTTTCCCCCTAAAGTATGAGGCCGTTTATCAGGTGAAATGCTTTATTAGGAGGATCCGAAGTTCTTTCAATGCTGGGAGGAGACCTGTAATAAGATACAATACAATACATTATCTTCATACTATTTTCATGATCTAGCTGAGGCGGGCATTCCCATGCTCAGCTCTATAAACTCATTTTTATGTACACAGGACAGACAATCGTCTGATGGTAGACTGATGATTCTGATGGAGTCATCATCCTTTTGGTAGGATGAGTATCTGTGCTGCAATGTTGTACATGTCAAATGTTTTTATTTTTCCTGAATATATATCGCAGCCCGGATGGATGAAACTAGATCTGAGGTCTTCAATCTCGTCCGACCTTTACTCGAAGTACAAGTCGATCCATGTGAGAAATGTTTTGAAGTCGAACATGGAAATACATCGCTTGATTACGAGTCGATGATGTAAACTGTTAACAAGCGCGAGAGGAATCACCGATAATGATGATGACCCTCAAGGTACTGCAGTACAATTCACGTGGTGTGAATAAAGGACTTGGCGTCGAACACCACGCAAAATCTTTCGGTCGAAGGTCATTGATGTATACCTGTCGCCGGAAGTGAGAAACTTGCCTTTGAGGCATGCAAGCTTCAAAGTACTGAATGGGGTGTTCCTGGATCAACTTCTTGGATAATGAGCTGATGTCGACAAGAAGCGATCCGTCAAAGGAGGGCCTTGATGAATCCCACATCAATGACACGGAACGGAGCAAATGATTTTGATGGAGGTGAAAACGATCTGATGATATATGGTTCAGGATGGCAGTCATGAAGGAATGAAGTATAATGTATGGTAGTGGATGGGACACGGGTGACTTCTCTGGATGACTTCTCTTGAACATGTCGGTGACACTTATGTGATGGATTGGTAGCATTTACCCCAAATGTGGATGGTATGGCGTGACCATGGTGATGTGACCGGTGAATGAAACAACCCAACCCGACTTAGGCATGGAGTGGAAGTGTCATGTTCAAGAGCGAGTTGCTACCAATAAAGATTCTTTGAGTTTCTTCCCAATTTTTCCCCAGTCATTGCTGACCAGTACCTCTTTATTTTTGTCAAGCTTGGGGAGGATAACATATGCTTGTTCTATAATTTTCCCTTCGAGCAAACCCATCGCTATGTTTTAACGAGCCTAGCGATAGTGAAACTCGTTCTCGTCTAAAGACAAGTTTGTCGCTATTAATCTTTTTAACGAGTTTAACGACAAAGATAACTCGATCCTTTTCATTTTTAGAGAGTCTGAAAAGGTACGTAAAGGTAACTCCGAAATTCCTTTTTCGTCATCTAATCCCTTAAGTCCGAAAAAGTATAAAACAATACAGAAGGGATGAATTTTCGATAGTTTTAACGAGCCGAACAAAACAAGCGCTCGATCTTTTTGTGCAATAATCCCTCAGGTCCAAAAAGATTAAAATCTAGAGGAGGGATAGCACTTCCGGTCGCTTTAACGAGCTGGAAGGCCAAAAATCGGAAATCTTTTTATATTTTACGAGTCAGTTGAAAAGAGCCTAAAGAAGACTCATCTTTTGAGGAACGAGTGATAAACTGGGTAGCAGCTGATTCCAGGTAAGGTTTGGAATTTTCCAATCACGGCAGTGTCACAAGGATGGCTAGTGAAATCACTCTTCGCAGCTGTTCCTCAAAATGGGTAAACAATCAAATGGAGGTGAATGATCAGCCAATGAAAAGTGGAGGTGACGGTGCAAACACGACCAAGGCTTTAATGGCTGATAATGCTACATTCATGGTGGTTATTTACCGGAGGATAGTTCATTTTTTAACGAGCTTAAACGCGGATTGAAACACTTGCTCGGTCTTATGTTTATTTTTTAACGAGCTTGAACTATGTGCTAAAACTGCTCGATCAATCCAGTCATATGATAAGAATGTCTCATATAAAATGGCAATATTTAGATTTTTGCCCCACATCCTTTCTTTATGCAAGTTAGGAAACAACTAATCCAAAAAACAGATAAATAACCGCTCTTTGCTTGCACTCCAAAAGGTTTGCATGCCCCTAGGTATAAAATATGATTTCAAGGTTACCCCTCAATTTGCAGACAAAACATTTGTTCTATCAGGAGAGGCCTACCTCTTACAGGTTACCAAAGATTGTCTCATTCGCGTTACAAATGAAACACTTCCTCGGCGATGTCTACCGAGATAAAAAAAGGTGAGTGACAATGAGCGCCACACACATAACTTTGACAAGAGAATCTTATTCTAGAATAACCCCTCTTCCAATCACGGACGGGGTATAGACTAGTCATATTCTCCCGCAGAAACCTACCCTATACCCGAAGTTTTCCTGCCGAAGCAGACCAGGACGCATGCCCCCTGGGTTTCAGTCATATCCCTCCAAATTACTCGCGCTCATCGGGAGGACGGACTGGGGGTTGAGACATTTCTTGCGTGAAGAGACCATTTAAGGATGGTATATGACTATTTGCTATGCGTGATCCGGGAAATGAAAGCTGGTCCACGAGCTTGACCACTCTTCCTTCGTGCGGAAAACACATTACTCTAAAGAGTGAGGAGACGATGGCTCCCATGCAATAAATATAGTCTCGTCCAAGGAGTAGGTTATAATCCAAGGGTCCTTGAACTACCATTACATTCATTTGAACTGTCTTCCCTCTCAATATTATGGGCACATTGGGAAGGATCCCTAAAGGTCGACTGGTTCCTTTATCAAAGCCTGTCAGATTTCTCATCTCAGGCAAAAGCGATGGCTAACCAAGCGCTTTCCAAGAAGTAGAGGAAAGGATACTCACAGAAGCCCCCTCATCTATGATGGTACTAGCCATGACCATTCTATATATTTGAACGATAATTCTGAATGGTATGCTTGCTGGTAAACGGGGTCTGCCTAGTTGATTCCAGTCGAAGGAGACAACTAGGTTGCTTGGAGGTGGGACCGAGTAGACGGCCGAGTATGGCTCTGACGAACTTCCTTCCTGCGGTAAAGGAATGGGTAGATTGCCCCCATGTTCGTCGGAGTCTGTGTTGATGAAGAGAATTTGGACGATGTCATCCTTGTTCTCTTCGGTGACTGTATCATCCGAAGATAAAACCTCTGAAGGCAAGACCGGGTCAACTGCCGCCTCGACCTTTTGACTTTTGTCTGGTATGGATTCAGCTGGTTTATCTTCAATGACAGGCGCTTCAACCGACCACTTTAGCGGGCCAGCTGGATTCTCAACTAACGAAGGACTTGGCAAGAGTTTTTTATATCCAGGAGGAAGTCGTAACGGTGAAACCGGACGATCATCCAAAACTCTTTTAGCTTCGTCTAAGAAGGGACAACAGTGGATGGCGTGATCACCTTCGCACAGTTTACAGGGAGATCTAGCTCTCCCTTTTTGTCCTGGGGCTTCACTTTCGCTAGTTGATGGTGTGCTTTCAACATGATCATCAGAGGTTGATGACACCGGATTGTGCAAACGGGGAGACCAGTCCCTTAGTATTCGAGGGATGCAAGGACAATCTCTGTGAAAGTGGTCTCCCTTGCAAATGACACATGGCGATTTAGGCCTGGTCGATGCAGTGTGTGGATTTTCGTTAGACGACACTCGTTTGCCCCCATTCGCTTTTGGCTCCTTCTTCTTCTTCTCTTTCTTCTTCTTTTCCTTCTTCTCTTTAGGAACTTGACTTTTGGCTTTTCCAGTCCCATCAAGCGAAGAGGAAGGAGAAGAGGAAGAATTAGAGGAAGTAGAAGGTTGGTGGGTAACTCTGGACTGGTCTAACTGCTGATTCGATTGTTCAGGAATATTGGTGTTCTGAACGACATTGGTTGAGAAGAGCCAGACCGGCAAGCCAATTGTCAGTCCTGGAAGTGACAATTTGGCCATATGGGGTGCACCAACATCTCCCCAAGAGGAGAAGGGACTAGGATTTCCACCAAGGGGAATTCCTTGGTTGGTAGACTCCATTTTCTCAACCTAAGATCAACGTAGGAAAAGGGTATGAATATTCCATTTAAAATAAATTTTAAGACGCTTGGACACAACTTGTTTTTTCAATTTTAAAGAGTCGAGAAAAAACAAAAGATGACTCTAGTCTCCTTCGATTTTTAATGAGCCTGAAGTGACAAGTGCTTAGATGGACCTTTTCCGTTAAGGAGTCTGAAAAGGAACGAAAGGGACTGCTCTGGAGAACTAGGTAGAGGGAGTACCAAACCAATCACAAAACTGCAAAATACGTTTTACGGTACGGCAGTCAATCTTCCCGAATGCTGTGTTCGGTGCATTGCGATCAGTAGGGCGGCCGACACGGCTTCCTATGGATAAAAGGTTTTAAGCCTATAGGGGTCTCCCAATATATACTCGATGGTACGTGGGAGCACAAGTCCTTACTGGCACTTATCGTCTCACAGTGGAGGAATCACCCAACCATCAGTGAGGACAACAGTTACCTGGCTTTACGATGCCGGAATACGTCTCTAGCCTAGACCTCTATGTTGTGCGTTAAGTTCCAAAGCATTGTTAGATTCATTCAATTTATTTTAAGTTGATCTTTCTTAGAAGTTTGCCTTTTGGGATCACCACGAGATGTAGATGTAATTCCTAAAATGCAATCTAAAGATGATAAGCAAGCTTTTATCTCTTTTCAGCAATGAAAATCCTAGCTACAAGGGGAAAAGAAAGACACAATCTTTTCTCAAAGAGCAAAGAGCACACTGTAAATGCACTTTTCCTAAATCAAGCCAAACAGACTATCAATATGCAAATGCACATATGCATGTATTTGTTTTCACTTTCTTAATATTGATGCCTAAAAAGAAAGTTGATGTACAAATCTGAATTTGCTTTCAAGTGAAAAACACAAACAAGCTTCTTTTCGAAATCAAAAGGTAGAGAAGATTACGACACTTTATGATTTTGAAATAAACACTCGTTTCGACACTAGAAAGTGACAAATTCAAACCAAAGGTAAAAGTAAAAGTATAATCAACTGTCAACAGCAAACAAACTTTCTCCTAAGATCAAAATCGACACTTACGACAGATCTAAATCCAAGGACGACAGTATGACTATTCTACTCTTTCAATGGAAAACTGTAAATGATGTAACAAACACACAAAGAACATCTACAGTCTTTTTGTACAACTGAGGCGGAATTAAGGCAAAGAAAAGGGGTTTTTTAAACAGACACACACTGATCACAGGCTGCAAAATCAGAGACAAAACTGAAAAAATGAAGCAAAGAACCTCAGCTGCACAGGGCTAGGGTGATCAGCGCACCTGTTACATAGAGAAACTGAATTGCAGCGCAGGTAGCCCTCTCGGGAACTGCGTTGAAATGTAGAGTCTCTTCACAGTGCCTGCGCTGGGGCAGAAATGAGACTTCTATCCGAGTTCTGGGTCACGGTTTGCAGTTTAATCTATGGATTTTGGCCGAGTAAAAGCAATCAGTAAGGTACAATCAGAGGGATGATTTAAAGGAGGACTAAGAGCTATCACAAAGGGCAATCAGATCATTTGTGAATCAGCTGTTCAAATCATAAACAAATCCAGTGAATGGATTGAAGTAGCAGATGTCTACTTTGCATTTGATAATGGCAAATGCAGTTCGATTGCTACTTCTGTGTTTATGAAGTAAACAACAAGAGAAACACAAACAAACTAACTAGACATGATCCCCAGCGTAGTCGCCATTTTGTTGTGGGGAAAAGTGTCTATTCAGAATGACCCTATCCCACTAAGGTGTGATAGTGCCTTAGCAACAAACAGAGAAAACTACTTTTGTATTCTTCTTTATGAACTATAAACGAAGAGGAATAGGATGAACCAACCTGTGTCTTGCGCTAGTCCTTTGATCCGATCTCTCTCCTCTTTGACAGCTTCCAGCTACCTGCTTCCTTACTTGCCCAGCTTCACCAAGTTCCTGTAAGATCACAGAAGAAGAAGACTACACAAAGACATGGATTTATATTCATAAATAGCTTAGGATCAGATTTAAGCTAAACATACAAATGTAACAAACATCAATGATACACAAGCATGTAGGAGAAACTCAAATAGTTTTATTGATATAACAAGAAGATCCAGGAGGAGATACAACCAATGATTCCCGATCCAGCATCAACCTCCCAGCAAAGGAATCCCCTCTTCACCTCCAACAAAGCATAAATCACCCAATACTCTGAAATAAATCTCAAAACCAACAGCAATTCTCTGCAATGTACAAAATTCCAGCCTCCTGGATCTCTGGGATGAGGGATCCATATATAGATGTATGCAAAGAGGATGAGTCAGCTTATGATTTGACTTGTGGCCTCTCTCTGTCAGTTCTTGCTTCCACTTGGAGACTGAGAGCCTCTTACTCATCCTTGGTCGAACTCAGTGAGGCAAGTGTCATTGGGAAAGATTCTGGAAGCTTCCATTGTCTGTCCACCTTGTGGAATGACACTGCCATTTGTCATTTCCCGCTCAACGCACCTTGGTAGTGCATTTAGGTGCGTTGTAACGCACCTAGCTAGTGTACTTGGGTGCTATGCAATGCAGGTAGCTAGTGGAGCAGCCGAAATGATCCTGATTTGACTGGTTCTGAGCAGTTTCTGGTGGAGAACTTCTGGGAGAAGCTGTAATTTGTTGACCTTGTTCCTCTAGGGGTCGAAACAACACATTTAGGGACTTAGGATCCCTTGGATTATGGACATTTCATGCTTAGAGCTGTAAGGCACAAAAATGTCTATAACACTCCTCAAACATGTTGTCCCAGAATCGGTTTTGTCCAAATGCACCACTTCAACACTAAACCCTCAGCTTAGTTCAAAATGGTTGCCACACAAGTCTTACACCGTAACCCTTGAATCAATGCTCAATTATCTACATGCAAGACTATATCCATTCAAATGGGTCACCACAGCCAACAACCCCACGTAATCAATCAAAGGAAACTCGTTACTGCCAACAGCATCTCGAGAGACATACGAATATGGCCACCTCCCAGATCTGTGGTCAGAAAACCTCGATTCTTGGTCGACACTACATGACTTGATTCTTTACAACATGCATGATTTACACATAGTTGCCTTTTCCACACCCGATCTCCTATACACGACTTCTCATAGCACATGGGCACCTGCAATAGGTTCTCCCTCTACACACGGACGACCATCCTTAAGTCGATTGCAGATTCCCGGAATATTCAGGAATCCGACAGACATGGGCGCGGTCAACGTCAGATTCCTGAATATTTTGGGAATCTCCAATCGACTTAAGCTCACCGCACACGGACACCTCCAACATGCTCTGTGGTTTCCCCTTCTGAAGTTTTCGATTATGTGGTTCTTCAAATCCCTAAGAACCTCAAGCTTCATAGTAGCCTCCACTGACATTTCTAGTCCAACAAGCCACGCATATATCTCAACCAGCACCAAGTCGAACCACTTCAAAGTTGATTTGATCTAATCCAATCAGGTTTATGCACTAGATCTCTGAAAATCACCGTAGTAAACAACATAACTAATGTAGGGAAAAACGCCTAAAGGAAATTTCCCTGGCTTTCATAATAACCTTACGTGAACCTGTGGGTTATGGCCCACCTATACCGATCAGAAGCATTTACATTGGTGGGTTTTAACTTGACCAATCGCCAATCAGCGCTTTAACACATAATCCGCCAACGAACGCTCGTCCCACCTAAATGCACAAGACCGAACTCCAAATAGATTTAAACCCATATCCATAAACTTCCCAGGTCCGCTTAGGCCCAAGTCCTATCGGCTTCAATCTCCGTCATTATTGAATTGAGGCTTCTGTGATCCATAATAGTTGTAAGAAGAACTTTAGTGTAAATCACATGAGGAAAGACCTTTGTCGACGCGTTTCGAACCAACTAGTGTGGTTCAATCTCCGTCGTTGATCAAAGCCCACTTGATCCAACAGTCAGCAACGATATCGCACAGCTACCTGCATGATGTTTAACCGCTCTTATGGAGCCGATAAAGATTATAAACCTTAATATATAAATGTTTAGGTCTAACTTTGAAGTTAAAGTCGGGTCACTTTACTGACCCGATATCCGTTGGATAACGGAGGCCATCAAATCCTACGGTCTGCGGCCCTTCAACTAGCACGCGGATTAACAAACAGCTCAACCCCTGTAGTTGACTGTGGCATAAGCGTTTGAAATTTACAATCGATGACTAAGATCGATTGCGGGCCTTAGACCATGATCAAGACATCCGTACACTCCTATCCCCCACGGTCTATTCCTTCGCCATTCATATCCGTCGATCTAAATGATCCAATGGCTCTCTCTGCGCTTGTTCACTTATGATGGAATTCGTATTTCCACCCAGATTAACTCTGCCACATTCTGTTTAAACAATCACACACACATATATCGTATTAATGCTAGATCGCCATCAATCCTTATAGTCATCAATGGTCGATCAACAATCTCATAACACAGAATTTAACTCACAGTAAAGAATATATATGTAAATTGTACATAGGCATATAGAAATTCATATAACACGTATATCTTAATTATATACAGAATTGTTTAAAGTCTAAGGCATTTCAGCCTTAGTCACAATTCCTCTATCGATCACATTGTATTCTCCCTCTCTGTCAATGCTCCCTTTCAGAACACGCAGGTTCATAATATATAGAAATAACTATAGAATCATGGATCATTCTAGATCCATGATCTTCTCCTAAAATTGTTCAAACAAACTCCTAAATCTTTCGTTGTGCATACATGGCAGATAATTACATTAAATTAAGTCTTCTAGAGACTTATCAATTCCATCAAATTAGCTCATTTTTAACATAAAATTTCTCTCAGTTTATATGATTGTCCACGTCTCCTCCTCCATAGCTTTGACTTTGACTTTTGATTAAGGGTGGTTGGATGCTCCTGCATCAATAACTAACAAACCACTGAGGTAATTGATCAATCAATCGAAGCTCCTTGATGTAATTTTATTGTTTGTAGACTGCTCAAAAAGAAGGAGGAAAATAGTCCCACCTGCTCGGTAACACTCCACGCGATCTCGAATTCGTCAGACACTATGCAAACCAAGATCTTCCCACACTAATTGACTCTTTAGTTGAAATATCAACTCTCGTGGAAGATTATCTCTCCATACACAGCAAGACAACAATGAACTATGCCTATGCACCACTCCCAACAACACTTAAACACTCAACAGATTAGACCACAACACAATCTCAACTCATGTGCTTTGATACCAATTTGATAAACATGGAAGAACAAATATGAAAGAAATGGTTAGCTCTCATGTGAGGCTGGCTCAACTTGAGAGTTCCTAAACATGGCACATTCATTCATCAACTAGAAAGATCTTACATATATAAGGTTGCAAGTTTGTTGAGGAGTTTGAACAACTCCCTAAGAAATAATGTGGTAGTTTATTGAGTTTTTTTTTTTTAAGATATGTTTTGCTTTGATTTATTTGTTTTTCAAAATTTTATATTTTTGGTTTTGTTTAAATGGGATGAAACAATTAGCAACAAAGTTTTCATGGTTTATAATTTTTTAAAACAAAATTATTATTATTATTATTGTGAATTTTTTGAATCCTAATACTTTAGTTCAGATCTTGAATGTGAATCTTGGTATTAAGTATAATTTATGATGTCATTACTATTAAGTATAGCATGTAGGGTTATGTAAAAGTATGTTTATTATATAAACACTAATTATTGGATGTTTGGATACACTTTTTGTAGATTGTTCTTCATCAAAGCTTCGAAACTTGTAAAATAAAAGTTTAAATAATTTACAAGACCATACATATGTAGCAAAATAGAGGTGCAGCAAGATTCCCTCAAACCAAGGATCCATAAGGCCATCAAAACTTCATTTGATTAATTAATTAAAAATAATAATAATTATCATATATTTAATCAGAAGTCTAGTCAGTCATGGACCTTCCACGTTGGCATTACAATCACAACCATCATTATAATAAGTAGGGGTAGAACAAGGGGATGTTACAAATATATCAATTGTATTTAAAGAGTATGAAGAACAAGAAGATCTAAATGATGATGAAGAAGAAGAACTCCTTAGAAATACAAAGCCCCATCTAGGTATGTACAAAAACAATATCCTAGAAGTCAAATAATTAGAGATAAGAATTGGGAGTTCAAACTATAAGGAAATTTATTGGCACTCCTAGACATGCAAATCTTGCACCACCGTCTGAAATAGAGACAAAGCATTTTAATCAAGCTAGTGAAGATAAGCATTGGGTTAAGGAAATGGATGAAGAGCTAGATCAAATAAAGAAAAATAACACTTATTGTTTGCAAGTTTCTATGGTGTTCAAAATTTGAAGAAACAACTTCTAGATTTTTATCCATAGTGAACATTTTTAATCGACGTTTCGAGTCCAGACTAGAACTCATCATCTGGATGAAAGTTTCTTGAGAGACAGAGGAGAGCAAAAGGGTATAATATAAATAATAAAAAGGTAAGGAAATGATTGAGTCGATAGAGAGAAAACCCTAAAAAATGAAAAGGAAATATAGAAATTGATTAATAATAATTATGTGGAAATAATGTTATGATAATAATATTTTAAAATAAATCTAAAATGTTTATAAATAATTAATTAATTCTATATAAATAATTAATTCTAAAGAAATAAATAAATATAATATAGTTTTTATTTTAAATAAACTGGAATTTAAATAAATGAATAATAAGAATTAATAATGTATTAAATAAATAATCAATTGTAAATGAATAATAATTTTAATATAGTATTAATTCTACACAAATAAGAACTAGTCTCTACACCAGAGGGAAACATGTCATTCATACCAAGTGCTTATTTAAGAACAAGTTGAATGAAAATGGACAGGTAGTAAGAAAGAAATCCAAGCTGGTATCCAAAGGATATGCATCGGTTGAAGGTATTGATTTCAAAACAATGTTTGTCCCTATAGCTACGCTAGAAGCTATTAGGATGATTTTAGAATTGCAAGTCACATAAAAATTAAATTTTATTAGATGGACATCAAGTTAGTTTTTCTTAATGGTGAACTAGAGGGGGAAGTATATATTGGAAATCCAAAGGGATTCCAACTGTTTAAAGATGAAAATTCAGTTTGTATACTAAAGAAATTGTTGTATTGGTTAAAACAAGCCCTAGGAGGTCAATACAAAAGTTTGGACAAATACCTACAACAAAAAGGATTCAATAGGAGAACAACTGAAAATAGCCTTTACATTAATAAATTCTAATAATGTGAATCTTCTAATCATTTTTGTATATGTAGATGATATCACCTTTGGGTGTCATTTGGAATAAATGGGTTAGAAAATTCCGGAAGGAATTTGAAATGTCCATGATAGGAAAATTGTCATTATTTGTTGGTTTACAAGTGTCTCAATCAAATAAAGGTATATTCATTTCTCAGTCCAAATACTTAAAAGAAATTTTGAAGAAATTTGGCATGGAAGATCATAAACCTATCAGCACATTCATGATCATTGGATGTAAATTGAGCAAGCATGGTGAATCCCCTTATGAAAACTAGAATATATATAGGTCAATGGTTAGAATTCTTTTATATTTAGCAACATAAAGGCTACATATCATGCAATTCATAGGATTTGTTACTAGATTTAGTCAAACCTTAATGAGGGCCATGTCAATGTAGTGAAAAGAATATTCAAATAACTACAGGGCACAATTGATTATGAGTTATGGCATGTAATATGAAAATATTCAAATATAATAGAATACATAGATGATTAGGAAGGGAGCATTGATGATAGAAAATTCACAAGTGGTGCAACATTCATTTTAGGCAATTGTTTGGTATCTTGGGTAAGGAAAGGAAAAACTCTATTTATTTGTCTACAACTAAAATTAAAAATATAAAATTATCTACATGTTTTACTCAGACCCTTTGGATGAAGCATATGCTCAAGAATATCAAGATTGGATATGATAATCATATTCCCATTATGTGTGATAATACTAGTTCTATTAGCATCTCAAAGAATATTGTGATGCATTCCAAAACAAAGAGTATTCCAATTGAATATAAGTTTTTGAGAGATTAAGTTTCTCATCAATTTGTTGGGCTTGAATATGTTGCCACTCATGATAAATTGAAAATATATTCACCAAAACACTTCCTAGAGAATAATTTGAATATCTCAGACAACGAATGGGAGTGATATCTCCTTTAGACAACTAATTATGTTTGTATGGGGGCTAGAAGCTACTCAGCACATGTCAACATATAGAGAGTACATCGTAGGAGAAGTCAAATGAAATGAATAGTTCATATGTAACTAGTTTCAAAGGGAGTTCATTATTGAGAGGTGTAGCACGTGTTCAAGGGGATCCAAGTGTATTACAATGTACTATAAACTAGAAATTTTACATGTTTCCTAAGTTTGTGTCTATTTGTTTTTAATTGGTATTACTTGCCTTAAGTAGTGGTGCCAATTTTATTAAGCGACAATTGCTCAAACTGGAATATTAATCAAACAATTTCCTCTCAAATCTCATCTACCATTGTGACATCACAGGGAAGAGTAAGTTGATTGTGTAGCTCCATCAACCAACATCCTTTACCATTGATGACAAAGGGGAAGAGTGAGTAATTCATAGACATTTAGGATGGGCTGAAATTTGTATAAAGATGTTGGAGATGAAGAGTGAGCAAGTAAGAGTGATCAACCATTAGCTTCTTAGAAGTAAAGGGGTAGAGGAAACACACAGTAGAATTGGAGAGTGAGAAAAAAATACAATAGTAGTATCCTTAACAACTTGAAAAGGGGAGAGTTTTCAAGTGGTGGTGTTGCCATCAATGACAAAGGAGGAGATTATTGAGTGGATTGACAATTGGTTTTCATTGATGTCAAGTCTAGTCATTGATATCAAGTGAATACAAGTTTAGGGGGAGGTTAGATGTTGTTATTGAGGTGATTTTTTGTTTTCTAACTATTGGATGTGTAGCCTAATAGATTATATTTGAAGGCATTTTTTCTGCATGTACTTTGTTCAAAAACACACACAAATTCCTTAGTTGGGTAGTCCTCTCCAAGACCTTTCCAATGGTATATGAAACTTTCCCTAACTCCCAAGGAATGAATAGAAATATAAGTTTGAAGTGTTGTAGTTTAAGAAAGGTTATAGTCAATCATGGTTCCAACATGGGACCTTCCTCATCAAATTGGTGCCAAACTATAGAACAAAAAGCTCAAGAGGAATAACGACAAGCAACAAGAAACGAGCAATAGGTAATAAGTTGGCAAGCCCACAGTCCTAGCTCGTGGACACAAGGAGCCAACAGTTAGCACCCAGGCACTTGTCAGACCTCCAGTTCAATTGGTATTCGCTTAATGCATTGAGCAGTGAGTAGCAAGAAATGGTTAATGAAGCTCCCAGTTATAGCCCCTTTTCACAAGGGGACAGGTATGAGAGCCCAACTTCTTATTGAACCACCAAGCTCAATGAAGTGCACACAAGTAGATAATAGAAATGAGTGGTAGGTGGCAAGCCTTAGCATGCCTTTTCAAGTGCCAGGTGGAAGCATGAGGTGGTAGGTTGGTGGCAACAATTGGTAGTGACGTAAAAAATGGATGATGTGGCACCCTATGAGTGTGACATGTGGTAAGTGGATTTGAGACTTTTGGGTGGACAAGTGGTCCTTTTTCAAGTGATACACGGCGATGGCATTGCATGAAACATGGTAGTTTGCTGACATGGAAAGTGAGGTGGAAGAACTTTGAAATCTGCACTAAGGAATAGTTTTGTGAAACTTTTTAGTGTTGATATTTCTGACGGTCTTCATAATTTTGTGAAGGTAGGACCATCAATGACTTCCCACCACCCAATGGAAAATGAAAAATCCTTTGTGAATGGTCATTAGTGGCAGAGTGAAAATAGGTAACACATTGGATAGAGATTAAGTTATGTCAAAAGAAAACATCATCTAATGATAGTCATGTCTATTTCTCACTGCCCATCGACAAGAGGAAAAAACACTATAAATTTCGACTAGTGGCGAACAGTTAGCGATAAGCAGTAGATCATGGTCATCGCCCTTAATTGTACGTGCTAAATGAGTAAGAACTATTGGAGTAGTCTATCATCCATTTGATTAGAAGGTTTGTGTTGTGGAGATCCAAGATACTTTGGCAGTCGAGAACCCATGTCCTATCTAGGAGTCTATCAACTATTGTGACAAAGTTACTTGTGGCAACTATAGATTCCTTTTTTGCATTAGGACGTGAGGGATTTGTGAAATGTGTTATTGAATTGTATGAAACGTTGGTGCACCAATGCTAAAATTCCTTTGAAACAATTAAATTTTGCATGGATGAAAAATTAAAGCAATAACACATATAAATAAACAATATGACAATGTAAGATGTACATCTTCTAATGTAAAAATAAGAAATAAAGTTTATTTCAATGCAATGCTAAATAGATAGTTTCATGTGTACAATGAGAAGAAAAGGGAACCTCACGTAGAAGGTAAACAATGCAAATATGTAGTTGATTCAATTGGATTAGTGAAGAAAAATGAAGAAAGATTGTTGCAAGAGAGAGAGAGAGAGAGAAGATCCAAGAGCTAATCATTTTTCCAAAAATACTTTAAATGCAGTGTATCTGAGTTTGAAAATGAATGAAATGAGATATGTGTGGCTACAAAAGGTTGGTGCATTTAAATATTGGGAGTTGGTGCTTCCAAAGAAAAGCGATTTGGAGCCTCCTATTGACCGAGGTGGCTCTAGAAACGCTCAGAATTAAGAAGTGACTCAGAATAGCTCAAAAACAAAGATTCATTGGATTGAAGTGAAACTAGGAACTGATCATAGCGCTTGTCCATCTGATTCCAATAGCGTGAACAACACTCAAATCCAAATTCGTATGCTCAAGATATTCACAGTCAAAGTTCTAGTCAAACTATGTCAAGTGGCAGTGACTAACAAGGCAACAATTTGGCAAAGTACCCATGCACATAATATGACTGCCAGAATGGGTGAATTTATCACCTCGTTAATTTTTTCGGTGAACCCAAAAGTGCGGTCAAACTTTTTTGAACAACTTGTTTTATAAAAACAAAAAAAATATATATATATATAAAAAAAGGGGCGGTGAGCTGCCACCGCAACTGTTATATTCAAACATAAAAAAAACAAGGGTTGGGGCCCATGGCTCTGACTCGGGACCCCACCCATGGCCCAACTTCCATATAGTGTTTCGTTTCAGTGACTACTAAAAGGGAGCCGATAGGGATCGAACTTGCTTGTCCCGAGTGGGTTAGCCTGCCAACGGGTGGTCCCATATAACAACTAATAAACATTACCCCATAAATTGTCGCCAAACATAACACCAACCAGTTATAACAACCAAACAACATATGGAGTAATCGTTGCATAAAACAAGGTCATGTGAATAGTTTTTGTGTTAACATAGTTCTGGCGGTGGATTATCATACAAACGGCATACACCAAAAATATAACGGGTCCACGAGTTTGTACTCGTGACCCACTCATCGCCAACATTTCCACAACAACCCACCAACCAGTGTGCCAAGCGAGCACCATTGGTAAGTCCGCCAATTTTTTTTATATTTAAACCCAATTTCATTCATTTGTTTGGGATAAAGAAGGCTTATCACACATAATCTAGAGTGTGCACGGATGCCGAGGCAGTGGAACCATGCCCGGCATGAATTTTGAGACAGATTCTCAAGGAATATTCTCTGATGCATCCATTAGAGAACTTTTGAGGTCTAAAATGGGCCTCCTAAGAAAAATGTGCAACCAAAATAAACTTTTTAAGAACCAATAGGATTCAAGATGATGATGTCAACCATGGGGGATGATTCACCATTTTTGGGGTAAAAAACTAGAAAGATAAAAAAAATAATAAAATAACAAAACTATTTTTTCAACTTATATCCCTAAGGTTTTACTCAAATTTTGAGTGGGAGTATTCGTTCGATGCAAAATTTAATTCCTCGTCCAATGATTACCCATGTTGCATATTTTGATGGTCCCTGGTACATGAAAAATGAGAAATACATGAAAAAACGTGATTTCAATCACATTTTTCATGTATTTCTCATTTTTCGTGTAGCAAGGTCCATCAAAAGTTTGCAACATGGGTACTCCTTGGATGATGAATCAAATTATGCATCCAATGAGTGTTCCCGCTCAAACTTTGAGTAAACCCATAGGGAGATAAGTTGAAAATAAGAGTTGAAAAAGTAGTTTTTTATTTTTTCCCTCTAAAATTTAATGATGTAATCTAATATTATTTTATTATTTCCACTATTATTTTATAATTTCCTTAGGAGGCCCATTTTAGACCTCAAAATTCCCCTAATGAAGGAAACTAAAGGATTCCGTAGAGGGTGATTCTTCACAATGACAGAAATCATGTCAACTCTATACTCAAACAAACCAGAATTTTGCAGGGAGGGTGATGGTGTGGTCCATTTCCCCATATGGGTAGAAGAATTTAAGGCAGTCAGCAGTAAAGAAAATTTACATAATCTTGAGGAATCTAAAAGATTCCCTTGGAGGATGATTTTTTACAGATGTAGAATGATGTCGAATTTATAGTCATTTTTCACAGAATTTCACAAGTACATTGGTGTGGTTAGAATTTTCATCCGAGAAGCAGATTTCTCTTCCATCCCCAGAAAGGAATCTTTGGGGGAATCTTCAAGATTCCCAAGGGTCCAGATTTTTAAGGTGTCTAAAGGAGGTCAAGATTATAGTCATTTGACACGATTTCGCGCCATGAATTCAGCGGTGCAGTCCATTTTGTCCGCAAAGGTTTTCCTTTTCAGGCCATCCCTGAAAGTGGAGGTAAATGATGCAGTGATGCCATGTTTTTCTTCTCATTTTCTGAGATGATGTTTTTTTTTGTTGAGATCCTTGTTACCATTAGGTTGAGGGATACTTGTATGCCACATCATGTGAGAATTTATTAGCTTGTCATGCTGAAGGAGGACCAATTTGAGTGAGAGTTCCTATGGGAGAATGTCTTGTGGAGAGACATGCCATTGAATTTGAGGGAGTTTTATCATTGTATTGACAAAGAATGTACTATGTACTCATCATCATTTTGCAGCATTTAATGAAGCGACCTCCCCACTCTTGACACCGGGCCCTGAGATGTAACCCACATTGGGTGAACTCAGTTATAAATGTGTTTTGTGTTCTTGACTTGATCGTTGTCATTATGTTTCATCTTCTTTAAATAATTCACATGTGGCTTTCCATACTCTTTCACATGAAATTCTATTAACATCAAACAATTAAACTATCTTTGTTAATTCTGGTAGCTGAAGATATTTAGATCAAGTTTCGTATCATAGTGGTCTTCTCGCTGATGTGAATTGTGAGTGTGAATGATTGAATGTGCAACAAGAAGGAAAATGGAGAACAACAAAGATCTTTACAAGGAAATCCTCAAGATGAAACACATGGTAGATTTAATTTATGCAGATTATGAGGAGAAAATGGCAAGAGAGGAATAGGAGAAAGAAAGAGCAAAGGACAATGCTCCATCTACCCCCTCGAGTGAACATTGTTATTCTTCATCATATTCTCATCATTCAAATGAGGAGATCAATTAGAACCTTCAAGAAGAGAATGTTGAATTTAGGAGACTTCTATAAGAAGAAAAAAAGGAGCAGTAGAGATTACAACTTCAGTTACGAGCTACAAAAGAGGCCTTGGAAAAATTAAAGCGCAACGAAGGCTTAGAGAATATATCATCACCTATTTCAGAATCGACAACTAAGGTAAACAATGTTGATCATTCTTCAGTTTCATTTTCACATGACGATATTTCTTTTAGAAGCCTTGACGCACCCATTTCAAGAACCGACCTGAAACTCCTTACCATGAAGTGATACATTGAAGG
Source organism: Pinus tabuliformis (assembly GCA_031772625.1). Lineage (NCBI taxonomy): Eukaryota > Viridiplantae > Streptophyta > Pinopsida > Pinales > Pinaceae > Pinus > Pinus tabuliformis. The sequence continues at coordinate 1,305,200,740 of CM062809.1, read as the reverse complement.
AGAAGGATTGAAGGTAGAAGAAGATTCCAAGACATTATTAAAGCCATCATACAAGGAGTATGATTAGAACACGTCACAATCCTCCCATGATAGTGCACATTACAGAGGAAGAGCTAAGGTAAGCTCTCATCGCCAGGATTGCACCAGAGATAGTCATGAGAGGTATAAAAAGTCTCAGTATTCTAGAGTTCATTTTGATTACAAACATATTGTTAATGATGATCAGAGAGCATGGAGTAGAAAACCATGTAGTTTTTTGGGTTGCATAACCACGTTTTTGCTGGGTGTTGGAAGAGAATGGCAGCAAGAAAGAGGATGAGACGTGAGAGGCCTTCTCCACATCAGGGAAGGAAGTAAGTTAAGCAGGTCTAGAGGAAGAAGAATTTTTTTAGCCATTGCAACAAAGATGGACATCAAAGAGCCACATGTTGGAGGCTCCATCCAGAGTAGCATCTCAAGGACAAATTTCCAGTGCGGGAACTAGTTGAAAACATTGTTCAACAAGAAAATAAGCTCCAGGATGATGACCCATTCACTTTGATGAGTGACAGATGGTTTTATTAGATATAGTAGCTTGTCATGGCTTCTGGGCGCAACCCAAAGTGGCCTAGTTTTTGGAAAAGACTCTGTGTTTTGTGTAGAGGATCGTGCAGTGGAGCACGAAGCGGAGTGTGAAGTGGACCATGCAATGGAGAATTTTGAATATACCGCATGGTATAAGGGCTTCATTATAGGGCGAAGCCTCTTATTTTTGTAATAATGTAAAATATCAATGGGTTTTTGGACCATAATCGCTTGTATTAGGGAGTCCATGGTATTTGGACCATGGTTTATTTATTATGTACCCTTCGATGTAATAAAATATATAGGGTCAAATAATAAGAAGAAAAAGGAATCAGTTGTGATCAATATCTGTGTTATGGTTGAAATTTTGTGATCTATAGTTGGAAGAAGACATTTTGTAGCCATTGCAACAAAGATGGACATCAAAGAGCCACGTGTTGGAGGCTCCATCCAGAGTAGCATCTCAAGAACAAATTTCCAGTGCAGGAACTAGTTGAAAAATGTTGTTCAACAAGAAAATAAGCTCTAGGATGATGACCCATTCAACTTGACAAGTGACAGATGGTTTTATTAGATATAGTAGCTTGTAATGGCTTATGGGCGCAACCCAACATAGCCTATTTTTTGGCAAAGACTCCGTGTTTTATGGAGAGGAGTGTGTAGTGGAGCACGAAGCAGAGTGTGAAATGGACTGTGCAACAATGAATTTTGAATATACCGCATGATATAAGGGCTTTAGGATAGGGCGAAGCCCCTTATTTTTGTAATAATGTAAAATATCAATGGGTTTTTGGACCATAACCACTTGTATTAGGGAGTCCATGGTATTTGGACCATGGTATTGTTATTATGTACCCTTCAATGTAATAGAATATATAGGGTCAAATAATAAGAAGAAAAAGGAATAAGTTGTGATCAAGATTTGTGTTATGGTTGAAATTTTGTGATTTGTAGTTGGAAGAAGAAGTGAGGCTCTACAGTTGAGTGCACAAAGGCCTGAGTCTGCAGCTAAGTGCGCATACGACCTGCAACTTAGTGCGCAAAGAACTGTTTGTTGTGCAAAGAATCATTATATTAGGAACAGTTCTTGTGGGCGTAGCCCCACATTGGGGTGAACCATGGTAATTTGGTGTCTTCATGTGTATATTTTCTTATTATCTATTGTAGTGTAGTAGTTTATTATAGTTTCACTTTATTTCAGCACAGTAATGATTTATGGCTTTATATGATATGTTTAAGTGATTAATGTAATGTGGCGAAGTGATTTATGATTGATAAGAGTAAGAAAACATAATAATACCACATCAGCACATCCTTCACGACTGTAGAAACCTGGCTCTAGATCCTCCCATAGTCACTTCAAGTGAGACTGCGATCTGCTTATAGGTCATTGTCGAAAGGGCCAGTGATTGAGGGTTTTGTTGGTGCGCAGTATAAATCGAGCCTTAGTGAACCAAAATCATAACCAAAAAATGGTTTCACTGCCGGGACCAGGATTTGTTAGAGGGATATCTTGATGTGGTACCCATCGAAGAAAGAGATTCAAAATTGGCTAGAACTAAAAGAGCGAGAATTTGCAGATCAAGAGAACATAAACCCTCATCTGACATCTAAATCTTGGTTACAAAAGTATATTTTTACAGATCAATACGAGATTTTCTTCGCATCATTTCATGTTGAGTTGTACGAGTGGATATTGATGTTGACCGAAAGAAATAATTTTTTTAAAGGTGGATAACCTATGGTTGGGACTCCTGAACTAATACAACGACTCAAGGGCACTGACAATAGGATTTCAAGGGCTATCGATTTTGTTAGAATTAATGGAGAATATATTATTGTTGTTACGTAGTTGTGCATTCTACTTTTCTTAGTCATTCAGTTCCTATTATTCAGGGATATGATTTTCTGTCCCTAACAAATTGTATCTATTTAATATTGGAGATTAATGTGAAGCCCGTGTGGAATTTTGCTTGTAGTAGTTCCTAGTGATCCGCACCTGTGAGCTCCTCTTGTATTGGTTTTCCATTTCATGTCTTCCCTATGCAACTCCTGACATGGTATCAGAGCTGCAGGACTATTAATCCTGTAAGCTAAGCGAGGGCGCGACTGTAACAGAGTCGTCGCGTGATTTGGGTGGAAAAGTGTGACAAGCACACTGTAAACCTTCTCACACTTCCATTTTGGAAAGTCATTGCGAGCTTTGGGTGGATCGTCACGACATTGAAGTGTATTGCCGCGAATAGCTTCACGACTTCCCTGCAGATAAAAGAACCGATTGTGTGAAAGACTGCGTGGAGGCGTTCGAAGGCTAAGTGCTGGGAGCTGCGTGTTTTTTTCTCAACAAAAACATTGCATTTGAGTTGGTTGGTGCTCTGCCGTTTGTGCAGAGGAAGTGTGTTGACTAAGAGGAGTTCGGTGGCTGTGGCAGCATCCAAACTCGAAGAGAGTGATTCAAGTTGCAAACTGATGGAAAGAAACCAGAGAGTTGGTGTTGTAGCATGAGAGCTGAATGCAGCGAGGAGACTAGAATGGACTGCTCTGTGAGATTGAGATTTTGAGTTACTGTAGCTATCAGAGGCTGTGAAGAAGGCCACAAGGAGGTTGGTGTGGAGTGGAGATCTGTTGCCGAATTTTCAAAAGGAAAGATCGCTAAAGAGATAAAAATCACAAAGAGGAGCTAGGACTTGCCATGGAGGCTATTAGCGCTGGAATCTGCCTTAGGCTGAGGGAAGGCAAGACTCAAGGCCACATCAAACCAAGCTCAGCCTCGTAGCTAGCCCTATCAGGACAGGAGAGGGCTCTCTCCGAGTCTATCTCGGCAAAAGGTTTTCAAAGGAGCTGAGATGACTTATAATGGATATTGATTTTAGGCTAGTAAATGGATAGGTAGGTTTGATTTAAAAATTTTTGGGGTTTTGTTGGACAAAAGGGAAAAAACAAATTTGGGCTCGGGGATGAGACCAGATCTTTGCAGAATTCGAGTTGGGGCAAGGTAGGAAGTAGCTTTGATGCTTTTTGATCATATGTATGGATGAATCAGAATGACAAGGAACTGAAAAGGGAAAGGGGAAACAGGGATCCTCTCCAGACTGGTGAAAACATATAAAACTAAACAAATTTAAAGGCAGAGCACTGAAATCAATGAATTCTACCTCACTTACTCATTCATTTAGTTTCAGAAGCAAAAGAAGGGAATGGAATAAATTAAAACGTTAAAGAACTTACAAATAACTGAGAGAACACACCATCAAAACTGAAAACCACGTGAATCCCAATAGGTGCTGCAAAATCTCTGATCTTTCCTTAGCCAAAATGCAGAAGATATGTATAATAGTGTGCCAAAACTTTCCCAATAGTCCAACCCTGAAAATGACTTAGAAATTACATAATATAGGCAAGCCAACCTCTTCCCTTGCCTCTAGGGGTTGAGCTCATCATTCTAGGAGCTTTTTCAACCAATTCTAAACAAATCACTACAATCTAGGTAGTCAAAACAACTTGCCTCTATAAGGTAGGAAACTGATTCATTACATTAAATTTTTGCTATTTTGTGAATGAATCATCTAGAATAGGTAAATAAGTGCCAAAGTTACATCATATACATCAAATTACATCAAGATAAGTCACATATTACATCAGAAGGTGAAACTGGTGAAAACTGGCCGAACTCCTGAGCTAGAAGATGAAAATTTGACCAAAAATCTCTATGCACCGCACGCCTGAGCTCTATGTGTTGTACACCTTTCGGCCTGCTTTTGGGGTACTTCCTGACATCGAAATCAAGCTCATGTTAGCTTGTTGGAAATCCCTAGATGTCTGCTATCTAGCCCAAGTGGAATTTCCCAATTTGGAGCTCATTTGCCCCTTCAAAATTTAATTCTCCCACAAGTACTTCCTGCTGATGCAAAAGGTGGCAGAAAGGTGATTTTCATGGTGTTTTTGGCCCTTTTGATCACCCAGAACTTGACGAAATGCCTTGGCCATACTAGAGCATGCATAACTTACCATGACAAATCCTAAACTATAAATTTTTCCTCCAGCAAGTGTCCCAATCATAAGCGCGCGCATCGACGCGCTACGCGTTGAGCTGAAAAATCTGTTTTGAAGCCAATAATTTCCAAAATGACAAAAATTTCTCTGAATTTGCTCAAATTCAGAGCGAAGACCCTCCATCATGTATCATTCCCAGCCACCGAAGCCTCAGCCAAAATCCGAAGTGGATCAGGCCTCTTTCGCCGTTTTAGTGCTCTGCTCAACCTCCTTTTCAAAATCTTTATTTTTGCTTTACCGATGTGCATGCGAGCCCAATAGTGATGTTTCATATGACGGAGCATGTCTTTGTCTCTATTGGCCTTCGCCAACAACTCCTCCAGATGTCGATTGACTTTCTCAAGCCAAAATTGCCGCTCAAAAGGTGTCAAATCGCCAGGTCTTTTTCGGGCCAACTTTCGGTCTTCACGGATTTGTCGTAGCTCTATAAGTGTGTGATGGTCCTCTAGCTGCTTATTTCGCTACTCCAAATATTTGATCAGACATTCTACCTTCAGCAACTTCTCATTCAAGCTGTCAATCTCAGCCTTCTGCTTTTGGATGACCTCTTTCAGTTTCAAGCCAGGATAGCTCCCATCCACATCACTGAGTGTAACATCAATATCATGGCCTCCTAATGGGCTCTCCTCATGCATCGGCCTCTTGCCTCTATCCTGAACCTGTGCCTGTGCTGAAGAAGAAGGCGAGACCCCTTCCATGCCATGTGGAGATAGTACTTGTCGTGTAGCTGCAAATAAGGCCCTGTGGCCTCGCTGGTATGTCACATACACTGGAGCACTAATATGCTCGGTCTCAGGCATGTCAAACTGATGTGAAGGCTCTACCTCATCATGAACTACCTCGGGAGGCGGCTGTAGCACTATGAAGAAGTCACGGGAGATGAAATGCTCCCAAGTAATGCCCTGCTGTGTGAGCTGTTGTACCACAATGATTTTGATCAACGCGTAATGATATATACTTCTATGCTGCTGTGCTGGGGTCTTCCTCTGTACAAGATATTTCATCCTCTCTATATTGCGATACATGAAGTATGGAATTCTCATCATACGTACCCTCGTGAAATGCATCAACAAACGAATATGGTACGTATAGAGGCACGAGAATCTGCCCCCACAACTGAAATATCGAATAATAAGCTTCATCAAGGGTGAAAACTCATCCTTTAGAAATCTGAATGGAAATACCCTGCTTAGCTGCCTTATAAACCCAGGTTTGATGTATGCCTCATAGTAGAATTTATCTAGCTGCTATCTTTTGTTCCATTCCTCTCCTACATTTGGTATTCCGATGGCCTGAGCAATGGTTTCTGGTGACAGAATGAAATCTACTCCAACAAGATTTACATGGCCATCATGTAAGTGTAGAACAAATAGACGAGCTAGCTCATGATGATGTTGAGTTTGTGAAATCAGCTCACAATAGTGGTAACATGACTGATAGCGAAAACAATCCATTGCAAGTGAGCAAGCATGCAATTGAGCCAAAGAAGTAGGTTCCTCTCTGAGATGCTTACCACCTTTGCCACTTTTACGAGACCTCCGTGGTACATTAATTTTTGCTGTGGAATAATTGTCATACTCCTATTCATAAACTGAATCCATCTCTGACATTGTGCTGAAATCAGACTGTTTGCAAAATGTATGCTGATATAGGTATAGTGAAGGCAAAAATTTCAGTGTATGCTTTACTCCTAAAATGTGTCACATGTGTATCAAAGTATCATAGGGAAGCCATAATGAGAATAGTTTTGTCAAATGAGTTTGCCAAAAAAAAAATAGTGTGAAAATGACAAAGGCCGTAATAATGACAGCAGTGATGTAATGGCAAAGAGAGGGTGTGAGGCCAAGGTTAATAATTAGCGTGAACACCACTGAAAATAGATCACCTAGGCATATATTAACCCACACAATCCCTAAGAAGTTTTTGGCTTCATTTGCTTCAAAACCTAAGAAGTGAATTTGGAAATCAACATAGGGTTTTACATTTCACACTTTTTTCTCCACATTCAACACACCATAATCATGTCTAAAATTCACTGAGCAATCATAAAGAACCTACTTGCAAGCAGTTGGAGGCAATTTGGCATAAATCTGGACGAAGGAGCAAAAATTTTTGGCTCTGAATTTGTATGCGTCATGCGCTTACCCAATGCATAGCGTGTAGTATGTGCATAGCGCGCATGCAATTTTTCACAGGCCGGTGAAGCCCAGTGCGTAGCGCGCTTCTTGTGCGTAGCGCGCTTGCTCTGTGCGTAGCGCACCTGCTCTGTGCGTAGCGCACCTGCTCTGTGCGTAGCGTGCTTCTTACATGAGATTTTTGGAGGCCTTCCTGGTGTTGAAATTGGGTGCAGGATAGCTCGTTGGAAAGGTCTTTGAGTCTAATTTCCAACCCAATTAGAATTTTTCAATTTTCACTTCATTTTCCCTATCAAAAATTGAATCTCTCAAGACTGGTAAAAATGTGCCAAATGAGGCTGCCCAAAGGCAGAGTGCTGTTACAGTCAACTTTTGAATGCCTTTCTCGACTCCAAATTGAGCTCATGATAGCTCATTGGAAATATCTTTGTGTCTATTTATCATTTGACTCATCAAGAAAGTCATTTGGCCAACCAAGCTAGGAGAAAACTTGATTTTCCCAAGGTCACTTCAGAGGTGCATCAATTCTCCCGAGGCGATTGTATTTTTGACATTTCGCTAAAACCATGACACCGGTGTAAAAAGTGAAGGAGGTTTTTCTGCCTTGGCCTGTTGTGGACAAAAACCTCTCTGTGTTTTCCCAAATTCATCTTTGATTTCCCAGAAACATCATTTGAGTAAACCCTACCCCGATGTGTGGAACAAGAGATTTGTCGAAATGAAGCGAAATGAAGGGGATAGGGAGCTTCTAAATTCTTGAGGAAATTTTGGGAAGTAGGGAGGGATGTTAGGAAGTAGGGGAAAGTGGAATCTCAGAGATTGAGTGAGGGGAAGGGATCCGAAAGGGCAAAACACGGGCCCAACCTAGAAAATTGCCAGGTTGTAGCAAGAAACTAGGGTTTGTGCGAAAATGAGAAATTTGGGGGATCTAAGTGAAGGGAAGTGTTTAAGAAGGTACATGAAGGATAGGGGAAGGTGTATGAACATCTGGATACAATTTTTGCTAATGATTTGACCATTCAAGTGAAATTGCCTTCAAAACCCTAGGAGAGAGAAATGAACCTTGCCTAGGCGCAACTGAAGCATGAACAAGGTGTAAAATGACCCAATGGAACTTGACATGATGATGAAAACCCTCTGAATGATGATAGACTCAGCTGAATAGTGACATAGACTGACATTTGGGCAACTTTGAAAGGAGTGAAATCAAACCCTATACCTAATGCCTAGTGACCAAATTTTGCTTGAAGACTCTCTGAAATGACAAAATCTGACCTTGACACTCTGAGACCACTTTGTAAGAGCATATTTGATCACTGGAGGAAGGCCGCAAAGATTGACACTAACATTGGCTCCAATGGGGATGGTAGCTCCAAAGAGGTGCCAAGAACGACAGATCTCTGGGATAGCTAGACAGTGCCTTCATCCATTGGGCAATGGAATCAAAAACTTAAGCTAAACTGCATGACTGAAAACCGAGACAAACTAACTTAACAACAAGACTGAAAATTGACTCACAAATGACTCATGACTCAACTAAAAACTGACGCGATACTTAAACACAATCGATAAACTGAAAATGATGCTCAAAGTGGAGCTTATTCATCAAAACCTACTCTAACAGTTTCATTCATCCCCTGATCAAGTGAAATGAAACAACTAATGCAACCAAGTAAGTATCCCATCTGCTGTTTGAATACTCCGCAAGTGCTCGCTTATGAACAACAAGAGAGAACTACTGAAAGGCAACTCCCATGACAACTTGGAAACAGATTCGTTGAATGATATGGATCCTCTATTCGCCTCCAAAAACACTGCATAAGGATCTTGAAATTCATGCACACTGGGACTTAGCTCATCCAATGGATTACTTCTCTTTTCCTCATACCATGAATACAAACTTTGATCTGAGCCTTGTGACGAGACCTCTGCTGAAAATGACAAAGAAACCGGCTGCTGGATCAAGTTTATATCAGTACACGTTTCAGGCTCACATGTAGTCAATGGAGAAGGACTTTGACTGCAAACCTCATCCAAAACATCAGCTATTGGATCATTAAAAACTTGAAAAGACTGCTGCAACCCATTCTCTATTGGTTCCAATGTGATTATACGATTGCCTACTTGATGCTCATTCTTTACTGAAGATTTACTTTGCAATTTTCCCTTCCAAAGTTGAGATGATTCAAAACAAAATGGTATGAAATCTTCTTGTATCATTTGATCACATGTGCTAGCTTCCATGTCTTCATCTGCAACTTGACAAGCAATGGCTTTCGGGGACTGCAAAGCTGAATATGAGAAGTCTGGAACAAAGTGTTCATCGCCCTCAAGAGGGTCCAAATCAAGACTTGTTGACAGCTGATTTCTGATTGCATGGAGGTTGTCTCTGATGAACTGACATGAATCAAAACAAAAAGGCAAAGATCCTTCACTTACTTCAAAATTTGCTGCACTTTCCTTGTCATTGTCATAGCTGATATGCATCGGTTGATCACTGTATTCGAGCTGCTGTAAGTGAACTTCTTCCACCCACAAACGAGCTGCTGATTTGTCTGCAAGATTAGCTTCTGTTTGGAGAACATAATCATCATCATACTGATCAAACTGAGGCAAATCATCAGTATAAAAGACATCATCAAGAATACATGTCATATCAATAGATCTCTCTTCTCCAAGATGATTAATAAGACAATCATCATCAGATCTATAACAATTGGGATAAGAAATAAGATGTTTTGGATCAGCAGCTTGTTCTTCTTCAATCAGCGAGCCATGGGCGTGAACACTATTCTCATTCCTTGCATTGATCTTGTCCATCATCTTTTCCACTGCACTTACCAAAATGTCAAGCTTCACCTCTAGAGATGTTGATTCCTTCGGATCTATGTTTTTCATCTCTTCTTCCTTCAACCTTGCCCTTCGGATCAACAAGTGAGCCTCTACATTTACTGCAATGTTCTGCATCGCTTCAAGTGTTGCAAGGTTCCTTTCTCTTAGCTGAAACTCCATTTCTAGATCAAAGGCACCCGGGTAGTGTAAGAGAGCAGATCTAGGAGGAGGCCTTATATCAATTGGGATCGAATAATAAACTTGGTTAAATCTGGCTGAAAATTGTTGTACTGTCTCCCCTGGCAGTCTTTTCAGCTGGTTATACTCTTCTATAATCAAGAAAAGGTTCTGTCCGATCATCCACCTATCAAGAAAAACTTTGACAAACTGCCGGAAATCTAAGATGCTAGCATCAGGCAGGGCTTTGAACCAACTCTTGACTTTGCCTTGCAAAGAAAGAGCAAAAATCCTTATACTAACATCCTCTTCATCAACTTCAAAAAGGTCAAGAAAGGACTCAAAATTCTGCACATGTTGCTCAGCGTTGACATTCTTACATTCACCGTCAAACCTCGACAAGTATAGATCATAGTTTTTGGGGAAAGCATGAAGAAAAGAAGGTAAAACAAGAGGTTTATACCGATCTGGAATTTTACAAGGTATAGGGGTATGTACGGAAGGTATAGAATCAGTCTTGGTCTCTTGAGGTTCATCAGTTTTAAGACGATCATCACAAGATTTAGAAGAAAGGTCTTGATCAAGCTCAAAGGTATGCAAATCTTTGGTATTTACCATCTCCAAAGGGAAGGGATCAAATGCAGACCTGGGATCTTTTCTCAAGCATAGTATATTTTGCAAAGCCTTGTTAATGTTCTCCGGAAAAGAGAAGAAATAATTTATAACAAAGAACAAAATGTCTTGGATGAAATTCCAACTTGAATACATGATCTGTCCATATTGTCCTTTCATGTTTCTGCTGGTCAGGATCATCCTCCAGTGGAGTCTTTGGATCTGATATCAAAACTAATTTAGAGTCACCAGGTGAATGATTTCAGCCTTGCCAGTGTCTGATCGTTGTCCACCATCAACAATCAGATCTGAACTTGATACATGTATTGGTAATTAACAAGTTAAATGTCACGTTTACAAGCTAGACCAGAGATTGACTGAAGCAGCGTTTATCTACTTCCGCTAATGCAAAGCAAAAGCATTTCGAAGGCTACCTGGCATAACTTCAGGCTCCGTCTGTAGCTATAAAACAAATGACATCAACCAGCAAACCATTTTCTTCCCCAGTGGAGTTGTCACTATGTTAGCGCTGGAATCTGCCTTAGGCTGAGGGAAGACGAGACTCAAGGCCACATCAAACCAAGCTCAGCCTCGTAGCTAGCCCTAAGAGGACAGGAGAGGGCTCTCTTCGGGTCTATCTCGGAAAAAGGTTTTCAAAGGAGCTGAGATGACTTATAATGGATATTGATTTTAGGCTAGTAAATGTATAGGTAGGTTTGATTTAAAAAATTTTGGGGTTTTGTTGGAGAAAAGGGAAAAAACAAATTTGGGCTCGGGGATGAGACCAGATCTTTGCAGAATTCGAGTTGGGGCAAGGTAGGAAGTAGCTTTGATGCTTTTTGATCATATGTATGGATGAATTAGAATGACAAGGAGTTGGAAAGGGCAAGGGGAAACAGGGATCCTCTCCAGACTGGTGAAAACATATAAAACTAAACAAATTTAAAGGCAGAGCACTGAAATCAATGAATTCTACCTCACTTACTCATTCATTTAGTTTCAGAAGAAAAAGAAGGGAATGGCATACATTAAAACATTAAAGAACTTACAAATAACTGAGAGAACACACCATCAAAACTGAAAACCACATGAATCCAAACAGGTGCTGCAAAACCTCTGATCTTTCCTTAGCCAAAATGCAGAAGATATGTACAATAGTGTGCCAAAACTTTCCCAATAGTCCAACCCTGAAAATGACTTAGAAATTACATAATATAGGCAAGCCAACCTCTTCCCTTGCCTCTAGGGGTTTAGCTCATCATTCTAGGAGCTGTTTCAACCAATTCAAACAAAGCACTACAATCTAGGCAGTCAAAACAACTTGCCTCTATAAGGTAGGAAACTGATTCATTACATTAAATTTTTGCTATTTTGTGAATCAATCATCTAGAATAGGTAAATAAGTGCCAAAGTTACATCAAATTACATCAAGATAAGTCACATATTACATCAGAAGGTGAAATTGGTGAAAACTGGCCGAATTCCTGAGCTGGAAGATGAAAATTTGACCAAAAATCTCTATGCGCCGCGTGCCTGAGCTCTATGCATCGCGCACCTTTCAGCCTGCTTTTGGGGCCCTTCCTGATATTGAAATAAAGCTCATGTTAGCTTGTTGGAAAGCCCTGGATGTCTGCTATCTAGCCCAAGTGGAATTTCCCAATTTGGAGCTCATTTTCTCCTTTAAAATTTCATTCTCCCACAAGTACTTCCTGCTGATGCAAAAGGTGGTAGAAAGGTGATTTTCATGGTGTTTTTGACCCTTTTGATCATCAAGAACTTGATGAAATGCCTTGGCCACACTAGAGCATGCATAACTTACCATGACAAATCCAAAACTATAAAGTTTTCCTCCAGCAAGTGTCCCAATCATAAGTGCGCGCGTCGACACGCTACGCGTTGAGCTGAAAAATCTGTTTTGAAGCCAATAATTTCCAAAATGACAAAAATTTCTCCGAATTTGCTCAAATTCGAAGTGAAGACCCTCCATCATGTATCATGCCCAGCCACTGAAGCCTCAACCAAAATCCAAAGTGGATCAGGCCTCTTTCGTCGTTTTAGTGCTCTGCTCAACCTCCTTTTCAAAATCTTTATTTTTGCTTTACCGACGTGCATGCGAGCCCAATAGTGATGTTTCATATGACGGAGCATGTCTTTGTCTCTATTGGCCTTCGCCAACAACTCCCCCAGATTTCGATTGAATTTCTCAAGCCAAAATTTCCGCTCAAAAGGTGTCAAATCGCCAGGTCTTTTTCGGGCCAACTTTCGGTCTTCACGGATTTGTCGCAGCTCTATAAGTGTGTGCTGGTCCTCTAGCTGCTTATTTCGCTGCTCCAAATATTTGATCAGACATTCTGCCTTCAACAACTTCTCATTCAAGCTGTCAATCTCAGCCTTCTGCTTTTGGATGACCTCTTTCAGTTTCAAGCCAAGATAGCTCCCATCCACATCACTGAGTGTAACATCAATATCATGGCCTCTTAATGGGCTCTCCTCATGCATCGGTCTCTTGCCTCTGTCCTGACCTATACCTATGCTGAAGAAGAAGGCGAGATCCCTTCCATGCCATGTGGAGATAGTACTCATCGTGTAGCTGCAAATAAGGCCCTGTGGCCTCGCTGGTATGTCACATACACTGGAGCACTAATATGCTCGGTCTCAGGAATGTCAAACTGATGTGAAGGCTCTCCCTCATCATGAACTACCTTGGGAGGCAGCTGTAGCGCTGTGAAGAAGTCACGGGAGATGAAATCCTCCCAAGTAATGCCCTGCTGTGTGAGCTGTTGTACCACAATGATTTTGATCAGCGCGTAATGATATATACTTCTATGCTGTTGTGCTGGGGTCTTCCTCTGTACAAGATATGTCATCCTCTCTATATTGTGATACATGAAGTATGGAATGCTCATCATACGTACCCTCGTGAAATGCATCAACAAACGAATATGGTACGTATAGAGGCGCGAGAATCTGCCCTCACAACTGAAATATCGAATAATAAGCTTCATCAAGGGTGCAAACTCATCCTTTAGAAATCTGAATGGAAATACCCTGCTTAGCTGCCTTATAAACCCAGGTTTGATGTATGGCTCATAGTAGAATTTATCTAGCTGCTGTCTTTTGTTCCATTCCTCTCCTACATTTGGTATTCCGGTGGCCTGAGCAATGGTTTCTGGTGACAGAATGAAATCTACTCCAGCAAGATTTACATGGCCATCATGTAAGTGTAGAACAAATAGACGAGCTAGCTCATGATGATGTTGAGTTTGTGAAATCAGCTCACAATATTAGTAACATGACTGATAGTGAAAACAATCCATTGCAAGTGAGCAAGCATGCAATTGAGCCAAAGAAGTAGGTTCCTCCCTGAGATTCTTACCACTTTTGCCACTTTTATGAGACCTTCGTGGTACATTAATTTCTGCTGTGGAATCACTGCCATACTCCTGTTCATAAACTGAATCCATCTCTAACATTGTGCTGAAATCAGACTGTTTGCAAAATGTATGCTGATATAGGTATAGTGAAGGCAAAAATTTTAGTGTATGCTTTACTCCTCAAATGTGTCACATGTGTATAAAAGTATCATAGGGAAGCCATAATGAGAATAGTTTTGTCAAATGAGTTTGCCAAAAAAAAAACAATGTGAAAATGACAAAGGCCATAATAATGAAAGCAGTGATGTAATGGCAAAGAGAAGGCGTGAGGCCAAGGTTAATAATGAGCATGAACACCACTGAAAATAGATAACCCAGGCATATATTAACCCACACAATCCCTAAGAAGTTTTTGGCTTCATTTGCTTCAAACCCTAAGAAGTGAATTTCGAAATCAACATAGGGTTTTAAATTTCACACTTTTTTCTCCACATTCAACACACCATAATCATGTCTAAAATTCACTGAGCAATCATAAAGAACCTACTTGCAAGCAGTTGGAGGCAATTTGGCATAAATCTGGACGAAGGAGAAAAAAAATTTGGCTCTAAATTTGTATGCGTCGTGTGCTTACCAAATGCGTAGCGCACAGTATGTGTGTAGCGTGCAGTATGTGCGTAGCGTGCATGCAATTTTGCACAGGCCGGTGAAGCCCAGTGCGTAGCGCGCTTCTTGTGTGTAGCACGCCTGCTCTGTGCGTAGCGCGCTTCTTACAGGAGATTTTTGGAGGCATTCCCGGTGTCGAAATCGGGTGCAGGATAGCTCGTTGGAAAGGTCGTTGAGTCTAATTTCTAGCCCAATTGGAATTTTTCGATTTTGAGTTCATTTGCCCTGCCAAAAATCAAATCTCCTAAGACTGGTCAAAATGTGCCAAATGAGGCTGCCCAAAGGCAAAGTGCTGTTACAGTCAACTTTTGAATGCCTTTCGCAACTCCAAATTGAGCTCATGATAGCTCATTGGAAATAGATTTGTATCTAGTTATCATTTGACTCATCAAGAAAGTCATTTGGCCAACCAAGCTAAGAGAAAACGTGATGTTTTCAAGGTCACTTCAGAGGTGCATCAATTCTCCTGAGGCGATTGTATTTTTGACATTTCTCTAAAACCATGACACCTGTGTAAGAATTGAAGGAGATTTTTCTTCCTTGGCCTGTTGTGGACAAAAACCTCTCTCAATTTTCCAAAATTCATCTTTTATTGCTCAGAAACATCATTTTAGTAAAACCTACCCCGATGTGTGGAACAAGAGATTTGTCGAAATGAAGCGAAATGAAGGGGATAGGTAGCTTCTAAATTCTTGAGGAAATTTTGGGAAGTAGGGAGGGATGTTAGGAAGCAGGGGAAAGTGGAATCTTAGAGATTGAGTGAGGGGAAGGGATCCAAAAGGGCAAAACACAGGCCCAACCTAGAAAATTGCCAGGTTGTAGCAAGAAACTAGGGTTTGTGCGAAAATGAGGAATTTGGGGGATCTAAGTGATGGGAAGTGTTTAAGAAGGTACATGAAGGATAGGGGAAGGTGTATGAACATCTGGATACAATTTTTGCTAATGATTTGACCATTCAAGTGAAATTGCCTTCAAAACCCTAGGAGAGGGAAATGAACCTTGCCTAGGCGCAACTGAAGCATGAACAAGGTGTAAAATGACCCAATGGAACCTGACATGATGATGAAAACCCTCTGAATGATGATAGACTCAGCTGAATAGTGACATAGACTGACATTTGGGCAACTTTGAAAGGAGTGAAATCAAACCCTAGACCTAATGCCTAGTGACCATATTTTGCTTGAACACTCACTGAAATGACAAAATCTAACCTTGACACTCTGAGACCACTTTGTAAGAGCATATTTGATCACTGGAGGAAGGCCGCAAAGACTGACACTAACAGAGGCCACATGGAGGAGTTACCTGCCAAGAGGTCATTGCCTTTGAAATTGTTGAGAGGTCATTTGGAGAGGTCGCTTGCTGAGGAGGTTGCCAGTGAAGCCAACGAGGAAGTGGAGAGTAGCAACAGGTGTGGAGTGTGTTCTGCCTAGAGTGTGTGTAGAGTGGCTGATATTGAATAAAGAGTGCTTACAAAAGTGGTGTTTGTTTGTTGCCTCCGCGAGGTGATGCTGGTTTGCTACCTCGTATCAAAGCTCTCGATATTTGGTTTGCTGTTCCTCCTCCTCCCCACGGTGGTGCGGAAATAATCATCGCTCAGATAATTAAGCTTTTTTTTAATTGAAGTTTTTTTCGAAGCTTTAATTAAAAAAAATTGGAGCTCTTTTTTTATTGAAGGGATTATTATCTGATATTAAGGGGGTGTTTTTTTAGAAAAGGAATCTGGGATTCGCATTTTTTTTTGTAAAGGAGATCTGGGGTTTGTTTCAATTATTGAAGATTTTATTCATTCAAGATGAATAATCAAATTGCTAAAGCTTATCTCAATGAGAGTAATAAGCTTGATGTTTCCAATTAAACCAATTGGAAATTTAAGCTCCAGACTCTACTTGAGGGATAGAATGCCTATGGCATTTCCACCAGTGATGAGGTCAAGCTTACTGCTGCAACTGGTGGATTGAATACAACAATTCAAGACTGGGAGAAAAGGGAGATGAAGGCAAATGTTCTCCTCAAGTTATCAGTCAAAGATTGCATCATCCCTCACATTCGAGGTTGCAAGACGGCAAATGACATATGGACGATTCTCAAATAAATGTACGAGATCAAGAACACCAGTCAAACTTTGTACCTCAAGAAGAAGATTCTCTCCATCAAGATGGAGGAGAATGAGTCTGTTTCTTCATTCATATCACGAATAAAGGAGGTTAAATATAAACTAACTGATATCGGTTAGACCGTGGTGAATGATGATATGGTGACAATTACCATGAACGGCATGACAGATGATTATCATATGTTTATAACAGGATTGAATGCAAGAGAAAATCCTCCAGGCTTTGAAGAGCTCACTGGGATCTTGCTACAAGAAGAAGAAAGGAGTTTGTCTCTCAAACCTCAAAATCCAGATCTTTCATTGATGACAAAATTCAAGCCAAAGGGGAAAGTAGTAGCTGATCATAGGAAGGGAAACATATCACGAAAAAGGACACCACAAGGTATGACCTCGCATAAACATGACTCTGCTCCTAAATGCTTTTATTGTGGTAAGATAGGCCATATTGCTAAATTTTTCCATAAGAAAAAGGTAGATGGGGAGAGGCATAAGCAAAGAAGACATGCAGGTCATCTGGCTCATGCAAATCAGAATCAAGATGTCAGATTATTTATGGCTGAGACTGCACTAGCCACTCAGGAGGATGAATCAGAGATTTGGTTCGTAGTTTCTGGAGCCTCCTCACATATGATAGGTAAGAAGCAATGGTTTAGAAATTTTAGAGAATCCAACACTGGAGTAAAAGTATAAGTTGGAGATAATAGAGGGTACGAGATCAAGCAACACAGATATGTCCTTGTCACTCTGCCTGATGGAAAGATCAGGAATATATCTAATGTGTGGTATGTTCCTGGTATTAAGAAGAACCTGATTTCTGTATCAAATATTACAGATTAGGATCTCAAGGTAGAATTCTTTAAATCTCATTGTATTATTAAAGACTTGTTGGACCAGATGAAGCCTATTGCTATAGGTATTCGTATAGGAGGACTCTACAAACTGGATGTAAAGAGTACACCACAGCAAGCATTGATGTCATCAGATAAGTCTGCTGAAAATTTGTGGCATCAGCGACTTGGGCACATCAATTTCAGTGACCTTCTTCTGTTGCAGAACAAAGGTATGGTAGATGGTCTTCCTGTTTTGAAAAAGTTTCATATTGATTGTGAAGCATGTGCATTCAGAAAACAACATAGAGATTAATTTCCTGTTGTTAAAGATAGGAAACAGAGGAATACAGTCGAACTTTTACACACTAATTTATGTGTCCCTATGCAGAAAAGATCTTTAGGTGGCACCTGCTATTTTCTAATCTTTGTTGATGATTGTACAATATTCACATGGGTGTATTTTCTTAGACATAAGAGTCATGCCTTTGAGTATTTCAAGCAGTTTAGGAACATGATTGAGAAGTAGACAGGAAAGTTCATCAAGATTCTTCAATCAAATCAAGGCGGAGAATTCAAGAAAGGGGATTTCAACAAATATTGTAAAGAGCATGGGATACAGCAGCAGTTTACAACACCTTACACTCCTCAGCAGAATGGAGTAGCTAAGAAGAAAAAAAGAACGCTGGTGGAGTGTGCTTGTAGTATGTTGAAAGGTAAGTATCTAACTAATGGTTTTTGGGCATAAGTTGTTAATACTGCAGTGTATTTGAAGAATAGGAGTCCCACTAAAAGTCTTGATTATAAAACTCCTTTTGAAGCGTTGTTTGGCTTCAAGCCTGCAGTAAGTCACCTTAGAGTATTTGGTTGTAAAGATTTTGCGCATGTTCCCAAAGAAAACAAGAAGAAGTTAGATTCAAAGGCCATTAAATGTACCTTCATTGGATACTGCAGTGAGTATAAGGCTTATAAATTGTTTGATCCTTCTACTCACAAGGTGTTTGTTAGTAGAGACGTAGTATTCCATGAACAGGTTGATGATGAAAATCCTGTTCAAGGTAATGAAGAATGGCATGTACCGTTACTTTCAGATGAGGATGTTGAAATAGGGATCAATCAACAACAACAACAACAGCAGCAACAACAGCAGGATAAAGAGGAGGAAATTGAGTTCAGTCCACAAAGAGAAGAACAGAGCAGAATAGTTGACACCCCACCACTCAGGAGATCTAGCAGGCTGAAACAGTTACCATCTTGGTATAGGGATTGTGCGCTCATGATTGGTATGTTAAACATTGCAGAACCTTCTAATTTTTATGAGGCTAGTAAGAGTTGTGAATGGAAGGAAGCAATGAAGGAGGAATATGAATCTATTATTAAGAATAATACTTGGGATCTAGTGAATCTTCCTCATCATAAACAACCCATAGGTTGCATATGGTTATTTAAGTTTAAATTTAAAGCAGATGGGTCTATTGATAAGTATAAAGAAAGATTGGTTGAAAAGGGGTATTCCCAGAAAGAAGGTATTGATTTTGAGGAAACATTTGCCCCTGTTGCAAAATTAAATACTATTAGATTGATTATTGCTTTAGCCACTAAGCATCATTGGAAAATACATCAATTAGATGTTAAATCTGCGTTCTTAAATGGTGATTTAAAAGAAGAAGTATACTTAGTGTAGCCTGAGGTGTTGTTAAGAAGGGAGAAAATAACTTAGTATGTAGATTAAAGAAAGCTTTATATGGTTTAAAGCAGGCTCCTATATCCCAGTACGAAAAAATTCATTCATTTTTCCTCATGCATGGTTATAAATAGAGCAAAAATGATCCTAATTTGTATACTTTGTATAATGATAAGGGGCAGATAGTGTTGATTTATTTATGTTGGCATTATGATATAGGTGTTGTCCTTGATGGGAACTCACTCAGAGGTATGGTACAGGTGGCAACTTAATCAGATGACAGATCATAGTACAACAGGTCAAGAGAGAGGTATACGCAGGTTAACCTTGATGAAAGTGCGTATACACGTGGATGAGCATAACAGAAGACGCGTATACGTACACACGCAGGTTCACAGAAGGAAAGGTGCATACATGTCGGAAAACTAAGTTTTGGTCCATGGTATTTTGTCCGAAGTGTTGATCCAAGGTATTGGTTCAACATGGTTTTGGACCATGGTATTGAGAGAAGCCTAAACCTATATAAGGAGAAGATCATTAGGCCAAGGTGTGCAAGTGTGCAAGGATTGAATATCTGATGAAGTGTAGTATGTTGGTTATAGGTTTGTGATGCTTAGCTTGATCTGAATCAAGGATGCACCTATGCGGTTGATGATGGATCGGGATCATAAGGCTTGGAATGTAATATCATTATGTGGTTTGATCATGGATAGAATAGATCTGAATTATTAATGCATGTTTTATTGTATGAATGTTATGATCTGGGTATGACTGATGTCTGGAACAACTGCAAAGTTATGAGTAAATATTTGCAGATTTGTATGTGGTTTGGCCTTGGTGAAAGCACTTATGTACGCTGGTTTGGTTCTTCATAGTAGCGTATACATTATGAGATATGATATTTGAAGTTGCAGTTGGATCTGGTTATTGTTGCAAAGTTCTGTTGTTTATTCTGTGTTTTGGTGACTGTGTTGTTGATAGGGTTTCAGTGTTTCAGTTTGGGTGATTCATAGATTGATGATGCAGGTGTAGTTGATGGGTGTATTGTTGTGATGATTAATTTTGTGCTTCAATGTTGTTGATGGGTCCAGTATGAAAATTGGATGAAACGTGGCCTTCAGATTATGGTGTTGTGCTTCAGGAGTATCCAGTATGAAAATTTATGAAACGTGGTCCCTAGAGGAAGAGAGAATATCGTAGAGTTCTGTAGGCCGGTGCCTACGTACAGGTAAACATATCGGCCAGTACAAGAGCCAAGGGGTTGTAGCTCCCTTCAAGGAACAGCTGGAAAATGACGGAAGGTTGGAGCCTTTAGTAGGCCAGCGCCTACATACTAGTAAATGGATCGGCTAGTACAAGAGATAAGGGGGTTGTAGCTCCCTTCCAGGAGAAACTGAAGAATGAGAAAAGGTTGTAGCCTTTTGCAGGTAGAAGCCTGCGTACTGGTATAAGACTGCACCAGTACAGAACCATTGTAAAAAGAAGTTTCTTATTAAAGAAGATAGAGACGAATTGAAGTAGGTGGTTTTCAACCACATTGGGTTTCCACCTTATATCATGGTGTTCATGTGTGTTGCTTATGTGTGATGATTTGTTCTGTTTTACTGCTCCTGTTTACTGTTCATATGGTTAACAATGTTCTCATGCACTCATTAAGGATCAACTAACTGAATCATAAGTTTACTAGATATACGCTTGTTGCATTACACACAGTTGCGTATACACACGGTTTTCCTTAACTGAAGTAGCGTATATGAATCTGAGTATGGAAATGAAAAAGTTATATTGATTTGATAATACTGATTCACCCCCCCCCCCCCCCCCCCCCCCCCCTCTCAGTATTATTTCCAACAATTTATAGGTAGATGATCTGATCATGGCAGGGAGTGTAGACAATCTCATTGAAGAAATCAAGCAGCAATTATCACAGAAATTTGAGATGAAGGACCTTGGAGAAATACATTACTATTTGGGTCTAGAAGTTTGGAGAGATTCAAGCCAAACTTTCTTGTCCCAGGGTAAGTATGGTAAGATTTTGTTGACTAAATTCAAAATGGATGAGTGTAAGGCTGCATTTGTGCCTTTACAACAGAACAACAAACTTCAGGTGGATGATGGTTCGAAATATACAGATGCAACATTTTACAGACAATTGCTTGGTAGTCTTATTTATTTGACTACTACGAGACTAGATCTAGCTTATGCAGTGAGTGTTTTGAGTCAGTTCATGACTCAACCTCATGAGAACCATTGGCTTGTAGTGAAAGGAGTACTGAGGTATCTGCAAGGAACTTCAGACTTTGGTATTTTGTATTCTGACTCATTTGATGTTAGCTTGACAGGTTATATAGACTTTGATTGGGCAGGAAATTTAGATGATAGAAGATCAATTACAGGTTACGCCTTTAGCATTGGGTCCGGGGTCATCTCTTGGTGCAGCAAGAAGCAGCATATTGTAGCCTTATCCTCAGCAGAAGTAGAATATCAAGCTATGTGTGCAACAGCATGTGAGGCAGTTTGGTTGCGCAGACTTCTCCAAGATGCAGGAGAAGAATAGACAAAAGATACGGTTATCAATTGTGATAATCAAAGTTCCATCAAACTGGCTTACAATCTCGTGTTTCATAAAAACACTAAGCACATAGACACTGAGTTTCATTTTGTTAGGGAAAAGGTGCAGTCCAAAGAAATTTGTGTTGAATATTGTAATTCTTGTGATAACATGGCTGATATATTTAATAAGCCTCTGGGAAGACTGAAGTTTGAGTCGTTAAGGGACATATTAGGTGTGTTTAAGAACCCTTTCTCCATTAAGGGGGAGTGTTAGAATTAATGGAGAATAGGTTATTGTTGTTATGTAGTTGTGCATTCTAGTTTTCTTAGTAATTCAGTTACTATTATTCAGGCATATGATTTGTTGTCCCTAACAAATTGTATCTATTTAATATTGGAGATTAATGTGAAGCCTGTGTGGCATTTTTCTTATAGGATCTCCTGGTGATCTGCACCTGTGAGCTCCTCTTGTGTTGGTTTTCCATTTCATGTCTTCACTATCCAACTCTTGACATATTTCTGGATTGATAACATCTTGGGAAGATTCACTACTGAGTTTGCAGTAGACTCGACTATGTCCTACAACGAAGTGGAACGATGATTCTTCAAAGGATCATGAGGTAAGTATTTGAAGTTTTTGAAACTTTGGATGAAGATGCTTCTATGATAAAAGGGAGTTTTACAGATGCAGTTAGATTGCTAGTTTACTTATGTTTGTAAGAAAAGAGAATAAATATGAGCTAGAGATCAGAGTAATGCAGGGTGGGAAGAGATATAGAGTAGATACCAAAAAGAGAGCTCATGGACAAGACCTAAATACCTTTGTAGAAACTGAGTATAGTCATCTTTTGAGTGAATTTGACATTGAAAGAGAAGATAGCCACCCTAATAAAACCCGGGTAACTTCTCAGTATTCACCTTCCCATCCTGAGAATTCACAGAAGCCAGAATCCAACAATAGCCAAGGTGTTTTTGGCTCTGCCCCTCCCCCTCCCCCTTCTCCTCCTACCCCCCATACCCCTCCAAGAAGAAATATGGTTGATGATATTAAGCTGCCTATTTTCAAAGGAACTGCATCAGAGGATCCAAAACAATTTTGGTTTTTATGTGAAGCTGTATGTACCATGAAGAAGATAAACGATGAAAATATAAAGAAGGCGTAGCTCATTATGACATTCCAAGATATATAATTGACATGGTATATGAATTATTCAAATAATCATATCAGATCATTTGCAGATATTAAAGCAACGTTTGATCAGATAATTTAAGAAACCGAAGTCTCAGTCGCAATGCATGACTGAGTTGAAAGAAATTAAACAGAAACCTACTAAGTTTGTCTAGGAATTTGATCAGAGATTTAAGGTATAGTTGGATCAAGTTAGCTTCGACGTAGCTCCAAAGCAACATCAAGAATGGTTTATAGTTGTGTTGTTATCGAATATCAGATTACCATTGACACAACAAAAGATAATAATTCAAGCTGAAGCTCTATAGATTGCAAAGAAGTTGGAAGCATTGCCTATATGATATACTAATGTAGGTATGTGTTATGAAACCAGCTCACAAAATATAGAAAAGAGAGATCAATGCCTTAGAATTCAGCCTCTTCGAGGGGGAAACCTCCTTTACATTACACAAATGAGCAATTATTGGATAATACAAATGAAAAGACATCCTTTCTATATATAGGATTCTAAGGGGTCATAACATAATCAGAGCCGACATAACAATAATAATGTAAAGGCACAATAATAACAATAGTGGGCTTCTATGGGGCACAATAGTAACAATATGGGCACTACATGGGTACATCAATATAATAAGTGGGTTGTACTAATAACAATAAGGGGTTACACTAGTAGTATAGGGGCCTAACATGCCCCTCTCCTTCAAAAACCATTGTCCTCAACGCTTGAGTAGTTCTTGATGCTTCTGTATAAAATTATTGTCCTCCCATTTGGAATCTTTAGCCGGTAAGTTCTTCCACTTGATGAGATACTCTGAAATTGATCGATTTCGTAGCTGTCGGGTTCTTGTTTCTGTGACTACTCCAGGTTCCAATATGATTTTTCCTTCCTCTTCAATTTCTAGCAATATTGTTTGAATTGGGATCTTTTGAAACTTTTGAATAAGTGGCCATACTTCTTCATCCTTCTTCCATTCATCCCTTGCTTCGTTTATCCAATTTGGTTGGATAATATAAATAGCACAAAACAATGCTTCCACATCCTCATCCTTGAAGAGTCTTCCCATTCGGTAAGGTCGCCATTTTTTAAGTGCATGTAGTATTCCCAACATTTCCTTCTCATAAATAGCTTGCTTGAGATGTAGTAGTAAAAATACCTAATCACCTACATCAAAACATTTTTCACTACGATGTTGATTTACCTGTTGTTTCGTTTGATTTTGCACTGAAGTGGCGTTATCCTTTAAAAGTTGGAGAACTTCTTGTTGATGCTCGATGTGATCTTTCACTGCTTGAACCTTTTTCTTCTTGATATGTCCTTCTATCTCTAGAGTTTGAGGAGTGGAAATTTCTTCCAATCTTTTATAAGATGTGGTCGGATTCATTTCTTGATGCTCGATGTGATCTTTCACTTCTTGAACATTTTTCTTCTTGATATGTCCTTCTATCTTGATAGTTTGAGGAGTGGTAATTTTGACCAATGAATTACAAGATATGGTTGGATTCATTTCTTCTTTCTTGATGTGATCTTTCACTTCTTCCACCTTTTTCTTCTTGATATGTCCTATCTTGAGAGTTTGAGGAGTGGTAATTCTTTCCAATGCTTTACAAGATATGGTCTGATTCATTTCTTCTTTCTCTGGGGTGTGGTCCTGGCGTATATCTTCTTCTTTTGATGTTTCTTGATCCTTTTCTTCCTCCTCTTCATATTCTATGTAAAATAATTTCTTCTCAGCACACTTATGACCTTTAGTGCATTTGCTATCACAATTGTAACAAAGCCCTTTTTCTCTTTTTTCTTCCAACTGTTGTGGTGTAACCCTTGTAGGTTGTGGAAGGCTAGGAGAAACAACACTTCCATCTTTATAGTTGTGAGGGGTATGCTTCCTGGTTTCCATAATTTTTATTTCCACTATGTCACAACGCCCTTTTACTCTTTCCAATTGTTGTGGTGTTGCTCTAAAGAAGGTGTTGCTTTTTGTATCCTCATAATGTGCTATCATTTCCTCCGTGAAAATTGACCACGTAACAAGTTGTTTACGAGAACAAAACCCTTCATACCATAAATATTGATATGGTTCTAAATATGAAGATGCAATACATACCTTTTGTAACAATGGTACACCATGTAGATCAAAATATTGTTCCATCTAAAGTATCCAATTTACCGGATCCTTGCCATCAAACTTCCTCATCTTGCTTTTTCTTGATTTTAGGAGATCGATCTTGAAACGACTGTAACTCTGTACTTTCGTATCTTTAAGTTCTGAAATTGCAACCTGTAGTAGCCCTCTATGTCCTCTTTCCAATGCCACCAGTCTGATCCAAATTGGATTCTCCAAGGAAGATTTATGCACAATCTCCCAAGATGACCTAATTATAGACCTTTCCAGAAGAGTGAACTTGTATGAAGTGCCACGTGTCACTATTTCGACCTTTGGCACTGAAAAATATATACAAGAAACTACAGTCCGTCCTCTTTCTGTACCTTCTTACGAAATTTCAATCCGATGCTCAGAGAGAAAGTTATGATGATTTCCCCTGGTCACCTGTTTGGAATGTAATTCAGGAGTCTGCAAAAATACCAACTTCCTCAGATCATATCTCCGCAAATATAGTGTGAAAAGCTATGAAATTTGGACCCGAGATTCAGCACGATTTCTTCTCAAATCGATTTTTTTTTAGCTTCTGAAATGTCACAGCAAAAAAGCTATAGTGAAAATGCCACGATGACCTGTTTGGAGCAGTGAAACCCTAGAATCCAAAGCTCTGATACCAAATGTTATGAAACCAGCTCACATAAGATAGAAAAGAGAGATCAATGCCTTAGAATTTAGCCGCTTCGAGGGGGAAACCTCCTTTACATTACAAAAATGAGCAATTCTTGGATGATACAAATGAAAAGACCTCCTTTCTATATATAGGAGTCTAAGGGGTCATAGCATAATCAGAGCCGACATAACAATAATAATGTAAAGGCACAATAATAACAATAGTGGGCTTCTATGGGGCACAATAGTAACAATATGGGCACTACATGGGTACATCAATATAATAAGTGGGTTGTACTAATAACAATAAGGGGTTACACTAGTAGTATTGGGGCCTAACAGTATGCAACAGATTTAGAGTCAGTTGGCAAACCTAACCCTGCATATACAAGATATCAAGAAAAGAAAAGAAGTTAGAGAAGAAGTATGGTGTACAAAGTGCAGACGGAGGGCCATTCTAAAGAACAGTGTCCTATCTTCAAATATTAAATGGTTAGTGGGGCACAAAATCCCTTAAGTATAGGATCCATCCTGTGGTGGGAGATATGTAGGATCAAAGGCCAACATTGCTCAAAAGATTGTTACTTGTTACAAAAATATGTGCAGACTCCAAGGAATCTATATTGAAAATTTTGTAAATCAGTAGGACCTGATGAGAATAATTGTCGATCTTATGAACTAATGATGGAGCATGATGTTGACACTTATAGAATTCAAGTAGAAGAGCATGGACATGAAAAAAGTTGATAATGCAATGTTCGAGGAGGCTACCAAGGAAGAGGTCGAGGTGCTGGAGCTTGGTCGAGGATGTGGACAGATAATTTGCTATAAATGCCGTCAAGTAGGTCATTTTGCAAGAGAGTGTCAAAACCCTACAATTAGATGTAAGTATTGTAAATCCGTTAAACATGTAATTGAAGAATTCCCCGTACTTAACTAGTGCACCCACAACATCATTTGAGATGCCCACAATAGCATCATCAAAAAAACAATGGAGATTTCCACGGAAAAAACCAGCCAAATAATAGAGAACAAAAAAGAAACAAGACAAGAAATCTGTTGAGCCTCAACAAGAAGTTGAACAAGTCAAAGATGGCGAAGAAGAAGCAGAGGATGTGCAGATGGAAACAGATGGCGCAACATTTCCATCGCCTCTACCACCATACATTCCACCGAGAAAACCGAATTCCAAACCCGTAAAAGACTCGAAGGATGAAAATTTTGGCACCTTCACATCCCTATTGCCAGAGAAAGTACCATTTACTATGGAAATACTTGGAAAAATTCTGCAGCTTAGGTTCATAGACTATGACTTCAATGACAGAAAGAAATACCCACATTTCGCACTAGACAAATATTTAAAATAAGTAAACTACCTGGAGAGTGGTGTGATGAGGTAGAGCCATAGAAATGGGTAAATGGATTGGCATAGTTAGGATTGATGAACATGCTAAATGTGTCGCACTTCAACAGAAGTCCGGGGAGCACGGCTTGTGTGCGACAACCACTCGTGTTGGTGCACAATGAATGTTATGGATGGGGAAGAGGATCCCTATAGACCCAATTTTGATATGGAGAATCATGAGGCTACCGTATTAATGGTGGAACCATGCAGAAGAATTTTTTGGGAAAGACCAGGACCTCGACATAGCCAAAAGCATGAAGAAGAACTTTGTACTCACGAAAGGGAAGCGAGGATATGACATAAAATCAATCAGTGACTAAGGGGTTCACTTCGCAGCACACATGTTGGCTAGGAATATCATGAGAGAGTGTTGGGATAATGAAGTCCCTAGAGCGGTAGTTTCATTAGCTTCGCAGTGCACCAATGGGGTTCAGTATAGCTAGGCCTAATATCTTTGGAATAATTTAGAGATGACTACCGCGAAGTCCAGGAAAAAGGTACCACATTCCATTATGCATGGTTGATATTGATAATTACAATGTTGGCATGGAGAGATTCAGATTATTCGTTATTCCCTCCAATAGCTTCAAATGTTTATGAAGTTGTACGGTATGCCTCACTGTGGTATACCACTCAACCATTGTGAGCAATGGAGAATCAAATGTTTTTTGTATTATACCATATGGATTTTCATATGTTGGTGAACCAGCGCCCTCGCCTATCATCGAGCCTATACGAACAGTATAGCATTGTTTCGAAGTTTAAGGTTGATTTCCACATAGTGTATATATAGGATTGCAAGGACACAAAGAATTAATGACATCCCTTGTCATACTTAGTGATAGAAGATGATCTCCTCGCACAAGTACAGTAGCGGCCTACAGAATGGATGAGTGCGTTGGAGGCAAAGGTAGAAGATAGTGTGACATACAAAGGACAAAGATAAAAATGAGGAATAATTAGAAGAAGAGGAGCAACACGATGAGGGTCATTAGGATCCTTCTGAGGGAGATGAGAAAAATAAGGACTCGGAAAAGAGAGAGATAGACCTCGCTGTCAAAGTGATGAGGAAGGCAAGCACCGAAGGTACCTCAAGAACTGAAAAGAAGTAGAAGGCAGATAAGACGAAGGGTATAACACCAATGGTCCTCACTGAAGGGGACTTAGACCAAATTGGGGACAGGATACAGGAAGAAACGATAAAATCATGGAGAACGTTAGAGGATCTCTATGGCGTACTTCTAACTAGCGTCGATGATTACATCACAGAATTAAATTTACTGGCACAGACGGTCAGGAAGCCAGCGTAGATAGAGGAAAGGATTGGAGAAGAAAGGAAAATAGAGCCTACACTTGCAGCGAGATTAGCGCCAATACCAACAGTACCATTGCAGAGATTACATAAGATGCATTTGGAGATAATAAAGGAACTGAAGTTGTGCAAACAACAAACCTCGTAGCTAAATATTCAGGTAGAAAGAGAGTGGGCTTCTCTATAATAGAACCTCGACCAAATGATCTAGAAGAGGGATCAAGTAGTTCAGCAACAACAAAATATCAAGGAGGTGGTTGAAGAAACATTCAGAGATATTTTAGACCTTAATGTCCAAGATGAAGAACCAATAGAGGACAAGGTTGCGAAGCTAGGCCTTGCAATTAAAGGATACAAGGTGAAAATCATCGCAGTACAATTTAAATACGAAATGGATATCAGTGAGTTGCAGACGAAGCTACATCCAACCACGCAGCCAGAAGTAAGAGAACAGAGGGACACTGACCTAAAGGCGGCAGTGGCTAGCATATCTACAGTAATGACAGATTGTGGGAAACTTTTGGATGAGAGTTTATAGATTTGGACTTCGTTGTAGGAAGATCCAAATGTATAGAAACTTCAAGAAGACATTTAGAAGAAGCAAAAAGAGATAGAATAGAAACATGCAACTGCGAAGACCTTAAAAATCTTGTAGAAGCTCTCCAAGATCAATGAGGGAAAGGCCCTCTAGAAAATGATTGAGGAGCTAAGGAAGGAAGAACGGGTTTTGACAGAGAGAACTCAGCCATGGTAAGATGAGGCTCTCTAATTTTCCCAAGCAATAGATGAGAAGCTTCAAGAGCTTTGATAAAGGCAGACAATAATAATGCAAAAGGCTGCAAAACCTATCACAAAATCACTATGAGAAGAGGTGCACAATGAAGAGAAGTAGGTCCCAGAAATTTTGCAGCAACTCAATAATGCCTATAATAGCATCGCAGAAAAAATTAGAGGCAAAGCAGTTGAGTGACTTGGCCTAGCTTTTGGTAAAGCCCCCGCATTTTGTGGGGCGGAGCGCACAACGGAGTAGTTTTAATATACCACGCGGTATAAGGGCTTCGGGATAGGGTGAAGCCCATTCTTTTTTAAATAATGTAAAATATCAATGGGTTTTGGGACCATAGCCATTTGTATTAGCCATGGTATTGGTACCATGGTATTATAATGATGTACCCTTTGATGTAATAGAATATATACGATCAAATAATAAGAAGAGAAAGGAATCTGTTGTGATCCAAATCTGTGTTATGGTGGAACTTTTGTGATCTATAGTTGGAAGAAGAGGCGAGGCTCTGCAGCTGAGTGCACAGACGACCTGCAATTTAGTGCACAATTCAAGAATTATTTGTTGTACAAAGAATCATCATATTAGTAACAGTTCTCGTGGATGTAGCCCCACATTGGGGTGAACCATGGTAATTTGGTGTCTTCATGTGTACATTTTCTTACTATCTTTTGTAGCATAGTAGTTTATTACAGTT